>CM062817.1:19393046-19993046 GCA_031772625.1 Pinus tabuliformis | reverse complement strand
TCACCAAAGGAGCCTTGGTAATAGCAAAAGGCGAAAAGGTTGGTACATTATATTTATGCAATGGTATTTCTAACTCTGTTAATGCTTTAACTTCCAAAGGAGCATATGCAGCATTATGGCATCATAGGCTCGGACACATGAGTGAAAAGGGGGTGAAGATTCTTCACTCAAGGAATTTGTTGCTGGGTTTGAAGAATGTTGATTTGGACTTCTGTGAGAATTGAATCTATGGAAAACTGAGGAGAGTCAGATTTCTCAGAGTTGGGAAAGAAAAGAAGAGAGAAAAACTAGAGCTTGTGCATACAGATGTATGGGGACCTGCTCAGGTATCATCTCTTGGTGGCTCTCGTTATTATGCTACTTTTATTGATGATGCAACTAGGAAAACTTGGATTTATTGTATTAAGAATAAATCTGATGTATTTGATACTTTCAAGAAATGGAAAGCTTTGGTTGAGATTGAGACAAGAAATAAATTGAAGTGTCTTAAATCAGACAATGGAGGTGAATATTGCAACAAAGATTTTGATAGGTACTGTTCAGAGCATGGAATTTGCAGAGAGAAGATAGTTCCAAGAACACCACAAGAAAATGGTGTGTCAGAAAGGATGAACAGAACAATCATGGAGAGTGCAAGGTGCATGAGATTGCATGCAGGATTGCCTTTACAGTTTTGAGCAGATGCTATAGATACTGTTGTTTATCTAATAAATAGAGGGCCTTCAAGTTCCTTGGATGATAGTGTTCCAGAGGAAGCATGGACAGGTAAAAAGGTAAACTACTCTATTTTAAAGCCTTTTGGTTGTGAGGCCTTTGTCCATATTGATAAAGAAAATAGAACAAAGCTTGAGGAAAAGTCAAAGAAATGTACCTTTATTGGATATGGTGTTAATGATTTTGGTTATCGCTTATATGATTATGAAAATCACAAAATCATTAGGAGCAGAGATGTAATATTCAATGAAAAGGTCTTGTATAAGAATTAGATGCAGGAAAAGAAACAGGAAAAGGAAAACAAGGAATACGCAGTTCTTGATGAAATCACTGAAAAAGTAAAGGTGCCTGAAAATAATAATAATCAACAACCACAACAACAGCAACCATCACAACAACAACAGGCACCCCAAACACCTGAAAGTGGTGTTAGAAGATCTACCAGGATAAGTAGACCCCCTGAACGATGCTCTCCTTCATTATATTATTTATTGTTGACTGATTCCGGTGAACCCGAATGTTATGAAGAAGCAATGCAGGTTGAAAGCAGGAAGAAGTGGGAGGTAGCCATGGAAGAAGAGATGGACTCCTTAATGCATAACCAAACTTGGGATTTAGTCAGGTTGCCTGCAGGAAAAACTACATTGAAGAATAAATGGGTTTACAGGCTGAAGGAAGAAGATGGAGGAAAACAGAGGTACAAAGCTAGACTTATGGTGAAGGGGTTTGCACAGAAGAAAGGTATTGATTTGATGAAATATTTTCTCCTGTTGTTAAAATGACTTCAATCAGAACTATTTTAAGTCTTGTAGCAGCTGAAGATTTGCGTCTTGAGCAGTTAGATGTAAAGACAGCCTTTCTCCATGGGGATTTGGAGGAAGAGATATATATGCAGCAGCAAAAAGGATATGAGGTGAAAGGGAAGGAGAAACTAGTGTGCAGGTTGAAGAAGAGCTTGTATGGCTTAAAACAGGGTCCAAGGCAGTGGTATCTAAAATTTGACAAGTTTATGTCTGCACAAGGTTATACTAGATGTCACTCTGATCATTGTGTTTATTAAAAAGCAAAATGATGGTAGCTATATTATATTGTTATTGTATGTAGATGACATGCTTGTTGTAGGATCTAACATGCAGGAAATAAATGTGCTCAAAATAAAATTGGCAAATTCATTTGCAATGAAGGATTTGGGAGCTGCAAAACAAATCCTTGGTATGAGAATAACTAGATACAGGAAAAATCGTAAGTTAACATTGTCTCAGAATGAGTACATACAAAAGGTGTTGAAAAGATTTAACATGCACAATGCAAAACCAATTAGTACACCTTTTGCTAGCCATTTCAAACTTAGCAAGGAAATGTGCCCAAAGACCCAAGAAGACATGGATTATATGTCTAAAGTTCCATATGCATCAGCAGTTGGAAGCTTAATGTATGCGATGGTCTGCACAAGGCCTAATATTGCACATGCAGTGGCAGTTGTAAGCAGGTATATGAACAATCCAGGAAAGGAAATGGCAGTGAAATGGATTCTCAGATATTTGAAAGGTACCACAAATCAAGCATTATGCTTTGGTGGTTCAAACATTTCCCTACAAGGATATGTTGATGCAGATATGGCAGGTGACAGAGATAAAAGGAGGAGCACTACAGGATATGTATTTACTGTTGGAGGAACAACTGTCAATTGGGTTTCAAAAATCCAAAGTATTGTTGCACTTTCAACAATAGAAGCAAAGTATGTTGCTGCTACAGAGGCTAGTAAAGAAATGATTTGGTTACAAAGGTTTATGGGTGAATTGGGTAAGGAGAATGATAAGGGCACGTTATACAGTGATAGCCAAAGTGTCATTCATCTCACAAAGAACTCAGCATTTCATTCCAGGACTAAACACATACAGCTCAAGTACCATTTCATACGATCAGTGTTGGAAGATGGAGAGTTTAAGCTGGAAAAGATACACACTAGCCAGAATCCTGCAGATATGCTAACAAAAGTTGTAACCAGGGAGAAACTGAGAATATGCTCAGTTTCAATTGGTCTTCAAGGATGACGATGAAGATGAGAAACAGCCAGGTCCAAAGAGGAGTCATTGTCCAGCATATGGAGCAGCGATGGAGTTGCTACAATCAGTCTCCAAGTGGGAGATTGTTGGGTGTGGAGCCTGATTATCTTCTATATTCAAAGGTATCGCCACATTGGACCCCAGTTCGAAATGGGGGCGGCAACGCCACCCGTAAAATATTTGCTGCAGGGGGGGTCCAGGGGGGGCGACTGTGACCTTTGGGAGCCCCCCCCTGGTGAGGGGTTTCGGGGGCAGCGCCCCCGAAGCTAAAAACAACTATAAAATTGCCTTGTAAAAGTATAGTAATTTCTAGTTAATCTGGGCCGTTCATTAGGCGGATGATATGACGGTAGAACTTGTGTTTAGTTTAGGGTTTTTTGCCCTAGAAGGAAACCCCTCTCTTTGTATGAGGGCATTGTATTTGAGGCTGTGTAATAGATGTGTATTGTGTGAGTGGGAAATAGAGAGGTGACACTGTGAGAGAAAACAGAGGATATTACAGCGGATCTGCTGTAGGTTGTGTCTCTTCATTTTGCTGGATAATAGAAAGGAAGGACTGGTTGTTCGGGGTGGACGTAGCCCAAACTGGGTGAACCACGTATATCTGTGTCTCTCTTGTTTTATGCGTTTTCTGTGTTTATATTTCTGCAATATTTTATGTATTCCATTGCTCCATAATATATAATTTCTAACAATGTCGGCCTACCCATGGTCTGTGAACCATGGGATTGTATAAATAGAGCAAGGCTCTAAGTTGTAAAGATAGTTAAGGAAGGAGAGAATTAGAGAGAAGAATACGAATGGCTTGAGCTTAGAGTAGGAGTCTAGGTGTATTGGGTCATAGTAGTAGGAAAAGGATCTGCAGCTGAGTGCACAAAGGCCTAGTAGAGTCCGCAGTTGAGTGTGCGGACCCCTGCAATTGAGTGCGCAGGGTGGTGTCGAGTCTGTCTGGATTAAAGATTAATAAAAAGAAGTTGATTCCTATTTCTCTGTATCTGTTGTGCATTTCCTTCTTTACGTTTATACTATTTTATTTATCGTGCGCACTGATATGATTGTTGAATATGTCGTAATGATCATTAGTCTTACATAAACAAGTTAAGTAATCGGGTAGTAACAGACTAAACTGCAAGGAACTTGGGTATTATACGAGTTGCACCCCAAGTAGGGTTATGTGAAAGCAGCACCGCAAGTTGCGAAGGGATAGTAAGTTCGCATAGCGACGTGTGTGTAGGGTTGAACTGCGGACCTCCAGAAGCTCATCAGACATCCCCAGGGTGCAGAAACCTAGTTCTAGCACCCTCCCATACTACTTCGGGTGAGACATCAATCCGCGCTCCATCGACTGTTGCCGAAAGGGCCAATAGTACAGGGATTTGCTTGGCTAAATCATCTCTAAACCTGGTTCAGGCCCATACAAGCCAATAAATGGTTACATTACTGGGACTAGGATCTACATAAAGGATGTCTAATGTCGTGCCGTTGGAATCCAACAAAGAAAGAAATTGAAAAGTGGTTGGACAAGAAGATTCACGAGTTCGCGGCACAGGAAAATAGAATTCGCGAGTATCTAAGGGACAATGGTTGGAGCGCTACTTGTATACGGAAATCCACGAAATTTTCTGTGCATCCTTTCCTTCTAAGCTGTATGAGTGGATCGCGAAGTTAGTAGATAGCCAGGGAAGGTGTAGGCTTGACAAACCAATAGTGTGGACTCCAAAATTGGTGCATAGACTAGAAGCATCATGGGAGAATATCATATGAGCTATGGACCATTGGCTCAACCGAATAATATGAGGATTTATCACTGAGTTCGCGATAGACACGACCATCAGCTACAGTGAGGCGGAGTGACATTTTCTCAAGGGACCGCGAGGTAAGTATATTAAATCTTAGAACACTTGGATTAAGATGCTATTGTGTGAAAACCGAGTTATGTGAATAAATTAACTTTTGGGACTACGTGAAGCGAGAAGATCTATAGAAGTGGAAGCAGTGAAGGGTTGAAAACTAGTCCCTTAATTTCACCCTCGCAGAAAAGTGAGGAAGAGCTTGCGAAAGTTTCTCTGAGAAGCGCGGTTAGTCTGATAAGGCAGCATATTCCGCGTTTACCACCTCCACCCACACTGCCACCTGTCTCACCCTCCTCACCTCCATCTCCACCCACCCCACCTCCGCCACCACTGCAGTTCAGTATGGTGAGTGCGATCAAACTACCGGTATTCAAAGGAGTGGGGAATGAAGATCCGGACCAATTCTGCTTCGCGGTAAGAGTAGTATGGGAAGCACAAAGCGTCATGGATGACAATATTAAAAAGGCTATGCTAGTGAGTGCACTGCCAGTTCGCGCATTAACATGGTATATCAAGTAGTCTAATGACCACCCAAATGAAGGAATTATAGAGATCCAGGCCGCGCTGAACAGGGAATTTAGCAGTTGAAAATCATAAACACAATTAATCATTGGGTTTAAGGAGATTGTGACGCTCCCAAGCGAGACCCCTTGGGTTCTGGACCAAAGTCACAATCCACGAAGCCAATATGACGTTGATGGGTGGAAAACATCGCACATGGTTTGTGGCATCACTTACACCACACTTAAGGACGGTGCTGTCACAGCAAAAACTTTCCACCCAAGCCGAAGCATTGGAGATGGCAATGAGATTACATGAGACCCCTATACAAGACCCCAGGTTGGGAGTCCAACAAATCCATGCACAACTGCAGAATCTATGTCTGGAAATGCAAAGCTTGAAACATGAAAGGACACTTTGGAAGGAGGCGCACAAGGAACTATGGTGCATAAAATGCAAAGGCCAAGGGCACGATAAGGAACACTGTCCAGTGTTCGCGAACTACTTGACAGGAAGAGGGGCACTACCATTAAGACCGAAGGCACAAGAAGGGGCGAGCGCGGTGTCTGAACTATGGTGCATGATCTTCTAGATAGGAGGAAAACACACTATGGAAAATTGTCATCTGTTGCAGAAGTATACACAGACGTCCCAGCAATTGTTTTGTAATTTTTGCAGGTCGGTAGGTCATGATGAACTCACCTGCCGAAGCTACGAACTAATGATGGATCAGACTCCTACCTATAGGGTGCAGGCCAAAACCTGAGCCCTCAACCCAAATGCAGGGATGGCGCATGCTGGATTTCAAGGGAACGGTCGTGATCGAGGCGAAATGGGGCTAGGAAGGGGTCGCAGAAAACTAATTTGTTACAATTACAGAGGGCCAAGGCACTATGCCCACGATTTTACAAACCTGACAAGAATATCATGTCGGTACTGTACTCAGTTTGATCATGAGGAGAAGACTGCCCTTTATTGATATCGAGGATGCATGAAAAGGGGGTACTCCAGCCCCCTCCGACTCAGAATTTACAAATGATGAGGTCTGAGCCATGCAAGGAAGACCCGAATGTAAACATGATGCTCAGGAGCGATATGACCATGGGAGATGATAAAGGGAAGCAGCCAGAAGAAAATGCGTGGGTTCACAAGGCTCCTACAAAGGAACCCAAATTTTTTATTTAGAATTCGCGAAGGAGACATTCATGGAAGCTAAGAAGAGCTTCACAAAGGCCTCCACTTCAGGTAGTAAGGATCAACTAGAACCATGGATGGATCCTTCAATGCTCACTACCTTTCTGGAGACATGCATGAAACTGTTGCATGACAGCAAGGTAGTCAAAGGACTACAGAAACTTATCACTAGGTGTGTGGGGTCAGGAGAATCACGCGTGGTCTGGAAACTTGGAAAGCATACATTGCGCACAGGAAGGGAAATGAGGTTGACTGCGCAAATCGGCGAGTATGAAATGGATCAGGTAATCTTGGATCTAGGTTCGGATGCGAATGTAATACCAAAGCAAACATGGGAATGCATGGGCAGACCCATGCTAAAATGGTCCCCTATTCAGTTATGAATGGCAAACCACCAGAAGATTTTTCCCATGGGAATATTGCAAGGGGTAACAATCCATATTGAAGGTGTGAGCACGCAAGCGGATTTTGAGGTGATAGAGATTGTCAATGATAGTAATCCCTATCCCGTGCTACTAGGAATGGATTGGGCCACCAATATGAACGGGGTCATAAATCTGAAGAAGCGTAAAATGAACTTTGAGAAAAAGTCACTACGCTTGGTAGTACCACTGGATCCATCCGAAGGAGCGCGATACACTGAGCCAGTGCGCAACGATGATAGTGATGACGATCTCGATTGTATTTACAAGATAACTGCGCGAGAAGAGAATTGGGTGAATCTGACTGCATATGGAAGGATTTCATGGGAGCGCGAAAGCTCCTGCACTTCGAATTCAGATGAAGAGATAGAGCGATGGTAAAATCGAGTGCATGAAGTAACAACGATTAATTGCAACATGATGACTAGATCACTGCGTTGTGTGACAACAGAGGTAGGGAGCTGCCGAAATATGATGGATTGTCAGCGGTGGATGAATTTCTAAGCAAATTTGAAAGTGTAGTACCAAAACAGTAGTGATTCGATGCTCTGAAATGGGTGTTGCACACAACACCCGCACGATGGTGGGGTACGCATCAAGGAAATTTTGAGGACTGGCACGGATGCAGAAGGATGATGCGCCTACGTTTTGGAAAACCCCAGCTCTGAATGAAAGCCAATCAACAGGGGCGGAACAATGTGTGCGCCCACCTTTCCCGATGGGTACAGACATATGATGTACAGCGCACACAAGTGCACACCTCCCCAAAGATAGAGAATCAGAACAAACAACAGCAGGAGGAAATGCGACGCGTGCTACCAATTCTCCATGATGAAGCATTCAATAGGGTGTGCGGAGTACTAAACCAAGTTCACCATGCAAGATGAACTGATTGGGACCTACGCGTGCCAGAAATTTGATGGGCCTATAGGATCATGTGCAAAACCCTGAATGCAGAGATGATTCCAAAAGTGCGGAACAGAGTGGAGACAGTAATTATTGAAGAAAATCCAACAAGGAATCCACATGTATTGGATCCCGTAGTTGTGACAGTGCGCGATGACCAGGAGGAAAAAATCACACATCTACGCAAGGTCTAACATATAAGGATTCAGGAAGCCATCTGACGAGGGAACCTTAGACTTCGCGAACTTGAAAATGATCGGGTATGATTGAGGAAGAAAAGCATTTGGATGGACGTTGAGATCAAGAGGCTGGAAAACGAGATCACGCAAGCATGTCTCGTCGATAAACCAAGGATGAAAAAGCAAGATGCAGATAATCATACCACTTCATTCAAAGATTGTCGTCAAGCGTTTATGACTCTGTTGCCATGGCTACAACCACACCTCACCAAATGCAGTAGCTAGGGGAGTGCACTACATATAGTAGAATGCGCAGCGCCAGCAGTCACGCAGGAAATTGAGGAGTTTCCGCGGGCTATACTAGCAAGCGAGTTGAAGTCTCGCACAGGTGGTGTGACCACCTAACTAGCCATAGGGAGCACAGTATTAGCGCTCTAGGTAGTTGAAAGAGAGTGTGGGACTATAAAAGAGTCTATTTGGGAGTTTATCGATGAGGGAGGCATGCAGAATTAGCATGTCACAGGGTTCGCGCTCGCGCACGGGCGGGCTGTGCTGCCGCACGGGTAGGCTGGGAAGTAACTATTGGTGTCACTGCTCATGACGAGATATCCAATTTAAGGCAAAAGGGAGCGGGCGGCGGGCATTTAAGACACGAATTAAGGGAAATATTTGGGGAAATCTACCGCCAAGAAAGCATTGATGGCCCAAAATTGTGGGGAATGGTCGAATTTGAATTCAAAAGGTGCTATAAAACTCCAGGGGCTAACCACGAGACAATACTTGGTCATTTGAGATTTGAGCAGTACAGAGTATTGAGCATCGAGCAAGAGTTGAGCCCTGAAGTTCATGAACGACCACAGACAGCTCAAACAGGATGACGACTACCAGGAGAGGTTTGGGCTCTGTAGAGGGAACCATCAATGAGGCCGCGCAGAACCCCACGGTACATGATTTTCCTGGAGACACTGGGGTCATGCCGTAAATCTTGAAGTCACCTCGGACATCGAGGCCCAAGAAAGATAAGTAGGTAGCAAGACCAGTTCGCATGTCCCCAAGGAAGCCATGGTTCCATAAACTTTCAATGAAAGAAAAGGGCAAGTTTGTCCCCATTGAGACAAATGACGAGGAGGAGGACCTACAGGCTCTCATCGATGACATAGAGGCAGCAGAAGACATGGAATAGAACATCCAACTGGTGCGCGCTACAACAAAATTTCCCGACTACATCCCTCCGTGAAAAGGGAAAGCTAAGATACCTAAGGACTTGGATGCCACTAAGAGCGCACTCCAAACCTCGCTCCTCCCCGATGGAATTGTGTTTGAGGGCTTGCACCTGGGTCGCATACCCACAATGAAGTTTGAATATTGGGACCTCGTGGACAGCGAGAAGTTCCCACACTTGGAGACAGAGAGCCTCATGAAGCAAAGCACGGAGGGGCTAGTCACAACACTAGAGCCACGGAAATGGCTGTGTAGTGTGGAGAAGGCTAGATTACTTCATCTGTTGTGGATTCCACACTTTCACCATGCACCCATCACTATTTTCGTCATCAGGCAGCTACTTTTCCTGGTGCGCGATGGGTACTTATGGTTGGAGGAGCATATTCCCATCATGGCGGATCTCATCCATAAGATTTATCTGCTCCCCTATAAGGGAAAAGACCTCGCCGTGATAACAGGAAAAAGTGGAGATTTGGCGCTCGTAGAGGCCATGAAGAAAAAATACAAACTAGAGTTAAAAAAGAGGGGTTACGCAATCAACAGCATTAAAGATAAAGGGGTGCGCGTAGCCACCCAGCTCTTGGCTTGGAAGGTAATAAGAAAATGATGTGGCGATGAGGTACCAGTGCCTATAGTTGTGCTGGCCGAACAATGTGCAGAGGGGGTCCAATTCAATTGGGCTGAGTTCCTCTTCGAGGAGTTCCTGGCTAACTCCAAGGAAGCCCAAGAGTAGGGCAAGACCTTCCATTACGTGTGGTTTCTCTTGCCCATTTTAATGGTGATAGGGGAACTGCCCGAGGACAGTCAGTTCCCTAGCATTGAACAGGACTTACCAGAGGCTGCAAAGTACACATCACTCTGGGCCACCAAGGACACAAAGCAGATTCGTGAGACCAAGATCTTCTAGGTGCTCATGGAGGTGAGCATCCGGATGTGGATCAATAGACGGCTATGCCTGTCCTCCACAATGTACAACAGTCTGTGGATCTTTGTAGACTTCAAGGCAGACATGCATAATGTGTACATCAAGGCGCGTAAGGACCCGACACAGCAATGGACCAAGCTCCCCTTCATCGCCATTGATGATGTGATCTTTTTAGTGCTAGAATCATGGCCCCTCGAGTGGCACACCCTAGATCTGGTGGAGATGGATAGAACAGTAGCACAGAAACAAAAGGATGCAGCCAAGTTGTGTGTCACAAAGTTGGCTGAGAAAAGGCGCAATGAAAAAGCGACCGCGGAGGTAAGGGCTATTCGTGAGGTAGCAAGGGCAGCCGCGGAGCATGCAAAGGTCACTGAAGAAGTAGAAGCAACGCAGGAAATAGGGGCCACCACAACACAGGACGAGGAGGGCCAGGACTTATCTACAGGACAGGGAGCAGAGGACACAAAAGAAGGCGTGGACCTGAGCACAAATTCCACCCAGCTGAAAAGGTCGTCCGCCACAGAGAGATCAGGTCCACGAAAAAAGGTCAAGGTGTCCAAATTGGCCATCGACCCGATCACATTAACAAAAGGAAACCTCTACGACATAGGCGACACAGTTCACGAGGTCACAAAGGAAGTGCTCCAGGAAGCCATGTCGGAGCAGCATATTATGTTGGGGGCCCTAAGGGCACAGCTGCAGGAACTACAGGTGTGGCCCCACAGGAAGGAACCGTAGCCACCTATAGCGCAGCGGGCACATGAACAATGGAGCAGCTGCTACGCCCAAAGATGGCCAACACCATAGTGCTAGCGGAAGAAGTGCTAATAGTAGAAAATGAGGATGACAGAGCCGCGATGAGCAGGATCAAGGGAATTGGCCTAAATTTGGTTGCCCTTCCGCGCGACACATTGTAACAACTACAGGATGGCATAACAGCGGAGCTCCACACCAGGGAAGGCCGTGCGATTGATCCAAAATGGATACTAAATCAAGAAGAAAGGGTATTATAGACTCATGTGTAGGAATATCTATATTATTTAGTGCAATGGATCGAAAAGATTGCGAATAATACAGACATTTAACAATTGGAAAACATAACAATTCAACACATCAACACAGCAAATAATCGAGTTCACCAGACTTCCTGGCCACGTCTCTTGGTCTAGCTTTCAGTGTCGACCTCTATATTATGTCTTCAAGAAGGTGTGAGCTCAATCAGATCCATAACACAACAAACAGTGATATTACAAAGGGATTTCACTCGAAAACCTCGAGTCTAAAGAGTGCATAGACTCTCCCTCTTAGTGCCTCTGATCAACTGTTCGTAGTTGTGTGTTTTCTCTGACTCTTTGTCTCTAAACTCCCCTATTCCCTGCGTTAATCGTCGTTTTCTAACATCATTTTGTTACCCTCCTTAAAACATGGAAACTGTAACGGTTTACCAACGAAGGGATCGGCAGGCGCGGGTGGACCCGACCATCGACCTTCCTTTGACATGAACCTTGAAACAGATGGATTGAATGGCTATCATGCCTCGTCTACCAATGCCCTTTGACATTTTGCACCATTTGATCTACCTTCATCCGACGGTTCGCATCCAACCTGATCATCAAACAACCCGCTCAATCTCCACCGTCTGATCCATGATCGCTAATCCAATGGCTGATGGCCATTTCGGGTGGCCCACTTGCATGGAGATTACCCACCCAAAAAAGTGGTTTTCTCTCTCCTACGGTGTGCTACATGTCGGCTGGTGTATGGAATCGGGTGAAGCCCTTCCAATACCACTTACTGCCTGAAGCCCGCCCAAAATACCATTTACCACAAAACTCAAAAGGTTCACTATTTTATTCATAAATCCGTCGGGTCCACTGCCTAATGAGGTTTAGCGGTAAACAATGTTTAACCTCATTAATCACGCTTTTTTCTTTAACCTGTTCCACATCTTTGATGCCGTGAGCCAATCTCCAACTGCCACCTCATCCGCTACGCTGACATCACCAAAAACCTGTGACTCTATCCCGGGTTGCCACATGTCCTGCTGACGTAGCCATTGATTCTCTAGCCCGAAGTTTGACTTGGTTCTATTCTCGGATTTACATGTGATTCAATCTCGTCCATTGATCTTGTAGATCCAACGACTCTGGGGCATTAAGGTTGTGCTTCTTCGCTCCTCGCTACATTTGGGTTTGCCGCCATTCTGTCATTGTTTCTCTGCCATACTCTGTTTGCGCTTTTTTTAAACATATTTGAAGACTTAGACTTAGAGGTTCTATTCAAGATCCATTTTGGATCATCGATCCAAGTGATGAGTGAGAAAAAGATCAACATTGAACAGCTCAGCCTGCAACGTGATGAACTGGTGTCACAAAACCAGCAGATCGTACAGACAGTTGATGAAGCATGCCGGCGAGTCCCAGAGTTGTCCATCACTGTAGACCTACCAACAGAGATGCAGATCCACTGTCTGGCAAGTGGAGTCTGAAGCACGCGCGAGGAAACAACGCGAGTGCAGCTGGAGCTAAACCTCCAGATTGTTGAGTTGTGGTTGAAGGTGCAACCTTCCACCCCTCTGGAAGTTAGAGAGCAATGCGTTAGAGCGACTCAAACAAGACTGGAAGAAATTGGACAGGCAGTGCAAGACTGTACTAGGATGTTGGACCAAGCCTTTGACGTCCTCACATCTTTATAGGAGGACCCAACATACAGCACCTGGAAACAGAGGCGCATGAACTATAGGAGCAATATGATAATGTAAGGGGAACTGTGCAGATAGTCGTCCTCACCCAATGGCTGGCCAAGATGCAGCAAGCAAGGGCACTAAAAGAGCAGGTGGATGCTGCCAGACAGAAAGAGGCACTTCTCAAGGCACGCGTCCAGCCATGGATTGATGAGGCCTTCACCATTACGGTCGATATTGAGGGCAAGCTCACACAGATGCAGGGACTCTATGCGCTAAGGTAGGTAGCTGATCCTCACAAAGAAGCATTGGAAGAGCACATGTAGTAGGTCCAACAAACCATAGAACAGTGTGCCGCAAACCTCCGAGCAGTACAGGACTAGTTGGAGGGGCTCTGTGCCAAGGTCGCCACACTAGCAAAGTGACTCGAGATGAGTCATGATGATTGTGTTGGGGACCCGTTGGGCATTGAATCCCCCCACAACATGTTTTGGGGCTCAAAGCCCAAGTTTTGGTCAAAGGTTTTGTAAGACTCTGCGAGTTGCGGGCACGGAGCGTGAAGTATAGGTTGAGTCATAGGGTTGTCCACCCTAAAGTATTGTAATATAATGTAAAGTCATGTCGGCCTACCCATAGTCCGCGGACCATGGGATTGTATAAATAGAGCGAGGCTCTAAGCTGTAAATATAGTTAAGGAAGGAGAGAATTAGAGAGAAGAATACGAATGGTTCGAGCTTAGAGTAGGAGTCTAAGTGTATTGGGTCGTAGTAGTAGGAAGAGGCTTTGCAGCTGAGTATGCAGAGGCCTAGTAGAGTCTGCAGCTAAGTGCACAGACCACTGCAACTGAGTGTGTAGGGCGGTGTCGAGTCTGTAATCTGGATTAAAGATTAATAAAGAGAAGTTGATTCCTATTTCTGTGTATCTACTATGCATTGCCTTCTTTATGTTTATACTGTTTTATTTATCGTGCGCACTGATTTGATTGTTGAATATGTTGTAATCATCAATAGTCTTACATAAGCAAGTTAAGTAATCGGGTAGTAACGGACTAAACTGCAAGGAACTTGGGTATTATACGGGATGCGCCCCAAGTAGGCTTGCACAAAAGTAGCACTGTAGGTTGCAAAGGGATAGTAAGTGCGCATAGCGACGTGGATGCAGGGTCAAACTGTGGACCTCTAGAAGCTCATCAAATATCCCCATGGTGCAGAAACCTGGTTCTAGCACCCTCCCATACTACTTTGGGTGAGACCTCAATCCATGCTCCGTGGACTGTTGCCCAAAGGGCCAGTAGTACTGGGATTTTCTTGGCTAAATGACCTATGAACTTGGGTCAAGCCCATACAAGCCAACAGGACATGTGTGGAATTGTATTAGGAAGTCCATACTTGTACAATAGAAATTCTATCTTCTATCGAACTGAAAATAAGTATCAACTCACTAAGGATGGAACTGAATATATTGTAAGGGCTTATAAAGTCAAAGATAATTTCTCTCTCATAAATTCAAGACAAATGAAAAGAATTGTAAATTCAAGTAAACATTTTTTACTTATGATTGTAAAAGCAAAGGATATTGATAAATCAGATGCATTCCAAGGCTGTAATCCTAAATAGAAAGCAGATCTAGTTAAAGTTATTTCTGATTATGATATTCTGTTTCAAGAGCCTAAAGGGCTTCCACCCAAGCGAGAGATAGAACATGAGATTTATTTGCAGCAAGATTCTCCACTACCTAACGTTGGAATGTATAGGTTATTAGGTCTAGAGAATGCAGAGATAAAGAAGCAGGTACAGGAGTTGCTCGATCAAGGTTTTATTCAACCAAGCACATCACTGTGCAGATCACATATTGTGTTAGTGCAAAAGAAAGACAGTTTGTGGAGAATGTGCATTGATTTTAGAGCATTAAATAAAATCACAATAAAGAATCGTTATCCTCTTCCTCGTATTGATGATTTGTTAGATCAGTTAAAAGATGCAGTTTACTTCTCTAAATTGGACTTGTGAAGCACCTACCATTAGATCAGAGTTGCAAAACAAGATGTATGGAAGACTGCTTTCAAAACGAAGCAAGGACTCTATGAATGGATGGTTATTATTTTTGGCTTAACTAATGCTCCAACTACATTCATGTGAGTCATGAATGATGTATTTATACCATTCATTGATGATTTTGTAATAGTCTATTTAGATGATATTCTTGTTTTTAGTAGAACATGGGATGAACATGTAAAGCATGTAAAGCATGTAAAGAATATTTTAGATGTTTTCAAAAGAGAAAATCTCTATGTAAAACTGTCAAAATGTGAATTTGGCAGAACATCTTTGAATTATTTGGGTTATATTGTAGGGGGTGGTGAATTGAAGATAGATCCCTCTAAGGTCGAAGTCATTGTAAATTGGCCTAAGCCCAATACTACTACAGAAGTTAGAAGTTTTTTAGGGGCAACGCAATATTGGAGAAAGTTTATTGCTAACTTTTCTTTGATTGCAACTCCTTTACATGCTTTGACAAGTGTGAAACAGGTGTTTCAGTGGGGAGGAAAACAGCAGAAAGCCTTTGACACATTGAAAGAAAGGATCAGTATAGCGCCAGTACTAGCACTACCAGATATTCAACATCCATTTGAGATCGAGACAGATGCAAGTGAATATTCCATGGGGGCAGTGTTGATGCAGCACAGAAAGACTATATGATTTCATTCTGAGACATTCACATCAGTAGTAGTTAACTATCCTACATATGATAAGGAATTATATTCCTTAGTTCAGAGTGTTAAAAAGTGGAAACATTACATGATGGGTAAAGAAACAATCATACACACAGATCATCAACCACTACAATACTTACACTCACAAACTAAATTGCAACAGTCACAACATTACAGGTGGATGGATTTTTTCTTTGGTTAAGACATAGCAGTTGTTGGACACAGTGATGTGGACAAAGCAACCAAGTTCATTGAAAAAATCTAGGAAATCCACCAGGCAGTACAGGAACAACTAGAATGAAGCCAAGTAAAGTATAAGGCATGACATGACAAGCATTGTGTTGAGAATAGTTTTCAAGTTGGTGATCAAGTTTGGTTGTACATCAACAAAGAAAGACTGCAAGGGGAAGGTAAAAATTTGAAACCAATTAGATATGGTCCTTTCAAAATAATTGAGAAAATTGGTGAAAATTCTTTCTGCCTAGATCTAACGGCTTACATGCAAATCTTTTTTGTTGTAAATGTTGAAAACTTGCGATTGTATCGGCCCTCATTGATTGAAGATCGCGAAAAGCAAGGTTAGCTACCTTCCATTGAAGATCTTTTGCCTAAGTATCTCAATGAGCTACAGGAGGACACAATTCTTGATAGGAGGATAAGGACTTCGCAATGGGGAAATGTTGAGTATCTTCGAGTTGGACTCAAAGGTACAAATCCAAGTAAAGCACGATGGATAGAGATTGGAAAAGTGAGGGAACTTTATCCTCACTTACTCGATAGCTAAAACCAACTTTTGGTGGACCAAAAGCTTCTAGTGGGGAGGAGTGATCCAAAATGGATTCAGTTTTGCCTTCGGATCAAAGTCTTCAAATGCAAATGAAAGTGGTATCAGAGCAGTGAAGCACAGTCGTTGGATCAGTCAGATCAACAAACGAGAGTGAGGGAGATAGACAGCTAGGATTAAGTTGTGTAAAATAAAGTTAAGAAAAGAAGAGATCAGATTAAGCCACGTGTTAGTAGAATAAAGGAGTAGTATTCATAAGTGGTAAGCAGTATCTCACGCGCTTATAAAATGGTAAACCGTATTCCTACATGATTAACCTTAGAGGGCGACACGTAGCATGATAAAACCACTTTTCTCGCATGCTCTCGATCTAATATCAATCATGCAAGAATTCACGTGAGATTGCGCGATAGTCGTTGGATCACGCGGGATTGATCGGTGGAGATCGGCCAAAATATTTGGTGAACGGGTGATGCGATAGCCGTTGGATTGAATGGGACTAGGTAGTGGATATGATAAGGTTGTATTTATTTTGGTGTCAGGATCTCCACCGGAAAAACGTCGGACGGTCGGGGTCAACCCCACGACCGCAGATCCTTTAATTTTATGTTATCGCATTATCCCACCTTCATCGCAGATTGCAACTACATATGGTATATCAATACCATATCACCAAAACAGAACCAAGATGCTGAAGGGTGGGACTTGGTTAACCAAGCCACCAATTTTTTAATAAACCATTGCAGGTGTCGAACCCTCCCTACCACTAGCGCACAGTCCGAGGTGGTTTTATGTAGGGCGAGGTAGTTTTTTCCAAATAGAGGGTGGTTTTGCTAGGACAGAGGTGGTTTTGGACCATTCCAGCAGGTCTGGAGGTCACAGTGGCCAAATATGGTCGAGTTCATACTCGTTTGACTCGAAATTTCGAGTTGAACACGTGGTGATGTCCATTTTCTTATTTGAGACTTTGGTTTTGAGCAATTTGAAGACAAAATAAAGAGGTCAGCACTGGAAGCGGAAGGACCAAGAGCCTTAGCCAGAAAGTCTAGTGAACTCCTTTATTAAATTTGGCTGTGTTGATGTGTTTGAATGTGTTTTCGAGTTTTTTATGTCTTTATGTTATTCACAATATTTTCGATCTGTTGCACTAAGTAACATAAGAAAATTCACACATAGTCTATAATGCCTTTTTCATTAATGGATCACCTGGTGAGCTGTTCTGCAATCTCTTATGTGTCTAGTAATGGCGGGAAGCATGGTCGAGGGTGGTCCACATTGAACACTCAGTGCAAGCCAAGGAATGGGGGAATGTTGTGCTCCAAAGCATTGTTTCCCACAACTTTAGTAATGGTGTAAGGACCATATCGGAGTCGTCTGAGATTCTGATGGGCTCTTGTAAGGCGTTCTTTTTGAAAATGCAACCAGACTTTGTCGCCCACTTGAAACTTGTGTGGAACCCGATGTTGATCATGTCACTACTTGTACTTGGCATTTTCCAGAATGGAGCGGCGAAATATCAACCTGTTGGGTAGAGGTGTTCCGACCGAATGCTTGACCTGACAATGCAACGTACCCCTGTGGGTGAGGAGAAGATGTCCCTGTATTCTTTCATGATCGTATTCACCTGCTTCTGGTGCATGGAGGAACCCTTCCCAGGGTCCATGGATGTGGCTATGATCTTCCCCTTACTTTGAGAGTGAACTAGAAATAAAATGAATTTCCTAGTCTGGGAGATGATCTTACAGCATTTCTTAGCAGAGATCAAAGAGGTGGCAGTAGGTGGGGCTACCTTCAGTATCCTGTATAATGAATTACCCAAATAAATAATAACAATGCGAGGCCTTGACTCATACACAGCATGTCGCTTCCACAAGTATGGTTGGCCTAATAATACATCACAAACATCAAGACGTGCAAGATCACACAATACCTCATTTGTGAAGGGCTTGATGTTGTAGGGAAGGCGGCACTGTTGGCGGATTCGGAGATCTCGTCCTTGTTGAACCCACCCAATGTTGTACGGTTGTGGGTTTTGTATGGTCGGTAGTCCCAGCTACTTCATGACCTCTGCTAAAATGAGGTTCTTTTGGCTCCCACTGTCAACAATGAATTGCAGCGGTGAATCCTTCACCCACATCTGTGAGTGGAAAAGATTCTCCCCCTCCTTTGGATCTTCGGGCTCATTCTTCTGGATATTAACAGTGACAATAGTGGCATTGGGCTCCGCATTAATGATCTACTTCCCTTTTTCATTCCTCTTGTCAGGTTCTAACTCAGGGTTGGAACATGCATTTGATTTTGAACCCTTCAACTCAGCCACCAGTGACTACTTGGTTCGACACTCACTTGCATTCTGAGTGGGGCTCTTATCGAACTCACACCATTTTCCTATGTCCTTCTTTCACTTCGTGGTGTTGTTATTTTCTTGCGGCTTTGACAGGTTGTCTTGGGTCACCCCGCCTTGGCTTTATCCTTTGTTCTTCAGATTCGCAGATCCAAAGTCTTGCTTCTTCTATTTAAACTTCTGCTCGATCTTGATAGTGTATCGATATGCCATGTCGAGTGCGGAGATGTCCAGGAACCCCATCTCATCCTAGATGTACCTGTGTAGGAAGTCACAGTATTTGAGTACCAAATGTCGCTCATAATCCTTGAGACCCAACTTTGTGCGAAGGGTATGAAAAATGTTGGTAAACTCTGACATGTCTTGGTCCCTTCCCTGTTGCAGCATGGTACACTTTATGTATTTATCCTCATAGCTTCTAACAGGGTAGTACTACTCCTTTATAGCATAGCAGAATGAATTCCAAGTGGGTGTGGCTGAAAAAAGTGAGGTCGTACTTTCATCCTTCTAATCACAGTAGGTTTCCCACCAGTCCTTGACATGGGGAGCAACTTTGAGAAGAGTGAAAGTAATATTTTCCTGGATGGAAAAATCATCAACATAAAATACCCTTCTAGTAGATTTAACCATTTATCTACGACATCTGCATCTATCTAACCCTCGAATATGGGGATTTCAAAGTTAACTTATACCTTAAAGGGTGTGGCGCTTCCAAAGTAGCTGTCGGAAGTAGATGTGTTTCCCATGGGTAGCCACTGAAGGATCTGGGAAAAGTTATCCATCATCGCAATATTTTGATAGGATCTCATGCCCCCTCATCTTTCTTTTCATCTGCCATGGGAGACCATTGGGATTTGTGAGGTTGGTCTTACAAAGGTTCGACTAGTTCAAGCCCTAGATCCTTATATCCTGACCTCATTGGGGGCATACGAAGAAAAAAAGAGAAAGAGCAGGCCCATCTGATACCATTGATCCGTATTTAAACAGGAATGCAAATAAAGTACAGAAATAAACATAAATACAGAGATGTAGTGGAAATAATACTTCATTTCATTAATGTAAAACACTGAAATATGCTTACAAACAGTATGGAAATGAGACTAGCTCAATGATGGTAGCTTATCTCAGAGAAGAGATGTGGTGGCTACATGCCTCTGAACTGCATTACAATGAGGCTCAATGGCTTTTTTATTATTAAACAATAAGAGAAAAACCTAAGCAACCAAAACCCTAACCCGAGGAGATGTAACACCAAGAGTTTATGGGCCCTATTGGGGTTAGTTGGACAACCAACTTCGCGGGGTCATGACTTGGTCATATTATCTCTGTTTGGCGTGAATGATACCCTATTGGAAAGATCTCTCCGAGGACTATGACAGAAAAGGTGATTTTGTTAAAAAACCTTTGGCAGTATATTGCCCAAAAAATGTTGTTTAGGGCCTCAAAATGGCTCCAAAAGTTTAGGACCCAAAAAACTACTAAAAATAGTAAACTATGCTACAATTAAGGAAATGGAAAAACTGAAAGAGACAGTTGTGGGGGTCCAAGTGGGATAGGCGGGTGGCCACCAACATCCACCTAGATCACTTGATATCGAATTCATGGTGTAATTCATTCTCCTTTCAAATATAAGTATTGATGGCATAACTTCTTCTCATACTTGTGTCACAAATATAAGCTTTACAAACCTTCATATATATTATTATAATTCTTCACGAAGTTTGCAAGGTTTTGGCCTCTAATAGTTTTGGTCCCTTCCACATATTTTCGGTCTTGTAGAGGATCACAAAGTTCTTAGCCTTTTAGTTCCACAAACATTTTTCATATAGATATAAAGGATCTTGTCCTACAGGTAAATCTTGTTTCTTGACTTGTTACTTCATATTAGCCTCCAAAATCTTCTTGATAAAGTAGCTTGATCAATTTATGTTGACACCTAATATTTGGGATTAGGAAAATTCATGTAAATATTGTAAATAACAAACTAAAGAAAATTGGAAGATGAAGAGACACTGGAAAATGAATCCCAATAGTCTCCCTCTCCTTGATATGGATTCTCTTAGCTATCGAAATTAACCAAACTCTTTTACTTCTGTGATGTTAGCATAATTGCATGTGAAAGAGTATGAAAAACCACATGGGCATACTTTAAAGAAGAGGAAACATAACAACAACCATCAAATCAAAGAACACATACAAGTTAACAACAGAGTTCACCCAGTGTGGGTTACATCTCTGGCCCGCATGTCAAGAGTAGGGAGGCCGCTTCATTAATTGTTGCAAGATGATTATGAATACATGATGTGTTCTTTGTCAATATAAGGAAGAAATCCCTTATCTAGAGTGGCATGTCTCTCCATGAGATGCTCTTCTATAAGAAATCTTACTCATAAAATCTCTCCTTCAGCATGACAAAATATCAAACTCTCACATGAAGTGGCATACAAGGATCCTCCAACAGAATGGAAAACAAGGATCTCAACATCAAATCATCATCTCGGAAAAAATCAAAAGAAGACATCGCATCAATGCATATTATACCTCCACTTCGAGGGACAGCCTGAACATGCATGCATTTGCTGAAGAAACGAACTGTATGGTTGATTTTCTAGCAAAAATATTGAAATATGACTGTAAACTTGACCCCTTTTTTTACTCAGTCAAATTTGGGCTCCCCCGGAATCTCAAAGATTCGCTTCTTCGGGATAACTGAAATTTGGTTGCTTAGATGAAGAAACTAATCACATCATCGTGTTCCTTACGAAAAACTGAGAAAAATGAGTATAAATTTGGCCTGGTTACGAAACTCTATGGAATCTTTCATATTCCATGCAGATTCATGTGTCAAGGATCCACCCTCAACATTATGCTTCTGAAAAATCCATTGCTTAGATCATAAAATTAATAACACCATCAGACTCTTCGCGAAATTGTTGTTCATTTGAATATAAACTTGGCATAATGTTGGCTCTATCAAAATTCAACTCAAAGGAATCTAAAATATTCCTCTAGATTTTGCATAGGAATATACTGTAAAATATTCTTTGGAGATGCTCTAAAAATTGCACCTGATCATGGTTCTAGCATTTAATTCCTCTTATCTGTGTGCTCGGTTTAACTTCCATTGGTTTCCTCCCATATGGCTTGGATGAAATGAGTGGTTTATATATCATTTGTTGGGAAAACTTATGAATGCCTACATAGCTGGTGCATTAGCATTTTGAATATAATATTTGGCAGGTTGCCTGGGTTCAAACCCGATGGCTCCCACAATTACCTTTTGTAATAATGAATGGGTAACATCTTTTATTTTATATAATGGTTTGTTAATAACCATACATATAGGGTTGGGTTTATATAGTTTGTTGTTCCAACAAACTATACATATATGCATGTTGGAGGGTTCGCAGAGTTAGTGGCCGACCAACCCATAATTATTATTATTTATTATATAATTTTTTAAATAAACCAAGTTGCAGTGTCACCTGCCAGATTTTTGAAGGGCTATTGGAAAAATTAAATAGGCAATAAATTTTCCATTCTCGATCACTGAAAATCATCACTGCAAAGTTCCATTTTTTTGCTTAGTTAGTGGCGACCAAATTTGGTGGGCTCTACGAGATTTAGTCGAACCTTCAAATTTAGTTGTCCTCCAAATTTAGTTGGCACTCTACTAAATTTAGCCAATGGCAAGGTTAGGGTCAGAAAAGCATCATATCACATATTTGATGGAAAGGTTGGGGTTAGAAAAGCATCATATTACATATTTGATAGCAAGGTTGGGGTTAGAAAAGCATCATATCACTCACTTTTCATGGCTGGGATAGAAGAAGAAAGACTTCTAAAGCTCCAAGGAACCTCTACTCGTGCATAGAACTTTTCATACATTTCTCATTATGATGAAGGTACACTTCCATTAGGTCTTTATGGCATGATAGATTTGGACATTTGAACTATTACAACCTTCATTTGTTGAAGAAAAATGATTTTACTGATTTTCCTACAATTCCTAGGAAACTTAAGTAGTGTGATGCTTGTATCTTAGGAAAGCACAACAAAAAATATTTTCATGATTCTCATTCCAAAGCACGTAGAAAGCTTAAACTCATTCATTGTGATTTATGTCGCCCTATGTTTGTTCCTTTTGCAAATGGTAATAAATACATGATGACATTTATTAATGACTACACTAGAATGTGTTGGTTATATTTATTGAAGAACAAATATGAGGCTTTTGAAACTTTCAAAAAATTTCATGCATGGCTAGAAAATCATGCACAATCTCATATCAAATCTATTTCTAACTGACAATGGAAAAAAATATACATTAAATGAGTTTTAAAACTATCTTCGCCAGCATGGGATCAAACATCAAACAATCATGCCTTATAATCCCCAACAAAACGAAGTGGTTGAAATAATGAACAAGACAATCTTAAATATGGTACGTTCAATGATTTTTTTGAAGAACGTTAAGTTGATTTTGGGCTGACGCAGTTCTATGTGTTGTGTATATAAAGAATAGGTGTCTGTCTCATACTTTGAAAAACAAGACTCCCTATGAAATGTGGTATGGCCACATTCCTTCGGTGAGGCATCTCAGGGAGGTTCCATCGGTTATGCATTGATAAATAAGGAGCAAAGAAACAAACTCGGTGCAAGGAGTCACAAACGTATCATCTTGGGGTTCTTAGATACCTCTAAAGAATACCATCTTTATGATGATGTAAACAAGAAGTTTATAATATCTAGATATGTGATCTTTCTTGAATCTTCCAAGACTGACAATGTTGCTAAGTGACAACTTGATCGCTTGGATAAATTCACGCATGCAAAGTATTTTCAAGAATTTGATAGTGTGATTCCACATCTTGAAGGGGGGATCCCTATACTAGATCAATCCGTGGAAAATCTTGATTCAGCCCCATCTTAGTCAACTAAGAAACCTAAGCCATCTTAGAAAGGTCCTCCAAAGTGGCTCACAAAGACTCTTGAAAGTGTTCGTCTTGATGAGGTTGGAAAGACGGGGACAAGAAGCTCTATTAGACAGAATGGAGGCGATGTAGATGATTCTGATTTGCCTGTTGATGTGGATGTTTCTTGTGATTGTGAACTAAATTTGTCTAAAGATTTTGAACCATCTTCCTTCAAAGAATTTGCTTCTCATGATGAATGGAAAGAAGTGATGCAGAAAGAATATGATACTTTGATAAAGAATAGCACCTGGAAGATGGTTGATCCTCCATTGGGAACCAAACTAATAGGTTGCAAGTGGGTCTTCAAGAACAAGTATAAAGTAGATGTCTCACTTGGAAAACATAAATCTAGGCTCATGGTAAAGGGTTTTTCATATAAGGAAGGGGAAATTATGAGGAGACATTTTCCCCACAACAAAATGGGCTACCATCCAGAGACCCTTTTCCTTGGCAACTCAGAATGGTTGGAAAGTCCATCAAATGGATGTGAAAACTTCTTTATTAAATGGAGATATGAAAGATAATGTTTTTTTGTCCCAAACAGAAGGATTTGTTGTGAAGGGTCTGGAACACAAAGTATGAAATCTTGTCAAATCCTTATATGGCCTCAAGAAATCACCACGAGATTGGTACAAGAAAATGACTAGGCATTATCTGAAACTCAATTTCAAACACTATGATCTTCATGATGCAAATTTATTTGTCAATAAAGTTGGAAAAATAGTTGTATATCTTGTGGTGTATGTAGACAATCTTCTGATGATAGGGAAAAATGAAAATTACATTGCATCCATAAAGAAAGAATAGGTGAAAGGTTTTGAAATGATATATTTTGGTTATGTTCACTACTATCTTGGTATTCAAGAAGATCAATATCCAAAGTTATATTCCTCTCTTAGAATAAGTATATTGGATATTTTTTGAACAAGTTTGGCATGGTTGAGTGCAATCCTTTGACTACTCCATTAGAACAAAATTTAAATTTCATATCCATTGAAGGAAAATAATTTGAGGATGCAACGAAGTATAGACAACTTGTAGGAAGTCTCAACTACCTGACTACTACCATACTAGAAATTTCATTTGTTGTTGGAATCTTCTTCAAGTTTATGAAAACTCCTTTTGAGGGTCATTGGTATGCTGCAAAAAGAGTTCTAAAGTACTTGAAGGGAGCTCAAGACTTTGGACTCAATTACACATAGGTGGATGACTTCAGCGTGATTGGATACTTTGATTCAGATTTTGATTGAGATAAAGAAATTTGGAGTATCTACTTCAAGTTATGTTATGAATCTTGGATCAGAAGTTGTCTACTGTAGGTATGCAAACAATCATTTCTAGTAGATTCGACAACTAAGGTAGAATATGTGGTAGTATCAGAAGCAACAAAGGAAATTGTGTGACTCAGGAAAATTATGGAAGATTTGTAGGAGAAACAAGTGCATTGAACTCCTCTTTTGATTGACAATGTTTTTACATTAAATTTGGCCAAGAACCCAAAGTTCCATGATCAAACCAAACACATCAATACAAAGTATCATCTAATTCGACATCATGTTGAGGCCAAGACTATCCATCTATGACATTGTTCCACAAATGAGCAGATTGTAGACGTCATTAAAGCGCTTGGAAGAGAAAAGTTTGAAAGATTCAAAATGATGCTTGGACTCACCAGCATCCCTTCAGATTAAGTGGGGGAATGTTGACACCTAATATTTGGGATTAGGAAAATTCATGTAAATATTGTAAATAGAAAAATAAAGGAAAATGGAAGATGAAGAGACATTGGAATATGAATCTCAATAGTCTCCCTGTCCTTGTATATATCCACGTTTTTTCTTAATGAAAAATACCATTTATTCATGGAGCTACTCTCTTGGCCTGACAATCTCCAAGAGCAAGTAGCCTTGTCTTTTATTTAAGATAATAAGTATATATGTTAATGAGCTCTAATTAGAAGATGTGAGTGAATAGATGCTTCTCCATAAGCGAATGAGTATAATTCCAAAGAGATAAAACTTGTTTGTTAGGTCCCTATAATATTAGTGCATTCCCTAATTATTATATTCATTGTAGCCCTTATTTTTATTGTTGTGCCCGTGTTGTCTCCATATTGTTATTATTGTGCCCCATAGAAGCCCACTATTGTTATTTTTGTGCCCTTACATTATTATTGTTATGTCAACTCTAATTATATTGTGACCCCTTAGACTCCTATATATAGAAAGGAGGTTTTTTCATTTGAATCATCCAATAATTGTTCATTTGTGTAATGTAAAGGAGGATTCCCCATAGAATAGGCTGATTTTGAAGTCGTTGATCTATCTTTTATATCTTTTTGTGAGCTGGTTGCATAACATTTGGTATTAGAGCTTTGGATTCTAGGGTTTCACTGCTTCAAACATGTCCTCATGGCATTTTCGTTATAAGGTTTTTTTATACGAAGCTTCAGAAGGTGAAAATTTTAGATGAAAGATTTATGAAAGTCATGTCCGAATTTTGGATCTTGTCTTGCTATATTTTTGGAGATACGATCCAAGGAAGTTAGGGTTTTTGCAGGGTCCCAAATTCCAACTCAAACAGATGACCTTAGGAAAAGCATCATAAATTTCTCTCTGAGCAGCGGATTCAAATTTTGTAAAATGTCAAAGAAAGAGGACGGATTTTAGTTTTTTGGGTATCATTTTTAGGTCTGACGGTCGAAAGAGTGACATGTGGAACTTCAAACAAGTTCACTCTATTGAACTAGTCGATAATCAGGTCATTGAGGGAGATTGGGCATAATGCTTTCTTAGAGAATCAAATCTCAATCATACTTGTGGGGTTGGAAAGAGGAATCAGAGGGCTACCACAGAATGAAATTTCATACCTTGGAGATTTGCCATTATGGAGATACAACAAATTCAATATCGTGATCCTACAAAGAAAAGGAAAAAAGTGTGTATTTTTTAAAAATTTGCATAAGTTTTGTTTGAAAAAATAATTTGAAGTGATTCAAAGGGAATAGTGATTTATAATACTCATTAATTGATGCCACAAAGAAAGAAAATGGAAACACCTAGTAAGCAACCCAAAATTTCTACTATGATGCATGAAGAAGAAGAAGAAATGCAACATGATATATCAAAATTACGAGACCAAGTGCAACAATTTTCACTCTCACAAAGAGTAACCAAAAATGAAATTGAAGCTAAGATGGATGGTTTGAAGAATAGCTTAAAATCAAACATGGAAGGATTGAAAAATGACATGAAAACTAATATGGATGACATGAAAGCTAATATGGTTGACATGAAAGATAATATGGAAGATTTTAAGAATGGTTTAAAAGAAGACATGGAAGGTTTCAAGGAAGGTTTGATAAGGTTTCTACAAGAAGTGCTTCGTAATGGCGAAAATGTATTATATGAAACTCATGATTAGAACAAAAAAATGTTAATCATGATTTCATAGACTGTAACATTGGATCTAAGAACCACCATGTTCCAAAGATCGATATGAGGAAGTATGATGGCAAGAATCCCGTAACATGGATACTACATATGGAGCAATATTTAGATCTCCATAATGTGCAAAACACACAAAAGGTATGCAATGCAACTTTATATTTGGAACCTTAATCAGTTTGTATAGTATCAATGGCTTTTCTCTCGTAAAAAAATTGTCACTAGGTCAATTTTTACAGAGGAAATGATAACACATTATGACAATACAAAAAAAACACCTTCTTTAGTCAATTAATAAATCTCAAACAAAAGGTTTCAATGGTGGAGCACATTGAGAACTTACAAAAACTGAATATAAGGGTAAATGATATTCTAGAGGAGCATAGGATTGATGTGTTCATAGGGACCTTAAAGGATAACATCCAACATGAGGTTTGCCTTTGGGAACCTGATTCATTGGAAAAGGCATACAGGTTGGCAAAAAAAAAAATGAAAGAAAAATTATGGCAACAATGAAGCCTACCACTCACAACTATAAAGGTGGAAGTGTTGATACCCCTAGCCTTCCACAACCTACAAGGTTGACACCACAAAAATTGAAAGAAAAAAGAGCAAAAGGGATTTTTTATAGTTGTGATAGCAAATACACTAAAGGTCATAAGTGTGCTGAGAAGAAATTATTGTACATATATTGTGAAGAGGAGAAAGAAAAGGATCAAGAAACGTCAAAATAAGAGGATATACACTAGGAACCAACCCTAGATAAAGAAGAAATCAATCCGACCATATCTTGTAATGCATTGGAAGGAATTACCACTCCTCAAACTCTCAAGATAGAAGGACATATCAAGAAGAAAAATCTAATATTGTTGATTGGTTCGAGTAGTACCCATAATTTTATTCATTATAAGGTAGCCAAGGAATTGAATTGTTTCCTATATCTAGCACCAGAGTGTCAAGTGATGGTTGCAAATGGAGGAACCATAAATTGCTCTAGAAAGTGCCATAATATCAAGTTATCCATGGGAGAATATGTATTGAATAGTCCAATTATTTCCATTTCAATGGGTGGTGTTGATGTTAGGAGTATAATGGCTGCAATCTTTGGGTACAATAGCTTTTAATTTTCAAGAACTTTTCTTGAATTTTTTTTCGGAAGGAAAGGAATTTGAATTAAGGCATATCGTAGGGAAATTGGGAAAGATAATAAGCTCTAACAGCATGATAAATCTTCTAAAGAAAGAACAATGGGGCATAATTTCACAATTATGTTCACTAGATGTTCCCACATCGAAATCATCTATTTCTCCATATCTCCAAAAAGCCTTGGGCAATCATTCCAAGACATTTGAGACTCCCAAAGGAATCCCACCTATTCGTGATCATGACCATGCTATTCATTTTATTCCAGGAAGTGTTCCTGCAAACATCAGGCCTTACAAATATCCTTATGCCCAAAAGAGTGAAATTGAACATATGGTTGCAGAAATGCTAGAGGCTGGTATAATTCAACGTAGTCAAAGTTCTTTCTCTCCAAGAGTATTAGTGCACAAGAAGGATGGATCATGGTGCATGTGTCCGGATTATAGGGAGCTCAACAAGCTCACTATTAAAGATAAATTTCCCATTCCATTCATTGATGAATTATTGGATGAATTACATGGAGAAATTTACTTCACCAAGTTGGATCTTCATTCAGGATATCATCAAATCAAAATGAAGGCTAATGACATTCTGAAATCAACATTTATAACTCATGAGGGTCATTATGAATTATTTGTCATTCCTTTTGGCCTTACCAATGCACCTTCTACATTTCAAGGTTTGATGAATTCCATTTTAAAACCCTTCCTTAGAAAATTTTTGTTAGTATTTTTTGATGATATACTAATCTACAACAAGTCTTGGAAGGATGATGTTCAACATGTTGACAGGGTGTTCAAACTATTGGAGAAAAAACCTCCAAATGTTTCTTTGGAGTACATGAGGTGGAATATTTGGGTCATATTGGATCTCATGAAGGTGTTAAGGTAGACCCTAGCAAAATTAAATCCATTAAGGAATGGAAAATTCCCACATCCATAAAGCATCTGCGAGGATTTCTCTAGTTGATAGGGTATTATTGCAAGTTTGTTAAGAATAATGGGAGAATAGCAGCACCTCTAACAACATTACTGAAGAAATATGCATTTTCTTGGACTCCAAAAGAAACAATGGCCTTTGAACATCTTAAAGAGGCAATGTGCCAAGCACCAATATTAGCTACACCAGACTTCATAAAAACCTTTATTGTGGAATGTGATGCCTCATGAAATGGAATTGGTGTTGTTTTAATGCAAGATGGAAGACCCATTTCTTTTGAAAGTAATCCAGTCAAAAGAAAGTATTTACACAAATCTATTTATGATAAGGAAATGTTGGAAATACTACATGCACTTAAGAAATGACAACCTTACCTAATGGGAAGACACTTCAAGGTAAAAACCTATCATGATAATCTTAAATAATTTTTAGAAAAAAGATTATCTTCAGAAGAGAAACAAAAATGGGTCAAAAATATGTTGGGTTATGACTTTGAAATACTCTACAAAAAAGGGAAGCAAAATGTTGTTGCAGATGCACTCTCAAGAAAGGATGAGGATGTGGAAGCATTGTTTTGTGTCATTTCTAGTATCCAACTAGATTGGATAAAAGAACTAAGGGATGAATGGAAGAATGACGAAGAAGTGTGGACACTCATTCAAAAGTTGTAGCAAGGTCCCAGTACATCTCACACATTTAGCCAAAAAAATGATTCGATCACTTATACCTCTATAATAATTCCCAACCCAAACAAAATATTCTTCTCGAATTTCACACCTCTCCATTAGGAGGGCACTCAGGGTTTTTAAAAACTTACCATGGGATTAAGAAGGAATTTTTTGGGATGGCCTTAAATCTGATATTCAAAATTTTGTGGCAGAATGTTTGGTCTGCCAAAAAAATAAAGTTGAAACAATTAAGACCCTGGGTCTGTTACAACCTTTATCCATTCCAAGTCAATGTTAGGAGGAGGTTCCAATGGATTTTATCACAGGTCTACCCAAGTCTGAATGAAAGAGTGTCATCATGGTGGTAGTTGATAGACTTACCAAGTATGCACACTTTTGTGCATTATCTCATCCATTTAAAGCCAGTACAGTTGCTACTACATTTATGGAAATAATACAAAAGCTACATGGAAACCAAAAGATTATTGTAAGCGAAAGAGATCCCATTTTCACTGGAAATTTTTGGACAAAATCATTTTCTTGTTTGGGTACTCAGTGAGTGGATATCTCATCTTATCATCCTCAATCTGATGGAAAAATTCAGATAGTGGACAAATTTTTGGAAGGATATATTCGTTTCTTTGTAATTGATAAACAAACACAATGGGTTAAGTGGTTGCCTCTGGTTGAATGGTGGTATAACACTTCCTTCCATACTGCAGAAAAAATGACCCCATTTATGGAACTTTATGGATATCATCCACCATCCATCACATCATCTTTAAGAGAAAATTCTAAGGTTCAAGTAGTGGAAGATCAATTCGAGCATCAACAAGTTCTTCAACTCTTAAAGGATAACCTCACTTTGGTGCAGAATAAAATGAAACAATAGGCAAATCAACATTGCAACAAAAGAAGTTTTCATGTAGGTGACTAGGTATTTCTATGACTACAACCATACAAACAAATGTCCCTCAAGCAAGCTAAGAAGGATAATAAATTATCACCAAAGTATTATGGTATGTATAAGGTGTTGCAAAAGATTGGTACTATGGCATACAAATTGGATCTTCCTGCATCTTCCCGAATGCACCTAGTTTTCCATGTTTCATGCTTAAAGAAGGTTATAGGTGACAAGCTCCCAGTTCAAACAATATTGATAAAACTTGACAAAGAAGGAAAAATAATATTGGAACCTGAAGTAGTCACAAAAACAAGAACTTGACAACTACAAAATCAATCAATTTCAGAGTATCTCATCAAGTGGAAGAACTTCCCCATTGAAGATTCTGTTGAAATTTCTAAGTCTGACACATCAGAAATCCATACTGCATTATCTGGTTTATTATATCCTACTTTTTCTTTCCATTAACAAGTTATTTGTAAATATAAATACCGAAATAAACACAAATGCGACCTCAACACATATACAGATCAACAACTGAAATAATTGAGACAATCACACAAGGGACACCGTTATTTTTGGACAATCGTCCCCAAAAAAACCCAATGCGGGAAAACCAATGCAACAGATATGAGGGTTTTATTATTATTCAGTTTTCTAAATACAACTAGGGTGCCGGAAATGGCTCACCCTTCAGATAATTTCCTTGGTAGAATCACCTCTCCTTGGAGACAGATATTCAGGTTGATCAACAACCGAATGATTGATCCCACAACAACTTTGATAGTTCCTTAGCTAGACAGTGAAAGCGGCTCCAAGCTTCTCTCTAGAACTGCATCACCCTCTCGGGACTGCTTCACCCTCTTTTGCTCTGTGTCTGCCTCTCAGCTCCCAATCTTCCCCATGAAATTACCTCATCGCTACCTCTTTAGCCCAGTGTTAACCCTACTAGCCTCTGTGCGGCCTCTGTTGCTTCTGTGTCAGCCTCTTGGCCCTTTGCGTCAGCTTCTTGGCCCTTTGTGTCACCTTCACTAGCCTCCTCAGCCTCTGCATTAGTCCTGATTGGTTCTATGTCAACCTTCCAAGGCTCTGCGTTGTCTCTCTGGCACTTTCTCTACCTCTATGATATGTATTCTAGGCCTTTTGCAAAACTGCACCTCGCTGCAACAGATCACTAACTCGATTTCTCAACAAACCCTACCCTAGAAAATCGAATTCTTGATCAACTTGGTGTTCTCCAATTAACCCTCAAGCCTCCTCTTATACTTTTCCTGTTGACGATTCAATAGCCGAGATTAAGTCCCTAATCAACAGATAAGATTAGATATGGCTTGATCCTCGTTATTTAGAACTTTCTCGCCCATTTTATATTAATACACATTAATATTTTAATTTTCCTAAGTTTGGACTTAGGAACTCATTAAAAATATTAATTATTTTAATATCTCTTCATCCGGGTGGAATTTCTTCAAATTATTTCTGGACCTTGGAGATCTTATGTGCCTTAGTCTCTCCACGAATTTTCATGGCTAGAGCACATTCGATGCTACCAAAAATCAACACTCCCTCTTAGCGAGGAATGTGCTCTAGTAATGCTTCACCATTGAAACATCACACTCATCTTATGCATCGGTACCTATGTTGATGCTTGGCCTACTACCTCATACCCTCTGCACAGTTACTTCCTATACTGCTACCCATGACACTCCCACTGCCACTGCTACATCTGTACTGCAAATCCCTCTCAACATGTTGCCCAGTGCCCATGCTACCCCTAGCACTACCACTGCTAACTGCTACATTGCAACCCAGTTACCAAGAAGTAAGTAATTATCTTCTCCGAGATAATGATAGCTCGGTCAATATGGAAGCTTTGTGATGTTGAAGCTACCTCTATTTCTATCATGTGCTCCCTCTTCTGCCATTACGTTGCTGCATACACATATGTGCCTCTTACATTACTGCAACCTCCACTACACTGCCTCAGATTTCTGCACTCAAGCATTGCCTTGCTACTCCACTACACTTGTCATCATGCTACTGTCATTAAGGGCTCCCGTAGTTAGATGTGATCCAAGAGTTTGGGCACCTCAAGGATCCTGCCCCTAGTATGTAGTCCTCCTGACTACAACTCGATGTCTCCCCACCTCTTCTCTAGAGGTGCATGAGCACTCATGGCACAATCGTCATCAGTATCAACCTCTTTCTCCACCTTAGTTGGAGCTTCCTTTGAATCGGAAGCCTCTCCCTTGTTTTTCTTCCTGGGACATTGGGATGCATAATGTCCCAAATCCCCACAATGGAAGCACTTAACCTTGGAGATGTCCTTCTTCTTCCTCTTCCCTTGTTGTCCCACAGATGCTAGAGCCACATCCTCCTCCTCCTCTTTCTTGATTCAACCTCCCTTACCACTACTCCCCACCTTGGTCACCCTCCTGATATCTTCCAGAAGAAGAGATGCCCACATCTCCTCCCAGCCATGAAGAGTAGCCCTGCCCAAAATACTTTGAACAAATGTCTCCCACTCCTCGAAGTCTACATTCAAGGCATTCCTGACCAATAAATCTAGATCCGGTATAGACCCCACGAAAGTAAGTTGGTTGTGAATCTCCTGCAACCTAAGAAGGAATGGATCTATATGCTCCCCCTTCTGCATCTGATATGACTGCAATTAATTCTCCAATAGTATCTTCCGTTGCACGGAAGAGCCCTCATATAAGGTGGTGAGGGTGTCCCACATCTCCTTTGTTGTGTTCTTCTCAAAAATATGTGGTATGACATGATCTTTGACCCCATCTAGGATCATGCACTTCACCCTCAACATTGCATCCTCATACTTCTCGTTCTCAGCTGGGTCAACTAGGATAGCCACGATTTTCAAGGAAAATTCCTTGATGCAATGTAAATCCAGGACTGTCAGGATCCTGGCCTTCCAGATGACATAGTTGGAAGCCCCATCCAACCTGTCCTGATCCCTCAGTCCGTTCATTACCATTTTAGCTCCTCTTCTGGACTACCTCTAAGTTTTGACTTCCCTCCTAGAAATCTCCCTCTAAGTCTTGATTTCCCTTCTGGAAATCCTCTAGCCAACTGTCGAGCCGCTCCTCTCCGATCCTCCTTGAAACTGTAACTTGGATATGGATTCCTTAGCTAGAAATTCGTCAAGGTAGTGACTCCCTCTACCTTGGTCCTGCCTCCTTAGACACTTTTCTGCTTCGACAAAAACAATGTCCCACCAACTCCTCAAATCACAATCTGCCCACAACTCCCCAAGCCCTAGCAACCGAAGAACTAAGCCTTTCAGGCTCTGCGCATTCCTGGAAAAAGGTCGAATCTACTCCTCCTAGCCACAGCGTCGATCCTTCATGGCTGAGAAAGATGATCGGGCACAGTGTAGGTCTGATCTTCCCATCTCTGCCTTTGTGCTGACCCTCGTCCTGGCTCAAAATCATGACGCAGGCTCTGTGTCACTTCCTTTCTTGATGCTTCTGTTCTGGAACAACGTTGTCTCTCAGGATAGCAGCTTCTGTTGCAAATTCTTCAGATTTCTCCTGCTGGCGTATTTAGTTCTCCTGTGATCTGCAATGCTCTGATAGCATGTTGAAATTTCTAATTCTGACACATCAGAAATCCCTACTGCATTATCTGGTTTATTATATCCTACTTGTTCTTTCCATTAACAATTTATTTGTAAATATAAATATAAATATCAAAATAAACACAAATGCATCCTCAACACATATACAAATCAATAAATGAAATAACTGAGACAATCACACAAGGGGCACCATTATTTTTGGAAAATTGTCCCCGGAAAAACCCAACGCGGGAATATTGGTGCAACAGATATGAGAGTTTTATTATTATGCAGTTTTTTGAATACAACTAGGGTGCCAGAAATGGCTCACCCTTCAGAGAATTTCCTTGGCAAAATTACCTCTCCTTGGAGACAGATATCTCGGCTAATCAACAACCAGATGATTGATCCCACAACAACTTCGACATTTCCTTAGCTGGACAACGAAATTTGCTCCAAGCTTCTCTCTGGAATAGAGTCACCCCTTCTGCTCTATGTCCGCCTCTCAACTCCTAGTCTACCCCATGAAAGTACCTCATTACTACCTCTTTAGCCCAATGTCAGCCCTGCTAGACTTTTTTGCTTCTGTGTCAACCTCTTGGCCCTCTGCGTCAGTGTCTTGGCCCTCTGTGTCACCTGTGCTAGCCTCCTTAGCCTTTGCGTCAATCCTGGCTGGCTCTACGTCAGCCTTCCAAGGCTCTTCACTGTCTCTCTGTTATAGCTCCAAATCTCACTCTTGAGGTTTGTGATGCTGCACTCATGGCCCAGGGCAACCCCTCCTTCCAGACCTAGTCCAAAATTTAAAAAATAGTGTTTTATTCCCTATACGTGGCATTGCCTTGAGCTAAACGCATGTGTATGCGGGTCTGTGTATACCCAACCCGCGTATATGTCTTAAAACACTTTAAAAAAATAAATCTCCTTAATTTCGGGTGGAGATCACGGGTTTCACTTGTTGATTACCTATTAGTGCCCATGGCCCAACTGTTCCCAACGAATTCCCAACTAAAAAACTACTTTGGGAGAAGTATAAAAAGGCTTCAATGGGAAGGCCTAAGGAGGAGAGAAGAGAGAGAAATATTACTCTGCTGAGATTTCCCTGACCAGGTCTAAAGATCCTAGTGCCTCCTGCACTTCCCCCATTTACAGGAAACCCTTGTTTCCTTGTGTGATGATGTCCATCTACTACTTGTGATATCATGGAGTAAGTCATGGAAGGATTTTGTTAAAGGCTTGAGACTAGACAAATCTGGAGGACGGTTCTGCTTGGAGCCTACGAAAGGACGTCTCAGGTGAAATTATTCCTTTCTGTACTTTAGTTGTCTATAATAAAAGAAACACTTGTCTTTGTTCCTGATATAAATCTTCTTCATGTTTATGATATCAATGTTATGATTCATATATGAATGATTGTCTAATTGCATAACTAACTACCTTTCAATATACTATGAAGATGATTTCTTTATGATGTTTAGTCCATTTACACACAGTCGCGTGTAGGGACCACGTGTACATGGATTTCATATTTCCAACCCGCGTATACACCGCGGTGAAATTTTTGACAAAAAATTCAACGGTAAAACATAAATTAAAAATTCTAAAACTAGTCACAATCGATTGCAAGACAAGTATAAGAGTTACCTGGGGATTTTGGAAGAATCTGAATGGTTGAATTTGGCGTATGAAAAGTTTGCTCCTTTTGCTCCACTTCTCTGCTCTCAAACTCAAATGGTGAAAATGATGAGTTCAAAAACTCTTTTATAGGCTTTGAAAATGCAATTTTTTTTTCAAAACTTGATTTTGTTTGGTCTCAAGTAACTTTTAACTTGGGAGCTTGGAATGTCAAGAATGGTTTGACTTTCAGGACATTTTGGACGTTTTTTTGACAATTTCGAGACGATTCCATGACTGCTGGCCCGTCATGGCAGGTATTGTTCTCTCACTGGCATATAGGTTAGGGAAGCCATTTTTCCATTGCATTATGCGTACTAGCCTCCATTTGTCGATACACTTGAGATAGGGTCGATCCCATCGTGTTATGGTTCGTAAACCATTTTCACTCGCCGATTTTTTTTAAATCATGACATGATGGTAGAGCCATCCTTTTCATGGGGATCGTAGTTAGCACCTCACTGACATTTGTTTCCCATGCTGCTCCGATCTAAGTAGGCTTTGGAGTCCTCTGTAGTCCTACCATGACTTATGCGATGAAGACTCATTCCTCTTTGCTTCTTCGCTTCGTTCTGGCCTTATACCCTAGGGGCTCCTTTGTGTTGAGTTGTACTACTACATTGCATTTTGACCATTTGCACCTTTTGGTCTTGAGCCGGCTTCACTTGGACTTGTGTTTAAGCCAACTTTTGACCATGACGACTGCAAAATCAAGCTTGCATACCTTTAACTTCTGCAACTTGACACACCTTGACCCGTGGAAGGAACACACCTTTGAGTGACTTTGACCAGTTTTCACCTCCCTGCATTGAGCATAGGAATGTTCCAATCCCAGGAACTAGATTATCCATTTCACCGACACTCATTCTTTCCACTGTACTATAGCATTCTTTTATTCTTTTTCCAGCTTAAAAGAAAAAGACAAAAAATTATATATTCCAAAAAGAGTGGGAATGGGACAATATTTCCATTTATTGTTGGCAGCTAGAGTCAGTTGTGTTGCCCTTGAACAAAGCACTCAAAAACAAAGTCTCCTCCATTTGGGCGGGATTTAGTTTGACTTAGGTATGCCTTAACCTTGTTATTGAGTCAGTTCTCCCCCGATTGGTTATCTCTTCCAATCATATGGAGGGTTCGTTCGTGCCTCCTGCATGACGAACTTATATAGAGTCATCATAAGCTGCCACATAGTCACATTGAGTTGTGATTTTGTTCAAGGGACGTTAGCCTGAGTCAGCCTCTCTGCGGTGTCTCTTGACTCATTTTTTAGTCGGCCATCCCTGGTTGTCAGTATCATGTCTATTATCACATCAGCTATATTGGTCCTTTACTCGTGCCGATTTGAGAAGGTCTCCATTGACTTCTTGCTGGCGGGTCTTGTCCTTATCGACGACGACATCTTGCTCTGAGGACAGACCTAGAGCTGCACCCTAGCCCTATTTTCATTATTAATAGGTCACCTTGTGCTCGCATCGATAAGTATCATGGGTCTTTGACTAAGTGGTTTCCCTTGTGCTCGACATCAGCTTACATTATCACACATCGGGATTCGTGCAGTACCTTGGTTTCCATTTGACCCTATTGGTGGATACCTCGCCTCTGTGTCAGCTTTCATTATTGGTTGGTTCAGAGGGTTTCTGTCATGTGCTAGCCACATCTTGTGTACGCCGGAAATGTACTTTGGTTGGGTTACTACATATTTTTCGTCCGATTCCTTCCACATTATTGGCCTACGGATTACACTCGCGCTAGATTGATGAAGGATGCCTTAATGCTTTCCTTCTAGCGGATCTTTCCCTATCGACTTTGACTCATTGCTCTGGGGCAAAGATCTAGAGTCCATTTGGAAGTACCTTGGGGTTTGCAGTCATTAGTGGCAGATCCTTCGCTATCGAAAGTGGGAAACCATCATTGTCTCCTGATTGATAGATTCTTACAGGTGTTTGACTTCAGCTCATCTATTCACACTTGTTAGATTGTACTAGGTACCTTGATGCTCATTATCATTATTGGTGAGTAGTCTCACGTTTGTTAACGGTATACATCAATGACCGGTAATCAAACTATTTCTCACATGGTTGACTTCAGATCATTTATTCCCATGTTGTAGCCTCGGTGGTCGGTGAAGACCTCAGGTTGTATCAGCATTCATTGGTTCACTTGACAGTTGCTCCTATTGCTACTAGTTGATACCACTCCACCTTATATGTTGCAGTCCTTCATGACGACATTCTATATGCTGGCACCTGAGTTTGCAGTGTAGTACCATCTTATTCCATCATGTTCATTTGGTACTTTTTGGGATCAGCCTTTGATATCAGTGATCTGCTTCATCCTTCAACGCCATTGACATTCTTATATGTGACATTCAGACATGTACTTGTTCGAACGTGATCAGATGATCCATTATGTATTTTCTAGTCTTTCATACTTATATACTTAGTGGATCCGCTTGTACTTAATATGCGGACATGTTGTACTTTCTCTGAGCATGGGTATGCCCGCCTCCGACAGTGTTTCTTTCTGATCTCCTTTTGTGGCTTGGTGGCTAAACTCTGGTGAAGTCCTTCTCCGTTTTTGACAAATTTCCTTTCCATGTACTTGCTTAATACATTTCAGCCATCATGTACCCCTTCTGACCTCATATATTAGGGGGCATCTTTTATAGCTCCAAATCTCACTCTTGAGGTTTTTGATGCTGCACTCATGGCCCAGGGCAACCCCTCCTTCCAGACCTAGTCCAAAATTTAAAAAATAGTGTTTTATTCCCTATATGCGACATTGCCATGAGCTAAATGTGTGTGTACGTGGGTCTATGTATACGCAACCCGCGTATATGTCTTAAAACACTTAAAAAAATAAATCTCCTTAATTTCGGGCGGAGGTCACGGGTTTCACCTGTTGATTACCTATTAGTGTCGGTGGCCCAACTGTTCCCAATGAATTCCCAACTAAAAAACTACTTTGGGAGAAGTATAAAAAGGCTTCAATGGGAAGGCGTAAGGAGGAGAGAAGAGAGAGAAAGATTACTCTGCTGAGATTTCCCTGACCAGGTCTAAAGATCCTAGTGCCTCCTGCACTTCCCCCATTTACAGGAAACCCTTGTTTCCTTGTGTGATGATGTCCATCTACTACTTTTGATATCATGGAGTAAGTCATGGAAGGAGTTTGTTAAAGGCTTGAGACTGGACAAATCCGGAGGACGGTTCCGCTTGGAGCCTGCGAGAGGACAACTCAGGTGAAATTATTCCTTTCTGTACTTTAGTTGTCTATAATAAAAGAAACACTTGTCTTTGTTCCTGATATAAATCTTCTTCATGTTTATGATATCAATGTTATGATTCATATATGAATGGTTCTCTAATTGCATAACTAACTACCTTTCAATATACTATGAAGATGATGTATTTATGATGTTTAGTCCATATAATGCTGTACTTTCTTGAATGGATTGTTTTGCAGGTTGAAGGAGCAAAAGGAACTCCAAGAGGGTTTGGACACCGGCAGGATCTTCTCAAACAAAGGACCCTCAGGTACACCCCTTATCGTAGAGTTTTTTTATACTAGCATCATGGCTGCATGGAATGTGTGTTTCTCTGTATAGATAACCTCTGATCTGATAGGGTATTAACCCAAGACCCTAGGGGAATTTACCCCTTAACACTCTCTAACACTTTCTATGCCTCTCTAATATGTATTCTCGGCCTTCTCCCAAACTTCCCCTCGCTGCAACAGATCACTAACTTGATTTCTGAGCAAACTCTGCCCCAGAAAATCGAATTCTTGATCAACTTGGTGTATCTCCAACTGACCCTCAAGCCTCCTCTTATTCTTTTCCAGTTGACGATTCAATGGAAGAGATTAAGTCTCTAATCAATGGCTAAGATTAGATCCATCTTGATCCTCATTATTTAGAACATTAATATTTTAATTTTCCTAAGTTTAGACTTAGGAACTCATTAAAAATATTAAATGTTTTAATATCTCTTCATCCGGGTGGAATTTCTTCAAACTATTTCCGAGTCTTGGAGACCTTATGTGCCTTAGCCTCTCCACCAATTTTCATGCCTAGAACACATCTGATGCTACCAAAAATCAACAAATTCCACATGGGATTATGAGAATTCTATACAGAAGCATCCATAACTACTCAAGCATTGAGGACAACACTTTTTTGAAGGAGAGGGGCATGTTAGATCCCTATAATACTAGTGTATTCCCCCATTATTATTTTCTTTGTAGCCCTTATTGTTATTGTTGTGCCCATGTTATCCCCATATTGTTATTATTGTGCCCCATAGAAGCCCACTATTATTATTGTTGTTCCCTTACATTATTATTGTTATGTCAGCTCTGATTATGTTGTGACCCCTTAGATTGCTATATATAGAAATGAGGTTTTGTCATTTGAATCATCCAAGAATTTTTCATTTGTGTAATGTAAAAGAGGTTTCCCCCTCGAATAGGATGATTTTGAAGTCATTCATCTATCTTTTCTATCTTTTTGTGAGCTGGTTGCATAACATTGTTTCAATATTTTGAATTTCAAGAGTTTTAGAATGTTTGCCTTGGATATGTCATTGAGATTATGAGCCTTAGATTTTCATACTTCTGACCTATAGAGAAACATGCCTTATAACCTTGCATATAATCACAAAAGATAGTGCTACGCATAAGATGCCACATAAATTGGATTCATAGTGAGCTTAGGTGCTTCAAATAAATGTTGCCACAGTAAGGTCCAGATGCAATAGAGAATTATCACAATGGCTTAAACTAATATTATAGTCTTCTTTTCTTGCTTGAGCTAGGGTATACATCTCTCTCCTTATCTCTTTTATACTTCAGACTTCATTCTTCCTTGTAGTCTTTGTAAATTGCATATTATTATTATTATTATTATCCAATTTTAAGGTCACAGCCAAGCCAGACACCAAATTGGTGTATGAGACCCCCTTGTTTGTGGGACAAGGGACCCACCTCCACGCAACGATTTAATTGCTAAGTCTACAAAGGCATACAATCAAACAAATTATATACTTCAAATGGTAGATAACTTGAACCTCTTCACAGGATTTCATAGACATTAACTCCTTTCCGAATATGTCACAAAGATATCATAAATACAAACTTGTGCTCATATTAGTTCCAAAAATCATACATTTCACAAATATTTGGTCTTGGATATTTTAAAGTGGATCATGTTTGAAAATTTCCATGTAGACTGAGTTCCATGGATGACTCCTTAGAAATAGTTCCTCAGATACTTTTTATGACACAATGTTCTAAAGACTTCGCATAGAGTAATTCCCCTCAGGTTCTTATATATAACTTCAGCCTTGAGACAAATTTCGGATGGCACCAAAGGTACATACCCTCATAAAGTTGCCTTTAACTTTGGACTATCAGAAGATCAGATGAATTCAGATATAGCTTCTCAAAGATATCCAAAGGTAGGATCAACGAATCACAAAGGATCTTCAAATACTATTGCAATTATTTTCTAGCTCTGAAACCATGTTGAAATTTGAATGCAAGATGCATTCCTTATCATGGTAATTACTTGTGATTGTTTATGTATGTATTTTCCATTTAGTTTTACTTCATTCATTAAATCATCAAGCAATTACACAACTACAATGCACAAAAAGATAATGGATGCAAAAAATTATGCTCCAAGCCAGGGAAAAACCTTCAAGGAGGAAAACCCAAAAACAAATCCTTTCCTTACAGAAACTTCATCAATAGGAGAAATCCAAATCAAACTAACCAAGTTTCCAAGTTCCAAGTCATCCCTCCAAACTTTTCCATTTTATGTCCAGAAAATAGTTAACCAAACTGCTTCTTGCCTATCCTTTAGATACTTTTTCTGACATAGATTGATTACTTATACTTTACAAGAATGATGGCCTTCCTATTGATCCAAAATGGATTTTGGATAGAATCCTAAGTCTAAGTGTTCCTCACTGAGGAAAATAAAAGTCCAAGGGATTTCCTGGAACTAAATCCATTGCATTGATCGTCTTGTTCTAAATCTACTGCAACTTGAATGGGCAAAAATGGACTTAGGATGCGGAAGTTATCATAAAATGAAGTTGTCCTTTATCCTTTGGAAAAAGGGGCAAAATCCCCTAAAAATGGGTCCTAAAAACCTTCTAAGTCTTCTAAAGACCAAAACTATCGCAAAAGGAGAATCTTCAAAAAAAGGCGGAAAACACTATCGAGACCCAAAAATATGAAGAAATAGTGGAAAACAGGCTTATCAGTGGTCAAAGGAGTAAGGCACAGGAGTTGTCGGATTTGGACGATCAATGGTCCAGATCCGATCGGCATATCACAATCGGCGGTGACAGGTGGAGGATATCGGAGGCAGACATGCGATAGGACCCGGCCGATGCAATATTGTGATCACCGATATCAGCGGATCGCAATCGGCGATGGCATAAGCCATACCATATGGAAAGACCTCGGGCTTATGCGATATGCAATTGCAACAAGTCGCATCGCAATATCGCGTTAGAACATTACAAAGGAGCGGGGCCATTATATATATATCTATATATATATCTATATATATATATATATATATATATATATATATATATATATATATATATATATATATATATATATATATACATATATCTATATGCGCGATGCGATAGCCGGACCCGATGGGGCTATAAACAATATTTAATATATTTTGAGATCCGTCAAATAGCAGTTTTTTATGTATTTTTGCGTATTTCGTTTAATAAATGAAATACAAAGGGAAGCACTGATGCGATGAAACCAGACCCGAAAGGGTTTAGGAATGCAAATATATAATATTTCAAGTCCACCATAAAGCCATTTTGTGATATTTCATTGTTTTAATGTATTCTTAAAATACAAAGGAAATCACGAAACATGCAGGATTTCGGGTGGGCCGTGGGCTGTAAATGGTTTTGGCCAGGCTCTGCCCGAGCCCATACATTGGCTACCATGTGTCCAGGCCCTGGAGAGAGAAAACCATTCTTATCTGGCGGTTAACGCCCGTACGAAAGAGCCACCCTAAATGAACCACAGTCGTTGGATCTAGACATTCCAGATCAACGTGGGGATGTGATAAACAACATAAAGGCGGACCCGATAGGAGTTGTAAGGTGGAATTGATAACATTTCAATTTAGATAAATGGAAGTTTGGCGATTTTTCACAGTTTTTAGTGTATTTCTCTATGAATACAAAGAACGTTGTTTCTAGGGATTTCAAAGGCCCGATGACCCATTCCGTTACAGAATAGGTGGCCACCATCCCTGAAAGTTTAGCAATGATTGCTAATGCTCAGAGGGGGATCTGAGCGGACAGAGGCCGGGAAGCCAAAGAGCCCAAGAGATGAAACAAACAGACAAGCACTAATAGGCTCAAAAGTCATTCAATGACATAGACAGAGGTTTTGCTGAGTCTGAGAGCACGATTGAGAGACATAAGCAGGCAGCGTAGGGAGCTGAAGGGACAAGAAAGCCTGAGAGTTCGATTGACAGGCAGCAAAGCTACGACAAGGTCACTGGAATGTTGCTGAGGATCACTTGGAGGTCAAGAAGATCACAGAGGCACACAGAGACTGAAAGACAGAGCCGAGAAGCGAGAGCCAAAGAGCCAAGAGCCTAAGAACCAACGTGAGAGCCTAAGAGCCAAAGCTAGAGCAAGAAGGCCGAGAGCTTCAGAGTTGGGGATAGAATGGCATTCTAAACCCATTGTTTCTGTGTTAGACCATGGATTTGAGCCAAAGAGCTTGTAAAAAGATTGTTTCCATAATCCCAGAGAGTCTAGTCGAGTTGACTAGAGCTCAAGGAGATGTAGCCCAAGAGTTTTGGGCGAACTCCAAATTAATATTGTTGTTCCATGTGTGTTTTATTGCTGCATTGTATCGGTTGTTTTTAATTGCTGCTATTTGCTTTATATCAGTTTAAGAAAATCAATTTACAACACCTGAACAATTTAAAACAATCATAATCATACACTATATTGTCAAGCATATTATCAATTCCGCATTTTTTAATCAATAAGACTTGGGAATATTTAAAGCTTTGGAAGTGGGAGAGGTTCTTGTAAGTAAGTGCCCCATTTTCATATCAGGTGGTATCAGAGCCTAAGTTTGATTAAACCCACCTTCAAAGGAGGTTATATCAGAATGCTTGATTGACAGAGCAAAGATTGCTTATCTGAAAGGTGTTTGGGCAGTCAAGGATTGATTTTCTGATTGATGTATGCTTGTTGCAGACTGACTATTTTTTGAGTTTGCAGAGGTGAAGGGAAAGCTATTGATAGCTCAGTCTAGGAAGGACAAGAAGGAAGAAGGACTGAAGGCATTCTTCTATTCCAAAGGACCTCAAAGCAATCCTTGAATCACAAGAGGTTTGTTGCAAAAGGTTGCTTAAACACTTTATTAATCTTGTTTGAAGTTCTTTTGTTCATTGGTATAATGACAACTTCTACAAGTGAATCCTCAAATTCCTCCTTCATCACAAGACTTTATGATGGAGACTTGACGCAAGACTTGTTCATCATGATGGACAAGGTGAGAGAAATGTATGAGGATGGAAGAAAGAGCAGCATACTTAGAGAGTAGTTGAGTTCCATGAAGGAAGAGAAGCAATTTCTTTCTGACAGACTGCAAGAAATGGAGAGGCAAGTTCATATTGCAAATATGAACCTGAAGAGGATGCATGAATTGGAGTCACAGCTCTGTGTTGCCAAAGAAGCCTTGATCAAGTATCAGCTTGAAGAAGAGGTAAGCCATTCCAGTTTGTCTTCAAATTCTTCTGAGAATGCTTATATTGGTTCTTTTGAAAAACATACTAGAGGCATAGGTTCCAAGCTAATGTCCAAGATGGGCTATGAAGGAAAGGGCTTGGGAAAGCATGCAAAAGGTATTGTTGCACCAATAATAATTGAGGAAAGGCTTAAGTATTGGCTATGAACAAGATTATGGATAAAGTTCCAAAGCTACCATGAAGACCATTAAAACAGCCCCAAGAAGGAGTTGCATTGCAGAGTGTGAAGATTTGTGTTCAGGAGGAATGTAATAGCTCGAAACATCATTTGCAGGATGCAGGTGTTTAGAAGCACACACATGAACCAAAGAGTTGTGGAAACTCTAACAACCTTGAAGAGATTGATGGTGTTCCAAAGGGAACCACTTCTTCATTTGCTTCACCTCCTCATGAAGGCAATAAAGGTGAAAGAGGAAGGTATAAATCTAGTTCTAATCATCTTCCTTTTGATTTTTCAAAGCATGATAAATTTCCACATAGATATGGGAAAATAATTGCATGTTCCTTTTGTGGTTTGGATAACCATCATGTTTCTAGATGTTGGAAGAGAATGGCCACATATAGGAAACTTTTGAAGGAAAAGAAGCAAAAATCCAAAGGTCCAGTGGAAAAGGCAAATCATGTTGTTAAGAGAATGCACATGTGTTGCACTTACTGCCATAAGCAAGGGAATCTTACTGAAAGATGTTGGACTTTGAACCCAACAATGCTTCCACAAAAGCTGAGGAAAGTGGAAAGAGAAGATGGTAGAAATGGAAAGGAAGTTTCCATGAATGAAGTGTCTCAGGATGATTCACATGTTGATACTGATGTGCAGACAAAGGAAAGACCTTGGAACTAGATTGGTAAGAAATGGCTAGAGTTATTTTCCAATTAAGGTTGCATGTCTATTGATGCATCTATTTGCATTTCTTTGTTGATGAGATGCAAGTTGCAGGACTTTACCAAGATGGTGAATGGAAAAAGGTTGAGTAGGAGACTCACTTTGTTGCTGCAACATTATATTTCATTTCAGCTTTGAAAGTACAGTGTGCTTAAGTGAAAGTTGAAGGATGAAATGCATGCATGAGCATGAGATGCATGAACACAGGGATGTTGATGTTTTCCTTGTATTTGAACATGTATGTGTAATTAACTTGAAGGGTTGATTTCTTTGTTGTAAACATGCATGTAATGCAATATTAACTTGGAAAAAGTTGAATTGGTCTCCAAGATGGAGATAGTGATGAAGTGTTTCATCTTTTGAAAGGAGTCCTAATGGTCTTTTTCTACATGCTTGACTTGAAGGGTCATTTGTTTTAAAGGCATGTTTTGTAGGCTTGTGACCTAGTCCATCATTTGTATGTAGATGTAAGGCATGGAGGTGTTCACAAGATGTGAAATATGTTTCTTTTGTTGAAGCAGGAGTTAGACCATCCAGTTGTTGTCTGTATTTCTGTTGTTGTTAATGGTGGTTGTTGACATCTTGTAAAACAGGTACAAGTGAAAGTTTTGTGGAGCAGGTGTACTTCACATTTGTTTGAGCCACCTTGGACCAATGATCAAGGTAGAGAAGTTCAAACTACCTTCTGTGACCATCTAAGCAAGATTTCTGCAGGAAGGCAAAGAAGAAGGAAGCTCTTCCCAGGAAGACCAGCCCATCCAAGAAGGGAAGTGGTCAGAAACTTTGAGGCACTATGCGAAGCAAGTATAGGGGGAGGCTGAAAGAAGAGGGTGAGTCACTCATTTACTGTTCAGATTAGTATATCAGTATTTTGGAGACCAAAAGTTCTTTTAGTGGGAAGGCATGATCCAAAATGGATTTTGGATAGACTCCTAAGTCTAAGTGTTCCTCACTGAGTAAAATAAAAGTCCAAGGAAGTTCCTGGAACTAACCCCATTGCAGAGATCATCTCGTTTTGAATCTACTACAACTTGAATGGGCAAAAATGCACTTAGGATGCGGAAGTTATCATAAAATGAATTTGCCCTTTATCCTTCGGAAAAAGGGGCAAAATCCCCTAAAAATGGGTCTTAAAAACCCTCTAAGTCTTTTAAAGGCCAAAACTATAGCAAAAGGACAACCTTCAAAAAAAGGTGGAAAACACTATCGGGACCCAAAAATATGAAGAAATAGTGAAAAACAGGCTTATCGATGGTCAAAGGAGCAACGCACAGGAGCCGTTGGATCTGGCCAATCAACGGTCCAGATCCGATTGGCATATCCCAATCGGTGGTGATAGGCAAAGGATATCGGAGGCAGACATACGATAGGACCCGGCCGATGCAATATCGTGATCGTCGATATCGGCAGATTACAATTGACGTTGGCATAGGCCATACCATATGGAAATACCTCGAGCTTATGCGATATGCGATTGTGACAAGTCACATCGCAATATCGCGTCTGAGCATTACAAAGGAGCGGGGCCGTTATATATATGTGTGTGTGTGATGTGATAGCCGGACCCGATGAGGCTATAAACAATATTTGATATGTTTTGAGATCTGTCAAATGGAAGTTTTCTATGTATTTTCACGTATTTCGTTTATTAAATGAAATACAAAGGGAAGCGTCGATGCGATGAAACTGGACCTGAAATGGTTTAGGAATGCAAATATATAATATTTCAAGTCCGCCATAAAGTCGTTTTGTGATATTTCAATATTTTAATGTATTCTTAAAATACAAAGGAAATCACGAAACAGGCAGGATTTCGGGCGGGCCATGGGCGGTAAATGGTTTTGGCTGGGCTCTACTCGAGCCCATATATTGGCTGCCACGTGTCGAGGCCCTGGAGAGAGAAAACCACCCTTATCCGGTGGTTAACCCTCATACGAAAGAGCCGCTTGAAATGAACCACAGTCGTTGGATCTAGATCTCCCAAATCAATGGTGGGGATGCGATAAACAACATAAAGGTAGACCCGATAGGAGTTGTAAGGTGGAATTGATAACATTTCAAATCCGATAAACGGAAGTTTGGCAATTTTTCACAATTTTTAGTGTATTTCTCTGTGAACACAGAGAACGCTGTTTCTGGGGATTTCAAAGGCCCGATGACCCATTCCGTTACAGAACAAGTGGTAACCATCCTTGAAAGCGTTTATCAATGATTGCTAATGCTTAAAGGGGGATCTGAGCAGACACAGGCTAGGAATCCAGAGAGCCTGAGAGCTTAAATGAACAGATAAGCATCGATAGGCTTAAAAGCAGTTCAGTGACAGAGACAGAGGTTTTTCTAAATCTGAGAGCACGATTGAGAGATATAAGCAGGTAGCACAGGGAGCTGAAGGGACGAGAAAGCCTGAGAGTGTGATTGACAGGCAGCAAAGCTACAACAAGGTCACTGGAAGGTTGCCGAGAATCACTTGGAGGTCAAGCAGATCATAGAGGCACGCAGAGGCTGAAATATAGAGCCGAGAAGCCAGAGCCAAAGAGTTGAGAGCCTAAGAGCCAAAGCCAGAGAAAGAAGGCCGAGAGCTTCAGAGCTGGGGATAGAATGGCATTCTAAACCCATTGTTTCTGTGTTAAACTGTGGAGTTGAGCCAAAGAGCTTGTAAAAATATTGTTGCCATAATCCCAGAGAGCCTAGTCAAGTTGACTAGAGCTCAAGGAGATGTAGCCCAAGAGTTTTGGGTGAACTCCAAATTAATATTGTTGTTCTGTGTGTGTTTTATTGTTGCATTGTATCTACTGTTTTTAATTGCTGCTATTTGTTTTATATCAGTTTAAGCAAATCAATTTACAGCACCTGAACATTTTAAAACAAGCATAAGAATACACTATATTGTCAAGGATATTATCAATTCTGCATTGGTTAATCAATAAGACTTGGGAATATTTAAAGCTTTGGAAGTGGGAGAGGTTCTTGTAAGTTAGACAAGAAGCCTAAGTGACCCATTTTCAGATCACTTATAGCTCGCATTATACAAAGAAATTGGTGAGCTTATGTAGCTTTGTATCACAAAGATATTGATGTCTTCCTTCAACTCACATCACAAAAATATTGTGCTCTTCCTACAACTCACATCACATAGATATTTTCTCTTCCTGCAACTTGCATCACAAAGGTATTGTTCTTCCTACAACTCACATTATAGAGGTATTGTTCTTCCTGAAACTCTCATCACAGAGGTATTGTGCTTCTTGCAACTCGCATTTCACAGGGAAAATATGCCATATAAAACTCATCTTATAGACCCAAGATATCTTCTTCTGAAGGAGATATGAATGGTTTCCAAAATGATTAGGTATTGGTGCCAATATATGGTTGTTTCCACATTCAAAGAGTCACAATTTTTGGGCAGGATGACTTGTCATCTTGGAGGGCCAACTTCGCAACATGGATGAACAAAATGACACTTATGAAAATTCAAAATCACCTCTTTTATAGGGTCATGAAGAACATGTCCTTTTGACTTTTCTTTTGACCAAAATAAAGCACGAAGAACATGCTTGATAATAAAAATAATAATTATAATAATTGTTTTTTTTACATGGAATATAAATTGATACAAGTACAATAATTATGAAGACCAAACCTAGTTACAATTTCAACACAAAACCCCCAAAGGCTCCCCTTAAGGTCATTGCTTGCCCTTCACTATGTTTCCAATATTTTTAGCTTGTTTAATGGCCTCCTCAATGCTGAGAAATGGAAACAAGAAATTCCAGTTTAATTTGTCCTTGAATTAAACTGTGAATTAAATTTGAATTCTATTCTCATAGCAACTTAAAATAGTTAAATTAAGTTTATTAAACTTACTTAACTTAGGAAAACCGAGTTGGAAGTATTTTGGAAGTCATGCATATGTTCTCCCTACTTTGTAGGAGTCCAGTGTGAGTTAATTGTGAGTTGTAAAATAGAAGACTCAGTTTCATGAGTTAGTTCAGTTAAATTAGTTCTCAAATTGATTGAGAGAACTAATAGTGAGTTAATAGTCAGTGATGACACTAATGAACTCCACCAGTGCTACTCCAGATAACTTAATATTTACTCATCAGAAACACATGCATGTTGATTCTTAGAAAGACCCAGTTGAGACTAGAGTGCAGGGACAGTGTACTAATTGTTTTAGATTTTTCTGAGTTACACTGATAGTGCATGCATTAAGGAACTGATCCTTGAGGGATTGCGCTATTTTTAGAGGCTTTATTTCCCTTTAAATACAATTTATCCTTCATAGGAATTACACATTTGAATAGAGACATGGAGAGCTTGGGAAGAGGCTAATCTTTGGCCTTGAGCTTGCTTATGAGTTGGAGATTGAATTTGTTGAGTGTTGGGATTGTTCTATAGAGATCAAGCATCGTAATTTCATATTGATTTTCCGGATTAATACAAAACAGATAATGGGGTTTTGAGCCGTGGCTTTCCCCGTATATTTATTGTGTTATGTGCCTTTGATTCTCTTCCTCGATGGATTATTGTTTGCTCAATGTTTATGGGCTTCCGCTATAAAGAGTAGAAGTAGATTCTTGTTTCTTTCTTTAACAAATTGCATTAGCTTGTGAATCTACAGGATTTTCTACATGGTATCGAAGCAAGATTATTTTTTGGGCCAAGAGGTTACATAGCATATTTGAGAATTTTTATGCAAAATTTTCAGAAAAAAATTGCAGATCTGGATTCCTTGGGAAAAGATACTCAAATTCAAAAAAAAAAATTGACCAAATTGGAGTTCGGATGAGGGAGATATCACTGATTTAAAATCATCTCTCTAGAGGAGATTTCAAAGTTTTGAGTTTCTGGGTTATAAGTGAAAGTCAAATTTGCATACATACTTGAGGATCAATAGATGGCATTCCATGGGTTGAGGTTTGAGTATACCTTGGAAGGTAGCTCAAATTTCATAGCCTGGAGAGATAGGATGGAGGCTATGCTAGAGGACAATGGCTTGAAGGAATTTGTTGAACAAGCAATTCCTAAGCCAGCAGCCACTGATGCACAGAACTTGGCCGAGTGGAAGAAGTGTGTAGCGAAGGCAAGGCAGATAAACCTTGAGGGAGTTCGATACCATATTGTCTCAACTCTCCATGGGAAGGAAACCCCGCATGATATGTGGAAAACATTGATGGACTTGTATCAGAATAGCAGTGATCAAAGGAAGTTGGCACTAAAGGATAAACTTTGTAAAATCAAGATGGAGAATTCCAAAGTACTTGACCAAGTTCACTCAATGTTAGGATGAACTTGGAAGTGTTGGAATCACGGTTTCCGAGGAGGATATGGTGAGCCTTGCTATTCTTGGACTCCCAAATATTTGGCATAGTTATCAGGACTCTGTCAATGATCGGGAGAAGCTGCCAGATTGGGAACAACTATGGTTGGATTTGATGCAAAATGAGATTAGGAGGAACACTGGGGATGGCTCTTCATCAAAGACTGATGATGAAGAGAATTGTGCCTTAGCGATTCAGGTGAGGAAGGGGAAAGGTGAAATTTCTCGTTCCAAATCAGATTCTTATCATGGAGGTAAGAAGAAGGACACGACAAAAGTTAAATGATTTCATTGTCACAATATGGGTCACTATGCTACAAATTTTCCATTGAAGAATTCCAAGGAGAAGTCCTCAAGAGGAGCGGCGGGTAAGGCTTTAGCGTCCCAATTCGAATTGGAATTTTCCCTCATTGCATGCATGGTGTCTTAAATGATGGGAATTGTTTGGTACTTAGACAGTGGATCTTCTTTCCACATGACTCGTGACAAAGAGTTATTCAGTGAACTGGAGGAGAAAGATCTCAAGATGCATATCGAGATGGGTGATGACAGTAAGTATAGTGTTACTGATGTGGGCACTATTACTTTTTAGAGGGAGCATGTGGCTCCACTCACCTTGAAGAATGTTATGCATGTACCCAGACTAATGAAGAACTTGGTATCTGTTGCCATGCTTGAGGATAGAGGCTATGATGTGATATTTTTGAAAAGAAATGTGTTCCTTCGACACATAGCCACGGGTCAAGTAAAGAAGATAGGATTCGAGTTCAGAATATCTATAAGATAGAGGTAGAGGATTGTGCTTCTTTGAGTTCAAAAGTGGAAAGGATGTTCAACCGAGACGTCGGCAAGTTGTGGCACAGGCGATTACGCCACTTGCATCATGGGGCTTTGAAGATATTGCAGCAAATCTCTACTGGTCTTCCCAAAGGTACACTTGAGCAAGTTGATACATGCAAGGGTTGTACTTTGGGAAAATACACTAAGCCTTCCTTTGGAGACAGAGAAAGTCGAGAAGAGTCTCTTCTGGAGAGAGTCCATTCAGATGTGTGTGGACCATTCTCGAGAACATCCATGGCCAAACACAGGTATTATGTTATATTTGTTAATGAATATTCTCATAAATACTGGGTATTTTTTATGCAGAAAAAGGATCAAACTTTCACAATTTTTTGTGAGTTCAAAGCATTGGTAGAGAAAGAGCCTGGCAAGAAGGTTAAAGCTCTACAGAGTGATAACGGTGGTGAGTAAGTATACAACAAGTTTAAGAACTTCTGTGCAGCGGAAGGGATTAAACGAGAGTTGACGACACCCCATAACACTCAACAGAATGGGGTTGCCAAGAGGAAGAACATGAGCATAGTAAGGGCAACAAGGGCGATGTTGCATGATTAGGGCCTACCAATACACTTGTGGGTTGAGGCATGCAATATAGCGGTTTATGTTCAGAACCGTAGCCCACATCAGATTCTTGAGATGAAGACACCAGAGGAGGCTTATTCTGGTAAGAGGCCAAATGTTGGTCACTTCAAGATTTTTGGGTCATCGGTTTATTGCCATATGACCAAAGATGCATGGAAGAAGCTTGAACCAATGGCAGAGTTAGAGATCTTTGTGGGGTACGCTGATACACCCCACAACTATCGAGTGTACATGCTGACTAGTGGGATGACAATGGTTCGCAGGGATATCAAGTTCGATGAGGAGAAGGCCATGCGAGTATCCCTTGAGAGGGAGCTCAGGCTACATGCGGATGTGGAGATTTTAGCTCCTAAGATTGAGGGGCCTCACATTGATGTGGAATAGCTACATGCAGAGGTTCAAAGAGTGGAGACATCCACTCAGGCAAAGTCTTCCAGAGAGGGAAGGAAGTGCACTAGAGAGGTTGAAAGATTGTTGGATGATGCACGGGAGAATGTGGGAGAACCCTCTTTTTAGTATAGAAAGAGGAGGTTACCAAAGAGATACACTGGATACATGGCACTTATGGGTGCATGTGTTTTGATAGAGCCATCTTCCTTTTAGGAAGCAGTGCAGCATCCGGTTTGGGTTGATGTGATGGTGGAGGAGTATGACTCCATAGTTCGAAACAATGTTTGGGATGTGGTCTTAAGACCGGAGGACAAGTTAGTTGTGAGCTCCCATTGGCTTTACAAGGTAAAGCAAGCTGCATATGGTAGTGTGGAGAATCATAAGGCCAGATTTGTGGCCCATGGATTTTCACAGGTAGAGGGGATTGACTATGATGAGACCTTTGCTCTTGTTGCAAGGTACTCATCAATCAGATCTATTTTGGCACTATCAACACAGATGGGTTGGAAGATCCATCAGATGGATGTGAAGACTACCTTCCTCAATGGCATGACTGAGGAAGAGGTGTACATAGAGAAACCCAAAGGTTTTGAAACCTTGGATCATGAGTCACATGCGTGCCAACTCAAGAGAGCATTATATGGGCTGAAGCAAGCACCAGGTGCTTGGTACACCAGGATAGATAGCTACTTCACTGGGTTGGGCTTCATGAAGAGTGAAGAAAATGCAATCCTGTATCACAGAGTGGTGGAAAGTAAGTTGTTGACCATTTTAATTTATGTAGATGATCTTATACCGACAGGTGATGAGAAGCTCATCAAATCTTTCAAGGAGGACCTTGCAAGAGAGTTTGAGATGAAGGACATGGGGCTTATGCATTACTTTCATGCATGGAGGTATGGAAGGGAGATGGGCAGTTGTTTGTATCTCAGGGAAATTATTCCAATGAGATACTTAGGATATTCCACATGGAGAGCAATAAACCCATGGAAACTCCTTTAACTGGTAACTGGAGGAAGGAGAATGCTACTTCAAGGGAAGTAGTGGAAGCTACTGTTTATAGGCAACTTGTGGGTTCACTCATGTACTTGGTGAACACACAACCAAATATGTGCTATGCAGTTAACCAGCTTAATCAAGCGATGGTTAGGCTTACCAAGCTATATTGGAAGGTAGCAAAGCATGTATTGAGATACCTCAGAGACACTACTCAGTTTGGGTTATGGTACAGATGGACAGAGGGAGTGAAGCTTCAAGGCTTCAATGATGCAGATTGGGTAGGGAATCCATCCGACGGGAAGAGAAGATCAGGAGGGATCTTCAGTGCTGGGTCAGTGGTAGTTTCTTGGTACAATGGGAAACAAACATCGGTTGCACTCAGTTCGGCAGAGGTAGAGTACATGGCTGCAAGTCATGCAACATGTGAGGCTATCTGGATGAGGAATATCATGGTCAGTTTGTTTGGTCAACAAATGGATCCGACAATGATTTATTGTGATAATCAGAGTTGTATCAAACTCTTTGAAAATCCAATTTTTCATGATCGGTCCAATCATATTGATATCTGGTATCATCATCTCGGAGATTGTTTATTGAGGTGGATCATGTTGTTAGATTACATTCCTACAGAGGAGCAAGTACCTGAAATCTTGACAAAAGCATTGTCAAGATGTAAATTCGAGTTTCATAGAGACAAGATCGGGGTAGTTGATAATTCCTTTCTTGTTGAGAGGGAGTGTTGAGAAATGGCAACAAGAAATTCTAGTTTAATTTTTCCTTGAATTAAATTGTGAATTAAATTTGAATTCTATTCTCATAGCAACTTAAAATAGTTAAATTAAGTTTATTAAGCTTACGTAACTTAGGAAATTCGAGTTGGAAGTCTTTTGGAAGTCATGTATACGTTCTACCTACTTTGTATGAGTCCAGTGTGAGTTAATTGTGAGTAGTAAAATAAAAGATTCAGTTTCATGAGTCAGTTCAGTTAAATTAGTTCTCAAATTGCTTGAGAGAATAATAGTGAGTTAACAGTCTGTGGTGACACTAATGAACTCCACCAATGCTACTCTAGTTAACTAAATATTTACTCATCAGAAACTCATGCATGTCGATTCTGAGAAAGACCCAGTTGAGACTAGAGTGCAGGGACAGTGTACTATTTGTTTTATATTTTTTTGAGTTGTACTGATAGTGCATGCAATCAGGAACTGATCCTTGAGGGATTATGCTATTTTTTAAGGATTTATTTCCCTTTAAATACAATATATCCTTCATAGGAATAACACATTGGAATAGAGACTTGGAGAGCTTGTGAAGAGGCTAAGATTTGGCCTTGAACCTGCTTATGAGTTGGAGATTGAATTTGTTGAGTGTTGGAATTGTTATAGAGAGAAAAAGCATTGTAATTTCATCTTGATTTTACAAATTAATACAAAAAAGATAGTGGGGTTTTTAGCTGTGACTTTCCCCATATATTTATTGTTTTATGTGCCTTTGATTTTCTTCCTCTATTGGTTATCATTTTCTCGATGTTTATGGGCTTCCACTGTAAAGAGTAGAAGTAGATTCTTGTCTCTTGCTTTAGCAAATTGCATTAGCTTTTGAATCTACAAGATTTTCTACACTAAAAAATCTAACTTCAACTCCTAAAGGAAGAGGTTGAATTTTTTTTGAAACTTTACTAAACTCCTTAATGATTTGATCTTAGATACACTATCCATTCCCCTATAATTCCAAGATATTATATTCATCATGAGTTATTTTTTGTATTAGTCCTTCCCTTACGAGGATTTGGTCCACTCAATGTTTTTGATATTTTCATTTCCATGCCATATGGCTTTCATATTATGTTTTAGGTGCCCAATGTTATCCCTTTATTTGTAATTTCCTCTCTTATCTCTCTAAATATTAATATTCTAGACTTCCTTGTTGTTTTGACTCACACTGACTCATGATTGTTTGCTCCCTTGATATGAACTTAAACAGGAACACAAAAACTTACAGATATACTCATAAACACAGAGATGCAGCAAAAAAGAACTTCATTTCATTAATAGAAAAATATTGAACTATGCTTACAAACAGAATGGAAATAAGATAGCTTGGGCGATGGTAGCTTATCTCTGATAAGAGATGTGGTAGCTACATGCCTCTGAATTGAGTTGCAATGAGGCTCAAGGGCCTTTTTATTATTGAACAATAAGAGAAAACCATAAACAATCAAAACCCTAACTTGAGGAGATGTAATACCAAGCGTTTATGGGCCTCGTTGGGGTTAGTCGGGCAGCCAACTTCCTGGGGTCGTAACTTGGTCATATTATCTCCGTTTGACACACATGATACCTCGTTGGAAATATCTCTTCGAGGACTACAACTAAATACATAATTACCTTTCTGATCGCTACAGCAATTTTTCCAAAAAAACATCGTTTAGGGATTCAAAACGGCTCCAGAAGTTTATGACCCAAAAAGCTGCCAAAAATAGTAAATTTTGCTACAATTAAGGAAACTGAAAAACTGAAAGATTCAATGGTGAGGGTCCAAGTGGAATAGGTGGGTGGCCACCAATATCCACTTGGATCAGTCCTCCCCCCCCTTAGGAAGCAATGGTCCCCATTGCATTTAGTTCCTCCATGAGATGAGGAAACTTCTGCTAAACTTGGTCCCTGGTGAGCCATTTGCCTTGGTGAAGGAGTTGGCATTCTTTGACAACTCGATATAGTTGTATCCTCTATTGCCGAGTGTTCTTGATCTGTGTGTCCATGATATGATCAGTTGTTGCATGTTCCATGCAGTCTGGGTTGAGCTCTGTTGGTGTGAGTTGTTCTACAATGTCAGATGTGTCCAACAATGGTGGAAAATATGGCCGAAGGTGATCTACATTGAACACTCAGTGCAAACCAAGGAACAGTGGGATGCTGAGCTCAAAGGAATTGTCCCCGATGGCCTTGGTGATCGTGTATGGCCCATATCAAAGTAGGCAAAGCTTGCAGTGGGGTCCAGCAAGGTGCTCCTTCTACAAATGTAGCCAAACTTTGTCACTCACCTGGAATTTGTGCGACACTCTATGTTGATCATGGTGCTACTTGTACTTAGCATTGGATTTATCCAATATATCATGGACCTGTTGGCGGATGTGTTGAATATGCTCAATGAAGCTGATAGCCCTTTCAGCTTCAGACTGCATGTCAACCGAATCTACCTGAGTGGCTGCAAATGGTATGGCCACATCAATGGGGCATGATGGCTAAAATTCTAGCCCTACCTGAAAGGGATTGTGGCCTTTTGAGCTCTGGAGAGTTCTGTTGTAGCTGTGTTGGACATAGGGGAGATTTTCATCCCATGTGTGTGGATGCTTCGAGTTGTACATGCGCAGAATGTGTATGATCATCCTGTTGACAACCTCTGTTTGGCCATCAATTTGGGGATGGAAAGCTGTGGACTTAGTGAGTTTTGTATCCAGCATTGACAAAAGACTTGACCAAAATGAACTCAAGAATCTACTATCCCGATCTGAGATAATGGATTGTGGGATCCCAAAGTGTACCCACATTCACTCAAAGAAGAGCTTAGCAGTGGCCTCTGTTGTGATACTCTTCTTGCAGGCCGCCATGATGGCCATCTTAGAGAATCTGTCGACGACCACGAAAATGAAATCATTGTCGTGCTTAGTAGAAGGAAGGCTCGACATATAATCCATGGAGACAGATTCCCAAGGCCGACTAGGAGTAGGTAGAGGAGTATATAGGCCTTGCTTCTTGATGGTTGGTTTGGCAATGGTGCAGGCGGTGCAGGATCTAATGTACTTCCCAACATCCTAACAAAGTTTCGGCCAATAAAAATACTTCTACAATATCACCACAGTTTTCTCTACTCTGAAATGCCCAATGACCCAACTGTAGTGCGTATCCCAAATCATCTTGGCACACTCACTTGAAGGAACACATATGTGTCCGAAGTGGCATAACAGTGCATCCTGAAGGTGAAAATTTGGACCTTTCTTCCCTTCGAGGAGTGTATGGTATATGTTGTCGAATTCTAGATTGCTCTTGTAAAGATGTGGCCACCCCGATGTCTCATGCCCATAGGAGTCGAGCACAGTGATTAGCGCCATGACTGGTGGTCGGCTGAGGCAATCAACAAAATTATTGGTGTTGCCCTTCTTATATGTGATGTTCAAATGGAACTATTGTAGATAGGTGGACCATTTCGGATGACGATCATTCTACAACTTCCCTTGTGTCTGTATGAACTGCAGAGGCCGGTGGTCTATGTGGATGACCGTTTCCTTCCCCAGAATGTAATTCTTCCATTGACGGAATGCCTGCACAATGGAATACATTTATTTGTCGTAAGTGGGGTACTTTCAGACTGTGTCTGAAATTTTCTCACTGTGGTCAGCCATTGGATGCCCATGTTGAGTAAGAACTGCACCAATAGCATAGTCAGAGGCATTTGTCTCGATCTCAAATGGTTGTTTCATGTCTGGTAATGTGAGCACTGGTGTAGAACAAAGGCGATTCTTCAACTCAGAGAACACCCATTGTTGGGTTTCCGACCAAAAGAACTTGTATTTCGCTCCACCCTTGGTGACTTGACTTAAAGGACAAGTGATATGAGAGAACCCCAACACGAACCTACGGTAGAAATTGGCAAGACCCAAAAAGATGCAGAGCTCTATTAGAGTGGTTGGGGCTGGCCAATCCCAAATGACTTGTATCTTGGATGGGTTCACATGTACACCCTGATCATCAATGATGTACCCCAGATATTGAACTTGGGTCAGGCCAAAGGTACATTTCTCCAAGTTATCACACAACTTGTGTTGAAGGATTTGAAGGACCTATCAAATATGGTGGAGGTGCTCTTCCCAACTCTGGTTGAAGATCAAGATGTCACCTAAATACACCACCACGAATGCATTGGTGAAGGGCTGCATGATGTCGTCCATCAGTCTCATGAAGGTTGCAGGGGCGTTCGTCAATCCAAATGGCATGACCAACCATTCAAAAAAGCCCTCCTTGGATTTGAAGGAAGTCTTCCACACATCGGCAGGTGCGATAGGCACTTGGTGATAACCTGATTTCAAGTCAATCTTGCTGAAATATTTGGTCCCCTTGAGCTAGTCCACAAGGTCACCAAACTGTGGGATTGGGTACCTATTCCAGACAGTGATCTTGTTCAAAGCCTGATAGTCAATACATATCCTCCAAGTCTCATCCTTTTTTTGTACCAATATAATTGGGCTCCCACAAGGTGATGAGCTTGGCCTAATGTGCCCTTTCTGTAGTAGCTCTTGAATCTACCTCTTGATCTCATTGTTCTCCAGAACAGAGCGTTGATAGATTGATCCATTTGGCAGCGACACGCCCAGGGTCAGATCGATGGAGTGGTTGACCTGACAGCGAAGAGGTACCCCTGTAGGTGAGGCGAAAATGTCCTTGTACTCCTCCACGACCTTGTCCATTTGTTGTTGTTGTGCAGAGGAGCCCTGCCTAGAAGTCGTGGCCACAACCTTCTTCTTGCCTTGGGGGCAAATCATAAGGAAAATGAATTTCCTGGTCTGGGAAATGATCTTACTGCATTTTTTTGCCTTGATCAAAGAGATGGCAATAGGCAGGGCTACCTCCGATATCCTGTACAACTTATTAGCCAAAGTAATAATCACAGTGCGAGGTCTAGACTCATATACAACATGTCACTTCCACAAGTATGGTTGTCCTAAAAATACATCAGAAACTTCAAGAGGAGAAACGTCACACAGTACCTCATCCGTGAAGGGCTTGATGCTATAGGGAAGGCGACACTACTGGCTAACATGAAGATCTCATCCTTGGTGAAGCCACCCAATGGTGTACGACTATGGATGTGTTGTAGTCTTTAGGCCCAGCCGCTTCACGAATTCTACTGAAATGAGGTTCTTTTGGCTCCCGCTGTCAACAATGAACTGTAGCAGAGAACCTTTCACCCACATCTATGAGTGGAAGAGGCGTTCCCCCTCCTATGGATCTTTAGGCTCAATTTTATGGATCTTTGTGGTGGCCACGGTGGCACTAGGCTCCACATCAATGATCTGCTTCTCTTTTTCAATCCCCTTATCGGGTTCTAATTCAGAGTTGGAACTCGCGTTTGATTTGGAAGCCTTCATCTTAGCCACTAGTGGCTGCTTGGCATGACACTCACTTGTATTGTGAGTGGAGCTCTTATGGAACTCACACCATTTTCCCATATCTTTCTTCATCTTCATGGTGTTGTTCTTTACTTATGGCTTCGGCGGGTTGTCCTGGGTAGCCTCGTCTTGGCTTGGGCCCTTGTTCTGTGGTTCGGGGGCAAATTTTCCTTGCTTTGGATTCACTGATCCAAAGTCTTGCTTCTTCTATTTAAACTTCTACTCAATCTTTACAGCGTATCGATATGTCGTGCCAAGCAAGGAAATGTCTATGAACTCCATCTCATCCTAGATGTACTTGTGTAGACAACTGCGGTACTTGAGCACCAAATTCCGCTTAGTATCCTTGACACCCAGCTTCATGCGAAGGGTACGGAAAGTATTTGTGAACTCCGACACATCTTGGTCCCTTCCCTACCATACCATGGTCCACTTTATGTATTTATCTTCATAGCTCCTGACAGGGTAATATTGTTCCTTGATGGCGTCTCGAAAATAATTCCAAGTGGGCGCAGCTCAAAACAATGAGGTTTCACTCTCATCCTTTGTTCATAGTAGGTTTCCCACCAGTCCTTGACGTGTGGGGTGGCATTGAGAAGTGCAAACATAATCTTTTCCTGATTGGAAAAGTCATGAACTGAAAGATATCCTTCCACTAGCTTTAACCATTTATCTAAAACATTTGCATCTATGAGGCCTTCAAATATGGGAATATCAAAGTTAAATTGTACCTTAAAAGGAGTGGCGCCTCCAGAGTGGTTTTTGGATGAAGATGCATCGCCTGCAAGTAGCTGTAGAAGGATCTGGGCGAATTTATCCATCATCGTGTTCCTCTGTTGCTCGAGGGATTCTTCGAGAAACATTTTGAAAGGATCTCCTACCCCCTCATCTTTCTTTTCTTCTGCCATGGGAGGTCGTTGGGTTTTACGAGACTAATCCTGCAATGGTTCAACCAGATCAAGCCCTAACTCCTTATACCCTGACCTCGTTGAGGACATGCAAAGAAAAACAGAGAAAGAGCATACTGCTCTGATACCACTGATCCGAACTTAAATAGGAATGCAAGAACTTACATATATACTTATAAACAAAGAGATGCAGCAAAAAAACACTTCATTTCATTAATAGAAGAATATTGAACTATGCTTACAAATAGAATGGAAATAAGATAGCTCGAGCAATGGTAGCTTATCTTTGAGAAGAGATGTGGCAGCTACATGCCTTTGAACTGACATACAATGAGGCTCAAGGGCCTTTATATTATTAAACAATAAGAGAAAACCCTAAACAGCCAAAACCCTAACCTGAGGAGATTTAACACCAAGAGTTTATGGGCCCTGTTGGGGTTAGTTAGGCAGCCAACTTCCTGGGGTCATAACTTGGTCATATTTTCTCCATTTGATGCATATTATACCTCGTTGGAAAGATCTCTCCGAGTAATACAACTGTCAATGTGAATACCTTCATAATTATTGCAAGAATTTTTCCAAAAAAACATCATTTAAGGCCTCAAAACAGCTTCGAAAGTTAGGACCCGAAAAACTGCCAAAAATAGTAAACTGTGCTACAATTAAGGAAATTGAAAAGTTGAAAGACGCAATGGTGAGGATCCAAGTGGAATAGGTGGGTGGCCACCAATATCCACTTGGATCAGTCCTGCCCCCTTAGGAAGCAATGGTCCCCATTGCGTTGAGTTCCTCCATGAGATGAGGAAACTTCTGCTGAACTTGGTCCCTAGTCAGCCATTTGCCTTGGTGAAGGAGTTGGCCTGATTTGACAAGTCGATATAGCTGTATCCTCTATTGGCGAGTGTTCTTGATCTGTGTGTCCATGATCTCATCAGTTGTGGCTTGTTCCATGCAGTTTGGGTTGAGCTCTATTGGTGTGAGCTGTTCTACAATGTCAGATGTGTCCAACGATGGTGGAAAGTATGGTTGAAGGCGATCTACATTGAACACTGGCTGCAAACCAAGGAAAGGTGGGATGTTGAGCTCAAAGGCATTTTCCCCGATGGCTTTGGTGATGGTGTAAGGCCCATATCAGAGTAGGTGAAGCTTGCGGTGGGATTGATCTGAATTGGGTCCATGAAAATTATTAGAGTTCTATTACTGTTTCAAATCATGACATACTTCAAAATCTTCTAAACGACAAGCTATCAGAAATAACCTCTATATAATGGTAATTTGTAGCCAGCATGGAGCAACGAGGACCTTCAGTCAAAGTGCACTAACCGTTGTCCCATGGGGAATGTGCATGGTGCAAAAATGGCAGTTGGGAAGCTCAAACCCAGAAAAGGATGCTATTTCTGATGCGCGATCACGCTTCCTGGGCAAAACCCCTTGAGAAGGAAAAGCCCCAAGCGCTCGATCACAAGGGAAACCGAAAAACTATGGGAAAAGCGCTGAAACTGACAAGCGGGTCCCACACTCCAAAACCGACGAAATATCGGAGGCATTTCGGGCGGTAAGCAGGTTTGTCAGAGGACCAAGCGATTCCATACGTTGAATGACATGTGTCCAACGAATGAGAGATAAAAACTGCTCTCATCGCGGGCTAACAGTCGAGCAAGTCACTCGTGCAATAAAAGCGATAATCGTAGGATCTAGAGGCTCCAGATCTAACGGCGGAGATAGCACTCGATGGGAAACTGGATTTGATGGAAGAATAGGCCGAGGCATATGAAATTTGAAGTTCGGTTTGACCACTAAGCTGGCGGATGAATCATTTCATAGAGTAACCGAAGTAACGATCATTCGAGGATGAGATGGTGCTTAGTTCGTGAGGGAACAAGTGGCCACCTCGCTGTGATACATTACACAGTGGCGATGACGAGGAAGCAGGGAATTCCAAGCAGATGGAGGTAGGCAATCCAAAGGGCCAGAAGAGGAAGCGAACAGTCAAGAGACGGATTGGCTTTAAGCCATGGACAGACAAAGAGCAGAGGGGAGACAGTGAGACAGAACAGAGAGTGAAGCAAGAAGCAGAGAATAGAGAAGTCAAGTTGACCTGCAGAACTAAGGCAACATCGAGCAGACAAAACCGAGAGGGCTTGAGAGGTTCAAGAAATCCCTGTGAGGATATATGTTGGGAACTGAGTACCAAATTGAACTCATCCCATTAAGACCAGTTGAGGTCTAGACTTGGTAAAGAGGAGTCTATGTACTCTAGTGGCTTGGGGAATCCAAGAACCACCCTACTAAGCATCATCTATTTCAGGAGACTCAAATTGAGCTCCTCATTATAAGATCTCTGCTTGAAGAAATAATAAAGAAGGCCACCATTGAAAGCTGGACCAGGAGACATAGCCCAGGAGTATTGGGTGAACTCCTTATTAAATTGTTGTGTTTTTGCATTCTGCTTGTTGTGTTTCTCTTACTGCTTTCCAATTTCCTGAGTATTTCACAATATTATCGATCTGTTGCTTAAAATAACATAGGCACACACCAACACATGAGTCTGTAATACCTTCATTAATTTTCTTGAGGTCACCTAGGGGTGATTTCAGATCAAGTGGTATCAAAGCTTTGGGCTGTTAAGGTTAGACAAGCTTGTGCTAGATTTAGCTGTTGAATGCTAACTAGATCAAAGCTCAAATTAGGGAAAGGAGAGTTGGTCGAAACTAATCCTGAAATTGGGAGAGTCTATCCTCAGAAGACAATGTCAAAGGAAGGTTCTGTGGGGCCAGACCCTCAATTTATAGATAGTTTCCTGGCCATAAGGTCCATGGTAGAGGAAATGTATAAGGATTTTAGAAAACACAAAGATGAAGATTCATCAAGCTCCAAACAAGATAAAGGAGAAGAAGAGTCTCTCCTCCATGACCACTCAAAAGGAAAAGGGAAAGAAGAAGGCTTTCTCACACCTCCTAATAGCCCTAAACATAAAAAGAAGACAACTTTGATTAAACTAGATGTTAAATTTGATTTACCAATATATGATGGAGAGTTGAATGCTGAAAAGCTGGAAAATTGGATTAGACAAATTGATGTTTATTGCAGAGTGCAGAGTATTGATTTAGACAAGAGAAAGATTCAGCTGGCTAACCTACACCTTGGAGGCACTGCCTTGGTTTGGTGGGAAGGCAAGACCCAAGCTGACATGAAGAGACATGGTAAGGCTCTTTCTTTCTGGAGTGAATTTTTTTCTGCAATCAAAAAGCAGTTCTATCCACTGGCCTACATGCAGCAAGCCATGATGAGCTGGCAAACTCTTCGATAGTTAAAAGGGAAAAGTGTACAAGGTTACACCCAAGAATTTAGGAAGAGAGCATTGATTCTAGGAATCTCACTAGACTCACCTAAGACTCTGTTGAAGTACATCAGTGGTCTACAAAACTACATGAGAAACACTATCCTCATGTTTAATCCCACTAGTATAGATGAGGTATCTTTTCAAGCTACACATCTGGAAGCTAGAGGAAAGAATGGAAACCCAGAAGTTGGGGGATCATCCCAACCCACTGCAAGCAAGAATAAGGAGAAACGAAAATAGAAATGGAAAGCAAGGAAGGCTAATACTGCACAGAAAAGCAAGTCCTCATGCACCCACTGTAAGAAGGATGGGCGTGATGATGAGCACTGTTGGACTCTGCATCTGGAGCTGAGACCTAAGAAGTTTGAGGGCAAGAAGAAGAACATTGTTGCAGCTATTCAGAAAGATTTGGGGTCGGACTCAGGAGATGAAACAACCATTGCAGCCACAGGTATAAAAGGTAAGAATTTTGAAGCATCTACTAGTAATTCTGCACAATCTACTATTGATGAAGAAAATAAGAGAAAAAAACATGAGCTTTTCCATATTCGAGTTATTTCCAAACATCAAAAGATTGATACTTTGTTTGATAGTGGCTCACAAGTAAATTTAGTTTCTAAAGCAATTGTAAAGAAGTTGGGATTACTGACTACACCTCACAAGAAACCATACTCATTAAGATGGTTAAGTGATAAAGCACAACTACAAGTGACTAGACAATGCAAACTCAAGTTTTCTTTTGGGTCATCATTTGTAGATGAGGTTGAGTTAGACATAATTCCTTTGGATATATGTGGAATTGTTTTAGGAAGTCCTTACTTGTATGACAGAAAAGCTATTTTTTATAGCGCTGAGAACAAGTATCTACTCGTTAAAGATGGAATCGAATACTTTGTAAGAGCTCATAAGCTCAAGAATAATTATACTCTCATAAACTCAGGGTAGATGAAACGAATGATAAATTCATGCAAACAATTTTTACTGATGGTTGTAAAGGAAAAGAAACTTGATAAAACCAATGTATTTGAGGGGTGTGATGCTAAACAGCAAGATAATTTAGAAAAAGTTGTTTCAGAGTATGATATCTTGTTTCAAGAACCTAAAGGTCTACCACCCAAAAAGGAAATAGTGCATGAAATTAATTTGCAGCAAGATGCTCCATTGCCAAACATTGGAATGTACAGGTTGTCTACTTTAGAGAATGCATAAATCAAGAAGCAGGTGCAGGAGTTGCTCGAGAAGGGGTTCATCAAATCTAGCATGTCACCATGTGGGTCACCAATCGTTTTGGTGAGAAAGAAAGATGGCTTGTGGAGAATGTGCATTGATTACTGAGCACTGAATAAGATAACAATAAAAAATCGTTATCCCCTTCCTCGCATAGATGATCTGTTAGATCAATTGAAAGAAGTTGTTTATTTGTCCAAGTTAGACTTGCATAGTGGATATCATCAGGTCAGATTTGCAGAACAAGATGCATGGAAGACTGTTTTCAAAACAAAGTAGGGATTGTATGAGTGGCTGGTTATGCCTTTTGGCTTAACTAATGCTCTAGCTACTTTCATAAGAATAATGAATGATGTACTCAGACCTTTTCTTGATGATTTTGTTATTGTATATCTAGATGACATTCTGATAGTTAGCAAAATGTAGAAAGAACATTTAAAGCATGTTAAGCAGACACTAGATGTTTTGAAAAGAGAAAAAATTTATGTTAAACTCTCAAAATGTGAATTTGGCAAAACATCTTTGAATTATTTGGGACATATAGTAGGGGGTGGTGAATTGAAGATAGATCCCTCTAAGGTGGCAGTCATTGTAAACTGGCCTAAACCCAAATATGCTACAGAAGTTAGGAGCTTCTTAGGAGCAGCACAATATTGGAGAAAGTTCATTTCTAACTTTTCCTTAGTTGCAGCTCCCTTACATGCTTTAGCAGGATTGAACAAGGTGTTTCATTGGGGAGGCAAACAACAGAAAGCCTTCGACACCTTGAAAGAAAAAATTAGTACAACACCAGTACTAGCACTACTTGATCTTCAAAGACCCTTCAAGATCCAAAGGATGCCAGTGACTATGCCATGGGAGCAGTGTTGACACAGCACGATAAACCCATATGTTATCATTCTGAGACATTTAATTCTGCAGTAGTTAACTATCCTACATATGATAAAGAATTGTATGCATTAGTACAGAGTGTGAAAAAGTGGAAACATTACTTAATGGGCAAAGAGACAGTAATACATACTGATCATCAACCACTTCAATATCTACACTCCCAAACTAAGTTGCAGCAATCAAGACACTGTAGATGGATGGGTTTTCTACAACAGTTTCATTCAGTCATCAGATATAAAAATGGCATACACAATAAAGTTGCAGATACATTATCTAGACCCATTATAAATGCATCTACTATACTTAAGCATAATTTTGTGTTACACGAGAGTTACATTGAACAATATGCTCAAGATATAGACTTTAAATATGTATATGCAACTTTAAGTCAAGGCAAATGAGTAGAAGAATTGGACTATCATGTAAAGGACCGACTCCTATATCATTGTGGGAAGCTATGCATTCCACAAACTGAGAGAGTAAAGATAATTCAAGAAGCACACACTTCTCTAATATCAGGTCACTTTGGGATAAGTAAAATAGTTGCACAGCTGCAAAGATATTGTTATTGGCCAAAAATGAACGAGACAGTTTCTAGATATGTAAGAGGGTGTACTATGTGTGCTAAAAGCAAGCCCGGCAATAGAAAACTAGGCTTGTACACTCCATTACCAGTTCCTTCTCATCCTTGGGAAAGTGTTTCCATGGACTTTGTTGGAGGACTACGTAAATCTAGAAAAGGTCATGATTTTCTGCATGTTGTTGTGGATAGGTTCAGCAAAATGTGTGTTTTGATACCTTGTAATAAACAGATTATAGCTGAACAAACTACAAAACTGTTCTTTCAACATGTATGGGTTCATTTTAGATTACCCACTTCCATTGTATCTGATCGAGACACCCGATTTGTGGGAAAGTTTTGGTCAAGTCTGTGGGAACTGATGGACACCAAACTAAAGAAAAGCACAGCTTTTCATCCACAAACCGATGGCCAGACAGAAGTAGTCAACAGGACAGTGATCCAGTTTCTCAGGGGATATTGCAGCAAACATCCTAAGCTTTGGGATGAACATTTGTGTTATGTGCAGCATGCTTACAATCGAGCCAAATATTCTTCCACACAGAGATCTCCTTTTGAGACCTATTTTGGTTTCACACCAAGGTTTCCTTTGGATTTTGTCTTTGGTAAGGACACAACAGTTGAGGGACACAACGATGTGGACAAGGCAACTAGGTTCATTAAACAAATCTAAGAGATCTACCAGGCAGTAAAGGAACACCTGGAAAAGAGCTAGGCCAAATACAAGGCAAGGCATGACAAGCATCGAATGGAGCATATTTTCCAAGTTGGTGATCAAGTCTGGCTGTATATCAGCAAGGATAGGATGCAAGGTGAAGGTAAAAAGCTAAAGCCTATCAGGTATGGACCTTTCAAGATACTTGAGAAAATCAATGAGAATTTTTTTCACCTTGATCTACCAACTTACATGCACATCTACTCAGTCGTAAATGCAGATAGCTTGAGATTGTTTGAACCTTCACTAATTGAGGATCCCGAAGAGCAGAGTCAATTTCCTTCTATGGATGACCTGTTACCTGAAGATCTTAATGAATTGCAGGAGGACACAGTTCTAGACAGGAAGGTCAGAATGACATGCAGGGGAGATGCTAAGTACCTCAAAATTGGGCTCAGGGGTTCAAAGCCAAGTAGTGCAAAATGTATAGAGATTGGACAAGTGAGACAATTGTACCCTCACTTAGTCGATGCTTAAAAACCAACTTTTAGTGGTCTAAAAGCTTTTTCAATGGGAAGGCCATGATCCGAATTGGATCCATGAAAATTATCAGAGTTCTATGACTGTTTCAAATCATGACAGGCTTTAAAATCTTGTAAACGACGAGCTATTATAAATAACCTCTGTATAATGGTAATTTGCAGCCAGCACAAAGCAACGAGGACCTTTGGTCAAAGCGCGCTGACCGTTGGCCCATGGGGACTGTGCATGGCGCAAAAATGGCAGTTGGGAAGCTCAAACCCAGAAACGGAGGTTGTTTCTGATGCACTCCAAAACACCTTGAGAAGGAAAAGCCTCGAGCACTCGGTCACAAGGGAAACCGGAAAACCATGGGAAAAGCATTGAAATTGACAAGTGGGTCCCGCGCTCCAAAACTAGCAAAATATCAGAGGCATTTCAGGTGGTAAACGGGTTTGTCAAAGGACCAAGCGATTCCATACATTGAATGATGCATGTCCGGCAGATGAGAGAGAAAAACTGCTCTCATCGCGGGCTAATAGTCGAGCAAGTCACTCGTGCGATAAAAGCGATAACCGTAGGATCTGGAGGCTTCAGATCTAACGGTGGAGATAGCACCCTATGGGAAACTGGATTTGGCGGAAGAATAGGCTGAGGCATATGAAATTTGAAGTCCGATTTGACCGCTGAGCTAGCAAATGAATAATTTCATAGAGTAACCGAAATAATGACTATTCGAGGATGAGCTGGCGCTCAATTTGTGAGGGGACAAGTGGCCAACTCCCTGTGATACGTTACACAGTGGCGATGACGCGAAAGAAGGGAATTCCAAGCGGACAGAGGCAGGTGATCCGAAGGGCCAGAAGAAGAAGTGAACAATCAAGGGATGGATTGGATTTAAGCCTCGGACAGACAAAGAGCATAGGGTAGACAGTGAGACAGAATAGAGAGTGAAGCAAGAAGTAGAGAATAGAGAAGTCGAGCTGACTTGCAAAACTAAGGCAACATCGAGCAGACAGAACCAAGAGGGCTTGAGAGGTTCAAGCAATCCTTGTGAGGATATCTATTGGGGACTGAGTACCAAATTGAACTCATCCCATTAAGACCAGTTGAGGTCGAGACTTGGTAAGGAGGAGTCTGTGTACTCTAGTGGCTTGGGGAATCTAAGAACCACCCTACTAAGCATCATCTATTTCAGGAGACTCAAATTGAACTCCTCATTGTAAAAACTCTGTGTAAAGACATAATAAAGAAGGCCACCACTGAAAGCTGGACCAAGAGACGTAGCCCAGGAGGATTGGGTGAACTCCTTATTAAATTGTTGTGTTTTTGAATTTTGCTTGCTGTGTTTCTCTTACTTCTTTCCAATTGCCTGTGTATTTCACAATCTTATCGATCCGTTGCTTAAAATAACATAGGCACACACCAGCACATGAGTCTATAATACCTTCATTAACTTTCCTGAGGTCACCTAGGGGTGATTTCAGATCATGGGTCTAGAAAGGTGCTCCTTCTGCAAATGTAGCCAAACATTGTCACCCACCTAGAATTTGTGCAACCCCCGATGCTGATCATGCGCTGCTTATACTTAGCATTGGATTTGTCCAATATATCATGGACCTGTTGGTAGATGGGTTGAATGAGCTCAATGAAGTTGTTAGCCCTTTCAACTTTGAACTGCATGTGAGCCGAATCTACCTGGGTGTTGCAAATGGTATGGCCACATCAATGGGGCATAATGGCTGAAATCTTAGACCTACCTGAAGGGGTTGTGGCCTGTTGAGTTGTGGAGAGCTCTGTTGTAGCTGTGTTGGAGATAGGGGAGACTTTCATCCCATGTGTGTGTATTCTTCGATTTGTACATGCGCAAAATGTGTACGATCATCATGTTGACAACCTCTATTTGGCCATAAGTTTGGGGATGGAAATTTGTGGACTTAGTGAGTTTTGTATCTAGCATTAACCAAAGACTTGACCAAAATGAAATCAGGAATTTGTTGTCCCAATCTGAGATAATGAACTGTGGGATCCCAAAGTGCACCCACACTCGCTCAAAGAAGAGCTTATCAGTGGCCTCTACTATGATACTCTTCTTGCAGGCCGCCATGATGGCCATCTTAGAGAATCTGTCGACGACCAAGAAAACGCAATCATTGTCGTGCTTAGTAGAACAAAGGCTTGACATATAATCGATGGAGATAGATTCCCAAGGCCGACTAGGAGTAGGTAGAGGAGTATACAGGCCTTGCTTCTTGATGGTTGGTTTCGCAATGGCGCAGGTGGTGCAGGATCTAATGTACTTCCCAACATCCTAACGAAGTTTCGACCAATAAAAATACTTTTGCAATACCACCACAGTTTTCTCTACTTCGAAATGTCCAGCGACCCGACTGTAGTGCACCTCCCAAATCATCTTGGCACGCTCACTTGAAGGAACACATATGTGTCCCAAGTGGCATAACAGTGCATCCTGAAGGTGAAAATTTGGAACTTTATTCCCTTCCAGGAGTGTCTGGTATATGCTGCTGAATTCTGGATCGCTCTTGTAAAGATGTGGCCACCCCAATGTCTCGTGCCCACAGGAGTCGAGCACAGTGATTATCACCATGACTGATGGTCAGCTGAGGCAATCAGCGACATTATTGGTGTTGCCCTTCTTATACTTAATGTTCAAATGGAACTGTTGCAGATGGGTGGACCATTTCTGATGATGATCATTCTGCAACTTCTCTTGTATCTGTATGAATTGTAGAGGACGGTGGTTTGTGTGGATGACCGTTTCCTTCCCCAGAATGTAATGCTTCCATTGATGGCAGGCCTACACAATGGAATATATTTCTTTGTCGTAAGTGGGGTACTTTTGGACTATGCCTGAAAGTGTCTCACTATGGTGAGCCACTGGATGCCCATGTTGAGTAAGAACTGCACCAATAGCATAGTCAGAGGCATCTGTCTCAATCCCAAATGGTTGTTGCAGGTCTGGTAATGTGAGCACTGGTGCAAAACATAGGCGATTCTTCAACTTGGAGAACACTTGCTGCTAGGTTTCCGACCAAAAGATCTTGGCTTTCGCTCCACCCTTGGTGACTTGACTTAAAGGCCAAGCAATATGAGAGAACCCCAACACGAACCTACGGTAGAAAATGGCAAGACCTAAAAAGCTGCGGAGCTCTGTTAGAGTGGTTGGGGCTGGCCAATCCTGAATGACTTGTATCTTGGATGGGTCCACATGTACACCCTGATCATCAATGATGTACCCCAGATATTGAACCTGGGTCAGGCCAAAGGTACATTTCTCCAAGTTAGCACACAACTTGTGTTGTTGAAGGGTTTGAAGGACCTGTCGAATATGGTGGAGGTGCTCTTCCCAACTCTGGCTGAAGATCAAGATGTCATCTAAATACACCACCATGGATGCATTGGTGAAGGGCTGCAAGATGTCGTCCATCAGTCTCATGAAGGTTGCAGGGGCGTTCGTCAATCCAAATGGCATGACTAACCATTCAAAAAGGCCCTCCTTGGATTTGAAGGCAGTCTTCCACACATCGGAGGGTTCGATAAGCACCTGGTGATAACCTGATTTCAAGTCAATCTTGCTGAAATATTTGGACCCCTTGAGCTGGTCCACAAGGTCATCAATCCACGAGATTGGGTACCTATTCCGGATAGTGATCTTGTTCAGCACCCCATATTCAATACAAAGCCTCCAGGTCCCATCCTTTTTCTGTACCAATACAATCGAGCTCCCACAGGGTGATGAGCTTGGCCTGATGTGCCCTTTCTGTAGTAGTTCCTGAATCTGCCTCTTGATCTCATCGTTCTCCAAAACAGAGCATCGATAGAGCGATCCATTGAGCAGTGGCATGCCCAGAGTCAGATCGATGGAGTGCTTGACCTGACAGTGCAAAGGTACCCCTGTGGGTGAGGCGAAAATGTTCCTGTACTCCTCCATGACCTTGTCCATCTGTTGCTGCTGTGCAGAGGAGCCCTGCCTAGAAGCCGTGGCCACAAACTTCTTCTTGCCTTAGGGAAAATCATAAGGAAAATGAATTTCCTGGTCTGGGAAATGATCTTACTACATTGCTTTGCAGTGATCAAAGAGGTGGCGGTAAGTGGGGCTACCTCCGATATCCTGTACAACTTATTAACCAAAGTAATAATCACAGAGCGAGGTCTAGACTCATATACAACATGTCGCTTCCACAAGTATCGTTGTCCTAACAATACATCAGAAAATTCAAGAATAGAAACGTCACATAGTACATCTTCCGTGAAGGGCTTGATGCTATAGGAAAGGCGACACTGTTGGGTGACGTGAAGATCTCATCCTTGGTGAAGCCACTCGATGGTGTACAACTATGGATGTGCTTTAGTCTTTAGGCCCAGCCGCTTCACAACTTCTACTGAGATGGGGTTCTTTTAGCTCCCATTGTCGACAATGAACTGCAGTGGAGAACCCTTCACCCACATCTATGAGTGGAAGAGGCGTTCCCCCTCCTCTGGATCTTCAGGCTCAATTTTTTGGATCTTTGTGGTGGCCATGATGGCACTGGGCTCCGCATCAATGATCTGCTTCCCTTTGTCAGTCCCCTTATCGAGTACTGATTTAGAGTTGGGATCTACGTCCGATTCGAAAGCCTTCAGCTTGGCCACCAATGGTTGCTTGGATCGACACTCACTTGTATTGTGAGTGGAGCTCTTATGGAACTCACACCATTTTCCCATATCTTTCTTCATCTTCATGGTGTTGTTCTTTTCTTGTGGCTTTGATGGGTTGTCCTGGGTAGCCCCACCTTGGCTTGGTCCATTATTCTGTGGTTTGGGGGCACCTTTTCCTTGCTTTGGATTCACTGATCCAAAGTTTCACTTCTTCTGTTTAAACTTCTACTCAATCTTTACAGCGTACCGATACGCTATGCCGAGCAAGGAAATATCTAGGAACTCCATCTCATCTTGGATGTACTTGTGTAGATAGCCACGGTACTTGAGCACCAATGCCGCTCAGTATCCTTGATACCCATCTTCATGCGAAGGGTATGAAAAGTATTTGTGAACTCCGACACATCTTGGTCCCTTCCCTGCCGTGGCACGGTCCACTTTATGTATTTATCTTCATAGCTCCCGACAGGGTAATATTGTTCCTTGATGGCGTCTCGGAAAGAATTCCAAGTGGGTGTAGCTAAAAACAAAGAGGGTTCACTCTCGTCCTTTTGTTCACAATAGATTTCCCACCAGTCCTTGACTTTTGTGGGGTGGCTTTGAGAAGTGCAAACGTAATCTTTTCCCAATTGGAAAAGTCATGAACTGAAAAGTATCCTTCCAATAGATTTAACCATTTATCTATGACATCTGCATCTATGAGACCTTCGAATATGGGAATATCGAAGTTAAATTGTACCTTAAAAGGAGTGGCTACTGGATGAAGATGCATCGCCTATGGGTAGCCGTCGAAGGATCTGGGCAAAGTTATCCATCATCGCGTCCCTCTGTCACTCGAGGGCTTCTTTGAGCAACATTTTGAAAGGATCTCCTGCCCCCTCATCTTTCTTTTCTTCCGCCATGGGAGGTCATCGGGTTTTGCGAGGCTGATCCTGCAATGGTTCAACCAAATCGAGCCCTAACTCCTTATACCCTGACCTCGTTGGGGACATGCAAAGAAAAACAGAGAAAGAGAAGACCGCTTTGATACCACTAATCCGAACTTAAACAGGAATGAAACAACTTACAGATATACTCATAAACATAGAGATGCAGCAGAAAAACACTTCATTTCATTAATAGAAAAATATTGAACTATGCTTACAAACATAATGGAAATAAGATAGCTCAGGCAATGGTAGCTTATCTTTGAGAAGAGATGTGGTGGCTACATGCCTCTAAACTAATTTATAATGAGGATGAAGGGCCTTTTTATTATTGAACAATAAGAGAAAACCCTAAACAACCAAAACCCTAACCCGAGGAGATGTAACACCAAGAGTTTATGGGCCCTGTTGGGGTTAATTGGGCAACCAACTTCCTGGGGTCGTAACTTGGTCATAGTATCTCCGTTTGATGTGTATGATACCTCGTTGGAAAGATCTCTCTGAGGACTACAACTGTCGATGCGATTACCAACATAATAGTGGAGGAGTGTTTCAAAAAAACATTGTTTAGGGCCTCAAAACGGCTCTAGAAGTTTAGGACCTGAAAAAACTGCCAAAAATAGTAAACGATGCTACAATTAAGGAAACTGAAAGAAACAATTGTGAGGGTCCAAGTGGAATGGGCGGGTGGCCACCAATATCCATGTGGATCATCACTCCTTCCCAACCTCTTTAGAGGACCGATGATCCATCTCAATACCACACCTAAATGAATACAATGCCTTAGAGAGGTGAAGATATTCTTTTGGATTTGAGTAGTTGGCGTTCATAGGATTTAGGTTTATTCTAGGGTTTTATTCAAAGAGTGGCATTTCAAAAGAAATCCTAGTATTCAAAGTTGGATTCACGAGCATCTCAATATTTGGCACATTTTTACCTTAAGATGAGGCTTCATGCCTATTTTTGTTAAGGTTTGTTTATGGATTCTTGCCATTAGCAGTTGAGCTCCTTACATTGTTGTTCCTTATGTATTTACGTGGGTTCTAGTAAGGTGTTTACGTAAGGATTAGCCCTTATTCTTGTCCCTAGTACTTATAAGTTAATATCTGTTGGAGAATTGGGAAAACTATCTTGTTACTTATTGGTCAAATATACCTAATTGTTTGCTTATTATAATAGTAGGGGTGTTGTACACATAGGTGGGAGAGAGACTAGAGACATATATAATAATGGATAACCCATTAATATATGGATTAGTCAATGAGCATAGTATTTCCAACAATTAACCATTATTATACTTTAATATATATCAGATAAAATTTATAAATAATGATTATTTGAACATTCTAATTAAAAATAAATGTTTTTAAACCATTAACATGTTAAAAATAAAGTTTATAACCCAATTAATAATTAATTACATCATAAGGTGTTTCCCTCTGAGATCAATTCCCTCAAGTTTCATCGTGTCCGGTTGTGGGCCATCAATCTTTATGTTAGACGATTAAAAAACTTTACGTCGTTGGATCATCACAAGCCATGGAAACTCCGGCAAGAATCAGGCACTAACCGCCTCCGATGATTACGCTGCGGTTTGGAACTATTATACCTATCCCTTTACGAACGGACCATCTTTCCCTTGCTGCCATTTCAATATGGCTATAAGCCTAGTTCATTCATTATGTTTTCTAGTTTTGGCTAAGGTGGGGTAGTTACAACAATTAGTTACAACAATTCGAGGTGCTGGAATCGACTCGTGCACTCGACTACATTACAGTGAACGACACAGCAGCTGCAACACCGAATTTCGGTACTCCAGGCTTCAAGATTTCAGAGGGATTAACGGATATGCCACCGTCTGACATTGATAAAGATCGAGATGAAACAGAATAATTAATCATTTTCAGACTACTATATATTTTATATTCGTATGTTGTTTCTTTGCTTGGTAGGGTGTCATTTTGACCTTTGTATTATTTGTGAATTCAAATACAGGTTGAATAGCTTCAACAGAGAGTAGTTCTTGATGGACTACTTGAAAATAACAAGCCATTAGCATACCGTTAGTTAGCATACCATCTTATTGTCAATTCTAGTGTTGATGTTAATACAACATATGAGTAGGTAAAGGCCAATTGTTGGAAAAGCCTACTTAAGGCCCAGTGCATCCAATCAAGCTGAGTCTTTATTTGAGTAGAGCCAAGACCAGGGAAAACGCTTTCCGTCAATGTCTGCAAATATTTCTTTTAGGTGGTTTCTCCTTTCTTTTTTTTATCCTTGAAGATATCATAACTGCATGTCTCATCATCAATCATTATTGCCCACACACACGTCTATCTTCCTCTTTCGTTTGTACTAAATCCCATTATCGTTACTTATTAAATCAGGTACCCGACTTATTTGGTAACAGCATATAGGTGGAACTTTTTTAAACATATATTTGCTTTAACAAGTATCTAGAAGAGAAAATGTCTTACACAGTTAGATTCTCCTATGTGAGATTCTCCTATGATCATATAGAAAAAGAAGATGGGTATGGACATAGACATTGAAAAGGGCCATGAAATATATATGGGCATTACCAATTGCTTATTCACTAATGGTCCAACTCGATTCCCAATTCAGAAAGATTTTACTGACACCATCTACTACAGAAAAACTTAGAGACCACTCCTATACATGAAGCTTGAAACATTTACACCATAAACGCCAATCAGAGAACTATACATGAAGCTTTAAACATATGTTTACAGTGTACACCATAAAACGATTCAACAAAAAAAATGTCATACATATAAGGGATTTGAACAAAGTATATTAGTTTTCACAGACTCTATAAGTGATATCATGTAGACTTTGTTGTTCTTGACGGATGAAGCAACTTTTCAAATTGTTACTTGCTTGTTTTTGTTATCAGACAATGCAAAATTTCCAAAATATTGTTGGTTTCTGTAATGTCAAAGAAATAGACAATCTGAAGATAATGCGGGAGTATGGAAATAATTTAATTAGTGTTAGTATATTGTTGAAACTTCCTAATTTGAAAATTTGCAGGGTTTATTCACTAGACTTACTATACAACTACCCTAGTTTAACCTTCTTTGATGCATTCTTCTCCCACTACTACTTTTGGGTTGTCTATTGGTCTAGTTTAACGTACACAAAATGTCATGTCATAGGTTGTTTCATCTCCCATTCCTTCCGAATTTAAATGAAAATACCTTTAAATGGGATGATTTTCTTCCTTTTTTCATTTTCTATTGAAGCGTTTAAGTCGAGAACTCATTATTTTTAAGTCTCCTAGCAGTGGGTCTCTCTAGCCCCAACCTTTTTAATGGAATATTTCACACTAATCTAAAACTAAAAATCATAGAATATTTCACACTAATCTAAAACTAGAATTTTTATTGGTATTGTTGTTATAAGTTTTTTGAAACAACTGTCTCCAGTATTCCTGTTATAAGTTTTTCGAAGCATGTCTCCTCACACCTAATAACATGTTTAGTATTGAATATAAATCTATTTGAATTGATGATAAATAATCCACGAGGTGCTCAATAAAGTAGAAACATATTCATTCTCATAAATTCAATAATTATATACAAACATAGTATTGTATCCAGTTAGTTTATAGGTTTTTAAAAGCACAACTCATAATGAAGTTAGTTTTATTCCACTACACTAATGAAATAGAAACTTGGTTGTAATGTATGCAATGGACACATAAATGAATTAAAAAAAAAAAATGTGAAATAGTGGAGAAATGTCTTAAATAACTTACCTTATTTGAGACTTTATTTCTATATATTATTAGAGAACTTTTTAGGTTCTTCACTAAGAGGATGAAAGATCGAATATATTTTTACTTTATTAGCTGCCTCTACTGTGTAGTGGTTGATTTTTCATTGAAAAATTCAAATGTCTTAAATAACCTACCTTATTTGAGACTTTATTTCTATATATTATTAGAGAACTTTTTATATTCTTCACTAAGAGGATGAAAGGTCGAATATATTTTTACTTTATTAGCAGCCTCTGCTCTCTACTGTGTAGTGGTTGATTGTTCATTGAAAAATTCAAATGTCTTAAATAACCTACCTTATTTGAGACTTTATTTCTATATATTATCAGAGAACTTTTTAAATTCTTCACTAAGAGGATGAAGGATCGAATATATTTTACTTTATTAGCAGCCTCTGTTGTGTAGTGTTGATTTTTCATGGTTCAAACAAGTTTATAAGTAAAGTAATCATGTTATTATGGACAACAATATTTGCTTTAAATAAAATGTAAATGTATAATATAAAATATAATGCAAAATGTAAATCTTTAAACCTATATAAATTAAAATATTGATTTTGTAACTATATTTAAATTTAATTAATAAGCATGTAAAAACTTAATACATACAATAAACTTGTGAATAGCATGCATATTCACCCCACTTTACCATGGATATTATTAATTTGTGAGTTACAATACCATTGGACAATAATTGGACAATACCATGGCTTATCAATATCATATGAGGAAAAGCTATATTTAAATTTAACTAATAAGCACGTAAAAACTTAATACTTACAATAAACTTACAATATAACAAGACTTTTAACCATGGATATTCACCCCCACTTTACCATGCATATCATTAACTTGTAAATAAGCTTTGTTACATTACCATGGGCCAATTCTATAGCTTATCAATACCAAATGCCCAAAAACTATAAGTTATTTCGCAATCAAAATAATTTCATTTTGTAACATTTTTTTTAATTAAATCTAAAAGGAAAAAAAAATATAATTACTTTTGAGACATATCCAAGCCCTCTTTCCTCATCACTATTAAAAATATTTTGTAGATATTCTAGAGAAAGAGGAGATAGAGAGGGAGGGAAGAACATAGGCATAGAGATAGAACATAGACATAGAGATAGACATGGAGAGAGAGGGAGTGACAAGGGAGAAATGGAGAGAGAGTGAGGAAGAGAGGAGAGGACAAGGAAGAGAGAGAGAGGGAGTTTAATTTTAGATGTCAAACATGGACACATCCTAATGTTCACATACATGTATAGGGGAACTAGTTTTATGATACTAGGTAATCATGTGACCAAGTTACAATAGTGTGCATGATGAATGTGCACACACTCTTTTGTTTCGCTATACGTTTGGGTTTATAAGTGGAGAAATGGAAATTTGGCAATAAAAGAGGTGAACAACCCATCAAAGACGTGAACAACTGAACGAATACTCTTTGGGTTACAAATACTCTTTGGGTTTATAAGTGGAGAAATGGAAATTTGGTTTTGAGTATAGAAATGGAAATAAAAATGATTTGGAAATATACTTTTTATGTTTTAAAATTGTTTTAGATATTAATAGGTGGCAACTCTAAAAAAAATTAATTGGAGATAAAAAAAGTTTAATTTTGTAAATGTTACTAAGTAGAAATAAAAATGGGTTTAGATAAATTTTTCTACTTTAATTGTTATATTTGTTTAAATAACTACATTATATTCAATAAAAGCGAAGTTACTTGATCAAGAGAATGAGTGTTAGTTAAAGGAAAATTACTTGCATTTAAGCTCAGAAAGGTTAAAATTGTGAGTAGAAATATAATAATCCTAATTAAATATTTTATAATTTTTTGATATTATATTTTTAAGTAAATATTTTTAATATTTAACATAATAGTAGATTTTTTTGGGCAAATAATGACTTGTTATTTATTATATTTTTAAAATTGTTTGTTTTTTTTAATAGTGTTTAGGAGACAAAAGTGATGGTTGGTATGGGCATGGAATTACAAAATTGAAAAATAAATTTTGTTTTAAAAATAGTTATTTTCATTATATATTTTATTTTAAAAGACTTGTATTATAAAAATAAGATTGTATTTATAATAATCCACCATCACCAACGCATCGTCTCCCATCACCTCCCATCACCAATGCAAGACCATCACCAATGCAAGAAGCAACACATCGTCTCCCATTACCTCCCATCACCAATGCAAGAAGCAACACAGGGCATCCTCCTTTGTTTATAAATTGGATCACGTCCATTCCCCAGTGCAAGACGCAACACAGGGCATACTCCTTTGTTTAGAAATTGGATCGCGTCCATTCCCAAGTATCTGATGCTCTTCACACTCCCTCGCCATAGACATCAACTGATGCTCTTCACACTCCCTCGCCATAGACATCAACTGTCTGTACAATTTTACATAGGTGACTTGAGTCTAATTTTATCTAGATAAATTGTGTTTAAAGGAGAAGTGACATCATAAAATCAAGCCCATCTACTATAGTCCATGTACTATTTTGAAGTAGGTTGGTGTGAATGCATGTCATTTAGATTTCCCTTGCCAACTTTATCTCCACAATGTGGTTAATGTTAATCATCTCAAGCCTTATGAACCTCCTATTCTGGAAGAGGAAGTTCAAGTAACATCATAAACTCAAGCCCATCTACTATAGTCCATGTACTATTATCAAGCAGGTTGGTGTGAATGCATGTCATTTAGATTTTCCTTGTTAGCTTTGCCTCCACAATGTGGTTAATGTTAATCATATCAAGCCTTATGAACCTCCTATTCTGGAAGAGGAAGTTCACATTTTCCACTTCTAGATTTTTAGCAGTTGTTGGAGGAAGACACATTGCTAGACCTGTAGCAGCAGTTATGACGTATCTTGATGGGCACCAAACCTAGGTTCCTTCTTAGGACAAATGGTTCCTAGGTTTCTTTTGAACATAGCTTCTTGCCCATTGTTGAGAAGGTGGGGTCATTTTTGCTAAACAAGTGAAGAACTAATGTGCCACATATCGAAATCATTTATAGCTAGTCTTAATAGTTAGTTGTAGGATAATGAAGGCATGGTTAACCTTGAGCACTATGCATGAAGAACTAATGTGCCACATCTCAAAATCATTTATAGTTAGTCTTAATAGTTAGTTGTAGGATAATGAAGGCATGGTTATTCTTAAGCACTATGCATTTTTTATTTATATTATTTCTTAGTTAGTGTTGAGTTTGCCAAAACAATTAATCAACTAATCACATCTCATCTTAAGTAAAATCTTATAAAAGGAATTTGCTTAGAAACATAAGAATGTTTTGGGAATCAATTTTCTTTTGCTCATGTTTTCAAGTTTTCGTCTTCAACATTTGAATGTTATGGTTTATTAATCAGCCAACCACTAATGTAGGGAGGCATATCCAGTGTTGTAGTAGTTTGCAAATGGGAAAGAGGTTGATATCACCTCCAGAGCTCCCAAAATATGCAGTGATATGGGTCATCAGATTCAAAAGGATGAATTAATGACAAAGTATGTACTTGCATAATGGATTTTTATATGTCACGATTCTTCCCCAATTTATACCTCACTGCATTTCCTTTGCAACATCTAGTACAATTGCTAGTAATTAATATTTAACTTATATAAAATAATTAATGTTCCATATTTATTAAACCCAATTACTGATTACTAATTAATATTTAACTTGTATAAAATAATTAATGTAAAATATTTATAAATGATGTATTGATTATAGGATTATTAATCCAATAATTATTTAATGCAAATATGATATATATAATATATATTTAAATTATTATATATATTTTTATTATGTAAATAACTTTTAAAAATTATAAAACTATATCTATATTATTTATACTTTTTGTTTCTCTACCATATCCGGATAACCTGGCGGATGGGCACCCAACTCCTAGGGGTAGCTTCAGATTATTGTGATGTGATTTTCAAAATATTAAAGAACTTAGTTTATCATAAAGTCATAACGGGCCATATTCACTTTAACCATTGAAATTGGTGAATACTTCCTTTTATTCATTTAAATAGAAATGCAACTGCAGAGAAGTTATTTATTATAAATCTTGGCTGGGGCTATAAAAGTCTCTGTTTCATATCACCAAACTTACTCAAACCAGCTAGGGAGGAATTCTCTAGATACTGTCCATGTAAAACACCTGGCCAATTAGGATACATGATCACTTCCTTTATCAAGAGCACATCTCCAGATTTTGTCCATACCCAAGTCAATGATTCAATCATTTATCAAGAGCACATCTCCAGATTTTGTCCATACGCAAGTCAATGATTCAATCATATAAATAGTGTACGAAGGATCTTAATAATTAAAATTCATAACGTTTCCATATAGTTATAATGTCTAAATTGTATAACTAATGGATGAAGGATCTCAATAATTAAAAGTCATAACCTTTCCATATGGCCTAAAATGACAATTTAGATAATTTCGGAACAGTTATATTCCTTATTTTCTGTCATTTTTAAAATATTAATACATAACACAGGGAAAATGGAACCACACTTTTGAATTTGAAAGAAAGTTCTAAATATTTTCATAAGTTGTTTTACTGTTGCCTAAATTTTTGACGGGTGTGATTTCCAAAACTGAAACTGTTTCGCCATTTTCGTTCACTTGACTCAGCAGCATTAAACAATCATGAATCAAGTAGAATTAATTGGACTGAAATTTGTGTTGTTACAAGTTTTCAATCTTTTATGGATGGAATTGAACCAGTAATATACCCAAATGTCTAATTAAATGCTTTTCAACATTATGATACAGAAATTGCAGGCAATTATCACATAGCAGCAGAAATAACAATGCCCACAGTAAATTATTCAATAGCCATGAGCATGATCAGCCATATCAATACATAAAATATACTTTCTGCTAATACATTGAATAGTAACAATAGATACGTGGAAATTATGACAGTATACATAACCAGCACTTTCCCATAAAAGGTAATTACATATCATTTATGATTTTCTGAAATACCAACAAAGCCCATTATATGATTATACACATTATACCTAGTTGAAGGTTAATTTAGAAAACACAGGCATAATTATGCCCTCTCCATTACAATATTTCTATAATAGATTTTGCAATTATTTTTGTGAAGTTTGGTTTCCAAAACTGAAACTGTTTCCCCATAGCTGAAGATTAATTTACAAAAGCAGAGCCATAATTATGCCCTCTCCATTACAATATCACTGTAACAGATTTTGCAATTATTTTTGAGAAGTGTGGTTTCCAAAACTGAAACTGTTTCCCCATTTTAGGTGTCTTGACCCGGCAGCATCAAACTATCATGAATCATTTAGAATTAATTGGACTGAAATTCATATTGTCACAAGTTTTTAATCTTTTATATAAGGAGTTGAACCAGGAGTATGGGTAGAAAGCCATAACTATTGCAAAATACATCAGTTCTCCAAGGCACATTCAATTATCCCATGTCAAAAGCAGCATTTGATATTCATATTGGCCATTCCCGATGTTGTGAGACCTGTTCTACATGGTAATTTTCTACTCAACAAGAGGTGTTCTTGGTCTGCTTGAAATTTTGGACCAATCATTTTGACTTACGAAAATCCTACAGAGGTAAATATGTTTTTGAACTATCAATAGCTATAAGTAGAATCATTATGGATTGAAATATGCATATAAAGCTCTACTACAACTATGTTAGTCAGGTTGGAATGCACAATGTGAGTGCCGAGTAGTAAGATAAATAAAGAGGATGTTTTAATACTGTTGTGATAAGTTGAGATCATATTCGCAGTTTCCCAGCAGCTATAAAATAATTATTTCTAAATGGGAAACCAAAAGATCAGACTGTATAGTGAGTAATATGATATTACTCTTACATGCAAAGAATAGGCAAGTCAAGATTGATTAATGATAAAATGCATTGAAATGGAAGCTTTAATTTCTCCATTTTATTGTTTTGCATCTTTAACAATACTGAAAATGAACTTTCTTGAAATGGAACTGAATGCCTAACCTCTAATGTTTACATGACATGAAATGATATGTACAGGAGGAGCTGAATAAAAAGAAGATCTCCCACCACAAGGTTGTGGGATAGGAATATTTTGACAAATCTCCGCGTTGTAAAGAAGTGCATACAATGTACATAATAAAACCCCTACTCGGTCCATGGCTATATTTGTTAGGCAGATGTCACATATGGTTTGAACTGAAGAACCCTATCTGTTATAGGAAGCATGGCTATTTCATATGGACTGACAGCCACTGCAAACTACATAAATGTCCTTGTTACTTATAGAAATGAACATTGCTCTCAAAGAAATTGAAGACACTTAATCATGTGAACTTCATCTGAATGATTTCTCAATTTCTTCTAGAGTCCGTCCCTTAGTTTCAGGTAAATACAGTGCCACAAAGATCAAGGTAACAACACATGCCAATGAATAAAGCAGAAAAGTTCCTGCACTCAGGTATACAACTCTTTTAGAACAAAATCCGGCCCCACACAATAGAAGGTAAGAAAGAATAAAATAACAGTAGATCGTGAAATTACAAGTTAATGATACAACCAGTCTTTCAAATTTAAGACTGTACCTGTAGAACTCCACTGCAGCAGACTATTGATAGTCAGTGTCACTACCCAAGATGCTGACCAAAATCCTAAAGCTGCCATGCTAATAGCAAAGCCTTTTATGTTGGTTGGAAGGATCTGCAGTTAAATAAGACAAAAAGCATAGAATAACTGCACATTTAGACTGCTTAGATTTATAGTATAAAGAAAAACTGAAGTAGAGGACAGTTGATCGTCAATAATCAGTTTACAAAAATAAACATTTCCAGTTATCTGTATAGGTAAGGCAGAATACCTCAGACATAGTAATGAAGGGGATAGGCCCTACACCGAGAGAGAATGCGATGATGTAAAGCTATTGACACAAGCAATCAACCAATGCAATAAAGTCATTGTTAAAGTTAAAACCTGATATGATCTACATAGATTAGACCATTTTGAAATTATTCAATTGCAGTCCATTTTTTATCATATTAGTGACTGTACAGAAGTATTAACCCCACCAAAATATTAAAGAAGAATCTACTGTACAGATTTCATAGTTAATTTTAATTGTGATAGATTTCACGATATGAATTATGTGAATCACGTAGGAGTTTAGAAAAGTATGGAATTTTAAGTGAACATTCCACCTATTATTGGAAAATTCAAAAGAAACTTATGACAAATAAAAAGTAGTATGCTTATGTAGTGAATAAATAGAAATGAGAAGGAATTAGCCATTAATATAAATAACATAGATAATGCATAGGTAAAGAAATCTACTCAACAAAATCAACGGATAAGGACAAGATATAGTTGAACAGAGAGTTATAAAACTGAGTAATTAATTAATTAGTAAACTAAATAAAGGTCATTTTTTTAATTATAAATTTAATGAGAAGTTTATTTTAGATACCTAAAAAGAAAACAAAAATTAACAGCAAATCCATAACCGAGGAATCTTATGAAATTTAATAATAAGAAAAAGGTTGTTGTAAAGAAAGAGGTACAAAATACATAAAAGATAAGGAGAATATATACATATAATTAATATTAAATTAAATAGATAAAGTAAAAGTAAGGAGAAACCATTGAAAATTAGGGTTATTACAAGGAAAGAAACGAGGTCAAAATTATAAATCAAATTATAGAAATTAAAATATAAGGAATGAAAATGGGTTTGATTTAGAAAGGAAAAAATAAAATATAGAAATTGAAAAGGGGATTTGATTTCAAAAAGGTGACAAGGTAGTTCTAGCTAGATTAAAATAGAATGTTGAAGAAGAACTTTAGCTATGAAAAAACATGGCTAAGACTTAAGCTGTTAATGATTAGGAGAATAAATATAAAGAGAATAAGGGATGACTAGTGAAGATGATGAATGATGTGTCCCCATGAATGTTTGAGCTTGTAGTCATCTTCCCTATTGAATTTGTTAGGATGTTGCAAGAGGTATAGTGAGGTGTAGGTGCAAAGATTTTGGTATGACTAAATCAAATCAGGTGTTTTTTTATGGGAATGTATGGCAATAGAAAATTTAGTATATGATTATGATGAGTATAAGCCATATGTTCTTTGAGGTGAGCTTGAATAGATTTTCCTATTTGGCCTATTACCCATTGGCATGTGGGTAACCCCCAAGAGATCATTTTTCTTCTTTGATCCAATTAGCCAACTAGCAACCCCACCATGATCCACAGATAGCTAGCCTTAGATGACTTTCGGCCACTCTCTAGTTAGTAATGTATTACATCTAACCTGTTCATCCCATCACTGTACACTTGTTCCCTTTCTTCACCTTGGTGTTTATCATTTTCCCCAGGTACAGTGTGACCCTCTTTCAGGGATCATTTTTCTTATTTGATCCAACTAGCAACCCCACCATGATCCATAGATAGATAGCCTTAGATTACTTTCGGCCACTCTCTAGTCAGTAATGTATTACATCTAACCTGTTCATCCCATGACTGTACACTTGTTCCCTTTCTTCACCATGGTGTTTATCATTTTCCCCTGGTCCATTGTGTAGATTTTCCTATAGATTCACAACTTATGTAATGTACTAAAACAAAAGACAAGAATCTACTCTACTTTCAACCAGCGGAAGCCAATAGATCGATGAAAACAATATGAACAAGAGGAAGACAATCAATGGCACATAACACAATAAGTTTTTATGGGGAAAGCCACTGCTCAAAACCCCACCTATCTGTATTGCATTAATCAGAAATCTATGTGAAAATAAAAAGCTTGTTCTCACTAGAACAATTCCGCACAAGTATGTTCAACTCTCTGCCTCACAAGCCCGCTCTTAGCCAACACTTAGCCAATTTATGCTGCCTGCCAAGCCCTTATTTCCTTGTGCAATTCCTAGGATGAATAGCCCATATTTAATTGGGAATTCATGCTTCCATAACTGCACAATCCAAAACTAGGTACTCAACCGATTGCATGCATGATCTGTACAACTCGGTAAATCATACAACTGATAGTACACTATCCCTGCACTCTAGTCTCAACTGGGTCTTTCTCAGAACTGACATGCACGAGTTTCCAATGAGTGAATCTTCAGTTAGCTAGAGTAGCACCTGTGGATGCACCAGTGCACCAACTGACTACTAATCCTCTACTAGTTCAACAAACAGTTAGAACTAGTTTAATTGTCTATAACTCAGTAAATTGAGTTATCTAATTACAACTCAACTAAACTCATCCCGGACCCCTAAAATTTAGGGAGAACATATACATGACTCCAAAAAGACTTCCAACTCGAATTTCCTAAGCTAAATAAGTCAATTAAACTTAATTAACTATTTACAAGTTGCTATGAGAATATAATTCTATTTTAATTCTTAATTTAAATTCAAGGACAAATTTCACTGAAATTTCTTGTCTCAACATAGTGTGACCCTCTTTTGTTGATTTTGGGTAGCGTTGGATGTGTTTTAGCCTTGAAAATTGGTGGAGATGCTAAGGCACATGAGATCTCCAAGACCCAGAAATCGTTTAGAGAAATTCCACCTAGCTGAGTTATTAAAATAATTAATATTTTTAATGGGTTCCTAAGTCTAAACTTTGGAAAATAAAAATATCAATGGGTATTAATAAAGATAAGGGTGAGAACCTTCTAAGATATGAGGATCAAGTTTGTTTTAATCTTAGTCGTTGATTAGAGACTTAATCTCGGCCGTTGATTCATCAACAGGAAAAGTATAAGAGAAGACTTGAGGATCATTTGGAGACACACCAGTAGATACTCAGTATCCCAAGGAAAATCGATTCTCAAAGAGAAGGAGATCGATTTCAGAGGGAGAGTTGTAGGGTGGAGGAAGAGGAGGGCATTCGCAGTGGTTAGTGACTGAGGAGGAGGTGACACAGGGGTATTTAGAGACATTGCAAACGAAAGACATAGTCCAAGAGACGCAGGCTGACGCAGAGGGACGCAAAACCACGCAGAGTAACGCAAAAGTGACGCAAAAGTGGGAGAAGGGTCTCCAGTTTGTCAGAAAGTTTCCAGGAAAGGGATGAACCTTGTCTCAGGTGTTTTCTCTCAATAGTGTATCAGTTTCTCTGTAAAATCATTCCTTGTAAAGCAATTGTTGCTGAAGATTAATAAAACCCTCATCTGTTGCACTGGTTTTCCCACATTGGGTTTTTCCAAGGACAATTGTCCAAAAACAACTGTGTTGATGTGATTGGTTCTTGTGCTTGTTACTTTCTCTATGTAATTATGTGATAACTGCAGTAGAATTTATTTTAATGTTTGCTAAAGAGATTTCATAAATAACTTATTGTGAGAAATAAGTAGGTGAAATAAATCAGTTACTACAGTAGAATTGCGGGTTAGAAATTCTCACATGGTATCAGAGCAGAGATCCAACAACAGGAGAGAAGAATCAACTATGGGTCAGGAGCATGATGCATAGGCATCAACTTAGAGGGAATCATGCAGATTTCCAGAAAAATAAGAAAGCACGAGGAACATGGATCACGATTATTCTATGTTCACTTCGCTTGCCTAGCAAGTTCTGCCTCCTTTGAGGTTTGGTATATAGATAGTGGAGCTTCCTGGCATATGACTAGAATTCGAGAATGTTTTTCAAATTATTAAGAAGAAAGGATGAATTTTCAGAACACCATGGGAAATAAGGCAAAGTGTACCCCCGTAGAAAGAGGCACTGTAGTCTTTCAAACCGAAGCAAGAGAACGACTTCGAGCAACCAATGTGTTGCATGTGCCGGGATTGGGGATGAGCTTACTCTCCGTAACACAACTTCAAAACAAGGTCTATGACATTTTCTTCATTAAGGAGAAAGTATATGTCAAACACCCGAGTTGGAAAAGGAAGGCCCAGATTGGAATCAGAAGTAACAGGCTGTATAGATTACAGCTAGAATCTCCAATGGCACTGATAGGCAGCGATGAAGATAAAGATTTGAATGAACTATGGCATAGGAGGATGGGACACTTACACCATGGGGCTCTGAGAATTCTCAGGAAAATAATATCAGGAGTTCCAGAATTAAGTATCGAACGAGATGATGTATGCAGAGGGTGCGCTCTAGGCAAGTATGCCAAAGCAACGTTTTCCAGAAGTAACAATAGGGCTCAGAGTGTTCTAGGATTGATACACTCAAACATCTGCAGACCTATGTCCACAAAAGCTCTTAGTGGTGCCGAATACTTCGTCACCTTCATCGATGACCATTCTAGGAAGACTTGGATCTACTTTCTGAAAACCAAGGATGAGGTTTTTGGTCGATTCAAAGAGTTCAAGGCTCTAGTAGAGAATTTGATAGGAAAGAAGATAAAAGTGTTGCGCTCAGACAATGGTGGAGAGTATGTTGACAAGGACTTCACCGATTTTTGCGCTAGGGAAGGCATCATGAGAGAGTGGATAGCTCCCTACAATCCGGAGTAGAATGGAATAGCAGAAATGAAAAACAGGACTAGTGTGGAAGCAGCTAGGGCGATGTTATATGATTAGGATATGCCCAAATTCCTGTGGGTAGAAGCATGCAGCGCGACAGTTTATGTCCAGAACATGACTCCACACAAGGCATTAGGAAAGATTGCTCTGGAAAGTGTCTTCACCTGGAAGACACCTAAAGTCAGTGATTTCAAGATATTTGGGAGTTTGGCATATTGCCGTATACCCAAGAAAAAAGAAAGAAATTAGATCAAACTGCTCAGAAAGGATACCTTGTGGGATATAGCAAGAATGCTAAGGCATATAGAGTCTATATTTCAGGTAGCAGGAAGGTAGTAGTTTGACGAGATGTAAAGTTCATGGAGGACAGAGCTTTCAGGAAATCTCGAGAAATGCCTTTCAAGGAGCAATTAAAAGACGATTTGTTGGTCCAACCACTTCGACTAGGAGAAACTAGTACCAGCAGTTCTCCTAAAGGCAAAGCTTCAGAACAGGAGGAATCTCAAGAAGAGGAAGATTTGATAGATGTACCCACTACCAGTGGAAGAACGAGCTGGGAACTCTGACAAATTATTTGGGATGTGGAGGACTTCATTGGTGCACCCAGGAATGATAAAAGGGAGCGAAGACAGCCAGACAGATACCAGGCCTTAGTAGCTCAGTTTGTGGAACCATCTAGTTTTCAGGATGTCGTTCAGCATCAAGTATGGGTAGATGCTATGGTGGAGGAATATAGTTTTATAATGGTCAATGATGTCTAGGAAGTGGTACCTAGGCCTCAGGAGGTCAGTTGTAGGTTCGAGATGGATCTACAAAGTCAAATATGTTGCAAACGGTAGTGTGGAGAAATACAAAGCCAGGTTTGTGGCTAAGGAGCATGCTCAGAAGGAAGGGATAGAATATAAAGAAACCTTCGCCCTAGTAGCCAGGTATACTTCTATTAGAGTCGTGATATCCCTTGTAGCACAGATGGGGTGGGAGATTCACCAGATGGATGTCAAGACGACCTTTCTTGAATGGGGGGATAGAAGAAGAAGTATACATTGAACAGCCAGAGGGTTTTGAGACACATGAGAAGAAATCTCATGTATGAAGGTTGAAGAAAGCCTTGTATGGACTTAAACAGGCACCTAGAGCATGGTACGATCGAATTGATGGCTTACTTGCAGAAAATGGGATTCGTCAAGAGTGACACAAATCCTAATCTTTGCTATCTTGTCGTAGAGAATGAGCCTCTAATCCTAGTATTATATGTGGATGATCTTTTCCTAACAGGATCATCTAGACTCATCAAAGACTGCAAGAAGAACCTAGCCACAGAATTCAACATGAAGGATTTGGGATAGATGCATTATTTCCTAGGGTTGGAAGTTTTGCAACAGAAGGGTGTGTTAATCTAGGTTGTCATTGATGTCAATAGTTGATCATCAATATGGCAGTGACCGGGATGCCAAATATTCTTGGAGAGGCTAGAGGATGACTATAGCTCTTGTTGAGATATCAAGACAAATGAAGTAACAATCTTGTACCTTGATGATCATAATGAAGGATTACCATATCACTGCACTTGATGAAGGTCTAGAAAATATACATGATGATGACACCACATGATGACATGTTCTACCTCTAATATGGACCATGATGATGACTAATAATTGGAAGACTACCCTCTATGTCTGGACTATGATGACTTGTCTTACCTATGATGACTTAGCTTACATTGAAAGACTAGACTATGATGATGACCCTATGTTGAAGAAGTTAAGTAATAAGGCAATCAAGAACATGTAGAGGGCAAAGACATAATGACATGAAGACAAGGACATGATCAAGGGCATAATGATGGTGGCCCTACATTGAAGAAGACAAGGACATGAATTGTGAAGACAATTAACGAAGGAATCATCCATGAAGAAGAAGCCCATCTATGAAAGAATGTTGCTGTCCTATATTTCTGCACTCATAAAGACCAGTCACATTAAAAAATACTTTTTGCTACCTTAGAGGCAGAATTCTTCCATGATACCTACACCATCTTAAAGAGCATATTTTTCCCTTTCTAACGAGCTATTATATGCCTCCTAACTCCTTCTAGATTGTGAGAAATTGAATTTATAAGTTAGAAAAACTATTATTTTTGCCTAGTCGACCTAAGCTGACTTGTGTAGCCTCAACATGTCGTCCAAGAGACATGTCTCTTCGTCAAATGAAAAACCAGTATAAATAAGGATTCAGACACTTCATTTTCATCATCAAATTGGGTGAAAAATACAGAAAAGCAACACAGAAATAAGACAGGAGGCCGAGGAGGACAGAGAAGATATTTTTGTTTGGGCAAATTCTTTTTCTGATTTTCTATGATTGATTGTTGGGCTAAACGATTAAAGCCATCATTGTTGAAATTAGGTAAAGACCTTTTGGAGCGGTTTTTGAAATATTGTTTGGAGCTCATATCTAAGTAGCATATCTGAAGCATTTTTGAAGCAACCTTTGAAAAGGTTTAGAGCCGGTACAGAGCTTAGTGTAGTTCATTGTAGACACATTGAAGTTTTGTGAAGACTATTAAAGACCATGATGCAATGCTAATGTCATCATGAGGTGACTTGAAGAATTCGCTTGGGTACAATGAAGAGAAATGGTGACACCTTCTAGGAGATCAAGGTTGTCATTGATAACATAACGAGGAGAATACAATGAAGACTAAGTGAATATTGTTAGGGCTTGTTGATGAGGACATTGGGAGCCGTGAAGTATAACCAAAATATATCTTGACGAAGTAAAGCAAGGGTTGGAGCCCAAGAAGTTGGAGCCTTGAAAAGACAAGGTTGGTGCCTTGGAAGGTAGGGTTGGAGCCCTAGAGGATCGGAGTCCTCAAGAAACCAGGTCGGAGCTTGGACTAGATATAGGGTTGAAGCCCTTGAGGTTGGTGCCTCAAAATTGACAAGGTTGGAGCCTTGGAAGTCCAAGTTGGTGCTTGGCACATTATAGGTTGGAGCATGGGGAATTGAAGATCGGTGTCTTCATCTAGGGTTGGAGCCCTACATGTATTGTAATTGATTTATTGAATAAATTAATAAAATCATTTATTCTTATTGTTCATTTTGTGTTCTAAATATAAGTGATCTAATTGGTAAAAGTAACAATTGAAAAGAAACATTGATTCACCCCCTCTCAATATTTCCAAAAAATTGGTATCAGAGCCAGTACCTTCACTCAAAGCCTAATAGCTTGAAAGTTGATCATTAGAACACAAATGGGGAAACCAAGGAAGAAAGTTTCCAATCTTCCTAAAAACGTGTCTCCCTCAACCACCGAAATTGAGTCAATCAATTTGTGAAGGCTCCATTATTCAATGGAAACTTTGATATATGGGAAGCAAGAATGAGGAATTTCTTAAAGACTCAAGGCCTTGAAGTTTGGAAATTGGTGATTGTTGATAGCATGATGGATGGAGAATCCAAGGAATATAATACAAGAGCAATGAAAGAAATCTTGAATGGGCTACCTAATTCTATGAAGGCCAATTTTGAAAAATGTTCGTTAGCAAAAGGCATATGGGACAAACTTCATGATCTTCACTCAAAAGGAGCATTGACAATGATCTCTAGTCAAGAAAATGATGGAAAACAAGAAGGAAATCCAGAGCCTATCAAGGAAGTTGAAGATAAGAGTGATAACATCAAGGTTAAAGAAGATCTAGAAGATGAAGAAAATGAAGAATATTTTGAAGAAAATATCCTCACTAAACTTATGGCTGCCATAGAAGAGATTAACAATTTGAAAAACGAAAATTAGGAACTTAAGAAGAAAGCACAAGTTGGTGACCAGGACAAGAAAAGGAAGGAACTTGACCTTGTCAAGCTTCAAGTACAAGAAAGAGATGAGGAGCTCGCCAAGATTAAGGAAGAATTTCATCAAAACAAGAGAAAGCATGATGAAGAAGTCATATCTATGATAAATCAATTAGATAAGGCAAAGAAACGGAAAGATACCTTGTCAAGCCACCTTGAACAAAGGCACAAGAGCTTGAACAAACTTGAAGTAGAGATTGGTCAATACAAGGAAGAGGTCTCCTCCCTTAGATCTCAACTAGAAGCAAGGAAACAAGCACAAGGAGTTGAGAAGGTGATGGAAGCTTTGACATTCATAGAAGGACAAGTTGATGAAGTAGAAAAGGAGAGAAACACCACGATATGCCAACTAGAAGAAAAGGATGATGACATCACCAAGTTAAAATCAAAAATCACTTCGCTTAAGGCCCAATCATGTGAAGCAACCAAGATGAAGGAAGAAATGGAGATAATTCTATCAAAGAAGGATGAAGAATGCAAGAAAATGAAGGAATAAATTGTCTTTCTTAAAAAGGAAGTTGACTTGCTGAATAAGAACTTGAAAAGTTCTCAAACTCTAGATGACATCCTAAGTCGTCAAATGTCTCCCCTTGATAAATCAAGTCTTGGCTATGTAGGTGAATCCTCAAGCAAGAATGATAATGCTTCAAACAACATGGATGTGAGGAAGCCTAGAAGAAATGTGGATTCCCCCATCAAAGGCAAGAGTCAAATTAACTTTGGAAGAAATCCTACTCCAAGAATAAATGCAGAGGGTGCCAAGGATGCAAGAAGCAATGGTTATCATCAAAGGATCTCAAGGCAGAAAGACTTCAGAAGTACATCAAGGAAATCTCCATCTCCCAGGTACCAAAGTATATTTCTTGGTTATTGTTATTCTTGTACAAACTTTGGGCACATGGCAAAAGGTTGTAGGGAATATCACAAAGATAATTATAATGGTCCCTGTCAATCTCCGAGAAGCAATTTTGCAAGAAGAAGTCATGAATTTTTATACATGAACAATATAGAGTGCTTCAAGTGTCATAACATTGGACATATGGCACGTGATTGTAACTTGACTTGGGCCCCTACACAAGCTAGAACCATGCAAGAGAAGAAAGTTACACAAGTATGGAAAAGGAAGCAAATACAATCCAAAAATCTTTTGAACTCTCCATCCAACAACACATGTTGTTGACCTGATCTTCGACAATCCAAGTATTTGATGGGGAGACTCTGCCAAAAGGAAGACCATGCATACAGTTAGGGGGAGCTTATGATGATTAAGCATTCTTGCAGAAGCTATTCGTGGATGGACCCTATGAAATCCTTGATGAGCCACATGGACACTCATCCTTTGATAGATCATCTCTCGAGAACACTCCATTGAAGAACATAATCCTTATTCATCCAATGGATTATTTTGAAGATCTCTTCCACTTGATCACTAAGTAGGTAATCTTTCATGAGCTAGAGGAGGTTGTGCATGATAGGGGGAGTAGCATACCCATGATGATCTGAAATGATCATAAACTAAATACTGATGTAGAATTGATTAACCATTAATGATTTGAATGTTAGCTGAAGCACGCAAATCGAGGAAAAACTACTTGAAAGGAACACTTTACGACAGCTGATTAAACATGAAATCGATGCATAACAGAAGTGCAAACAGTAAAAACACAACGATACCAGACAAAAAATTGATGATGGAGTTCGTCCTTGATGGACTACGTCTCTGGGTCCACTTTCAAGATGGGCGACCGTTTTTATTAGGAATGATAAGGAAGGAGTCGATTAAACAGTGATTTAGTCAGACTGAACTTACACACAGGCAATTTTGATCTCTGTCATCAGATAGCCCTTTGAACCAGCTTTCCAATGCTACTTATGGTTTCCAAAACCGGCCTCGGATGCTCTCGAAACACTAAAAACAAAATCGCCTATGTCCTCCAAAATCTGCATACAAAAGTCAAAAACCACTCTAATCTTCAATGAGGACAAATTCCACCTTTTAAAGGCTTCCAGGTTCATCAAAACCACTTTGACTGAATATATGGTGAATTTGGTTAGTGTTTGAGCTCGGTCTTGTTGACATGAGACACCTAGGGTTAATGCCATGGTGGAGGAATTAGTTTCATGCCAAAAATACGTTTTAAAACCCAAAAATAAACATTATGATAAAATCATAACTGTGGGTGGCTAGGTTGATGGCACGGGGTTGTTAACCGCCCATGTGAACAGGTAGTCAACAAACCATGCACATTACCTGAACAACCTGATCCCTAACCAACACTGTCGATATGTCGAAGCTGAACTGAAGCGACGACGACATTGAACACTGATGACGATACTTGAACACCTGTACAATTTAATCAACGGAATCCTCCTGGATCATTCCTCTCCACTTGAAAGCTTTTGGACCACAAAAGTTTGACTAAACAATTAGCAGATGAGAGTAGAACTGCCCCTCTTTCCACCTTGACCTGACAATTTACCAATACATTCGATCAATCACCTGCAAGTGATGACCCTGATGATGCTGACCATGGCACTTTTCGATTCAGTGACCTGTTTCTTCCATTTGCAGTATGAACAACTTGCGACAATGGGCAAACAACCTGTTATCAACATGGCAATTGAATTCTTTCCACGAAGAATCATGAGTTAGTGATTCAAAAACATCTTTGAAAACAGTATTTGTAGAACTTTGTTCAATACATCTGATGGGTATTAACAATCTACTTTCCGGAATAACTGAAATATTCAAAGACTCCTTTGATTTTGACTTCATATCAATTACTTGACTTGATTTACTTTCCTGTTGACTGATTACTAAGTGAACTTGTTGCACAGAACTCATCCAGCTGTGATGTAAAGACTGTTGCAACTTAGTTTGACTTTGAAAGTATCTAAGTAATTGTTGATTTACTTGAATCACTATTTCTTCGTCTATTAACTGATATCTCCATTGACTAACACTTTCACTTAATGCATTAGTTTTCAAATCATGATAAGGAAACTTTAGATCTGCTTTCGAAAATGCTTTGTCATGAAAACTTATAGACTTCCTCTCCACTTGAAAAGAGGCTTCATTACTTTTTAAAGCATGAAATGATGATGCAATACCAAAGAAATGTAACACTGACTTTCCCCAATACTGACCTGCACCCTTGAAACTGAAAATAAACATACCATCTGAAACAAGTCTCTGATTAGACTCACATGTACCATTCCTTGCAATACACTGCGGATGATGATAGTTTCTAGAATTTAGTTGAATGAATGAGTTGATAGTCATTCTGTTTTTAAGAAGATGTTCATAAGACATTAAATGTATCTCATGTTTCTTATCCTGTTTATGAATAAGATTTCTTGGAAAAGATTTAACCACCTTGACCAATTGATCTATAAACTGAATCTCGCATTCCGAACAATCATCCTTATTTTGTTCCTTAATAAACATGAGTACATATTTACTTGAACTTATTAACTGCTTAACTCGATTTTTAACAATTAAATCCAAGTTTGATTTGACTTTATGTGCCCTAACAATAAATTCAACCCCTTCTTTCTTTAGGTGATGTTTATGTTCTCTTTTGTAAAACATTGCATCTCTATCATAAAGATAAGGACTTCCTAAGACAACTCCACATATGTCTACTGGGACCACATCTAACTCCACTTCATCAATGTACTTAGATGTAATTGCAAATTTTAGCCAACACTGCTTTGTGACATGTATCTGAGTTGATTTATTAATCCAACCTAATGGGTATGGTCTTGGATGATTCTGTGTCTCCAATCCCAATTGATTAACTATATGTTCAGATATTAAATTTTCTTGTGATCCACTGTCAAACATTGTGTCTATCTTTGTATGCTTAGAAGTTATCCTTATGTGGAAGAGTTCAACTCTTTTATCCTCATGTGAAGGATTTATTTTTGAAGAAGATACAATAGTTTTCGAACTTGAACTAGTATCAGAAGTTTTACCTATCGTAACCATGGCGGTTATCCTCCTTTCATCACCTGAATCTGAACCTAGATCCTGTTGGACTACTGCAATGGCCTTCTTTTCATCCTTCTCCTTAAGGAACTTTTTGGGCTTAAGTTCTGGATGAAGTTTCCAGCACTTTGATTCATCATGACCGATTCTCTGGCAATGAGAACAAGTAGGTCTTTCCTTTTGAATGATCGCTGATTTCTTTCTCTTCGAATTGTTCTTCCCTTACTGTCACTGGAATCTTTGGTTTCCAACTCTTTGGATGACTACGATGAAAACTTGAATGGTCTGCCACCTGATTCAATATGTATGGCCTGAACACACACCTCCTCAAAATCATCAGGATTAAACATCAATAAAGTATGCTGCAAATATGAATGTAAATTTTCGATGTATTTTAACAAAGTTTCATGTGTATCCAATGAAATACCAAGCGCCAATGCTTTCTTTCTGAACTCCTGAGTAAACTCCTAAACACTCTGCCCTTTACCTTGCCTCAGATGCTGCCAATCAATAATAGCTTTCTGCATGTATCCTAAAGGATAGAACTGTTTCCTAAGAGCTTTCAAAAACTTAGACCATGAAGAGATGACTTTTCCTTTACGCTTTACATCTAGCTGAGTTTTACTTTCCCACTAGATTAAAGTTGTTCCCCCCCATTCTAAGTGTAGCTAACTGAATTTTAGTTTTATCACTGGAAATGTTCTGAATGCGACAATACACTTCTAACTGCTTTATCCAGTTATCTAGCTTTTCAAGATTCATTTCGCCATGATAAATAGGTAACTCAAATTTAACATCAAGTTTCAAAAGAGATGTTTTCTTAGGTTTCTTTTACGTTTCAGATTCTTCACTAGAAGAAGAAGAAGAAGAAGAGGATGATGGAGATGATGGGGGTGAAGGTGGTTTATCAATCTTCCCTTTACCTTTGTCCTTCTTCGATGGTTTTGAAGAAGCTGCATCTCTCACCTTCTTGTCTTCGTACAATTCTCCCAACATCTACTGCATGGTTAAGAACGCCTGCTGAAACTGTTCTTCACTCATCTTAGTTTCAGTGTTTTCACCTACATCAGGTCCTGACATGGTCGATTTCTGAACGACTCGTCGCTTTCCAATCTCTGGATTGATCTGCTCAAGGATTCCTTCTCCTCGTTGCAACTTTGACCTGGTTAACATTCAATGGCACATTCTACAAACACAACCTGCTCTGATACCAAATTATATGATCTAAAATGATCATAAACTAAATACTGATGTAGAATTGATTAACCATTAATGATTTGAATGTTAGCTGAAGCATGCAAACTGAGGAAAAACTGCTTGAAAAGAACACTTTACGACAGCTGATTAAACATGAAATCGATGCATAACAAAAGTGCAAACAGTAAAAACACAGTGATACTAGACAGCAAATTGATGACGGAGTTCGTCCCTGATGGACTACATCTCCGGGTCCGCTTTCAAGATGGGTGACCGTTTTTATTAGGAATGAGAAGAAAGGAGTCGATTACATAGTGATTTAGTCAGACTGAACTTGCACATAGGCAATTTTGACCTCTGTCATCAGATAGCCCTCTGAACCAGCTTTCCAACGTTTCTTACGGTTTCCAAAATTGACCCCGGATGCTCCCGAAACACTGAAAACAAAATTGCCTATGTCCTCCAGAATCTGCATACAAAAGTCAAAAACCACTCTAATCTTCAATGAGGACAAATTCCGCCCTTTAAAGGCCTCCAAGTTCATCGAAACCACTTTGACTGAATATATGGTGAATTTGGTTAGTGTTTGAGCTCGATCTTGTTGACATGAGACACCTAGGGTTAATGCCATGGTGGGAGAATTAGTTTCATGCCAAAAATACATTTTAAAACCCAAAAATAAACATTATGTTAAAATCATAACCGTAGTTGGCTAGGTTGATGGCGTGGGGTTGTTAACCGCCCATGTGAACAAGTAGTCAACAAACCATGAACATTACCTGAACAACCTGATCCCTAACCAACACTATCGATTTGTCGAAGTTCAACTGAAGCGACGACGACACTGAACACTGATGATGACACTTGAATACCTATACAATTAATCAACGGAATCCTCCTGGATCACATGAAGATCTATTATTCATGAAGAAAAGAAGCAGCATGACAGGGGGAGTTCTTGGGCACCCGTTTGCCATTGATGACAAAGGGGGAGAGAATATTTGAAAGGGCAAGAATATTGCCATCAATGACAAAGGGGGAGATTGTTAATCTAGGTTGTCATTGATGTCAATAGTTGATCATCAATATGGTAGTGACCAGAATGGAAAATATTCTTGAAGATGCCAGAGGATGACTATAGCTCTTGTTACGATATTAAGACAAATGAAGTAACAATCTTGTACTTTGATGATCATAATGAAGGATTACCATATCATTGCACTTAATGAAGGTCTAGAAAATATACATGATGATGACACCACATGATGACATGTTCTACCTCTAATATGGACCATGATGATGACTAATAATTGGAAGACTACCCTCTATGCCTGGACTATGATGACTTATCTTACATTTAAACACTGGACTATGATGATGACCCTATGTTGAAGAAGTTAAGTAATAAGGCAATCAAGAACATGTAGAGGGCAAAGACATAATGACATGAAGACAAGGACATGATCAAGGGCATAATGATGGTTGCCCTACATTGAAGAAGGCAAGGACATGAATTGTGAAGACAGTTAACGAAATAATCATCCATGAAGAAGAAGCCCATCTATGAAAGAATGTTGCTGTCCTATATTTCTGCGCTCATAAAGATCAGTCACATTAAAAAATACTTTTTTCTGCCTTAGAGGCAGAATTCTTCCATGAGACCTACACCATCTTAAAGAGCATATTTTTCCCTTCTTAACGAGCTATTATATGCCTCTTAACTCCTTCTAGATTGTGAGAAATTGAATTTATAAGTTAGAAAAATTATTATTTTTGCCTAGCCGACCTAAGCCAACTTGTGTAGGCTCAACATGTCGTCCAAGAGACATGTCTCTTCATCAAATGAAAAACCAGTATAAATAAGGATTCGGACACTTCATTTTCATCATCAAATTGGGTGAAAAATACAGAGAAGCAACACAGAAATAAGACAGGAGGCCGAGGAGGACAGAGAAGACATTGTTGTTTGGGCAAATTCTTTTCTGATTTTCTGTGAGAGATTGTTGGGATAAACAGTACTACGGCAAACCTGTGACAAGTGTGTGTGGACAGCATTGCAGAAGTCTGGAATTTCTGTTTGGGCTTAAAACTTACCACTGGACAGTACCAAGAACGTGATAAATGGATGACTATCCTCGTCTCCCTGTGGACTAAACCGTTGACACAATCCTGTGTTTTTTAGCGGCTGTAATTTTCGGACTGTGGAAAGATTCCTGTGGCTCGGACTATCTACCTTCAGAATGTATTACAGTTCAGATGTAAATGTCTTGAAATACACAGCAGCAGGCTCGGTTTGATCATTGTTGGATAGGTTCGGACTGTGGGCTAAAATCTGTGGAGAAAGCCTTATCTTAGGCTCAGACTTGTGTTACAAACTTGGACTGTGGTATGTTGTGAAGACACATACCTTGGACTGTGACTGAAGCATACATTGACTGTGGTGGGCTCATTCTAAGTACCTCAGGACCTGTGGAACCATACTATATGCCTGTGTTAGCATGAACCTTTTGTTGGAAGGCTTGAATCTTGATGAGTTCAGCCTTGTGTTCCCAACGTTTGGGAATTAATTGTAGCAGACCTTTGGAGTCGACTTGAAGTAGTCTTTGGGGCTACCTTGGACCAGATTTGAAGAAGGCCTTGATTAAGGTGATCTTTGAAGAATTCCTAAAACCTTGTGAAGACCAAACAAGGACATTGTGTGCAGAACTATTAAAGCCATCATTGTTGAAATTGGGTAAAGACCTTTTGGAGCGGTTTTTGAAATATTGTTTGGAGCTCATCTCTGAGTAGCATATCTGAAGCATTTTTGAAGCAACCTTTGAAAAGGTTTAGAGCCGGTGCAGAGCTTAGTGCAGTTCATTGTAGACAAATTGAAGTTTTGTGAAGACTATTAAAGACCATGATGCAATGCTGATGTCATCATGAGGTGACTTGAAGAATTTGCTTGGGTACGATGAAGAGCAATGGTGACACCTTCTAGGAGATCAAGGTTGTCATTGCTAACGTAAAGAGGAGACTACAATGAAGACTAAGTGAAGATTGTTAGGGCTCGTTGAAGAGGACATTGGGAGCCGTGAAGTATAACCAAAATATATCTTGACGAAGTAAAGCAAGAGTTGGAGCCAAAGAGGTTGGAGCCTCGAAAAGACAAGGTTGGTGCCTTGGAAGGTAGAGTTGGAGACCTAAAGGATCGGAGTCCTCAAGAAACCAAGTCGGAGCTGGACTAGATATAGGGTTGGAGCCCTTGAGGTTGGTGCCTCAAAATTGACAAGGTTGGAGCCTAGGGAATTGAATATCGGTGTCTTCATCTAGGGTTGGAGCCCTACATATATTGTAATTGATATATTGAAGAAATTAATAAAAGCGTTTATTCTTATTGCTCATTTTGTGTTCTAAATATAAGTGATCTAACTGGTAAAAGTAACAATTGAAAAGAAATAATGATTCACCCCCCCCCCCCAGTATTTCCAACAGGGTGAGATCTTCCTTGGAAAAGAGAGATATGCTACAGAGATCTTGAAAAGATTCAAGATGCAGGATTGTAGACCTATGGCTACTCCAATGATCACCAACTAGAAGAAGATTGATGCATTAGAACATAAATATGTCAATCCCACCTTGTACAGGCAGCTTATAGGGTCCCTGATGTATCTGGTCAATACCAGGCCAGACCTTTGTTACGCTGTCAACACCCTTAATTAGTTCATGGTGGAACCCAAGACGGCGCATTGGGTAGCAGCCAAACATGTTCTCAGGTATATACAAGGACCAATCGAGCATAGTCTATTGTACACCCAAGGCAATGACATCAGGCTATGTTAATTTTAGGTATGTTCTATGCTTAGAGCAATTTATTTAAATTTTCCCAGTTAGCCATCACATCAGCATTAAAGTAAACTGCAGATAGAACATAAATATAAATCACAGAAGACAAGCCAAGACAAGAGGACACAAGATGTGGCGCTAGCCAGGGACAAACCCCACAATGTGGGGAAACCCTTGATCAATTCTTCTTTTATGTTCTTGAAAGTTCAGTAGAGAAAGAGAGAGAGAGATAGTACATTTACAACAGAAGTCAACACTTTGACTTATCTAGATCTAGCATAGATCATTTTGTATAATGATGAGATCAGTTGAAGACATTCTGCTTCAACTAATTCTCCAAGGTGACTCCACCTATCGTAGTGCTACATCTCGTCCATTTGCCACACCTTACCATGTAGCACCATGCTGCCCTATCACAGTGCTGGACCTAGATGACTGAGCTGCTCTCATCTTCATGCTGCTCATCATGCTACATCTTCCATGGTCTCATTCATCATCAAGCTACCCATGCTTATGATAGAACATAAATATAAATCGCAGAAGACAAGCCAAGACAAGAGGACACAAGATGTGGCGCTAGCCAGGGACAAACCCCATAATGTGGGGAAACCCTTCATCAATTCTTCTTTTATGTTCTTCAAAGTTCAGTAGAGAAAGAGAGAGAGAGAGAGTACATTTACAACAGAAGTCAACACTTTGACTTATCTAGATCTAGCATAGATCATTTCGTATAATGATGAGATCAGTTGAACACATTCTTCTTCAACTGATTCTCCAAGGTGACTCCACCTATCGTAGTGTTGCATCTCGTCCATTTGCCACACCTTACCATGTAGCACCATGCTGCCCTATCACAGTGCTAGACCTAGATGACTGAGCTGCTCTCATCTTCATGCTGCTCATCATGCTACATCTTCCATGGTCTCATTCATCATCAAGCTGCCCATGCTTATGATTACATTCATCATGATGTTGTCCATGCTCCATGTATCGTTGTGCTGCCCATGCTCATTATCTCATACATCATGCTGCCCTATCACAGTGCTGGACCTAGATGACTGAGCTGCTCTCATCTTCATGATGCTCATCATGCTGAATCTTCCATGGTCTCATTCATCATCAAACTGCCCATGCTTATGATTACATTCATCATGATGCTGTCCATGCTCCATGTATCATTGTGTTGCCCATGCTCATTATCTCATACATCATGTTGCTGCCCATGCTCCATGTATCATGTCATACATCATGTTGCTGCCTATGACTGCGTTATATATGCCCAGATCACACACCCCTTTTCTGCTTTGTTCATACTAAGAATATCACATTCAAAGATATGCTGAGACTTTTAACTTACAGTAGTGACATCAAACATGGTTTCATTTGCTGCTTCATGTATCAAGGTTGTGACTGCACTTAAAACCCAAACCAGGTGCAGTCAAACCTTACTGCGGCTTGCCCTAACATGGGAAGATCTCAGAGGTATTGTCCCTTCTTGTTAGCGGATCTTTGCACCCATATTCTCATGAAATTTCAGAGATGAAACCCGAGTTCTGTTCCTCTCTTTGTAGCGTATACATGAGTCCAAAATATGCGAAGTTCTGTGTCTCCTTTTGACAGCGAGAACAGGTCTCCTCGTTGTGTTATGATGTCTACGTTGTAGGAGTTTCCATTGACCAACGTATATGTCTCCTTGTTCTGTGTATATGTCTCCTCATGCTGATAGCGTATATGTCTCCTCATGTTGACAGCGTATATGTCTCCTCATGCTGACTGCGTATTGTCTCCTTGTGCTATGTATATGTCTCCTCATGCTGACAGCATTGAGACTTCTTCCATTGTCTGCGTTTATGTGACTCCATGATCTACGTGATAGGTCTTCATGACAACGTGGATATTCATTCTTTGCTGCTGTGTGGAATCCTCATATGCCTGCATGGATATGGTCACCATCTGCCGTGTGGATATTCATCCTTTGCTGCTGCGTGGAATCCTCATATCCCTGCGTGGATATGGTCACCATCACAGTGTATAGATTGCCTTCATTACAGTGTATGGACAACGGCTCTTTTTATTACAGCTACATCTGCAGCTAGGGCATCCAACATATTCTCTTTTTGTGTCTTCTCCTTCTCCAAAAACCCAAGACATGGAGAGGAGGAGTTCACATGTAGAATGTGTGTCAAATGACTTCAAGTCTTCTCTTATTTATACTAAAAATGTAGGTGATGAATGGACATGACTAGTGGTCTTCCGAGCCTACATAAGATGCTGGCCGACTTGATAATTAGTCTTATAATACAAATAAATTCATAACTTGATAAATACTTATCGGAATTGGATGATCTTTAGATCAATCTGACACCTCTCAATGAGAGGGATCCAATAAAAATATCAGCTGCCATAAATAAGCTAACCCACATGGAGTTTGGCCCTAGCTGCCAATTTAACATTGCCTCTCAACTAGGGAGAACTCCATCCGCTGATCCATATGTCCAACTATACTATTTCTACCATCAGTGCCCTGCACTGCTCTGGTCTGCTCAGCTTTGCTGGCTCTACTGGTTCTGCTCTGCTCTGCTCAGCTCTGCTGGCTCTGCTCTACTCTGCTCAGCTCTGTTGGCTCTACTGGTTATGCTCTGCTCTGCTTTGCTCAACTCTGCTCATCTCTACTAGCTCTGCTCTGCTCTGCTCAACTCTGCTGGCTCTGCTCTTCTCTACGAGCTTTGCTCTGCTCTGCTGGCTCTCCTCTGCTCTGCTCAGCTCTGCTCAACTTTGTTGGCTTTGCTTTGCTCTGCTCAGCTCTATTGGCTCTGCTAAGCCATGAAGAAGAAGAATTGATCGAGAATGTCTCATACCATTCTCCACTGACCCGAAGTCAGTCTTAGAGTGCGTACCACTGGTCCCAGACCAGTCTCAGCAGACCCAAAGTCAACGTCATAGTGGGTACCACTCCTACCACTGGTCCCAGACCAGTCCACTGACTCAAAGTCAGTCTTAGAGTATGTACCACTGGTCCCAGACCAGTCCACTAACTCAAAGTTAGTCTCAGAGTATGTACCACTAGTCCCAGACCAGTCTCAACTGACCCGAAGTCAGCGTCATAGTAGGTACAACTCCTGCCACTGGTCCCAGACCAGTATCATTGATCCCAGATGAATGAAGGTCATCCTAGTGTAGGGAGTACGGTAGATACAACAATGCATCCATCGGTACTACTATGGTCCCTATCTTCATTTCCCTGTTCATTGATCAGATGAGAGGTACTTCCCATGAGTCCCTGACTGTATGGGTAGGATGCCTTGACAGGAGAACTTAATCAATCCCGTCCTCATAGGAGAACTAATCATCATGCTACATAGGAGAGCGAATCATCCTGTCCCACAAGAGAGTGAATCATCTTGTCCACAAGAGAGTGAATCATCCTGTACGTAGGAGAGCGAATCATCCTGTCCCAGTGAACACTACCAGGGGAGGGTGAGTCACCCTGTGGTCATCTGTTGTTCCAGTAAGAACCGCAAGCCCCCAGAGCTCCATGTATGCAACATACAGGATCATATTTCCGGCAGTGTATCTCAATCCATGAGAGATTGTGCCCTGAAGACATCTCAGAAGATTCTTGGCACCAAGCCAGTGAGGCTCAACCAAATATGAGCTCCTCGTGCTCGCTGCAAGACATATGTCCGGAGGGAAGTTCACCAAGAATTTTCCCAAGTCTGGTCCGACATCACTACCATATAACTTCCTCGAGGTAGTCATAGGTTTGTAGTTTATCATTTCACATCCTGAATCCAACTCCCTCTTACTTCTGCAAGTGAGAGGGTCTGCATAGGTCGTCCTCATAAGGTGCTGGTATGAGAGGTCTATCATCCACAACCTTCGGATGGTTTGGATCCGTTTCACTCCTAGTGAATCTCAGCTTTATCAAACAGCTATCGATTCTCTCATACTATGCCCAGGGTGTTTAGCTTCAAGCCATAGAGGGCTTTCTTCCACCTGCATATGTGAGATTCCAGATTATCAATCTCAAACTCCTCTGGTTGTTCCACACCTGTGGACCTGCTACATGAGGGGAATGGTCCCCTTGTAAGATTTTCCTTTGGTACATCTTGACATGTACTTTCATGCTCCTTTTGAATTCAGGCCTCCCTGTCACCATCTAATTCACAGACCTCCGGTGCTATGTGTCAATGGACATGGTCCCCAGTGGACTTCCTGTAACTTAATACAATCTTGAACTCAACAACATCTTTGAAAATTCTATTTTCAAATACATACCTTTTCATCGACGAGTGCCACCCTGAAACCTTTGACTTCCATTTCCGAGATGGACACCCAGTTCTTCTTGCGATCAGGTACATAAAAGAGATTCTGGGGTTGCTTTCTTTGAAGAGTCGACCATTTTCTTGATGACCTGCATTACTTGTCATTCCTCTGATCATTGAAGATGTCCCTGGAATGATTATTATCTTCATCAAGAGATGTGTCCCTATCCTTCAGACACTCCTTTGCACAATGGCCGACCTTATTTCAAGGCATTTGCCTTTCCTTCCACCCTTTGATCTGAACTTCCCAATGAAGTGACATCAAAAACTTTCCACTACGCTATTCTAATAATATTCTCTACTTCTTCACCCTACGTGAATTAGAAAAGGGATGAGGAACCCATTGATCCTTTTGTCCTGTCCCAACTGTCTTTGGTGATTACTCCTTCACTCTTGCTTGGGCATTGTATTCATGATCCGAATTGGATCCTGAAAAATAATCAAAGTACCATGACTGCATCAGGTCGGGACAAACTTCAAATTCAAGAGCATAGAGCAATTAGAAAAACCTCTGAACAGTGGTAGTTGGCAGCCAACATGGAACGACGAGGACCTCGGTCAAAGCGCGCTGACCGAGGCCCATGGAGACTGCGCAGGAGGCAAAACTGGCACCTGGGAAGCTCGGATCGGGAAAAGGAGGCAGTTTCTTATGCGCGATTAGCGCTAATCGTGCATCGCTAGGCAAAACCCCTCGAAATGGAAAGGCCCCAAAGCGCTCGGTCGCATGGAAGCTGGGAAAACCGTGGGAAAAAACACAAAAGGGTAAAGGCGGGACCCGCGCTCCAAAAACCGGTGGTATTTATCGGGGTCACCCTTGGGCGGTAAGCAGATTTGGTTGAAACCTAGCGATTCCATTCAGCGCCCGACGCGTGGCAAGCGGAGAAGAGAGTCAAACACGCGAAAATGTGCGAATGACATTGGATCTGGGGGCTCCAGATCTAACGACTGAGAACGCGCCCGATGAAAGAACCGGATTTGACAGGGGATTGAGCCAAGATCTACAAGGATTTGAGGTCTGATCTGACCGTCGAGGTGGCGAATGACTCATTTCACAATGTAACCGAAGAACTGAATCGACGAGGACGAGCTGGCGTAGTTCGCGAAAGGACAAGTGGTCACTCCCTATGAGCCGATGACCATGACGCAGAGACAGGGAATTCCAAGTGAACAACAGTAGGCGATCTGACGGAGGTGGAAGGGGAATCAAACAATCGTGAGATCGACTGGCTTTAAAGCCATGAACAGACAAAGCAGAAGACACCGAAGACAGAGAAGAGAAGAAAAGGAAGAAGACAGAGAAAATAAAGAAAAGATAGTGAAGCAAAAAGTAGAAAGACAGAGGGCCGAGCTGACCACACGCAGCGTCGAGCACCGAGAGCTTGAGAGGTTCAAGCCATCCCTAAGAGGATCTGTTGGGAACTGAGCACCACATTGGGCTCCTCCCATTGTAGACCAGAGAGGTCAAGAGCTGGTAAGGAAAAGAGTTTGTGTACTCTAGTGGCTTGGGGAATCCAAGAACCACCCTGCCAAGCAATTCTATTTCAAGAGACTCAGATTGAGCTCCTCATTATATTTCTCTGCTTTAAAGACACAATAAAGGAAGGCCACCACTGAGAGCTGGACATGAGACATAGCCCTGGAGGATAGGGTGAACTCCTTATTAATTGTTGTGTTCTTGTATTTGCTTACTATATTTCTCTACTGTTTTCCATTTTTCAAAGTCTGTGTATTTTGCAATCTGATCGATCCATTGCCTAAAATAACATAGACACACACCAGCACATGAGTCTATAATACCTTCATTTAATAGTTAACTAACTGAGGTCGTTCATAGGGTGATTTTCAGATCAAGTGGTATCAGAGCTTTAGGTTGTTAAGGTTAGACAAGCTTGTGTTGGTTTAGCTGTGAATGCTCACTAGATCAAAGCTCAAATTAAGAGAAGGAGAGTTGGTCAAAACTAATCCTGAAATTGGGAGAGTCTATCCTCAGAAGACAATGTCAGAGGAAGGTCCTATGGGTCCAGACCCTCAATTCATAAAAAGTTTCCTAGCCATAAAGTCCATGGTAGAAGAAATGTATAAGGACTTTAGAAAACACAAGGATGAAGATTCATCAGGCTCTAAACAAGACAAAGGAGAAGATGAATCACATTTCCATGACCACTCAAAGGGAAAAGGGAAAGAGGAAAGCTTTCTCACACCTCCTAATAGCCCTGTACATAACAAGAAAACATCTTTGATCAAGCTAGATGTTAAATTTGATTTTCCTATATATGATGGAGAGTTAAATGCAGAAAAGTTGGAAAATTGGATTAGATAAATTGATGTGTATTGCAGAGTACAGAACATCGACTCAGACAAGAGTAAGATTCAGTTGGCAAGCCTACGCTTAGGAGGCACTGCCTTGGTTTGGTGGGAAGGCAGAACCCAAAATGACATGAAAAGACATGGTAAGACTATCTCTGTCTGGAATGAATTTGTGTCTGCAATCAAAAAGCAGTTCTATCCATTGGCCTACATGCAACAAGCCATGATGAGTTGGAAAACTCTTCGGTAGTTGAAAGGGCAAAGTGTGCAAGGGTACACTCAAGAATTTAGAAAGAGAGCATTGATTCTATGAATCTCATTAGACTCACCAGAGACTCTGTTGAAGTACATTGGTGGTCTACACAGCTACATGAGGCATACCATCCTCATGTTCAATCCCACTAGTATAGATGAGGTATCTGTACAAGCTACTCATCTAGAAGCTAGAGCAAAGAATGGAAATCCAGAAGTTGGGGCACCATCCCAACCCACTGCAAGCAAGAGCAAGGAGAAAAAAAAGCAAAAGTGGAAAGCAAGGAAGGCTGACACTGCACAGAAAAGCAAGGCTTCATGCACTCACTATAAAAAGGATGGGCATGATGATGAGCATTGTTGGATTCTGCATCCAAAGCTGAGACCTAAGAAGTTCGAGGGCAAGAAGAAGAAGACTGCTGCAGCTATTCAGAAAGATTTGGGGTCAGACTCTAGAGATGAAACAACCATTGTAGCCACAGGTATAAAAGGTAAGAATTCTGAAGCATCTACTAGTAATTCTGCACAATCTATTATTGATGAAGAAAATGAGAGAAAAAGGCATGAGATTTTCCATATTCTAGTTATTTCCAAATATCAAAAGATTGATACTTTGTTTGATAGTGGCTCACAAGTAAATTTAATTTCTGAAGTAATTGTAAATAAATTGGGATTATCAACTACACCTCACAAGAAACCATACCCATTAGGATGGTTGAATGACAAAGCACAACTACAAGTAACTAGATAGTGCAAACTCAAGTTTTCTTTTGGGTCAGCATTTGTAGATGAGGTTGATTTAGACATAATTCCTTTGGATATATGTGGAATTGTTGTAGGAAGTCCTTACTTGTATGATAGGAAAGCTATTTTCTATAGAGCTGAGAACATGTATCTACTTGTCAAAAATGGAATCGAATACTTTGTAAGAGCTCATAAGTTCAAGAATAATTATACTCTTATAAACTCAGGGCAGATGAAAAGAATGATAAATTCATGCAAACAATTCTTACTAACGGTTGTAAAGGAAAAGAAACCTGATAAAACCAATGTATTTGAGGGTTGTAATGCTAAACAAGAAGCTGATTTAGAAAAGGTTGTTTCAGAGTATGATATCTTGTTTCAAGAACCTAAAGGTATGCCACCCAAAAAGGAAATAGTACATGATATTATTTTGCAGCAAGATGCTCCTTTGCCTAACATTGGAATGTACAGGTTGTCTGCTTTAGAGAATGCTGAAATCAAGAAGCAGGTGCAGGAGTTGCTCAAGAAAGGGTTCATCAGGCCTAGCACATCACCATGTGGGTCACCAATCGTTTTGGTGAGAAAGAAAGATGGCTCGTGGAGAATGTGCATTGACTACCGAGCACTAAATAAGATAAAAATCAAAAATCGTTATCCCCTTCTTCGCATAGATGATCTTTTAGATCAATTGAAAGAAGCTGTTTATTTCACCAAGCTAGACTTGCACAGTGGATACCATCAAGTCAGAGTGGGAGAACAAGATGCATGGAAGACTGCTTTCAAAACAAAGCAGGGATTGTATGAGTGGCTGGTTATGCCTTTTGGCTTAACTAATGCTCCTGCTACTTTCATGAGATTAATGAATGATGTACTCAGACCTTTTCTTGATGATTTTGTTATTGTGTATCTGGATGACATTCTGATTTTTAGTAAAACGTGGGAAGAACACTTAAAGCATGTTAAGCAAACACTAGATGTTTTGAAAAGAGAAAAACTTCATGTTAAACTCTCAAAATGTGAATTTGGCAAAACATATCTAAATTATTTGGGTCATATAGTAGGGGGTGGTGAATTGAAAATAGATCCCTCTAAAGTGGCAGTCATTGTAAACTGGCCTAAACCCAAGTCTGCTACAGAAGTGAGAAGCTTCTTAGGGGCAACACAATATTGGAGGAAGTTCATTTCTAACTTTTCCTCAATTGCAGCTCCCTTACATGCTTTAACAGGATTGAACAAGGTGTTTCAGTGGGGAGGCAAACATCAGAAAGCCTTTGACACCTTGAAAGAAAAGATTAGTACAACACCTGTACTAGCACTGCCTGATCTGCAAAGACCATTTGAGATCCAAACAGATGCCAGTGACTATGCCATGGGAGCAGTGTTGACACAGCACGGTAAACCCATATGTTATCATTCTGAGACTTTTAATCCTACAGTAGTTAACTATCCTGCATATGATAAAGAATTGTATGCATTAGTTCAAAGTGTGAAAAAGTGGAAACATTACTTAATGGGCAAAGAGACAGTAATACATACTGATCATCAACCACTTCAATATCTACACTCCCAAACTAAGTTGCAGCAATCAAGACATTATAGGTGGATGGGTTTTCTACAACAGTTTCATTTAGTCATCAGATATAAAAAGGGCATACACAATAAAGTTGCAGACATGTTATCTAGACCCATTATAAATGCATCTACTATACTTAAGCATAATTATGTGCTACATGAAAGCTATATTGAACAATATGCTCAAGATATAGATTTCAAAGATGTATATGCAACTTTGAGTCAAGGCAAACGGGTAGAAGAATTAGATTATCATGTAAAGGACCGACTCTTATACCATTTTGGGAAACTCTGCATTCCACAAACTGAGAGAGTAAAGATAAATAGAGAAGCACACACTTCTCTGATATCAGGTCACTTTGGGGTAAGTAAAATCGTTGCACAGTTGCAAAGATTTTGTTATTGGCCAAGAATGAATGAGACAGTTTCTAGATATGTAAGAAGGTGTACTATGTGTGATAAAAGCAAGCCCAGCAACAGAAAACTGTAGAAATTTCTCATTTCCCACCCTGGTTTTCAGTTTCACCTTATTTCTCCAAAAATAGTTAAATGCCCTTTCCCATATCCATACATTCAACAACAGAAAAATAAATTTTGCTAAAAACACAAATTCTGGAAATATAACAGAATGCTGGAAAATGCAAAAATAAATATCAGCACATACAAACAACCATTTAACACATTTAAACACAGTGATTTTTGGTCAAGGTGACCCTGGAAAAACCCCCTACAACTCTTGGGGAAAACCAATTCGAAAGCTCCTTCTTATTTCTGGAAAATGCTTTTACAGTAAGAGAAATATTCAGCAAAAAATCAACAAGCAAACTTTTACAACTTATCTCGTTTTCCGTGCCTCACAGCCAATTGGAAAAGCTTGCAAACAACAAAACAGAACAACAATAAATGTTGTACGGCCTCCTCGATTTTTGTGCCAAAATTTTAGCCTTAAATTCTACTGTACGGACTACCTAGAAAAGCATTCATGCTACCATAAATGCTACTGTACAGTTTTCCTCGATTTCTGTGCAGAAAACAGCAGTACGGCTGTACGGATTTCTACCTAGAAAAGTGTGCCAAGGTACAGCCACTTGCTGTATGGCCTCCCTTGGAAAATGTGCCAGCAAACTTCAGATTTTCTGCTCCTCGATTTCTATGCTAACTTGTTGTATGGCCTCCTTGGAATCTGAACCAAAACTGCTGTACAGCCTTTCTAGAAAATCGTGCCCAAAACCTGCCTTTCACTGTGTGCTAACTCAATTGTACAGACTTGCTGAAATGCTACCTTGGAATGTGTGCCAAGCTGCTGCCTTCTTCTCCTCACTGTCCAGAAATCTCCCTTGCTCTCTTGCTCTCCTTCTCTCACTCTGCGCATGAAGAATGAATGACCTTTTCCTCCTTTCCCTCTAATCTAACCCTAAGTGACTTTTGGGGAATCCCTAAATCCAATGGCTGAAATAGATTGAGATCTAGGGCTGAGATTAAATGCTCATTTAAATCTCACTTTCTATGTTTTAATTCACCCCACTTTAATAAAGACCCACTTGGTCATTTATTTCCAAAGTCACTTTTCCTTTCTAATTTTACATTGACTTTATTAAAGTCACTTTAAAATTAAACTTTAGTAACGTTATCACTTAAAGTCACTTTTAAATTAGATTTGACTTTATAAAAATTATAAAGTCACTTTAGGAGAAAAATTAAATTCTTTTGGACACTTTTCCCTAGGCCAAAGATCAAAGCCTTAGGGAACCACCTGTCCTCCAGTACCAAATTTCAACACTCCCTCTTACCGAGGAAGGTGTTCCTCACCACACCCATCTCGTCTCTAAAGTAGACATGGTTGCCCCGTGGTAAGGCTTTGGTAAGAATATCTGCAACTTGCTCATCAGTGGGAATATACTCAAGCTTCACAGCTCCCTTCTGAACAGTCTCTGATGAAATGATATTTGATCCCGATATGCTTTGACCTGTCATGAAATACTGGATTCTCTATGAGTTTAATGCAACTCTGATTATCACAATAAATCACTGAAGGTCTCAACGGCTGACCAAATAAGCCAAACAACATCTTGCGAAGCCAGATGGCCTCACAACTAGCTAGACTGGCTGCCATATACTCTGCTTCCACTGAACTCAATGCTACTAACTGCTGCTTCCGGCTGAACCATGACACTACTGCCAAACCCAACCCAAAACAACACCCTGAAGTGCTCTTCCTATCAGAAGTGCAACCTGCCCAATCAGAATTAGTATAACCTACCAATCTCACTCCATCCCCCTGCTTGTAGTCCAGACCATAATCCACTGTCCCCTGCAAGTACCGCAAAATGTGTTTTGCAGCCACCCAATGAACCTTCCTAGGCTCACACATAAACTGACTCATCGTGTTGACTGCAAAACAAATATCTAGTCTAATGTTGACCAAATACATCAAGGAACCAATCAGTTGCCTGTACAATGTGGGATCCACCAACTCGGAATCCGAAGCATGAAGCTTCTTCCACTTGGTGATCATCGGTGTCGACATGGGTTTACTATCCTCCATGTGGAATCTGCCAAGGATGTCCACAATATACTTCCCCTGCCCTAGGAAGAAATGCCCCTCCTCCTGCCACACCTCCAAACCCAAAAAGTAATGCATCAAGCCGATGTCCTTCATCTCAAACTCCGCCGCAAGATCTCTCTTGCAGTGCTCTATGAGTCTCTCTGCACCTGTAATGACCAAGTCATCCACATACAGCACCAGAATGAGAGGCTCCTCACCTATCACAATATAGTAAAGGTTCGGATCTGCCTCACTCTTTGTGAAACCCATCCCCTGCAAGTATGTATCTATCCTGGAGTTCCAAGCTCTGGGAGCTTGCTTCAGGCCATAAAGGGCCTTCTTCAGTCTGCACACATGGGACTCCTTCCCGTGCACCTCAAAGCCCTGTGGCTGCTCAATGTACACCTTCTCCTGTATGAAGCCATTGAGAAATGTAGTCTTCACATCCTCTGGTGGATCTTCCAACCCATCTCTGTTGCTATCGATATAATGGAGCGGATCAAAGTATATCGAGCCACGGGAGCGAAGGTCTCCTCATAATCAACTCCTTCTCCCTGGGAGAACCCTCTAGCCACAAACCTCGATTTGAATTTCTCAATGCTGCCATCTACAACATGCTTTACCTTATAAAGCCATCTGGAAGTAACCACGGATTTGCCCTCAGGCCTCGGCACCACCTCCCAAACATCATTCTTCATGATAAAAGAATACTCCTCCTGCATGGCCTCTCTCCAGACCTGCTGGCCAGCTGCCTCCTCATAGCTAGAAGGCTCAGAGTCAAGGATGCTGGTAGCCATTGCCATATAGCTAAAAAACCTCTCAGGTGGTCTACTCTCTCTGACCAGCCTCTTAGGCTCAGCAACAGATGTGGCATCTCTTAAGGTGTCCTGAAGCCACTTGGGCTTCCTCTTCCCTGAGCGTACTTCTCCCATTGGAGAATGAAACTCCTCCTCCTCCTCATCATCAGGAGCCTGAACTCCTGACTGTTTGTCTGTTGTCCTCCTGCCTGCACCTGAACCTGTAGAAGCTGAGGTACCGTGTGAACTGTCCATCAGTGGACTCCCTAGGGAACTGCTCTGTGGACTGCTCTACATGCTGCCTGGAGCACCACACCTCTGGCTCAGTGAGCCACTGCTCACTGACGGACCTGACATCCTCATAGATGTACCTCCGGATCCTCCTGATCCCTTCCCACTGGATCCCTGCGACTGACTCAACTGTTGCTGAGGGTCTGGCTGATCCAGATACTCTAACTCTCGTGACCTCCTAAAGGCCCTTTCCTCCTCGAACTTCACATCCCGCCTGACAACAACTTTCCTCTATGCAGGAATGTAAATCCGAAAGGCCTTTGAGGTCTCACTGTAGCCCACAAAGATACCCTTCTCTGCGGTGGGCTCTAGTTTGGTCCTCTTCTCCTTGGGTATGTAGGAGTATGTAATGCACCCAAAGATACGAAGATGACCAATATCAGGCTTCTTCCCAGAAAAGCCTCCTCCGGAGTCATGTGCTCCAAGGCACGATGCGGACTCCTGTTCTGCAAATAAACAGCTGTGTTGCAGGCCTCTACCCACAAGAACAATGGCAACCCCTAATCATATAACATGGCTTTGGCAGCCCCTCCGACGGATCTGTTCTTCCTCTCCGCAACCCCGTTCTGCTGGGGGTTGTAAGGAATAGTGAACTCCCTCCTAATGCCTGCCTTCGCACAATAGTCAACAAACTCTCCAAGGGTGTACTCTCCCCCATTGTCCGACTTCAGGGACTTGATCTTCCGACCTGTCTATGTCTTCACAAGATCTCTAAACTCCTGAAACTGCTTGAAGACCTCACTCTTGGTCTTCAAGAAATAAATCCAGGTCCTCCTGGAGTGATCATCAATGAATAAAACATAGTACTCATATCCACTCAAGGAAACATGAGACATCCAACCGCTCACATCAGAATGAATCAAATCAAGTATCCCAGTCGCTCTGCTATCACTGCTGGGAAAAGGGGATTTGGCAAACTTGCCCATCGCACATCCTCTGCAAGTATCAAAGTGATCAGTACTGAAATCTGGCACACCTGTAGTGATCTCCCACAAGGTCCTCAAGGCTCCATGATACATATGCCCCATTCTGCGATTCCAAATCTCACACAGCTCAGAACTGCTAGCTCTGCTGTCGGTACTACTGCTCAATGCCAAAAGGGGCTGGAATGCAAACTTGTACACCTTTGCATGGCGTACATCTATCACTCTAGCTGAATCAGTTGGAGTGCCCCCGGGATACCTCAACACCTGTTCTCCCTTGAACAGTACCTCATATCCTCTGTCCTCCAAAGCTGAGACGGATATGAGTTTCTACCTCATCCTTGATCATCCTTGGCACATAAAGAACATCTGACACTTTCAAGGGAGGTTTGGACTCCCTCTGAAATGTCAGTGTCCCCACACCAACTGCTCTAACAACTCTTTCATCACCGAGTACTACCTCTATATCAGTGCCACTCTCTGAAAGCTCTGAGAAGTACTCACGGACTCCTGTCATGTGACGTGAAGCCCCACTATCCAAATACCAGATACCCGAAGATGCTCTGTTAATCGAGGGACAAGCATGCTCCCTCTGAACCTGTGTGGCAGGTGATCCTGCACTAGAGGACTCACACGCAGTGAACCCAAACTCCCGGTCAAAACGATCTACAAAGTCCTCAACCTCTGCTGAAGCTGCCAAGCTCTAGTTCTTCCCCTTTTTCTTCTTCTTCTCCGAACACACAACTGCATAGTGTCCCATCTTTTGACAATTCCAACACTTCACCTTGGAATAGTCCTTCTGTGTGTTACCCTGTTTACCTTTACCTTTGCCTTTGCCCCCACCATTGCTTGTGGAAGCCTGCTTCTTCCCTTTGCCTTTCTTGCCTCCTGCCAACAGTGCTACATCTTCATCCTGCTCAACTAGCTTGGCTACCCCAAGCTGACCTTTCCTGATCTCTGTTTGAATGCAATCATCCCAAAACCTCTCCCATGTGGGAAGGGTCTCACGTGCACAAACCCCATCAGCAAAGTTCATCCATGAACGGGGGAGGCCATTCACTACAATCCGCACCAACTCAGTGGATGGAATGACCTCTCCAACTGCTACCAACTCATCTCTCACATTAGTAATTTTTGTGAGATATCCAGCTACACTATCATTACCCATCTTAATGGTCTTCAGCTTCTCCTTCAGGACCATTTTCCGGTTCTCATTAGTACTCTGGTAGAGATTGGACAATGCTGTCCACATCTCATGGGCATTTCTCTTTCCTCTCACATGAGGAATGCAATGGTCTTTGACTCCGTCTAGAATCGGTCTCTTACCCTTGTTGTTCTTTCTATTATAAGCATCCAACTGAGTAGCATCAGTAGGCACAACAACAAGGTTCTGTGTGGTATGCACCATAATGTCCCAAACTTCTGCCTCCTCAAAGATACTCTGCATTCTCTCCTTGAAAATGCTGTAATTGGTATGCCCATCCAACCTATCCTCCACCCTAAATCCCAATGACATCCTGCTGTCCTAAAACTGAGAAATAACACTGCTGTAGTAAAGATAAAACTGTTGTTTGTGAAAAATCAGCTTGCTGGAATTTTCTAAGTGAAAAATCAGTAGGCTGTAATTTTCCTCCTTGCTGTCCCAAGCTGCACTTCAGCACTCGAGCTCTGATACCATGTAGAAATTTCTCATTTCCCACCCCGGTTTTACCTTATTTCTCCAAAAATAGTTAAATGCCCTTTCCCATATCCATACATTCAACAACAGAAAAATAAATTTTGCTGAAAACACAAATTCTGGAAATATAACAAAATGTTGGAAAATGCAGAAATAAATATCAGCACATACAAACAGCCATTTAACACATTTAAACACAGTGACCCTGGAAAAACCCCCTACAACTCTTGGGGAAAACCAGTTCGAAAGCTCCTTATTTCTGGAAAATGCTTTTATAGTAAGAGAAATATTCAGCAAAAAAATTAGCAAGCAAACTTTTACAACTTATCTCGTTTTCCGTGCCTCACAGCCAACTGGAAAAACTTGCAAACAGCAAAACAGAACAACAATAAATGCGGTACGGCCTCCTCGATTTTTGTGCCCAAATTTCAGCCTTAAATGTTGCTGTACAGACTGCTTAGAAAAGCGTGCATGCTACCATAAATGCTGTTGTACAGTTTTCCTCGATTTTTGTGCAGAAAATAGCAGTACGGCTATACGGATTTCTGCCTAGAGAAGCGTGCCAAGGTACAACCACTTGCTGTATGGCCTCCCTTGGAAAATATGCCAGCAAACTTCAGATTTTCTGCTCCTCGATTTCTGTGCTAACTTGTTGTACGACCTCCTTGGAATCTGAACCAAAACTGTTGTACGACCTTTCTAGAAAATCGTGAGCAAAACCTGCCTTTCACTGTGTGCTAACTCAGTTGTATGGACTTGCTGAAATGCTGCCTTGGAATGTGTGCCAAGCTGCTGCCTTTTTCTCCTCACTGTCTAGAAATCTCCCTTTCTCTCTTGCTCTCCTTCTCTCAATCTGCTCATGAAGAATGAATGACCTTTTCCTCCTTTCCCTCCTTTAATGTAACCCTAAGTGACTTTTGGAGAATCCCTAAATCCAATGGCTGAAATAGATTGAGATCTAGAGCTGAGATTAAATGCTCATTTAAATCTCACTTTCTATTTTTTAATTCACCCCACTTTAATAAAGACCCACTTGGTCATTTATTTCCAAAGTCACTTTTCCTTTCTAATTTTACATTGACTTTATTAAAGTCACTTTAAAATTAGACTTTAGTATCTTTATCACTTAAAGTCACTTTTAAATTAGATTTGACTTTATAAAAATTATAAAGTCACTTTAGGAGAAAAATTAAATTCTTTTGGACACTTTTCCCTAGGCCAAAGATCAAAGCCTTAGGGAACCACCTGTCCTCCGGTACCAAATTTCAACAAAAACTAGACTTGTACACTCCATTACCAGTACCTTCTCACCCAATGTTGTGAAAAGCGCGAGTGGGATTAAATCGGCGCCAGGAATGAAGCGGAAAAAACCGGAAAAATCGGGAAAAATACAGAAAAAAGCGGGAAAAAAGCGTTTGGTACAAAAATATTCATTTTTTTTCATTGTTTTTCAATTTTTTTAATATCTAAACCATCTACAACATAAAATAAATACATTGACACATAAATATGATAAGAAAACTAATATATAAGATGTTTAATATCATTTCTAGCGCTAAAATCACACATAACATTGAATCATGTCCTGAATAGTAAGTCCTGACTCCTGAGTCCCTGCTCAGCCTCAAAATATCAACAAAAAATATGATAATGTATCTCATCATGTCATAATGTCATAGACTCATATACAATAAAATGAAAGTCTAATCCTATTGATTTCCTCTGCCCCTCTTGCGAGAAAATGTCACAGCTTTCTCTTTCCCTCTAGATGTAGATGCTGGTGCCTGTGCTGGTGGAAATGGCAGTGGAGTCTGATGTGCTCTAGAAGCTGAAGAACTAGAAGTATGAGCTACATGAGGTAGACCACGTCCTCTACTGGTCCTAGTGGTAGCCCGGGTAGGCGATGTCACCTCCTCCTCCTGCTCCTCCTCCTCCTCCTCCTGCTCCTCCTCCTCCTCCTCCTCCTCCTCCTGCTCCTCCTCCCCCTCCACTACATCCTGCACTAACCAATCATCCGCAGAATCCATGAGAGGCCTCTCGGCCTCAACCCTCCATGCAGCAGTGGTGTCAATCCCATCCAATGAGATGGCATCCACATCAGGTGTCCTCTCAAGTTGCCTCACCCACAATCGAAGATTGTAGTAGACATAGACCATGTCATTAAGGCGCTGGGACTCCAACCTGTACAAAGATCATGAAATAATAATTAATAATTAATATTATAAAAAAAATATTGTTTAATGAATTCAAAAATTTATTTGGAAATTTGCAATATTTTAAATGTTTAAGTGTTAACCTGTTGCGCTTCTTGTTGTGTATTTTTTCAAATACACTCCAGTTGCACTCACATCCTGAGGAGCTGCATGTTTGGCTGACGATGCGTACGGCAAGCTTTTGCAAAAGGGGTACTCTGCCACCATACATCTTCCACCATGCATCTACAACAAAATTACAAATAAAATTTTCAATAAACATAAGAAAAAAATGGAATTTGAAGAGACAATGAAATTTGAAACAAAGTTACAAACTAAAAAATACCTGGCATTTTAATCGTCCTATCAGTGACAGCCATCTCAAAGCCAAATGTGCCACCTACCATCTTATATGTCTCAATTTGTTTAGAGATCTCTATACGTTGTTCTGGAGATCGCACCATCTTCTGGACACAGGATAAGAATCCATCCATGATCTCAGCATCAAAATCAAACCCACATGCATAAGAAAATGCAGGGTTCAGGAAAAGCCCAGCAGCATGAATGGGACGATGGAGTGTGTTGTTCCATCGCTCATCAATCACTCCCCATAGAAGGAGTTGTTTCTGAAACCCATCATCTCCCTTATCATCATAGTAGGCCCGAATGGCTTCTTTGGCCCTGTCCATGGCTTCATACAAATAGCCCATTGCAGGCTTCTCACCATCAACCAACCGAAGAACCTTTACCAAAGGTTCAGTAATGGCGCACACCTCCTGCACTCCCGCCCAGAAGTCTTCCTGGTATGAAACTAGTCTGCATACGGCCTCTCCTTTTGGTTTGCGGCTCATTGACATAGCACGCCACTCCTCTGAAAGAAACATTCTCTTCAAATCCCACATAGAATTCAGGAGGGATTGAAGAGATATGAAACTCGTGGCAAACCGTGTAATGGCGGGGCGCACCAACTCTTTGTTGTTGGTGAATCTTCTCATCAAGCTAACCACAGATGTATGATTATATATAAATTTTGTGATGCTTTTTGATGAGTCAACAATATCTTTGACAAAGGGAATTTTCCCTATGTCCTCTAACATCAAATCAATACAATGGGCAGCACAAGGTGTCCAAAATAAAGTAGGATGCCTGTCCATAAGCATTCTACCAGCAGCAACATAATTTGCAGCATTGTCCGTTATGACTTGGACAACATGTTGTTCACCCACCTCCAAAATAAACACATCCAGCAAATCACATAAAGTTCTTGCATCTTTGATTTGATGAGATGCATCAACAGATTTGATAAACATAGTCCCCTTGGGACAACTAACCAAGAAGTTTATAAGGGTTCTCCCCTTTTGGTCAGTCCAACCATCTGACATAATAGTGCATCCTGTTTGTGCCCATGATGCCCTAAAATCCTCCAATCTTTGGGTGCAGTCACGCTTTTCATCTTGAAGAATCCGGCCTCTGAAATCATGATAAGAAGGGATTTTGTACCCCGGACCAACACTGGCAATAGCATCAACAGTAGGTTGGAAAAATGGATTATTCCTTACAATGCTGAAAGGAATATCACTCCAGAGGAGAAATTTTGCCATCAACCTGTCAGCTTGTTCTTTTTCAGTTCTTTTTAGCATTGAACCGATAGATGGTTGTGAACCAGGTGTGGTTCGAGGAACAAAAAATGATGATGCAGCTACCGGATTGACTGATGCTGCAGTAGAACCAGTGCCACTTGGCCCACTTCCTTCAGCTGTGTTGAACACTACTGGTCAACGACCCATGCAGTACACCCCCCTTTTTCTTTGCAAAAAGGGGCAGCACCTGATCAGCGTGTCCGTGCCATCCTGCCATCATCAGCAACTTGATCATTTTTTATTGTAAACCCAGTCTACATGTATGAGTTGTAAATAATCTTAGCAGACATGAGTCATGTATGTAAATTGCCTAGGTGGACCTAACTTTCTGATGGTAATCTATGTCCCGGAAGGTTTTTCGTCTCACCGATCCATGGATCGGCAGAGTTTTCCTTCAAACCTGACCCCAAAGCCGGGATGGATTTTGTCATTAGAACTTTAGGAGAATCCTAGTGTGTTGATCTGCTAGATTATCGTTGTGTCGCAGAGCTGGGTGATTTGTGAGGGTCTGTATTAAGTGGGTTTGTCCCCTTGAGATGTAAATTGTAAAAAGTCATCATGAAATGTGTCTTGAGGGTTGAAAATGTCTTAAAATCCCCTCATGAGTCCTAAGTCCTAGGTCCTAGGTGATGTTTCCGAAGGCTTAGTTCGATGATCCATTTTAAAATGAATTAAAAAATAAAAAAATATAATAATAATAATAAAATAATAAAAAAAAAAGTCATAAAATAGAGCAAAAACCCTAAAATAATAAAATAATAATATTTTAAGTGAATAAATCGACGGATGAGATCAAGAGATGTCTTGATCCTCATCAACGGTCGAGATCATTTCTACATGGATCACTCGAACTAGCCGTTGGGATCATTTCCTTTAAATAGGGTGCTAGGGGTCATTTCAGATCAATTCGATCTGTGAGTCTGATACTGAAGAAGCTCTCTTGTAAATCTGTTTCTGGTTAATAAAAGAAGACTTTGGGGTCCATATCTTGCTGGTGTTACTCTCTTAAAATGCTGTGAGAATGTTTCATTTTCTGCATATGTTATTTTCAGCCGTTAATAATAGCTTTTTTGTAGAGTATTGTGAGCACAGGTATCTTGTTCACTTGCTGGGGTTTGGGTGCTGTTAGGGTTTTTGAAGTAATGGCAGGTATCTCCATTACTTCCTGAGATCTAGCAGCATTTTTGCCCTCTTTATTGACAGTTGTTTTGAGCTGTGCAGAAAACATCATTTTCTGAAGGAATTTTGTGGGCGTTCGGGGAAGTTCTCGGCTGAACCAGCCAACTCCCGCAAGCATTTTTTGTTGAGCCCAGTTGGATTTGATCCTGGGTCTATCATTCGGTTTATTTTTCTAATTTGCATGAGAGATTTTCTGAAGTTCTTCACAGTGACAGTCTGAAATTTCTGTTTCTTTAAAAATATTTCCGTGCTTATCGCTGAATCTGGCTGTTAAGGGGCCAAATCTGTAAATTAATTAGCTGTTCTAGGGTTTCAAATTTTTCCTTTATGCAGTTTTGACTAGGGTTTTGTCTTTTTTGCGATTGCAGGACTGCCATCAAGGTTGATATGCTGACACATTGTGCATAAGCAGCAGATTTTAGCGAGAGGCATTCTTTGGTTGCTGGTTTATATATGCACGAATCTCAGTTTTTCGCCGCCAGCATTCATAAACCAATCTGCTGAGCCGTCAACGCATCATCCGTGATAATCTTTTGGGCCTGCGAGGAATCGTTTTTCTTCTTGGCGTTGCTGCTCAGGCATCAAATCCCACGTCAAGCCGATCAAAATCAGCAGACTCAAAATTAGGGTTCGGAAATTATATCATGAGTTTCATCAGCAGTATTTATCATAGTCATAGCCATGGAATGTCGTAGCTCTGGTGGTCACCACTATTATTCTGGCCGCCGATTCAGTTGTAAGGAGATATCAGCAAAGCCGAACAGGTAAAATCGATTATCAAATCGCTGGGCATCGAGCTTCATTCACGCCGGCAACAGAGAAAAAAGCGTTCAACAGTGGCATTTTTCCGCGTGAATACCGTCTACCGCCATCTCCATTGTTGCAGCTTTTCAAACCGCAATCCCGTGCCTAAACCGATTTGAAAACCAAGTAAATCTGCGGCCCAGGTTGAAGTTTCTCAAACGATTAATGCATTTGCGTATCAGGTTATAGGTTGGGCGATCTTCAAGGATATCAGGTATTCGTAAATCATCCGTCGGCTCAGGTAAAATTTCTATGTCTGCGTTTAATCTTCAATATTCCCTGCCGTCGTTTTTCATAAGTCATTTCATTTGATACGCGCAGTTAGCAGTTAGGGTTTGTATGTAGTCACGATTCACCTTTTTTTTGACTTCGATTTTGTTTAGCGTAGCTTTAGTTAGATTTAAAATTCGATTTTGTTTTATTTAGTTTTATTTAGTTTAGACTTTTATGAAATTTTCATTATAATTTTATTTCGTTTAGACGTTAGATGATATGTTAATAAGTTTTCAATAGATTAGATTTAGATTTAAATTTTTTTTATAGTTTTGTGTTATAATTTAAAATAGATTTTAATTTTAGATTGTAATTTAAATTAACATAGATTTTAATTTATTTTTAGTTTAGGTTTTGGGTTTATTTAGATTTTAATATTTAGTTTTTTTTTTTTTAGATTTTAAATTAGACTCTAACTTGTTTTATTTTAGTCCCTTATATCATTTTTGTTTAGATTTTAATTCTTTTTTTAATCGTTTCATTTTGTTAGTTTTAATTTAATAAAAAAATCAAAAAAAAAAAAAAAAAAAAGTTCTGGTTTTGTTAGAATAGTTTTTAAATTTTAAATTTTTTAGATTTTTAATTTTCATTTTTATAATATTAAAAAAAAAAAATTCGAAAAAATATAAAAATTTCGTGGAAAATTATTTTGCCAGATTCAGTGGTTTTTCATGTTATATCTTTCATGCTGAATTTTCAAGCCGAGATGCGAAATTGATATCTGGTTAAATGTCTTATGACTCGTGGTGGTTTAAAGCATTTATCTCTTCAAAATTTTCAGTTGTCGGATATCGTTTTGAGTATTGTGATTTAGCTGATGACAAATGATTGTTGTTCTCGGTTTATGTTTCTATATCATTTAACAAGTAATCATTGTAATAACAATCTCTTAAGGCACTGGTCTGCTAAATTAATCAAATCTATCTAGTGCTTTTTCATATCGTGTCTCGTGTCTCCCAACCAGCTGGTCGACAGTTGGTCTTCATCATCTCATAGGGTCTACCCCCCTTAGCCGCGGGAGACAGGCTTAAACGGAGGGATCGGGGATCAGAGTGACAACCCCCGGTCTGAGCGTTGTCGTGTCAATCCGCGCGACAACATTTTTTGGCGCCGTTGCCGGGGAAATTGTTTTCTCGGCGTTTCAACGACAATCTTCCTTCTCATTTTTATCTTCTCATCTGGCCCGGCAACGCCAACATTTTTTGGCGCCATTGCCGGGGATAGAGTTTTTCTATCCTTGGTGTTTCAACATCTTTTCATCATTCATCGTTCATCTGTCTATCATTCGTTTGAGCCGGCAATGCCAACATTTTTTGGTGCCGTTGTTGTGGGGAAAAGTATCCGACTCGGATGACCCTATCCCTACTCTAAGGGTGACAGTCCTTAGCAACAACTGAAAGTAAAGCTTTAATGTTTTCCTTTATGAAAGTACAGAGAGAAGGAAGAAAAGATTAACCAACCGGCGTCTTTCGCTTTTGTCGATCCTTATCCTCTCTCTTTGTGTCTTGTTCCCAGCTCCTTGCTCTCTTTGCCGGTCCAGCTACACACAGATCCTGCACAACAGAGAGAAGAAAACTACAAGATACATGTACTCATAACTGATGCATGGATTAGAGTGAATCAAATATACAAGTAAATACAATACATCAATGCAATACAAGTATATAGGAGAACATTCAAAGCTTTATTGATAAAAGTAACAGGGTTCTGAGAAGGTTACAACCATCAATGGCTCCAATCCAGCAGCACCTCCCCAGCAGCAAGAAATCTCCTCTTCACCTCTATAAAAGCAATCACCCAATAGCTCTAACTGTAAACCAACAGCACTTCCTTGCTTTGCACAAAATTCCAACCTCCTTAGACCTCATGAGAGAGCTCTATATATAGGAGATTTGGAGAAAGGATGAGTCAGCTTGAGGCTGGCATAAAGCTGACTAGTGTCCTCTCCCACTTTAGTTAAACTTCAGTTCTTGAGTCCACTTGGAGATCCTTGCTTACACATGGAGATCAAGTACCTCTTACTCATCACAGGGCGAATCCCTTGAACCAAGTGTCAGTTTGGAAGCTTCCTGGGCAATTGACACCTTGCAGAATGACTGTGCCACTTGGCCAATCTCGCCCAGCGCAGGTAGCCTTCATTGGATTTGACTTTCAGCGCAGGTACAAGGAGGAGCAGTTGACATTCAGCGCAGTTGCTCAGTAGAGCAGCTGACATGATCCAAAAATAGCCTGTTTTTGAGTGTTTTCAGGTGGAGAACTGATGGGAAGTGCTGTGGTTTGCTGACCTTGTTCTTCTAGGGGTAAGAACAACATGTTTAGGGACTGAGGATCCCTGTAATTATTGACATTTCATGCTCCATGCTGCGAGGCACAAAAATGTCTATAACAGTTGCCCCCTAAAGTATGAGGCCGTTTATCGGGTGAAATGCTTTATCTAGAGGGTCCGAAGTTCATTCCAGTGCTAAGGAGGCGCCCTGTAATACAATACAATACAATACATTATTTTTCATTCTTGTTTTCATGATCTAGCTGAGGCGGGCATTCCCATGCTCAGCTTTATAAATACATTTTGGTACATATAACAGACGATCGTCTGATGGTAGACTGATAATTCTCTGCTGAAATTATCATCCTTTGAGTAGGATGATCATCTGCTGCAATGATGTACATGACAAATGCTTTTATATTTCCTGAATATGTATCGCAGCCCGGATGGATGAAACTAGATCCGGGGTCTTCAAACTCGTTCGATCTTCACTCTAAGTACAAGTCGATCCATGTGAGAATTTCGCTGAAGTCGAACATGGAAAGACCTCGCTTGATTACCGGCCAATAATGAAAACCGTTAACAAGCGCGAGAGGAATCACCGATAATGATAATGACCCTCAAGGTACTGCAGTACAATTCACGTGGCGTGAATAAAGGACTTGGCGTCGAACGCCACGCAAAATCTTCTGGTCGAAGGTCATTGATGTATACCCGTCGCCGGAAGTGAGAAACTTGCCATTGAGGCATGCAAGCTTCAAAGTACTGATGGGGTTGTTCCTAGATCAACTTCTTGGATAATGAGCTGAAGTCGACAAGAAGCGATCCGTCAAAGGAGGGCCTTAATGAATCCCACATCAATGACACGGAACGGAGCTAATGATTTTAGTGGAGGTGAAAACAAACTGTGACATATGATTCAAGGTGGCGATCATGAATGGATGAAGGATAATGTATGGCAGTGGATGGGACACGATTGACACTTTCAGAATGACCCCTCTTGAACATATAACGACATTGATGCGATGGATCGGTAGCATTACCCCAAATGTGGATGGTTTGGCGAAGACCATGGTGATGAGACCGGTGAATGAAAACAACCCAACCTGATGTGGAACGGAGAAAAAGTGTCATGTTCAAGAGTGACTTGCTACCATTAAGCTTTGATGTTCTCCCAATTTTTCCCCAGTCATTTCTGACCAGTACCTCTTTATTTTTGTCAAGCTTGAGGAGGATAACATATGCTTGTTCTATAACCTGCCCTTCGGGCAAGCCCATCGCTGTGATTTAACGAGCTTAGCGATAGGGAAACTCGTTCTCGTCTAAAGACAAGTTTGTCGCTATTTAATCATTTTAACGAGTCTAACGACAAGGAAAACTCGGTCCTTTTCATTTTTAGAGAGTCTGAAAAGGTACATAAAGTCAACTCCAAAATTCCTTTTTCGTCATCTAATCCCTTAAGTCCGAAAAAGTATAAAACAATACAGAAGGGATGAATTTTCGATCGCTTTAACGAGCCGAACAAAACAAGCGCTCGATCTTTTTGTGCAATAATCCCTCAGGTCCAAAAAGATTAAAATCTAGAGGAGGGATAGCTCTTCCGGTTGCTTTAACGAGCTGGAAGGCCAAAACTCGGCAAACTTTTCATATTTTACGAGTCAGTGAAAAGAGCTCAAAGAAGACTCGTCTTTTGAGGAACGAGTGATAAACAGGGATAGCAACTGATTCCAGGTACAAGTTGGAATATTCCAATCATGGCAGTGTCACAAGGATGGCTAAGTGAAATCACTCTTCGCAGATGTTCCTCAAAAAGGGTAAACACACAAATGGAAGTGAATGATCGGCCAAATGACGGTGGAGGTGACGGTGCACAAACACGACCAAGGCTTTTATGGCTGATGAATTTACGATCTCAGAAGGGTATTTACCGGTTCATTTTTTCTGAATGAGCTTGAACTCTAAAGGAAAGCCTGCTCATAAACTTATGTTTAGTTTTTAACGAGCATGAACTATGCGCTAAAACTGCTCGGATCTTGCGTTTATTTTTTAACGAGCATGAACTATGTGCTTAAACTGCTCGATATACCAGTCATAATAAGAACGCCTCCTGTGAGATAGCTATTTTTTAAGGAGCTTTATCTCACGAAGCTATGCTCCAATTTTGGCAAGTTTTTACCTTTGCCCCACAGGCTTTCTTCATGCAAGGTCAGAAACGGCTAATCCTATGAGTTTAAAGGGTTAGACCTACAGGTTTAAAGGGAGGACCTAAAAATTTAAAAAAACAAATAGTCGTCCTTTGCTTACATTCCAAAAGTTTGCATGCCCCCAGACATAGGATAGAATTTCGAGGCTGCCCCTCCTCTCCCCTACTTCTGCTTTTCTTTGGGTGTTCACAGCTACTTGTCATCTTGCTAATCTAATGTTAACGATACTAGTCTTCTCGTTATTTTAAGGGGTCTTATGCGGTACTCAGGCTTCCCGTCGGCCCAACTTTTAACGAACAGCTATTTGTGACAAGAGAAGAACACTACTCAAAGATAAAACATTGGTATTATTGAGGGAGGCTTGCTTCTTTCTTATTATCCGAAGAGGGTTCTATTCGCTGCCGCAAATCAATCTCTTTCTTCGGCGATGTCTAACATTAGGTTACTAAAGATGGTGGCCACTTGATGTAGCAATAGAATCTCTTTCTTTGGAGACTGCCCCTACTTATCCTTTAAAACATATGTTTTAATGGGTGAGGCTTGACTTCAAAGATGGTTACTACTTGATACAGCAAATGGTCCTCATCCTCGGTATCCTGATTATCTAGACAAGGGGAGCGAGAAGCTGATTATCTCACTCGCATAACTTTGACAAAAGAATATTATTCTAGAACAACCCCTCTTCCACCGCCGGACGGGGTACGGACTAGTCCATTCTTCTGCGGAAATTCTTCCTTATACCCAGGGTTTCTTCTGCCCGAAGCAGACCAGGGTGCATGCCTCCTGGGTTCCAGTCTTTCTTTCCGAATCACTCGCACTCATCGGGAAGGAGGACTGGGGGTGGAGGCGAATCTTGAGTGAACAGACCATTTAGGATTGGTATTTGACTATTTGCGATGCGAGATCCCGGAAATGAAAGTTGGTCTACGAGCTTGACCACCCTTCCTTCGTGTGGAAAACACATTACTCTAAAGAGTGAGGAGACTATCGCTCCCATGCAATAAATATAGTCACGTCCAAGGAGTAGGTTATAATCCAAGGGTCCCTGGACGACCAACACGTTCATAATGATGGTCTTCCCTTTCAATGTAACAGGTACATTGGGGAGGATTCCTAATGGTCGACTGGTTCCTTTATCAAAACCTGAGAGATTTCTCAACTCAGGTAAAAGCGCTGGGGAACCCAGTGCTTTCCAAGCAATAGAGGAAAGGATACTCACAGACGCCCCTTCATCAATGATAGTACCAGCCATAATCATTCTATAGATCTGGACAATGATTCTGAATGGTATACTGGTTGGTAACCGGGGTCTGCCTAGTTGATTCCAATCAAAGGATACAACCAGGTTGCTTGGTGGTGGGACCGAATATACGGCCGGGTATGACCCTGATGATGTTCCTTCCTGCGATAAAGGAATGGGCGCATTTCCCTGACGCTCATCAGAGTCGGTGCTGATGAAAAGAACCTGGATGGTGTCATCCTTATTCTCTTCAGTGAGGGTGTCGCATGAAGCTGACTCTTCGGCGACGGTGTCATTTGAAGACGGGTCTTCAATGACGGAGTCATTGGACGATGAAACCTCTGAAGGAAGAACCGGGTCAACTGCCGTTTCGACCTTTAGACTTTCGTCTGGTCTGGATTCAGTAGGTTCATTCTCAATGACCGACACTTCAGCTGACCACTTGAGCGGGTCAACTGGATTTTCAGCTATCGAGGGATTTGGCGCGAGTTTTTGGTATCCAGGAGGAAGTCGCAACGGTGAAACCGGGCGATCTTCTAAAACTCTCTTTGCCTCATCTAAGAATGGACATTTGTGGAGGGCATGATTGCCTTCACACAATAGACAGGGTGATCTTGGTCCCTTTCTTCGTCCTTCACTCTCGTTAGTTGACGGACTGCAATCAACATGACAACCAGAGGTTGATCCTACCGGATTGTGCAACCTTGGGGACCAGTCCCTTAGTATCCGGGGAATACAAGGACAATCACGATGGAAGTGGATCCCTTTGCAAATGACACATGGCGATTTAGGCCCGGTCGGTGCAGTGTGTGGGTTTTTGTCAACTTTCTTCTGCTTGCCCCCAGTCGCCTTCCCCAGAGGCTCCTTCTGCTTCTTTTCTCTCTTCTTCTTTTCCTTCTTCTCTTTGGGAGGCTGACTCTTGCCAGCTCTACCTTGCGAAGATGAAGGATCAGAGGAAGTATCGTAAGAAGTGGAAGGCTGGTGGGTAGTTCTAGATTGTTCTGACTGTTGATTCGACTGCTCAGGATTAGTGGCGATCTGGACTACATTAGTTGAAAAGAGCCATACAGGGAGGCCGATTGTCAATCCTGGAAGTGACAATGTAGCCATATGAGGCGCACCAACATCTCCCCAAGAGGAGAAGGGATTTGGACTTCCGCCAAGGTTACTTCCTTGGTTGGTGGGCTCCATACTTTTCAACTGAAAGATCAACGTGGGAATAACAGGTGATTATGTTCCGCTTAAAATAAATTTTATTAACGACGCTTTTAGACACAAACTTGCTTTTTCATGTTTTAAGAGTCGAGAAAAAGCTAAAGATGACTCTAGTCGACTTCGATGTATTAACGAGCCCGAAGTGACAAATGCTCGGTTGGACTTTTTCAGTTATAGAGTTTGAAAAAGGCCAAAAGAAACTGCTCTGGAGATCTAGGCAGAGGGTGTGCCAAACCTTTCGCGAAACCACAGAATACGTTTTACGGTACGGGTGGTCGATCTTCGTGAATGCTATGTTCACTGCATCGCGATCAGTAGGGCGGCCGACACGGTTTCCTAAGGATAAAGGATAAAAGCCTATAGGGGTCTCCCAATATACGCGACGGTACGCGGGAGCACAAGTCCGTGTTAGTGCCACCAACTCTCAGGAGGAATCACCCACCTTCGTAGAGATCGACAGTCACTATGTTTAACGACGCCGGAACACGTCTCTACCTAGACCTCTAGATGTTTGCGTTATGTTACAAAGCGTTGTTATGTAAATTGAGTTTATTTTAATGTTGATCTTGCTTAACAGTTTGCCTTTCAGGGTCACCACGAGATGTATATATACAACTTCCTATATGCAATCTAAGATGAGAAGCAAATCTTTTCAATCTTTCAACTTTGAAAACCTTAATCTACTGAGGGAAAAGAAAGACACAACTTTTTCCACAGATCATAGAACACACACTAAAATGCAAATTTTCCTAAATCGTCAAGCACACAGTCAAATGCAAAATGCACAATGCATGTATTTCTTTTCGTTATCCTTAATGTTGATGTAAGATAGAAAGGAAACTGTTGTATAATTTTGAATCTAATTTCAAGTAGAAATAAACAAGCTTGTCCAAAATCAAAAAGACACCTTATGATTGACTTGTTTAAACACAGGAAATGTATAGATTCAAACCATAAAATGAAAAACAAACAAACTCAAACAGCCATGAACAGTAATAAAACTAGCTCATAAGATCACAAAGACACTTTTACAGTTCAGGATCTAAGAGGCCACAGCTATACTGGTTCGCTTTTCACAATGGGAAACTGTAACTGAAGCAAGAAATACTGAAAGAACACTCACAGTTTCATCACACAACTGAGGCGGAATAATGTCAAGGAAAATGGTTTACAGCAAGTACAATGACCAGCAAGCAATCAGCAAAAATCAGTGAAAACAGGGCTCAGACACTAAGGGAAACCTCAGCAAGACACTGGCTAACTGGACCAGCGCAGGCTCTGGTCTGTCAGTTTGATTCTCAGCGCAGTTCCCGAAGGGAGTACCTGCACTGAAATGCAGACTGCCTGTGGACAGCCTGCACTGAGACACGAGAGTTGCGTTTACAAGGAATTCCGGGTCATAAAAAGCTCAAAAATGCACTGTTTTTGCTGAAATAAAAAGCTATAGGTCAAGTACAGGCTAAGGGATGATCAAGAGGATGAAAAGCTATCACAAAGAGTAAAGAGTCTTTTGTAGATCAGCTCTCCAAATCTTGAATTTTCTCAGTAAATGAGAAAGAGCAGCAGTCCCTCTACTTCGCTTTTGATATAGTCAAAAGCTTTTCGATTTGGTACTCTTTTCTTCAGGAAATGAATAGCAAAGATACTACAAACACCAACAAGATACTAGGATCCCCAGCGGAGTCGCCATTTTGTTGTGGGGAAAAGTATCCGACTCGGATGACCCTATCCCTACTCTAAGGGTGACAGTCCTTAGCAACAACTGAAAGTAAAGCTTTAATGTTTTCCTTTATGAAAGTACAGAGAGAAGGAAGAAAAGATTAACCAACCGGCGTCTTTCGCTTTTGTCGATCCTTATCCTCTCTCTTTGTGTCTTGTTCCCAGCTCCTTGCTCTCTTTGCCGGTCCAGCTACACACAGATCCTGCACAACAGAGAGAAGAAAACTACAAGATACATGTACTCATAACTGATGCATGGATTAGAGTGAATCAAATATACAAGTAAATACAATACATCAATGCAATACAAGTATATAGGAGAACATTCAAAGCTTTATTGATAAAAGTAACAGGGTTCTGAGAAGGTTACAACCATCAATGGCTCCAATCCAACAGCACCTCCCCAGCAGCAAGAAATCTCCTCTTCACCTCTATAAAAGCAATCACCCAATAGCTCTAACTGTAAACCAACAGCACTTCCTTGCTTTGCACAAAATTCCAACCTCCTTAGACCTCATGAGAGAGCTCTATATATAGGAGATTTGGAGAAAGGATGAGTCAGCTTGAGGCTGGCATAAAGCTGACTAGTGTCCTCTCCCACTTTAGTTAAACTTCAGTTCTTGAGTCCACTTGGAGATCCTTGCTTACACATGGAGATCAAGTACCTCTTACTCATCACAGGGCGAATCCCTTGAACCAAGTGTCAGTTTGGAAGCTTCCTGGGCAATTGACACCTTGCAGAATGACTGTGCCACTTGGCCAATCTCGCCCAGCGCAGGTAGCCTTCATTGGATTTGACTTTCAGCGCAGGTACAAGGAGGAGCAGTTGACATTCAGCGCAGTTGCTCAGTAGAGCAGCTGACATGATCCAAAAATAGCCTGTTTTTGAGTGTTTTCAGGTGGAGAACTGATGGGAAGTGCTGTGGTTTGCTGACCTTGTTCTTCTAGGGGTAAGAACAACATGTTTAGGGACTGAGGATCCCTGTAATTATTGACATTTCATGCTCCATGCTGCGAGGCACAAAAATGTCTATAACAGCCGTTGCCGGGGAAATTGTTTTCTCGGCGTTTCAACGACAATCTTCCTTCTCGTTTTTATCTTTTCATCTGGCCCGGCAGCGCCAACATTTTTTTGGCGCCGTTTTTCTGTTCCTGGAGTTTCATCAACATTCACCCTCTCATCTTTCTCATCTCTCATTTTGAGCTGGCAATTTCAACCTTTTGGGTTATCATTTGGATCTTTTATTGCCTTATTTTTCGCCATATCAGTAGCATCTCTTCGGTTTGTGTCTTGTTTGGGTGGCGACTGCACTTTCTCATTTTTCCCAGACAAGAAGCTTTCCTCATATTTGCTTGTGGTTACTTTTTGGATCCTAGAATCAGATTCATTGTTCAAGTGGCGACTCCACTGTTTTCATCTCTTGATTTTCTTGAGCAAATATCTAGTTCTATCATCCTTTTAATCCCTTATCATTCATCATGGATTATTCATTTAAGCCATGTCGTTTTACTGAACGTCTCCATGATTTTCCGGAAGATGCCATTCCTAAGTTACCTATTTTCTCGGGTGGTGATCCAATCGCTGTTAGAAGGCATCTAGTCTTGTTTACTCGCATCATGATCATATACTGTAGATCCCCTCAGTTTAATCATGAAGATATCAAAATGCGTCTATTTGTCCTTTCTTTAGAAGATGATGCTTTGAATTGGTTTAACAATTTTCCAAAGGAATCTTTCACTTCTTTAGAAGACATTGTAGATGCTTTTAAAAATAGATATGGTTATCCAAACAGCTTTCCTTCTGCCCCTAAAAATGTGCAACAGAATGAAAGCAATTTGATAAGAAGTCCAGCTGAAAGATCCCAAAACGATTCATCATGTCAGAATGTGTCATCCACCGGAAATATTGCAGATCAAGTTCATGATAGTGAAAAATCAGGGACAAATGACAATGAAAAAGAAGAGCAAAACCAAATTATACGAGACCTAATGATGCTGGTAAAGAATATGGAAATCAATCAAACTAATTATGTCAATGATGTGAAAACTTTATGCACCCACCTGGAAAAACGTAATAGGGAGATTGAGGTCACGCAAAATCAGCATGCTAAAGAAATTGAGGCCATGAAAACTAAATATGAAACAGAAATTGGAAATATGCAAAGTAAAATCTCAGGATTAGAGGAAAATATGGTGACCATGAAAGCTGATCATGATAGGGAAATTGACTCTATGCAAAACAAGTTACTAACTATGGATGAGGAAATGACTATCATGACGTTCAATCATAATAATCAGTTGGCCACCATGCAAGCAAATCATGAAGAAGAAATAAACTCCATGCAGCATTGCTTGAGGGACATAAAGGAAGAGAATGTTAAAATAATAAAAGATATGGAAGAGCATCATGCCATACAAATCAGTGCTATAAGGGATGAATGCTCTAGTCAGATGGATGCCATTAGAATACAAGTTCAAAGATTTCAGCAATTGGAAGATGAAAGAAACCAGGTGACATCAATAGATCAGGAGCCTTCTCATGTGCTGCAACAAGCTCCATCTTATTATGAGGAGGTTATTGATTCGATTGAAAGATGGTTAATTGAAAGTGATCCAGATAGACTTAAGAATGATAAAGATCAGATGCAGGATAAAGAAAGACATATCACGCATACTTCATCTGATAGCTTTGAAACAGAAAGTTCAGTGTCATCAGTAATTCAACCTGCCAGAAAGAAAAAATGTAAGAGAAAGAAAATAAGAAGAAGATTTGATGCATCAGACGGCCGTGAGCAGCTTTATTTTTAGATAGGAAAGAGTCCTACCATATGCAAAATTGGACATGGCACATCCGACAAGCAGCCGACAGATTTGCCTGAAAACAGGCAAATGCTCAGTATGCACTATATTGAACACATCTGATGCCGTAGGGCATCCTTTGTATCATATTTCTAACCCTACTCCTTGTTTTTTCCGCATTTTTATTTCTGTTTTAGGATTAGATTTGCTTTTCTAGATTAGTTAATAAATGAAGAGCTTTTATCTTTCTTGTGCTTAATGTATATGATGATTTTTGGATGGACGCTACTTATTTTTGTGTTGTATGGATGCAGATTCTGGATTCTCACATTCCTGCAAGCAGCAACGTGTCCCAAAGTAGAGCCAGATGTTGAACACTACTGGTCAACGACCCATGCAGTACACCCCCCTTTTTCTTTGCAAAAAGGGGCAGCACCTGATCAGCGTGTCCGTGCCATCCTGCCATCATCAGCAACTTGATCATTTTTTATTGTAAACCCAGTCTGCATGTATGAATTGTAAATAATCTTAGCAGACATGAGTCATGTATGTAAATTGCCTAGGTGGACCTAACTTTCTGATGGTAATCTATGTCCCGGAAGGTTTTTCGTCTCACCGATCCATGGATCGGCAGAGTTTTCCTTCAAACCTGACCCCAAAGCCGGGATGGATTTTGTCATTAGAACTTTAGGAGAATCCTAGTGTGTTGATCTGCTAGATTATCGTTGTGTCGCAGAGCTGGGTGATTTGTGAGGGTCTGTATTAAGTGGGTTTGTCCCCTTGAGATGTAAATTGTAAAAAGTCATCATGAAATGTGTCTTGAGGGTTGAAAATGTCTTAAAATCCCCTCATGAGTCCTAAGTCCTAGGTCCTAGGTGATGTTTCCGAAGGCTTAGTTCGATGATCCATTTTAAAATGAATTAAAAAATAAAAAAATATAATAATATTAATAAAATAATAATAATAAAAAAAAATCATAAAATAGAGCAAAAACCCTAAAATAATAAAATAATAATATTTTAAGTGAATAAATCGACGGATGAGATCAAGAGATGTCTTGATCCTCATCAACGGTCGAAATCATTTCTACATGGATCACTCGAACTAGCCGTTGGGATCATTTCCTTTAAATAGGGTGCTAGGGGTCATTTCAGATCAATTCGATCTGTGAGTCTGATACTGAAGAAGCTCTCTTGTAAATCTGTTTCTGGTTAATAAAAGAAGACTTTGGGGTCCATATCTTGCTGGTGTTACTTTCTTAAAATGCTGTGAGATTGTTTCATTTTCTGCATATGTTATTTTCAGCCGTTAATAATAGCTTTTTTGTAGAGTATTGTGAGCACAGGTATCTTGTTCACTTGCTGGGGTTTGGGTGCTGTTAGGGTTTCTGAAGTAATGGCAGGTATCTCCATTACTTCCTGAGATCTAGCAGCATTTTTGCCCTCTTTATTGACAGTTGTTTTGAGCTGTGCAGAAAACATCATTTTCTGAAGGAATTTTGTGGGCGTTCGGGTAAGTTCTCGGCTGAACCAGCCAACTCCCGCAAGCATTTTTTGTTGAGCCCAGTTGGATTTGATCCTGGGTCTATCATTCGGTTTATTTTTCTAATTTGCATGAGAGATTTTTTGAAGTTCTTCACAGTGACAGTCTGAAATTTCTGTTTCTTTAAAAATATTTCCTGCTTATCGCTGAATCTAGCTGTTAAGGGGCCAAATCTGTAAATTAATTAGCTGTTCTAGGGTTTCAAATTTTTCCTTTATGCAGTTTTGACTAGGGTTTTGTCTTTTTTGCGATTGCAGGACTGCCATCAAGGTTGATACGCTGACACACTGTGCATAAGCAGCAGATTTTAGCGAGAGGCATTCTTTGGTTGCTGGTTTATATATGCACGAATCTCAGTTTTTCGCCGCCAGCATTCATAAACCAATCTGCTGAGCCGTAAACGCATCATCCGTGACAATCTTTTGGGCCTGCGAGGAATCGTTTTTCTTCTTGGCGTTGCTGCTCAGGCATCAAATCCCACGTCAAGCCGATCAAAATCAGCAGACTCAAAATTAGGGTTCGGAAATTATATCATGAGTTTCATCAGCAGTATTTATCATAGCCATAGCCATGGAATGTCGTAGCTCTGGTGGTCACCACTGTTATTCTGGCCGCCGATTCAGTTGTAAGGAGATTCGATTATCAAATCGCTGGGCATCGAGCTTCATTCACGCCGGCAACAGAGAAAAAAGCGTTCAACAGTGGCATTTTTCCGCGTGAATACCGTCTACCGCCATCTCCATTGTTGCAGCTTTTCAAAACGCAATCCTGTGCCTAAACCGATTTGAAAACCAAGTAAATCTGCGGCTCAGGTTGAAGTTTCTCAAACAATTAATGCATTTGCGTATCAGGTTATAGGTTGGGCGATCTTCAAGGATATCAGGTATTCGTAAATCATCCGTCGGCTCAGGTAAAATTTCTATGTCTACGTTTAATCTTCAATATTCCCTGCCGTCGTTTTTCATAAGTCATTTCGTTTGATACGCGCAGTTAGCAGTTAGGGTTTGTATGTAGTCACGATTCATTTTTTTTTTTGACTTCGATTTTGTTTAGCGTAGCTTTAGTTAGATTTAAAATTCGATTTTGTTTTATTTAGTTTTATTTAGTTTAGACTTTTATGAAATTTTCATTATAATGTTATTTTGTTTAGACGTTAGATGATATGTTAATAAGTTTTCCATAGATTAGATTTAGATTTAAATTTTTTTTATAGTTTTGTGTTATAATTTAAAATAGATTTTAATTTTAGATTGTAATTTAAATTAACATAGATTTTAATTTATTTTTAGTTTAGGTTTTGGGTTTATTTAGATTTTAATATTTAGTTTTTTTTTTTTTTAGATTTTAAATTAGACTCTAACTTGTTTTATTTTAGTCCCTTATATCATTTTTGTTTAGATTTTAATTCTTTTTTTATCGTTTCATTTTGTTAGTTTTAATTTAATAAAAAAATCAAAAAAAAAAAAAAAAAATGTTCTGGTTTTGTTAGAATAGTTTTTAAATTTTAAATTTTTTAGATTTTTAATTTTCATTTTTATAATATTAAAAAAAAAAAAAAAAAAAAAAAAATATTCGAAAAAATATAAAAATTTCGTGGAAAATTATTTTGCCAGATTCAGTGGTTTTTCATGTTATATCTTTCATGCTGAATTTTCAAGCCGAGATGCGAAATTGATATCTGGTTAAATGTCTTATGACTCGTGGTGGTTTAAAGCATTTATCTCTTCAAAATTTTCAGTTGCCGGATATTGTTTTGAGTATTGTGATTTAGCTGATGACAAATGATTGTTGTTCTCGGTTTATGTTTCTATATCATTTAACAAGTAATCATTGTAATAACAATCTCTTAAGGCACTGGTCTGCTAAATTAATCAAATCTATCTAGTGCTTTTTCATATCGTGTCTCGTGTCTCCCAACCAGCTGGTCGACAGTTGGTCTTCATCATCTCATAGGGTCTACCCCCCTTAGCCGCGGGAGACAGGCTTAAACGGAGGGATCGGGGATCAGAGTGACAGCCCCCGGTCTGAGCGTTGTCGTGTCAATCCGCGCGACAACAAGCTGACCTTTTTAGTTGCCTTTGAGTTCTTCTTTGGCCTCTCTAGTGTGCTCTAATTCTCCCAATGCTCTCATGGCTCTTTGGATAAGTTCAGGATTTGTATTTATACAGGGCCCCACATCATGTCCAGGGATTTGTGCAAGGTAAAACTTCAACCTGTACACCCCCCCGCGTATGTCCTTTCCACACAACTTGCAATTCAAGTTTTGTCTATCATTCGGAGCTTTAGGTTCACCATATTCCCAGAAAGGATCCAATTTCCTTGGCATGTTTGTTTTTGAATTTTGAATTTGCAAACCTATGGGAAAACAAGGATTAGGAAATAGGAATTTAGGATTACAATTTAGCATTTACAAAATTACAAGTTACAAATTTCCAGAATCCAAAGTTCCAAACCCAAGTTACCCAACCAAATGGCAAATGCCAAAAACAATGAAAAAACATAAACAATGTTTAAAAAAAATGAAAAATAAAAATAAAAAATTGGTTCCCATAGTCATACCAATTTACCCATCCCAAATCAATGAAAAAATACAAAAAATTCTTTAAAAACAATGAAAACAAAAGGAAAATGGTGCCCATATGAAGTTTCCCAACCAAAAACAATGAAAAACAATGTTTTTAAACAAGGAAAACAAAAAAAATTAATCTACATACCATTTTTATGGAGAAATTGGTGGTCTCCTCTTGAATTTGTCCTACAATCCCTTAGATTTCCTCACAAACCCTCCGGCTCCTCTCTCCAACACCTTCTCCTCCTCCTACGTGCACCCACAGTGCAAATGAACCAAAAAAAAATGAAATTCTCATTATAAAACCCGCTGTCACGCGCCCCCGCGCTTTTTTGCAAAAAAATCGCGCTTTTTTCGGAAAAAAAGCGCTATAAAAAAAGTGCCGCTTTTTTCCCATAAAAAGCGCGATTAAATCGCCAGAGGGAAAAAAGCGTGCGTTTTTTAAAAAAGCGCGATTTAACAACACTGTTCTCACCCTTGGGAAAGTGTTTTCATGGATTTTGTTGGAGGACTGCCTAAATCTAGAAAAGCTCACGATTATCTATATGTTGTGGATAGGTTCAGCAAAATGTGTATTTTGATACCTTGTAATAAACATATTACAGCTGAACAAACTACAAAACTATTCTTTGAACATGTATGGGTTCATTTTGGATTACCTACTTCCATTGTATCTGATTGAGACACCCGATTTTTGGGGAAGTTTTCAAGTCTATGGGAACTGATGGACACCAAACTGAAGAAAAGCACAGCTTTTCATCCACAAACTGATGGCCAGACAGAAGTAGTTAACAAGACAGTGATCTAGTTACTTAGAGGATATTGTAGCAAACATCCTAAGCTTTGAGATGAACATTTGTGTTATGTGCAGCATGCTTACAACAGAGCAAAACATTCTTCTACACAGAGATCTCCTTTTGAGACCTGTTTTGGTTTCACCGCAAGGTCTCCTTTGGATTTTGTCTTTGGTAAAGATACCGCACTTGAGGGACACAGTGATGTGGACAGGGAAACTAGGTTCATTGAACAAATCCAGGAGATCCACCAGGTAGTACAGGAACAGCTGGAAAAGAGCCAAGCCAAATACAAGGCTAGGCATGACAAGCATTGGATGGAGCATAGTTTCCAAGTTGGTGACCAAGTCTGGCTGTATATCAGCAAGGATAGGATGCAAGGTGAAGGTAAAAAGCTAAAGCCCATCAGGTATGGACCTTTCAAAATACTTGAGAAGATTGGTGAAAATGCTTTTCGCCTTGATCTACCAGCTTACATGCACATCTACTCAGTCGTGAATGCAGATTGCTTGAGATTGTTCGAACCCTCTCTAATTGAGGATCCCGAAGAGCAGAGTCGATTGCCTTCTATTGATGACCTGCTACCTAAATATCTTAATGAATTGCAGAAAGACACAGTTCTGGACAGGAAGATGAGGACGACGTGCAGAGGAGATGTTGAGTATCTCAGAGTAGGGCTCAAAGGTTCAAAGCCGAGCAATGCAAAGTGGATTGAGATTGGACAAGTGAGACAACAGTACCCTCACTTAGTCGATGCTTGAAAACCAACTCTTGGTGGTCCAAAAGCTTTTTCAGTGGGAAGGTCGTCATCCGAATTGGATCTTGAAAAATAATCAAAGAACCATGACTGTATCAGGTCGGGACAAACTTCGAATTCAAGAGCACAGAGTGATCAGAAGAACTTATGAACAGTGGCAGTTGGCAGCCAGTGTGGAATGATGAGGACCTCGGTCAAAGTGCACTGACCGAGGCCCATGGAGACTGCGCAGGAGGTGAAACTGGCACCTGGGAAGCTCGGATTAGGAAAAGGAGGTAGTTTTTGATACGCGCATCGCTGGGCAAAACCCCTCGAAATGGAAAGGCCCCGAAGCACTCGGTCGCATGGAAGTCGGGAAAACCGTGGGAAAAAGTGCAAAAGGCTAAAGGCAGGACCCGTGCTCCAAAAACGGTGATATTTATCTGGGTTGTTGTCGCACAGATTGTCACGAAAATGCTCAGACTGGGGGCTGTCACCCTGATCCCCGATCTCTCCATTTAAGCTGTCTCCCGAGGCTAAGGGGGGTAGACCCTATGGGATAAAGGATGACCAACTGTGGACCAGTTGGATTGGGAGACACAACAAGGCAAATTAGCACCTGATTGATTTTAGAAGTTAATGTACCAGTGCCTTATGGAGTTAATGATTAAATAATTGTTTATCAAATGTTGCAGAAATATGAACTTTGTAATTCCACCATTAACAATCATTTACCATCAAATAACCCAAACAAAGATTGATTTTACCAAATGCAAGGTAATCGATAAATGCTAATGCCTTAACAATATTCCAATTAAAATTCAGAAGATTAAATGCTTTACATAACCATGCAATTTTAAATGCTAACCAGTTATCACTTTTATATAGCTAATCTTCAAATGAACATTTAAGTATGTTTAACCACATAAAAATGATAAATATTGATTCCACATCAAAAATCTATTAGCCTTAGCAAAATACACCAAAATTTGGAAACATGACAAAATATGCTAAGACCAAATGTGACACAAAAAATATTTCAAAAAAAACAACTTTTTTATGATTTTATATATATATATATATATATATTTTTGTGTTTTTTTAATAAAATTTTAATATTAAAACAAAACAAAGTCTAAATAAATAAAACTTAAATCTAAACTATAAAAATAAAAAGCCTAAGAATGAATGACCTTTTCCTGCTTTCCCTCCTTTAATCTAACCCTAAGTGACTTTTGGAGAATCCCTAAATCCAATGGCTGAAATAGATTGAGATCTAGGGCTGAGATTAAATGCTCATTTAAATCTCACTTTCTATTTTTTAATTCACCCCATTTTAATAAAAACCCACTTGGTCATTTATTTCCAAAGTCACTTTTCCTTTCTAATTTTACATTGACTTCATTAAAGTCACTTTAAAATTAGACTTTAGTAACTTTATCACTTAAAGTCACTTTTAAATTAGATTTGAATTTATAAAAATTATCAAATCATTTTAGGAGAAAAATTAAATTCTTTTGGACACTTTTCCCTAGGCCAAAGATCAAAGCCTTAGGGAACCACCTGTCTTTCGGTACCAAATTTCAACAAAAACTAGACTTGTACACTCCATTACCAGTACCTTCTCACCCTTGGGAAAGTGTTTCCATGGATTTTGTTGGAGGACTGCCTAAATCTAGAAAAGCTCATGACTATCTATATGTTGTGGATACGTTCAGCAAAATGTGTATTTTGATACCTTGTAATAAACATATTACAATTGAACAAACTACAAATTATTCTTTGAACATGTATGGGTTCATTTTGGATTACCCACTTCCATTGTATCTGATCGAGACACCCGATTTTTGAGGAAGTTTTGGTCAAGTCTATGGGAACTGATGGACACCAAACTGAAGAAAAGCACAGCTTTTCATCCACAAACTGATGGTTAGACAAAAGTAGTTAACAAGATAGTGATCCAATTACTTAGAGGATATTGCAGCAAACATCCTAAGCTTTGAGAAGAACATTTGTGTTATGTGCAGCATGCTTACAACAGAGCAAAACATTCTTCTACACAGAGATCTCCTTTTGAGACCTATTTTGGTTTCACCGCAAGGTCTCCTTTGGATTTTGTCTTTGGTAAAGATACCACACTTGAGGGACACAGTGATGTGGACAAGGCAACTAGGTTTATTGAACAAATCCAGGAGATCCACCAGGTAGTACAGGAACAGCTGGAAAAGAGCCAAGCCAAATACAAGGCTAGGCATGACAAGCATTGGATGGAGCATAGTTTCCAAGTTGGTGACCAAGTCTGGCTGTATATCAGCAAGGATAGGATGCAAGGAGAAGGTAAAAAGCTAAAGCCCATCAGGTATGGACCTTTCAAAATACTTGAGAAGATTGGTGAAAATGCTTTTCGCCTTGATCTACCAGCTTACATGCACATCTGCTCAGTCGTGAATGCAGATTGATTGAGATTGTTCGAACCCTCTCTAATTGATGATCCCGAAGAGCAGAGTCGATTGCCTTCTATTGATGACCTGCTACCTAAATATCTTAATGAATTGCAGAAAGACACAGTTCTGGACAGGAAGGTGAGGAAAACGTGCAGAGGAGATGTTGAGTACCTCAGAGTAGGGCTCAAGGGTTCAAAGCCGAGCAGTGCAAAGTGGATTGAGATTGGACAAGCGAGACAACAGTACCCTCACTTAGTCGATGCTTGAAAACCAACTCTTGGTGGTCCAAAAGCTTTTTCAGTGGGAAGGTCGTGATCCGAATTGGATCTTGAAAAATAATCAAAGTACCATGACTGTATCAGGTCGGGACAAACTTCAAATTCAAGAGCACAGAGTGATCAGAAAAACCTATGAACAGTGGCAGTTGGCAGCCAGTGTGGAACGACGAGGACCTCGGTCAAAGTGCGCTGACTGAGGCCCATGGAGACTACGCAGGAGGTGAAACTGGCACCTGGGAAGCTCGGATTAGGAAAAGGAGGTAGTTTTTGATACGCACATCGCTGGGCAAAACCCCTCGAAATGGAAAGGCCCCGAAGCACTCGGTCGCATGGAAGTCAGGAAAACCGTTGGGAAAAGCGCAAAAGGCTAAAGGCAGGACCCGTGCTCCAAAAACGGCGATATTTATCGAGGTTGTTGTCGCACAGATTGTCACGAAAATGCTCAGATTGGGAGCTGTCACCCTGATCCCCGATCTCTCCGTTTAAGTTGTCTCCCGAGGCTAAGGGGGGTAGACCCTATGGGATAAAGGATGACCAACTGTGGACTAGTTGGGTTGGGAGACACAACAAGGCAAATTAGCACCTGATTGATTTTAGAAGTTAATGTACCAGTGCCTTATGGAGTTAATGATTAAATAATTATTTATCAAATGCTGCAGAAATATGAACTTTGTAATTTCACCATTAACAATCATTTTCCATCAAATAACCCAAACAAAGATTAATTTTACCAAATGCAAGGTAATCGATAAATGCTCAATGCCTTAACAATATTCCAGCAATTAAAATTCAGAAGATTAAATGCTTTACATAACCACGCAATTTTAAATGCTAACCAGTTATCACTTTTATATAGCTAATCTTCAAATGAACATTTAAGTATGTTTAACCACTTAAAAATGATAAATATTAATCCCACATAAAAAATCTATTAGCCTTAGCAAAATACACCAAAATTTGGAAACATGACAAAATATGCTAAGACCAAATGCGATACAAAAAATATTTCAAAAAAACAACTTTTTATGATTATATATATATATATATATATATATATATATATATATATATATATTGTGTTTTTTTAATAAAATTTTAATATTAAAACAAAACAAAGTCTAAATAAATAAAACTTAAATCTAAATAAAAATCTAAACTATAAAAATAAAAAGCCTAAGAATGAATGACCTTTTCCTCATTTCCCTCCTTTAATCTAACCCTAAGTGACTTTTGAGGAATCCCTAAATCCAATCGCTGAAATAGATTGAGATCTAGGGCTAAGATTAAATGCTCATTTAAATCTCACTTTCTATTTTTTAATTCACCCCACTTTAATAAAGACCCACTTGGTCATTTATTTCCAAAGTCATTTTTCCTTTCTAATTTTACATTGACTTTATTAAAGTCACTTTAAAATTAGACTTTAGTAACTTTATCACTTAGTCACTTTTAAATTAGATTTGACTTTATAAAAATTATAAAGTCACTTTAGGAGAAAAATTAAATTCTTTTGGACACTTTTCCCTAGGCCAAAGATCAAAGCCTTAGGGAACCACCTGTCCTCCGGTACCAAATTTCAACAAAAACTAGACTTGTACACTCCATTACTAGTACCTTCTCACCCTTGGGAAAGTGTTTCCATGGATTTTGTTGGAGGACTGCCTAAATCTGGAAAAGCTCATGATTGTCTATATGTTGTGGATAGGTTCAGCAAAATGTGTATTTTGATACCTTGTAATAAACATATTACAACTGAACAAACTGCAAAACTATTCTTTGAACATGTATGGGTTCATTTTGGATTACCCACCTCCGTTGTATCTGATCGAGACACCCGATTTTTGGGGAAGTTTTGGTCAAGTCTATGGGAACGGATGGACACCAAACTGAAGAAAAGCACAGCTTTTCATCCACAAACTGATGGCCAGATAGAAGTAGTTAACAAGACAGTGATCCAGTTACTTAGAGGATAGTGCAGCAAACATCCTAAGATTTGAGATGAACATTTGTGTTATGTGCAGCATGCTTACAACAGAGCAAAACATTCTTCTACACAGAGATCTCCTTTTGAGACCTGTTTTGGTTTCACCGCAAGGTCTCCTTTGGATTTTGTCTTTGGTAAAGATACCACACTTGAGGGACACAGTGATGTGGACAGGGCAACTAGGTTCATTGAACAAATCCAGGAGATCCACCAGGTAGTACAGGAACAGCTAGAAAAGAGCCAAGCCAAATACAAGGCTAGGCATGACAAGCATTGGATGGAGCATAGTTTCCAAGTTGGTGACCAAGTCTGGCTATATATCAGCAAGGATAGGATGCAAGGTGAAGGTAAAAAGCTAAAGCCCATCAGGTATGGACCTTTCAAAATACTTGAGAAGATTGGTGAAAATGCTTTTCGCCTTGATCTACCAGCTTACATGCACATCTGCTCAGTCGTGAATGCAGATTGATTGAGATTGTTCGAACCCTCTCTAATTGATGATCCCGAAGAGCAGAGTCGATTGCCTTCTATTGATGACCTGCTACCTAAATATCTTAATGAATTGTAGAAAGACACAGTTCTGGACAGGAAGGTGAGGACAACGTGCAGAGGAGATGTTGAGTACCTCAGAGTAGGGCTCAAGGGTTCAAAGCCGAGCAGTGCAAAGTGGATTGAGATTGGACAAGCGAGACAACAGTACCCTCACTTAGTCGATGCTTGAAAACCAACTCTTGGTGGTCCAAAAGCTTTTTCAGTGGGAAGGTCGTGATCTGAATTGGATCTTGAAAAATAATCAAAGTACCACGACTGTATCAGGTCGGGACAAACTTCGAATTCAAGAGCACAGAGTGATCAAAAAAACCTATGAACAGTGGCAGTTGGCAGCCAGTGTGGAATGACGAGGACCTCGGTCAAAGTGCGCTGACTGAGGCCCATGGAGACTGCGTAGGAGGTGAAACTGGCACCTGGGAAGCTCGGATTAGGAAAAGGAGGTAGTTTTGATACACGCATCGCTGGGCAAAACCCCTCGAAATGGAAAGGCCCCGAAGCACTCGGTCGCATGGAAGTCGGGAAAACCGTGGGAAAAAGAGCAAAAGGCTAAAGGCAGGACTTGTGCTCCAAAAACGACGATATTTATCGGGGTTGTTGTCGCACAGATTGTCACGAAAATGCTCAGACTGGGGGCTATCACCCTGATCCCCGATCTCTCCGTTTAAGCTGTCTCCTGAGGCTAAGGGGGGTAGACCCTATGGGATAAAGGATGACCAACTGTGGACCAGTTGGGTTGGGAGACACAACAAGGCAAATTAGCACTTGATTGATTTTAGAAGTTAATGTACCAGTGCCTTATGGAGTTAATGATTAAATAATTGTTTATCAAATGCTGCAGAAATATGAACTTTGTAATTCCACCATTAACAATCATTTATCATCAAATAACTCAAACAAAGATTAATTTTACCAAATGCAAGGTAATTGATAAATGCTCAATGCCTTAACAATATTCCAGCAATTAAAATTCAGAAGATTAAATGCTTTACATAACCACGCAATTTTAAATGCTAACCAGTTATCACTTTCATATAGCTAATCTTCAAATGAACATTTAAGCATGTTTAACCACATAAAAATGATAAATATTAATCCCACATCAAAAATCTATTAGCCTTAGCGAAATACACCAAAATTTGGAAACATGACAAAATATGCTAAGACTAAATGCGACACAAAAAATATTTCAAAAAACACAACTTTTTTATGATTTTATATATATATACTTTTTGTGTTTTTTTAATAAAATTTTAATATTAAAACAAAACAAAGTCTAAATAAATAAAACTTAAATCTAAATAAAAATCTAAACTTTAAAAATAAAAAGCCTAAGAATGAATGACCTTTTCCTCCTTTCCCTCCTTTAATCTAATCCTAAGTGACTTTTGGGGACTCTCTAAATCCAATGGCTGAAATAGATTGAGATCTAGGGCTGAGATTAAATGCTCATTTAAATCTCACTTTCTATTTTTTAATTCACCCCACTTTAATAAAGACCCATTTGGTCATTTATTTCCAAAGTCACTTTTCCTTTCTAATTTTACATTGACTTTATTAAAGTCACTTTAAAATTAGACTTTAGTAATTTTATCACTTAAAGTAACTTTTAAATTAGATTTGACTTTATAAAAATTATAAAGTCACTTGAGGAGAAAAATTAAATTCTTTTGGACACTTTTCCCTAGGCCAAAGATCAAAGCCTTAGGGAACCACCTGTCCTCCGGTACCAAATTTCAACAAAAACTAGACTTGTACACTCCATTACCAGTACCTTCTCACCCTTGGGAAAGTGTTTCCATGGATTTTGTTGGAGGACTGCCTAAATCTAGAAAAGCTCATGATTATCTATATGTTGTGGATAGGTTCAGCAAAATGTGTATTTTGATACCTTGTAATAAACATATTACAGCTGAACAAACTGCAAAACTATTCTTTGAACATGTATGGGTTCATTTTGGATTACCCACTTCCATTGTATCTGATCAAGACACCCGATTTTTGGGGAAGTTTTGGTCAAGTCTATAGGAACTGATGGACACCAAACTAAAGAAAAGCACAGCTTTTCATCCACAAACTGATGGCCAGACAGAAGTAGTTAACAAGACAGTGATCCAGTTACTTAGAGGATAGTGCAGCAAACATCCTAAGCTTTGAGATGAACATTTGTGTTATGTGCAGCATGCTTACAACAGAGCAAAAAATTCTTCTACACAGAGATCTCCTTTTGAGACCTGTTTTGGTTTCACCGCAAGGTCTCCTTTGGATTTTGTCTTTGGTAAAGATACCACACTTGAGGGACATAGTGATGTGGATAGGGCAACTAGGTTCATTGAACAAATCCAGGAGATCCACCACGTAGTACAGGAACAGCTGGAAAAGAGCCAAGCCAAATACAAGGCTAGGCATGACAAGCATTGGATGGAGCATAGTTTCCAAGTTGGTGACCAAGTCTGGCTGTATATCAGCAAGGATAGAATGCAAGGTGAAGGTAAAAAGCTAAAGCCCATCAGGTATGGACCTTTCAAAATACTTGAGAAGATTGGTGAAAATGCTTTTCTCCTTGATCTACCAGCTTACATGCACATCTGCTCAGTCGTGAATGCAGATTGCTTGAGATTGTTCGAACCCTCTCTAATTGAAGATCCCGAAGAACAGAGTCGATTGCCTTCTATTGATGACCTACTACCTAAATATCTTAATGAATTGCAGAAAGACACAGTTCTGGACAGGAAAGTGAGGACGACGTGCAGAGGAGATGTTGAGTACCTCAGAGTAGGGCTCAAGGGTTCAAAGCCGAGCAGTGCAAAGTGGATTGAGATTGGACAAGTGAGACAACAGTACCCTCACTTAGTCGATGCTTGAAAACCAACTTTTGGTGGTCCAAAAGCTTTTTCAGTGGGAAGGTCGTGATCCGAATTGGATCTTGAAAAATAATCAAAGTACCATGATTGTATCAGATCGGGACAAACTTCGAATTCAAGAGCACAGAGTGATCAGAAAAACCTCTGAACAGTGGCAGTTGGCAGCCAATGTGGAACGACGAGGACCTCGGTCAAAGTGCGCTGACCGAGGCCCATGGAGACTGCGCAGGAGGTGAAACTGGCACCTGGGAAGCCCGGATTAGGAAAAGGAGGTAGTTTTTGATACGCGCATCGCTGGGCAAAACCCCTCGAAATGGAAAGGCCCCGAAGCACTCGGTCGCATGGAAGTCGGGAAAACTGTGGGAAAAAGCGCAAAAGGCTAAAGGCAAGACCTGTGCTCCAAAAACGGCGATATTTATCGGGGTTGTTGTCGTACAGATTGTCACGAAAATGCTCAGACTGGGGGCTGTCACCCTGATCTCCGATCTCTCCGTTTAAGCTGTCTCCCGATGCTAAGGGGGGTAGACCCTATGGGATAAAGGATGACCAACTGTGGACCAGTTGGGTTGGAAGATACAACAAGACAAATTAGCACCTGATTGATTTTAGAAGTTAATGTACCAGTACCTTATGGAGTTAATAATTAAATAATTGTTTATCAAATGCTGCAGAAATATGAACTTTCTAATTCCACCATTAACAATCATTTACAATCAAATAACCCAAACAAAGATTAATTTTACCAAATGCAAGGTAATCGATAAATGCTCAATGCTTTAACAATATTCCAGCGATTAAAATTCAGAATATTAAATGCTTTACATAACCACGCAATTTTAAATGCTAACCAGTTATCACTTTTATATAGCTAATCTTCAAATGAACATTTAAGTATGTTTAACCACATAAAAATGATAAATATTGATCCCACATCAAAAATCTATTAGCCTTAGCGAAATACACCAAAATTTGGAAACATGACAAAATATGCTAAGACCAAATGCGACAGAAAAAATATTTCAAAAAAAACAACTTTTTTATGATTTTATATATATATATATTTTTTGTGTTTTTTTAATAAAATTTTAAAATTAAAACAAAACAAAGTCTAAATAAATAAAACTTAAATTTAAATAAAAATCTAAACTATAAAAATAAAAAGCCTAAGAATGAATGACCTTTTCCTCCTTTCCCTCCTTTAATCTAACCCTAAGTGACTTTTGGGGAATCCCTAAATCCAATGGCTGAAATAGATTGAGATCTAGGGCTGAGATTAAATGCTCATTTAAATGTCACTTTCTATTTTTTAATTCACCCCACTTTAATAAAGACCCACTTGGTCATTTATTTCCAAAGTCACTTTTCCTTTCTAATTTTACATTGACTTTATTAAAGTCACTTTAAAATTAGACTTTAGTAACTTTATCACTTAAAGTCACTTTTAAATTAGATTTGACTTTATAAAAATTATAAAGTCACTTTAGGAGAAAAATTAAATTCTTTTGGACACTTTTCCCTAGGCCAAAGATCAAAGCCTTAGGGAACCACCTGTCCTCCGGTACCAAATTTCAACAAAAACTAGACTTGTACACTCCATTACTAGTACCTTCTCACCCTTGGGAAAGTGTTTCCATGGATTTTGTTGGAGGACTGCCTAAATCTAGAAAAGCTCATGATTATCTATATGTTGTGGATAGGTTCAGCAAAATGTGTATTTTGATACCTTGTAATAAACATATTACAGCTGAACAAACTGCAAAACTATTCTTTGAACATGTATGGGTTCATTTTGGATTACCCACTTCCGTTGTATCTGATCGAGACACCTGATTTTTGGGGACGTTTTGGTCAAGTCTATGGGAACTGATGGACACCAAACTGAAGAAAAGCACAGCTTTTCATCCACAAACTGATGGCCAGACAGAAGTAGTTAACAAGACAGTGATCCAGTTACTTAGAGGATATTGCAACAAACATCCTAATCTTTGAGATGAACATTTGTGTTATGTGCAGCATGCTTACAACAGAGCAAAACATTCTTCTACACAGAGATCTCCTTTTGAGACCTATTTTGGTTTCACCGCAAGGTCTCCTTTGGATTTTGTCTTTGGTAAAGATACCACACTTGAGGGATGCAGTGATGTGGACATGGCAACTAGGTTCATTGAACAAATCCAAGAGATCCACCAGGTAGTACAGGAACAGCTGGAAAAGAGCCAAGACAAATACAAGGCTAGGCATGACAAGCATTGGATGGAGCATAGTTTCCAAGTTGGTGACCAAGTCTGGCTGTATATCAGCAAGGATAGGATGCAATGTGAAGGTAAAAAGCTAAAGCCCATCAGGTATGGACCTTTCAAAATACTTGAGAAGATTGGTGAAAATGCTTTTCGCCTTGATCTACCAGCTTACATGCACGTCTTCTCAGTCGTGAATGCAGATTGCTTGAGATTGTTCGAACCCTCTCTAATTGAGGATCCCGAAGAGCAGAGTCGATTGCCTTCTATTGATAACCTGCTACCTAAATATCTTAATGAATTGCAGAAAGACGGAGAAGAGAAGAAAAGAAAGAAGACAGAGAAAACAAAGAAAATACAGTGAAGCAAAAAGCAGAAAGACAGAGGGCTGAGCTGACCACATGCAACGTCGAGCACTAGAGAGCTTGAGAGGTTCAAGCCATCCCTGAGAGGATCTGTCGATAACTGAGCACCACAACCACATGCAACGTCGAGCACCAAAGAGCTTGAGAGGTTCAAGCCATCCCTGAGAGGATCTGTCGATAACTGAGCACCATTGTAGACCAGAGAGGTCAAGAGCTGGTAAGGAAAAGAGTCTGTGTACTCTAGTGGCTTGGGGAATCGAAGAACCACCCTGCCAAGCAATTCTGTTTCAGGAGACTCAGATTGAGCTCCTCATTGTATTTCTCTTCTTTAAAGACACAATAAAAGAAGGCCACCACTGAGAGTTGGACCGAAGACGTAGCCTTGGAGGATAGGGTGAACTCCTTATTAATTGTTGTCTTCTTGTATTTGCTTACTGTATTTCTCTGCTATTTTCCATTTTTCAGTGTCTATGTCTTTTGTAATCTGATCGATCCGTTTCCTAAATAACATTGACACACACCAGCACATGAGTCTGCAATACCTTCATTTAATAGTTAACTAACTGAGGTCACTCATAGAGTGATTTTTAGATCAATTCACCTTAGCTCTGATCCCATGTTAATTTTAGGTATGTTCTATGCTTAGAGCAATTTATTTAAATTTTTCCAATTAGCAATCACATCAACATTAAAGTAAACTACAGATAGAACATAAATATAAATCGCATAAGACAAGCCAAGACAAGAGGACACAAGATGTGGCGCTAGCCAGGGACAAACCACACAATGTGGGGAAACCCTTGATCAATTCTTCTTTTATGTTCTTCAAAGTTCAACAGAGAAAGAGAGAGAGAGAGAGAGATAGTACATTTACAACAGAAGTAAACACTTTGACTTATCTAGATCTAGCATAGATCATTTTGTATAATGATGAGATTAGTTGAAGACATTCTGCTTCAACTGATTCTCCAAGGTGACTCCTTCACCTATCATAGTGCTGCATCTCGTCCATTTGCCGCACCTTACCATGTAGCACCATGCTGCCCTATCACAGTGCTGGACCTAGATGACTGAGCTGCTCTCATCTTCATGCTACTCATCATGCTGCATCTTCCATGGTCTCATTCATCATCAAGCTGCCCATGCTTATGATTACATTCATCATGATGTTGTCCATGCTCCATGTATCATTGTGCTGCCCATGCTCATTATCTCATACATCATGTTGCTGCCCATGCTCCATGTATTATGTCATACATCATGCTGCTGCCTATGACTGCGTTATATATGCCCAGATCACACACACCCCTTTTCTGCTTTCTTCATACTAAGAATATCACCTTCAGATCTTAGATATGCTGAGACTTTTAACTTACAGTGGTGACATCATACAGGGTTTCATTTGCTGCTTCATGTATCGAGGTTGTGACTGCACTTAAAACAACCAGGTGCAGTCAAACCTTACTGCGGCTTGCCCTAACATGGGAAGATCTCAGAGGTATTGTCCCTTCTTGTTAGCGGATCTTTGCACCCATATTCTCATGAAATTTCAGAGATGAAACCCGAGTTCTGTTCCTCTCTTTGTAGCGTATACATGAGTCCAAAATATGCGAAGTTCTGTGTCTCCTTTTGACAGCGAGAACAGGTCTCCTTATTGTGCTATGATGTCTGCGTTGTAGGAGTTTCCATTGACCAGCGTATATGTCTCCTTGTTCTGCGTATATGTCTCCTCATGCTGACAGCGTATATGTCTCCTCATGCTGACTGCGTATTGTCTCCTTGTGCTGCGTATATGTCTCCTCATGCTGACAGCGTTGAGACTTCTTCCATTGGCTGCGTTTATGTGACTCCATGATCTGCGTGATAGGTCTTCATGACTACGTGGATATTCATTCTTTGCTGCTGTGTGGAATCCTCATATGCCTACGTGGATATGGTCAGCATCTACCGTGTGGATATTCATCGTTTGCTGCTTCATGGAATCCTCATATGCCTGCATGGATATGGTCACCATCACGGCGTATAGATTGCCTTCATTACAACGTATGGACTGCGACTCTTTCTATTACAGCTACATCTGCAGCTAGGGCATCCAACGTATTCTCTTTTTGTGTCTTCTCCTTCTCCAAAAACCCAAGAGATGGAGAGGAGGAGTTCACATGTAGAATGTGTGTCAAATAATTTCAAGTCTTCTCTTATTTATTGTAATGTTCCAAATTTTTCTTCAATAAATTGGAACATTAAATTTTGTCTAAACTCATTTAGGAGATGAATAATTGGGTAAGGAGGCCCAAAGATAATAAAAACATAAATAAAATCCCTCTAGAATGAAAAGGGATCAGCCATGGAACCAGATTTCACACCCTCATGTGTGAAAGGAGATATTTGCAAAGAGGTTTGACCAAGTCAACTAGCGCAGGGTATGAGTTGGAAAGCACTACATGACAACATAGGAGGGAAGCTTCTAGAGGAAGGGCCCATGAGGAGTCTCCAATTGCTATATAAATGGAGGGGAGGAGAGCTATTGCCATTCATGCATATGTTTATGATATTGAGTTGGTCATTTCGACTTCTTGAGCACGTTGGTTGTTTAACTAGTCTGCAACACTGTTTAGTGCACCGAGTGTCTCCGTTCGGAGATCTCACCCTCAGCCCCGGGGACTTCGAGTGCCTGCTCGGGTGAGGTTGTCCCATCGTTATTTTGGCTCGAGATGGAAGCATCATCCTCCAGGACAGCGTTATTGCTGCAGCAGCATAATACTATGTTGTAGGGTGTTGCCGTGGAGACTCCACAACACCACTTCCATTGCTTGTTTTTCAGAGGGAGAGTCTTTCTTTCCTTTGGAGGATCAGAGTGGAAGACATTGGATCTGATTTGTAGATCTTGGCATCAGGCCAATGTATTCTTCATGGTATACTACGCAGTTCTTTCCCCAGATCTACGTTATTGCTGAAGGAGCAGCGTTCCAGGGTTTTTGGCATCATTTTGGAGCTAGATCTCTGATGTGAAGGAAGCCTCCTTGCATCAAGGGTGATCCTTGGATTGGCCAACCAATCCAAGTATATTTCTGATCTGATACATTTACTAAAGTTTTTGCTTCAGAAATTCTGAATCATTCTACAGATCTGCTATAGTAAAACTCAGATCTGCTCCAGCATTTTCATGTATTGCTAAAATCCCCAAGGGGAATGTAATAAAGAGCCCTTTGGGCATTTGGTTTCATTATAGATCTCTGTTTTCATGTATTTATCAGTTGCAGATCTATAATATAATAAAAATAAGCTTCAGCCTCCTGGAAATAATGCTGAAGGGTTTCTGGGTCATTCTCTTGTCTTGCAGCACCTCAATCTTGAGGGATTTTCTATGTAAAACTGTTGTTTAACCTTGCTTAATGCCTATTCCATGTTCCTAAACTCATTCTCTGATTTTTCATACTGTTTTACATCTTATACCTTTAGAAAATACGCTGCCCTTGCTTCAGTAAATTTCTGCATACTCAAAGTCATGGGAAATCAGGGTTTTTCTTGACTAGTCGGGAAGGAGGAACTGTTTAACTTAGTAAAACGCCTTTGTTTTTGCTGAAATTCGACATGCATATCCCTCTTGACCTAATATAACATATTCCAGAACCTTGACCCTTCATTTTACGCATATTTTCTTATACACTCATTTTAGGGCCAAAATCCTCACTTTTCCCCACCTTTTTGCCCATAAAAGCTGAGTAAAGGTTGCTGCAGTATTTGGAGTAGGTTGCTGAGTGTTTTTAAACACTTTTTATGATAGCTGAAGCCCACTTTCCTGAAAAATGCGTTTTTCAGGCATGATTTGCTGAGAAATCCATTTTCGGGATATTACAGTGGTATCAAAGCATAGTTCTGGCTCAGCCTGTGGAGCTAGTTATCTATGAAAAATATGGGGATCTCACAACAGTGTGACAAGCATTCACCAGCCTTCAGTAGGCCAACCAGGATCACAATGCCTACATTCTTACCGCCAGTACTGAATGAGAAAGGGAGGCAGCATGATCATATACCCTTTGGAGACTATTTCCGTAAATGGCAGTCCATGGGGGAAGACTTCAGAGCAGATTTTCCTTTCAAAGATTACTGTCAACTCAGGCAGGATGAAAGTGAATGGAACAATGGGGGATCTAGCATGCAGAGTTCAAAGTTGCAGCATACCACTGGGAGGTCACCTTTTCCCATGTATGAGGGATCCACTGATCCCTGTGAGTCTAAGCCCAAGAAGATCAGAACATTGAAAAAGATGAGTTTATTCTCATCTATTTTCAGATCCAGAGAAGATGCATCCACCTTTGAGGAGGTCAAGAAGATTGAAGAAAAAGAAGAGGAAGTACCATGCACTTCCTATTCTCATCAAGAAGAAGATATTGAGCATGGAAGATATTTGGATCATGAGATTCTCAGTGATTACCTTGTTGAGTATAGATCTCAACCTAGAGCCTTCAGGGAGACTCTAGATTTTCCTCATTTCATCCAGCTGAAGGAAGAGAAGAGGCCATGTAGCAGAAAAGAAATCAAAGGCAATAGAATTTTGTTGTCTACCTTTGATGGGTCATCTAATGCAAGAACTTGGGTGAGAAAGTTGGAGGCATTTTTCCTACTACATCCTGTAGCAGGGAAAGAAGCTGTTGAAATCTCAGCACTGCACTTGGAGGGTGAAGCCTATGATTGGTGGTGCAGCCACTTGAGCCATGCAAGGGTGAAGACTTTTGCAGAGTTCACTCAAGGTTTGATCCAAACCTTTCATGGAGAAAGAACAAAGAAAGAAGAGATCCCATCACCTCTTGAGGAGGCTTGTGATAACGCTCTCACACTCAGGGAAGAGCAGCCACATGCATCAACAGTTGGGGCAGCCAACACTTTTGAGGAAGGGACTCTTGTAGCCCTACAAGAAGTTCCAAATGCACATCAAGAGCAGCTTGGTTGCACTGCATTGTGCAATATGGAAACACTCAAGAAGGAACCAAGCCATCATTCTCATGAGCCATTGTTGGATTGTACATCACATTGGAGGTTGGGGTTTGAAGCCTTGAAGATTGATGGTAGACATCTTGGAGTAAGAAACCTTTTCTCCCTTCAAGATGACACTTTCTCAATGAGCTCTTCTCAGCTAAAAGAGGAACCTCTACTTTCAGATCCAAGACCTCATTGGTTTTGGAAGACTATGGATGAAAGGGAGGTCTCAAGGAGAGATCTCATTGGAGATGCACTTCGACACACCATGGAATGCAATGCTTTTCTTCCCTTCTCACAAGAGCAGATAGAATATGGAAGACATCTTAGGATGAATAACATCTCTCATGCTTGTGTTGGACATCCCTTGAGCCATACACATCATGATGGGAGGATTTTGCCTACCACCTATTTGATTCTTGATAGGGTCTCATTGATCCTTGAGAAGCTTTCATTTCAAACTCCCATAAAGTGCAAAGACAGGGATTTGATTTGGGAGGATGGTAGCCCTCATGGGAGGAGTACCAGGATAAGGAGAAGAAGGAGGCATCCACAGGTGATTGAGTGGATGTGGTTGATGAGCAAGGAACTAGGAGGCTACTTACAGATCTATGATACAAGGCAGCAGGAGGCTTGGCTGCGCTGGTTACTCTTGAAAGAGTTTGGCCATCACTTGGAAAACACTCTTCCTAAGAATGGGAGGATGGAGAAAAGATGGCAGGATACTTGCATCATTGAGCAGCATAGAGAATGGATGCATGATGTTGATGTGTCTTCATCACATGAGATGTATGATGGAAGTATGAGGAGGCAACAAAATACTTTGTTGCTTTGCTTGGGAGAGCAAGGGCAGATTTGCTCTCACACTTTGTATGATGTTGCAGGAGGAGGGGATGGCACTATCTCCTTGATCTTTGATGATGATTGGGAAGTATTCCACATTTGTTGCAGCATTATTGGAAGAATCTTTGACAAGGAGCATGTCAAAGAACATAGTTGTATATTGACAGGAGCTTATTTGCATAAGCTCACAGCGTTGTCACCTTGGAGTAAAGACTTATGGATGAAGTGTGCCCAGCAGAGATATGGTGGATCCATAACCCATAGGTCCCAGGATCACTTCATATTTGTTGCACTTGATGAACAAAGAGGAGGTAATGATGATAGAGACATCTATGGCATATTCTTCTTGACTTGGGTTTTCAAGCATAAGGAGGATTATCTTTTTGCAGCACATGGTTCATTCTTCTTCATAGCATGCCAAAACACTATGAAGGACTCATGTATGGACCCATGTACCATCTTACTTCCAGCATATGGTGAGAATCTTGTTTATACGTTCATTGATTTGCACACTCTTACCATTCTTATGCAGTGCATTGCTTCACAAGAGGGCAAGCTCGTCAAATTGCTCCATGAATTGTATTGGGCCAATCTACATGATGGAGGCAGCCATCTCTTTTGCGGCCTTGGGCAAATGTTTTATCACCACATGTATGTTCAGTTGCTGACATGCATGATTAACCATGTAAAAAGAAACATTTTTCCATGTACTTTTATCAAGCAGCAACTTGCAAAACTGCGCTGTCACTACGGGGAAAGCTGTTGGTACCTTCTTGCATCACTTGTAACCTTCAGCATTTTCTTTATTTTGCTGCTGATCATGTCTTCATTTGCTGATATAGATCAGATTTGTATGGGAGGCTTGATTATGAGGGAGACACATGAGCTGGATGTGTCCGTGAGTGGGAAAAATTCTCACAATTTCTGCACTACATGTTCTAATGGGAGCATGAGAGGAGATATGGCCAGCACAGCCAAATGTTTGTTCTCTTTTGAGGTGGGCCATAAGATTGATATTCATCCATTGTACAGCCATGGGCAAGTGCTTGATCATGTATTATTGTTGTTACACTCAACCATTTACTATCCTTTAGTAGATGTGATGAATCATGGACATTGCTTGCCATGTAATTTTCTGAAGTTGCAGTGGATGAGACTGCGTTGTATCCTTGTGAGAAATTGTTTGCATCATGTATCATCATGTAAAACCTTCAGAAAACCTCTCATTAGGATGTCCCATGATGACCATGTCCTATTCTTCATGGATGGATTGTTTTGGGCCAGCTTGTTCTTCATTGTTGGAGGAGCCTTCTTTGGAGGATTGTTCTTCACTTTGCCATTGGAGGGCAATAATTTTGCAGCCCAGGATCAGCATACACTCTACACTTGTCATGAGTGGAGAGAAGGACAACATGGGGTAAGCTATGATGCTTGCCAAGTTCAGATTTTCAGCCCACCTTCATTACCGGAGCTTGAGGTGGAAGGAGATTTTCAGGAGTTGCCTTGTTGGGAGGTGGCTAATTTTGTTTGGATGATTGCTTGGGGATGGAGGATCCACATAAGGGAGATGTTCCTCATTATATTCCAGACTCCATGCCTTGAGTGGCGATTCTTCAGTTCTATCCTTGCAGTTGCTTGGGGACAAGCAACATTTGGGAGGGGAGGATTGTAATGTTCCAAATTTTTCTTCAATAAATTGGAACATTAAATTTTGTCTAAACTCATTTAGGAGATGAATAATTGGGTAAGGAGGCCCAAAGATAATAAAAACATAAATAAAATCCCTCTAGTATGAAAAGGGATCAGCCATGGAACCAGATTTCACACCCTCATGTGTGAAAGGAGATATTTGCAAAGAGGTTTGACCAAGTCAACTAGCACAGGGTATGAGTTGGGAAGCACTACGTGACAACATAGGAGGGAAGCTTCTAGAGGAAGGGCCCATGAGGAGTCTCCAATTGCTATATAAATGGAGGGGAGTAGAGCTATTGCCATTCATGCATATGTTTATGATATTGAGTTGGTCATTTCAACTTCTTGAGCACGCTGGTTGTTTAACTAGTCTGCAACACTGTTTAGTGCACCAAGTGTCTCTGTTCGGAGATCTCACCCTCAGCCTCGGGGGACTTCGAGTGCCTGCTCGGGTGAGGTTGTCCCATCATTATTTTGGCTCAAGACGGAAGCATCATCCTCCAGGACAGCATTATTGCTACAGCAGCATAATATTGCGTTGTAGGGTGTTGCCATGGGAACTCCACAACACCACTTCCATTGCTTGTTTTTCAGAGGGAGAGTCTTTCTTTCCTTTGGAGGATCAGAGTGGAAGACATTGGATCTGATTTGTAGATCTTGGCATCAGGCCAATGTGTTCTTCATGGTATACTGCGCAGTTCTTTCCCCAGATCTGCGTTATTGCTGAAGGAGCAACGTTCCAGGGTTTTTGGCATCATTTTGGAGCTAGATCTCTGATGTGAAGGAAGCCTCCTTGCATCAAGGGTGATCCTTGGATTGGCCAACCAATCCAAGTATATTTCTGATCTGATACATTTACTGAAGTTTTTGCTTCAGAAATTCTGAATCATTCTACAGATCTGTTGTAGTAAAACTCAGATCTGCTCCGGCATTTTCATGTATTGCTAAAATCCCCAAGGGGAATGTAATAAAGAGCCCTTTGGGCATTTGGTTTCATTATAGATCTTTGTTTTCATGTATTTATCAGTTGCAGATCTATAATATAATAAAAATAAGCTTCAGCCTCCTGGAAATAACGTTGAAGGGTTTCTGGGTCATTCTCTTGTCTTGCAGCACCTCAATCTTGAGGGATTTTCTATGTAAAACTGCTGTTTAACCTTGCTTAATGCCTATTCCATGTTCCTAAACTCATTCTCTGATTTTTCATACTGTTTTACATCTTATACCTTTAGAAAATACGTTTCCCTTGCTTCAGTAAATTTCTGCATACTCAAAGTCATGGGAAATCAGGGTTTTTCTTGACTAGTCAGGAAGGAGGAACTGTTTAACTTAGTAAAACGCCTTTGTTTTTGCTGAAATTCGACATGCATATCCCTCTTGACCTAATCTAACATATTCCAAAACCCTGATCCTTCATTTTACGCATATTGTCTTATACACTTAATTTAGGGCCAAAATCCTCACTTTTCCCCACCTTTTTGCCCGTAAACGCTAAGTAAAGGTGGTTGCAGTATTTGGAGTAGCTTGCTAAGTGTTTTTAAACACTTTTTATGATAGCGGAAGCTCACTTTCCTGAAAAATGCGTTTTTCAGGCATGATTTGCTGAGAAATCCATTTTCGGGATATTACATTTATACTAAAAACGTAGGTGATTAATGGACATGACTATTGGTCTTCCAAGCCTACATAAGATTCTGGCCGACTTGATAATTAGTCTTATAATACAAATAAATTCATAACTTCATAAATACTTATTGGAATCGAATGATCTTTAGATAAATCCTACACCTCTCGACGAGAGGGATCCAATAAAAATATCAATTGCCATAAATAAGCTGACCCACATGGAGTTTGGCCCTAGTTATCAATTTAATAGGCTAATTAGGTTCACTGACGTGGATTGGGTTGGAAGTTCAGCAGATTGGAAAAGCACAAATGGGTATTGTTTCAACATTGGATCAGGAATGACCTCCTGGTGTAGTAGAAAACAGAAATCCCGGCTCTGAGCTCAGCTAAAGCAGAATATATGGCAGTTAGCACAACTTCGTGCAAAGCCATATGGCTTAGGAAATTGCTTGTGAATCTATTCAGGAGAAGGATGGAAGCAACCAGGATTTTGTGTGATAATTAGAGTTGAATCAAGCTCTCTGAGAATACAGTATTTCATGATCAGTCGAAACACATTGATATTAGGTGTCACTTTGTCAGAGACTGTGTCCAACAAGGAGCAGTACAATTGAGGTACACTCCAACAGGAGAACAGGTGGCAGACATCCTCACCAAGGCTCTATGAAGAACAAAGTTTATTAATTTCAGGGAGAATATGGGGATGGTGAAGAAGCCATTTCAGTAGTAGAAACGAATAGTATCGAGAATTGCAGTGCAGCAGTTAACAATGGCAGTGTTATGGGCAGCATGATGCAGCATGTTGAGAGGGAGTTGTAGTACATATGTAGCAGTGGCAGTGGCAATGTCATGGGAAGCAGTACAGGAAACAACAATGTAGTGGATGTGAGGCAGCAGGCCAAGCATCAGCACAGAGGACCGATGTGGAGGATCAGTGTGATGCTTCTATGGTGAAGCATTGCTAGAGCACATTCCTCACTAAGAGGGAGTGTTGATTTTGGGTAGCATCAAATGTGCTATAGCCTTAAAAATTGGTGGAGAGGCTAAGGCACATGAGATCTCCAAGACCCAAAAATCGTTTGGAGAAATTCCACCCGGCTGAGGAGTTATTAAAATAATTAATATTTTTAATGGGTTCCAAGTCTAAACTTAGGATAATAAAAATATTAATGGGTATTAATAAAGATAAGGATGAGAAGCTTCTAAGAGACGAGGATCAAGTCTGTTTTAATCTTAGTCGTTGATTAGAGACTTAATCTCAGCCGTTGATTCATCAACAGGAAAAGTATAAGAGAAGACTTGAGGATCATTTGGAGACACACCAACAGATACTCAATATCCCAAGGAAAATCGATTCTCAAAGAGAAGGAGATCGATTTCAGAGGGAGAGTTGCAAGGTGGAGGAAGAGGAGGGCATCAACAGCAGTCAGTGACTGAGGAGGAGGTGACGTAGGGGTGTCGGGGTCCAAGTATGAACAATCTATTCACCCTTTTTCCTACATTAATCTATCAATCCAGGTGCATATCCTTTTCAAGGCAACATGCAAAGTATATGCAGGGGCAAGGTTACCATCCATCACCGACCAAGGGTTCGTGATTAATACTCAAAGCATTGCCGTAAAACTGAAATTAACTGCAGTACTCAAGAAAAGCAATTACAAGAAATAACAATCTGCAACAGCAACCATAAAATGATAAATGACACACAACAGGAACTATGCAGCACCTGATCAGAAGAGCGGGCCCAGCTCTCTGATTAGGGCTGCGTTAATCACAGCGAAGAGTGGAGCAACAAAAGGAGTGGTATATTATTAACTGGAAGAAAACTATTACAATATCGATGGGGAGCCTCTTCTCCCTTTTTACAGGAATAACCTATCTTTTATACAAAGCGAAGGAGAACAACATCCTTCCCCAAAACCTGGTAATCGTATACCCAGAAATATACATTGGTTCAGAACGGCACTAGCACCGGATGAACAAGATCAGAGAATGGTCCAAGAATGGTTCAGGGACATCTACGACTCTGGCTACACGGCTTCCTTATGGCTGGTCGTTGTTGTGAATCGTGGATCTACTACGGGACACTGAAAGATCGATACCTATTCTCTGGAAGCTGCGGTCAAACATGTGTTTTAGTGTTGTGAATAGGCAAAACCCCGCGACTTTACTTCATTAATAAAATATTCCAATAGACAGGAAAGGGGTAATTACCTTGCAGATTTAGCATAGTAAATACAGATGAATAAGTGCAAAAAGGACAAAAAGAGGGATGGAAATGCAACAGAAAGATAGCCCGATTTGGTGCCCAACATCTCCCCCCAACTAGCCTTCTACATGTCCTCATGCAGCTCGCCGCCTCCGCAGGTCTGGGTTATGCAGACTGTTGGCTTCCTGGAGTTGAGCGAAATCATACTTTTGTGTTGCCATTATGACACAGATTTGGTTTTGTCCTTGATGGCAACTCACTCAGATGACAGATCACAATTCAGCAGGTTAACAACACAGAGTTATAGATCAGACTTCATAGAATGAATAAAGAGAGGTATACGCAGGTTCACCTTGATAAAGTAGCGTATACACGCGCGTTAATAGACCAAAAGGAGCGTATACGTACACACGCACTTTCACAGAATGAAAGGCGCGTATATCTTGGAAAACTAAGTTTTGGTCCAAGGTATTTGGTCCATGGTATTTTGGTCCATGGTATTTTGATCCATGGTATTGGTCCAAGATATATGGTCCAAGGTATTGGTCCTAAGTGGTTTTGGTCCTTGTTATTGAGTAAGGCCTAAGACTATAAAAGAAGGAGAAGATCATTAGGCAAAGGCACTCAAGGATTGAATATCTGACGAAGAGCAAGATCTATTATACAGGTTATTTGGGTTATGGTGCATAGCTGGATCTGAACCAAGGATGAACCCTAGTGCTTGATGAAGGATGAGATCTAATGATGGGTCAAGATCTTAAGGCTTGAAGTGAAATATCTTTATTTGGTTTGATCATTTATCTGAATAACTAGTGCATGTTGTAGTTTGTAAATATGATGATCTGGGTATAACTGAAGTCTAGAATTGTTGTAATGTTTAAATCATCATTTATAGATCTGTATGCAGGTTCACTTTAGAAAAGGTGCATATACACGCTGTTTCTGCATGTCAAAACTGCGTATACATCTTATGTAATATCCCTAACCCGGAATATTCCTCAAACCCCAACAAAACTCCAACCAAATACGTGCAAATGATATAATAACCCAAAAATGACAAAATAACTGTGGCACAGCATATAATAATGTAAACAGGAAATATAAGCAGATACTCAAGAAATGCAGCGTAAAATGCTAAGCCATTTTATTATACTGAGCAATAAGATAAGTACAAGAGGTGATCAGAAATATGGCACCTCGACTTGCACAAGGCAAGTGAAGAAATACTCTCAGAATAACAAAGAATGGCCTCTCTGTGTGGATGCTGTTGCTGCTGCTAGAAAACAAATAATGATTCGGGGCTGCTCCCCTCCTCGGGAAAAGCTGAAACTCTGGATTCGGGCTCTACTCAAGAAACCCAGAAAAACCCAGAACGCTTTCCTGGAATAGCCGACCCCTAGAAATCATCCCCTTGGGGTTCTGCGCAATTCCTCCAAGCTCTGCACTGCCACTGAAGGAAACCCCTCTAAACTCTGCCTAAAACTCTACCAAAAATCCTCCAATAGACAAGGGCTAGTCCCCTGCTCAATCACCCAGCATAAATCCTCCTGCAAAACCCCAATCCAATACTACTGCCAGAAAGAACTGTGTCCCTATCTCAGTGCTGCGCAGTCCTCCAAACATTGATGAAACTACTGCTGAAATGCTGATAAAACTACTTCTCAAATGCCAACAGAAATACCTTGCCTGAGCAGGCACTCGAATTCCCCCAAGGCTAAGGGTGAGATCTCCGAACGGAGACACTCAATGCACTAAACAGTGCTACAGACTAGCTAAACAGCCAGCGTGCTCAGAAGTCGAAATGACTAGCTCAAAATGCACATAACTTAATGATCAAAATGAAGGAGCTCCTCTCTCTTTTATAGCCTTCGCCTCTCTCAATCCCAATGCTCACCTCTTCCTGCATGGTTCCCCTCTTGCCACGTGTTCCTTCCCTCCTGCGCAGTCTCTCCATGTGTCTGTGTGGGCTCCATTTCTGCGTCCCCCCTTGGCCCCCTTGGCTCCCCTTTAAGTCACAACGTTGTGCTACTAGGAAGTGACTTTTTATTTTAAAGTGAGTTATGTCCCCCGTCCTCACTTTTTTATTTACCAATAACTATAGAAGGCAAAAATTGAACAAAATCGAATATTCCAATTAGCCATGGCTAATTAGGAATATTACATCTTAAATTTGATTTGCAGATCTATACGCAGGTTCACCTTGAGAAAAGAGCGTATGCATGCAGGTTCGACACATGGAAATAACGTATACCTCATAAAATATGTTTTAGCTCTTTCGGTTTCTGTTGCAGTGTTCTGGGTTCTGGCTTGGGTTCTGGTTACTGTATTCTGGTTACAACATTCTGAAAGATCAGATTGAAGGTTTGTCGAAGTAGTTGATTGATTCAGTTGTGGTTGGTGCAAAGGAGATTGGTTGATGCAGATATATTTGATGATTGAATGATGTTATTGATGGATCCAGTCTGAAAATTTATGAAATGTGGTCCTTAGAAGAAAAGAGAAGGTTGTAGCCTTCTATAGGCCGACACCTACGTACTAGTAAACATATCAGCTAGTACAAGAGCTAGGGGGTTGTAGCTCCCTTCCAGGAGAAGTTGGAGAACGAGAGAAGGTTGTAGCCTTCTGCAGGTAGAAGCTTGCATACTGGTATAAGACTGCACCAGTACAAATTGTAAAAAGAAGTTTCTTAATAAAAAAAAGATAGAGATGATTGCAGCAGGTGGTTTTCACCCACATTAGGTTTCCACCTTATATCTTGTGTTCATGTGTGTGATTGTCTGTTCTATTTTTACTGCACCTGGTTACTGTTTATATGGTTCTTATGCACTGATTAAAGATCAACATATGATGAATTAATTGAATCATAAGTTTGCGGTATATACGCTAGTTGCCTTAAACACAGTTGCGTATACACACGTGTTCCATTAACTGAAGTAGCGTATATGAATCTGATTATGGAAATAAAAAAAAAATATTGACTTGCTAATACTGATTCACCCCCCCTTTCAGTGTTATTTCCAACACTTCGGCCATCTTTGTCCCTGGAACCTTAAAACCTTTTGAGAGGAGGATTTCCTTCCACCAATCACCCAGAACATTATATGCTGGGGTGTAATTTTCCACTGGCAACCAGATGGTGGGGAACTGGAACCGGATCCCCATCCACTGGACCTCGCATGTTCGGACGCACGCCACATACCTTGGCACTCTGCTGAGTGCTCGTGCAAAATTCAATGCTCCAAACAGTTCCCTATTCCGGATAGTTGTAGGTGACATCATCCATCTTTTCTGACAGCAATCAAGGGCTTCATCTTGAAACGTGACTAATTGTTTGACACAAAGATCAAGGCACCATTTTTGTGTTCTTAGCATTCTTTCCTTGTTTCCCACAATTCCCAAAAAGGTGTTGTGTTTATTGAACATGGTTATTGACCTTTCATGTTCTCCTCTTACTATAAAGGGCTTTGTAACCTGATTGGACTCAAATGTATTAAAAGCCTTCTGCCAACTGATCTGATTAAAAGTGTAAGAGGTGAGAGCCCTTAGATGAATGTCTCCCACATATGGGACTGGGTTGAATCCTCTATCTGTGCGCAGTAGATACCCATGCATGTAAAACTCACACATCAAATGCTGAGTTGGAAAATCATGGCTCCTCAATATGCGGAGGAATTGTACACCATCCTCTATTTCATAACTGATTTCATTCTTGATGCTCTCCATGCAGAAGAAAAGAAAACGTTCATGCAAGAATAAAGAATAACAAGAAGCAGGGGAACGACATGCCATCACCTCTTGTGCTAAGTTAAACATCTGCTCCTTATCAGCTTTCAATTCTGCCACTTTCCCTTCTAGCTGCTCCATCTTGAGTTGTTGCTTCGCATGCCTCAACCTCATGACATCTATACGCTCCACATATTCAAAAATGGTTGTGGAGGCTCGTTCCTGAGTTCTTTTTACCTCGCTTTGATACCGTGCTGTAGTGGATTTCCAAGTCTGCACTTCGGCTGTTAGGGCATATTCACGGTCTTCAAACAGTTGCTCAACTGGGTCTATTTGAGTGGCAGCAAAAGTTGTGGCTATCTAGTCCACCTGAGTCCCTACTTCAACTACTGTGGCTTGGGACTTTTTGGCCTGCCGCTTGTATTTCTTCACCTGCTTCTGCAATTTATGTACCTGTTTTCTCAACTTCCTAACCTCTGTCTTGAGCTGCATTGTTTCTCTAAATTGCAGCTGGTATTTTTGTCTGACAAGTAGTCTTCGTTGTTCACACAACTCCACCCATTCTTGCTTAACCAAAACCTCTTCAGCTTCTGCAACTAGTTCAGCTGGAGGTAAATCCCCCGGGAAAGCTTCTGCTACGCCGACTGCCAGGTTTCCTTCCATTGCTCATTCTTCCTCAATTATTTCTTGTTTTACGGCCTTCTCGCCCGGCCTTACCACTGGCTCATTCATCGGGACCACTTCGCTTGGTCCCTCCTCTTCGCCAACAACTGCTTCCTTTTGTTGTGTGATCACTACGACCAGTGGTGCCCTTGTGAGATGATCACCCGTTAATATTTCTACTGGAACCCCTCTAGGTTCCCTTGCCTCAGGGATATTTGCCTCTTCTTCTCTTTCAGGCTCCGAGATGCTTGTCGTCTAGGCAGCATCTATCCCACCCGGTTGTGATATTTGTGATGTTTCAAGCTCCTTTTCTTTGAGCTGTCCTTCAAAAGGGTCCTGTTGGGAGTCCACAGTCAACAATCCTCTGGCACCTCTTCTTCTAGTCGACTCGTCAAATTTCAAAGCAGGAGGAACGACGATATCTTCTTCTGTGCGCTGGGGGGAACGAGATACCCTCGCTCCTCTTGGGATAGAAGAGAAAAAGGAAAACTGGCAGGGATCTTCATTCTGGCCTTCGACAATTCTGTTCTGGGTCGCGTTCCTTACTTGTACAGTGTTTGGTCCTGAGGTTGATGCTGGTTCTTGTGGAGCAGTGCCAACCTCATGCCCTAGTTCTCCTAGAACTTCCTCCGTAGTTTCCATGGTTCTCCCAGCTCCGAGCTCTTCTCGTCCTGGTTCATCCTCCTCCATTGGTTCTATGGTCAGGGCGGCCATGACCTCTTCTTCATTTGGGCTGTCTTCCTCCATTGGTTCCACGGTGGCGGGAAGTTCTTGTGGGGTACCTTTGGCCACAATATCAACCAATTCTCCCGTCCTTGCCTATTGTGGTACCTCTTCTGTTGTTGTCGTGTTGTCAATTTGCTCTGCTAGCTCCACAGTCGAGGCTGGTTCTTGTGGAACAACCTCGGTCGTGGTACTAGTGGGCCTTTCTATGTCGACTCCTCCGTCTTCCATCGGTTCCGTAGTTGCAGCTTGCTCTTGAGGAGCAGCCTCTTCTTCAAGTTCTTCAGATCCCATTTCCATCTCCTCTGGCTCCTCTTGGTCAACATAGTAATCTCCTTCTCCATATTCTTCCTCCATTGCTTCTGGTTCTTCTTCTCTGGCGGCCACAGCGGCTGCTATCTCTTCCTCCGTGGAATCCCGAAATAGCTCCCACGGAATTGGAATCTGACTAATTGCATTCATCACCAGTAGCTAGACCAGCCTGTGGTGGGTAATGACCGCCATCACCTGTCGCGACCGTTGAGCAGACTGTGCCATTAGCTAAAGACTCCTTAGTAGGAAATAAGGCACATTTAATGAGAAGGCCTCTGCTTGGGGAAATCAAAGGTGAGCTAATATCCAGAGATGATATTTAAACATAGTGGAGTACCTCCCCTCGCAAGTTATATACTTTATCACAAACTTTGCTACCTCTCCCCATGGACGCGGTAATGAGTTTCGGTCATATCCTCGCCCCTTCTGAGCAATGCTTTCTCCTGCCTGCAGAAAGGATTTAGGAAACTCCGGGAGGGAAGTTCTCCTTGAAAACCATCTCTGTCCATATTGAGAGAACCCGCTAGCTTCTGCAATGTCTTCCTCTGTAATAGGGACTTCTATCTCCTGGACCCGAGAACTTTCTTCTTCCAGATTGAGTGCGAATTCCACCACAATTGCCTCATTGGACCCCCTCAACCTATCAAAGTAGACATCCCAACTTGCATTTGCAAAGACCTGCCATACTTCCCGACTATTTCAAACTCCTGTTGTGTCTTCTGGCTCATGCCGCACAGACCATCCACCCATCGCTGTAGAGGTGGGTTCAGCACAACAAATACAGTTAGCTGGTAGGGGAAAATGGTAACAGTAATAACGTCATGGTCGCCTCGGGAAAAAGGATGGTAACAGTACTGGTACGTCTGAAGAAATCTCAGAGAATGATGGCGAGTTATGGCAGTACGGTTGGATGTTTTCAATGGTTCAATGCGGCGTGTTGGGGAAGTGACCGGTTATAACTTTTTGCATACGAATACGAATTCCAATGCGTCGGGGTTGTGATTACGAAATTGCTATAATCATTAGATTTAGTTTGGTGTGAATCATGTGATATGAATGCATTTTTGTTGGTATGCCGTTGTTTATTATGACGGGACCCCCCCCAACTTAATTACGGCCGTCCGCGGCACGTATTGGTGTCTTTTGGAATATTTTAATTAAATCCGTAAAAGTCAGCAGAGACGTACCTGGGGACCTACCTTGTGGTGGAGTAACAGCAAAATGACTAGCGGAGTAACAGCAACACAGAGTAACAACAGTGACGGAGTAATGGCACTGGCAAAGTAACAGCACCATTGATGTAACAACATCGACAGAGTAACAGCATCAGCGTAGTAACAGCACCGGCAGAGTAATAGCAGCGGCGAAGTAACAGCAGTGGCGAAGTAACAACAACGGCCGAGTAACAGCACCAGCAGAGTAACAACAACGGTGGAGTAAAGGCAACGGCCGAGTAACAGCAACGGCTGAGTAGCAGCACCAACGGAGTAACAACACCGGTAGAGTAACAACACCGGTGGAGTAACAGCAACAGCTGAGTAACAGCGCCGAGTGTTACATTTCTCCTGGCTATATTCCTTTGTTATTCCTGTAAAATACAAACAAGTAATAACAGTGCTTTTTTCAGAGAAAAGTGAGAGTGTCCTTTATGCCAACAACCATTAAACCAGATGAATCAGAAAGATGTTTGACGAAGGCATCTCTAGAGGTTGGACAGTGGTATAGCTTTAGACGGTGTCCATTTACTAAGAACGAAGTATGATTCCCATCTATTGTAATTAGTCTAACTATTCCATTGTCAAACACTACGTCCACTTCATATGGTCCCATCCAACGAGTGCGAAGCTTGCCTTTGAAATCTTTAAATCGGGAGTCGTAAAGTAATGCCCAATCCCCTACATGAAACACCTTGCTCTTGATAAATTTATCATGCCATTTCATTCTCTGTTGTTGAACAGTAGTAGTTTTTTGGACAACTACCGATTGAATCTCGTCCAACTCATTGAGTTGTTCCAGTTGGTGTTTCTGTGCTTCTGATAAGTCTAGGCCTACTTCTAAAGCTATTTTGAGCGTGCTGATCTCGAATTCTACTAGAAACAAGGGGGATTTCCCATAGACTAACTCAAATGGAGAAAACCCGATTGTGTTCCGCCATGTTGTTTTATATGCCCATAAAGCTTTTGGAAGTTTCTGTGACCAGTCCCGGCGATGACTTGCTATTGTTTTTGTCAAGATATTTTCCAATATTTTGTTTGTACTTTCTACCTATCCATTCGCCTGGGGATGATAAGGGGTTGTCACTCTGTGTTTAACCCCGTATTTCTGCATCAGCTTCCCTATCATGTGAGATGTGAACTGCGCCCCTCCATCTGACACAATTTCCCTTGGAGTACCATATCGAGCAAAGATTTCTTCAAAAAGAAAGTTTGCCACTACTTGCTCTGTTGCTCTTGCGACCGCTTTGGCTTCCACCCATTTAGTCACATAATCAGTGCAGACCAAGATGTGAGCTTTCTGATGAGAAGGTGGATTGAAAGGTCCAACAAAATCGATGGCCCATTTCTCGAAAGGTTCAAGGACTATCTGAGGCTGTAGAGGCATTTCATCTGCTTTCCCAAGTTGTCCCATCTGTTGGCAATTGTCACATCTACGAACATAATCTTGAGCATCACGAAAGATGGAAGGCAAGTAGTATCCCATCTGTAGTACTTTGTGGCCTGTTCTCTTATCTGCAAAATGTCCTCCACAGGGTCCGTCATGGGCAGCCTTTAATATCTCATAGATGTCATCCTTTGCCACACAACGTTGAATTTGTTGATCAACCCCTATATGAAAGAGATACCCTACCATCCATGAATATCGGGTACTATGATGAATAATCTTCCTCTGATCCTTATATGACAAATGACGAGGCACCTTCCCTGTAGCAAGATAGTTAGCAATATCTGCATACCACGGAGTGTTAGCAGAAACTGTAAAAAGATGTTCATCTGGAAAATTATCTTCAATGGGTGTATTCTTACCATCATTTTCTATCCTAGACAGGAAATCAGCAACCACATTGTCCTTCCCTGGTTTATCTACTATAGTAATGTCAAATTCTTGTAGTAGCAAAAGCCATCTTGTAATGCGACTAGGGGTAACAGGTTTATTCATTAAATACCTGATAGCTGCATGATCAGTATGTACAAAGGTAGGATACCTGGTAATGTAATGTCGGAATTTGTTGATGGCATAGATGACAGCAAGGAACTCTTTTTCAGTCACTGTGTAATTTAATTCAGCAGGGGCCAAATTCTTACTAACATAGTAAACTGCATATGGTACCCTGTCCTCTTGCTGTCCCAATACTGCACCAACTGTTGTCTAGGAAGCATCCGTGTGAATATGGAATGGTAATGCCCAGTCTAGCCCTCTAAGGATTGGAGCGCTACAGACCAATTCCTTGATTTTCGTGAAGGCTACATCACAGTCATCTATCCACACAAAATCTGCATCTTTTGTCAGCAATTGAAAAAGTGGATGTGCTACTTTAGCAAAATTTTCTATAAAGCACCTGTAATAACCAGCACAACCAATAAAGTTGTGTACCTGCGTGGGTGTTTTGGGTATTGGAAAGTGCAGAATTACCTTTATTTTAGCTGGGTCCATCCGAATTCCTTCAGCCGAAAGCAAATGTCCCAGAACAATTCCTTCATTCATCATCATATGGCACTTTACCATACTTAAGGAGACATGCGCCTGTATGCACCTTTCAAGAACTTTCTCTAAATTTCTCAACCCTTCTACGAATGAATCCCCATATGGAGTAAAGTCGTCCATGTAAATTTCAACACTATCGTCCACCAAATCAGAGAAGATCCCCAAAATTGCCCTCTGGAATGTTGCAGGTGCATTACACAGGCCAAAAGGAAGGACCCGGTATGCGAATGTTCCCCAGGGGCATGTGAAAGTAGTTTTGTCCTGATCTTCAAGAGCTATCTGGATCTAGTTATACCCACTAAATCCATCTAGGAAGGAGAAAAACTTTTTGCCAGCCAATGTGTCCAGAACTTGGTCAATAAATGGTAAAGGAAAATGGTCTTTCTACGTTGCCTTATTTAATTCTCTATAATCCACGCATATCCGCCATTTACCATTTTTCTTAGGGACCATTACTAATGGAGAAACCCATTGGCTGTCTGAAATGGGGTAAATAAAACCTACGTCCAGTAATTTTTGAAGTTCTTCTTTAACAACATTTTTCAATGCAGGGTTCATCCTTCTCTGAGGCTGTCTCACAAGACGGCAATCTTCCTTAATATATATATGGTGGGTACATAAATTAGCAGGAATCCCCTTCATGTCTGAGTAATCCCAGGCGAAGGCTTCTTTATGTTTCTGAAGGACATCTAAAAGTTGTTTCTTCTGGGATTTTGATAGGTCTAGGTTAATGTTCAGGGTCTTTCCTGGTTCTAATTCCACTGGGATACTTCCATGGGGTGCATCTACGGGTAGCTCTGCAGATCCCTCTGCTGTTTCAATAGTTTCCTGTGTTTCACAGCTTAAGATGGATTCTAGGATTTGTTGATTTGGTTCTGAAACGGAGCAAGGATCATTCATAAAGGCGGTGATTGCATCATCCTCCGATTCCATTTTTAACTAGAGGGCCTGTCCAATAGTAAGGACTGGTCTTAATTCCTCATTTTCTGATTCAGGTTCCTTCCTGGATAAGATTTTCTTGCTACCTGCTGGTTTTGTGGATGGGTTTGGTTCTGCAGGTGGGTATAACACTAAATTCTTAGTGTTGTGCCCATTTGAAATGACCATGTGCCCTGAACGGCACCCAATGTAAGCATCTGCAGTAGCCAACCATGGCCTACCTAAAATCAGGGGATGGCTGCCGACCGAAGATTGCGTGTGTAATACTAGGAAATCTATGGGATAGTGCCATGAATCCACCGAAATTGTTACATCTTCTAACTTTCCTACTGGTTTTACTGTAGATCGATCTGCCAGTTCTAACACTGTAGGTGTGTGCTTCAAGTTACGAAGACCTAATGTATGCATGGTTTCAGTGGTGATAACGTTGATGGTAGCACCCAGATCTACCAACACATTCGGAATTTCTATCCCATTAATTTGTACTGTCAGAATTGGGTTCCCTAGATCTCCATACTTTACAGGCATTGACTTTCCCATCATAAAATCTGATAATTTTCCCATGATGTGAATAGTAAGGGGGTCTTTGGATTTCTTTGTTGGCTTCTTCGAACAGTATTCCCTAAGAGTCTTTGCATATATCGGTACATCCTTCATAGCTTGCAATAGGGGAATTTTGACAAATAAATTCTGTAATTCACCTAATAAGTCGAATTCAGTGTGAGTGCTTGATTTACTCAAAGTCAGTCTTTTTGGATAGGGTGGTTCAGCTTGATGTTGTTTTGCAGGAGGCACCTGATTTCTACTAATTTGTTTTGGTTCCTTGTTAATTAATTTTGATTCTTTACCCTCACTATCAAGTTGTTCAATGATAACTGGTGGAGGTTGAGCATCAACTGTCTGCCCTGATCGTAAATTCATTTCATACAATTCTGCGGTGGAAATGCTATACAAAGGTAGGTTGAGAGTGTCGGTTTGATGAACTCCTTTATTATTAGGATTCGGGTTAGGTTGGATGGGAAGTTGGGGACGAACAGGTTGACTACTAGGAGGCACATTAGAGGGCAGTTGGAGTTGTTGCTGTGGCATCGGCTGAGGAAACTGCCCAGGAGAAGATCCTTGCCATGTTGGAGCTCGAACCAGCTTGAGGGCTCCACTGCTGCCAAGGTGAAAACTGGTATTGTGGCCACATGGGTGGATAGGGCATGGACTGAGGATTCATATTGAAATTACTGAAATATTGAGATGGGTCCGAGTACATACCTTGATTTCCCATTGGTGGTCGAGGTTGCCATGGCTTTTTAGACCCCATGAGGTACAACTGCTCCATGTCTTCTCTTGTCCCTTGAAACACTACTTTCAGGCCTAGCAAGGAGGGGCATGAGCTTGTTGCATGATTTAATTCACAGATTGCACATTCCTCTATGGAGTTCAATGGACATTCCCTCTCTGGATGCTTCTTTCTACACTTTGGGCAGAATATAGCCATGGTCCTATCCAATTCCAGCTGCTTCTGTTTCACTTGTAGCGTGTCCATCTGTGCCGACAGAGTACTTAGGATATCAGTTCTCAAGTTGTCCAGCAGGTTTCCGATTTCTGCCTTCGTAACACCCCCGCCAGATACCCTTGCTGAGCAAATCCCTTGTCTATTTCTTGCGAGTCCCCTCGAGCACTGGATGCATAGTTCACAGATAACATCGAAGCTTTCCTTCGATATATCTCCCTTTCCCACAATGTTCAACAATTCCAAAGAGTCCTCACGAAAAGCCCGGAGGAGGATAATTTTCAAAATATCCCTATCCAAGTCGAAGTGACCTGACCTCTGTAATGTGTACTTAAATTGTTCCACATAGTCTTCCAAGCTCTCGTCTTCTTTTTGTGTGAACCTAAAAATTTCCTCTTTGATGTTCCGGGATTTGCATCAATCCTAATATTTTTCCAGCAAAGTTGTTCGCATATCTTCCCATGTGGAAATAGACCTTCCTCCAAGGCCCATAAACCATCGCAGAGCTGTCCCTTTTAGTGTGGCAGGGAAAATTTTTAACTTCTAGGCGTCCATCATGTAGTCATACCCCGACACACTATGTCAAACTCGAACAAAAACGTGTCAGGGTCTTCTGAAATAAGCCCATGAAAGCTTGGTAAGGCTGCTAATGGAATGGGCTTCATGGGCATCAGCCTCCAGATCCCCAATCAGGAAATCGATAGTGGAGGTTGTAGGTGCCATAAATATCCTCCAATAACCACTGGGTATTTCAACAGGCTCTGTAGAAGATGGTCGAGGGTTCCTTACCACTCGGGTTCGAGTTGCTTTGACGGCACTTCCCCAGTCCCTTGGTGATGCAAGTGCCCCTACGATTCCTTCTCCTGTGTCCTAATGACTTGATCCCTCGGCTACGACCTCCTTTCCCTTGCTGGAGTGGCCTGACCCTATCGATGTTCTGCTTGCAACCTCTTCCCTTTCTATTACCAGTGTAGGGTTCCCCTGGTCAGGTATACTGCTGGATGTCTCCTCAACTGCTGGAAGGGGCTGTTGTGTCGAATCGCCCAAGAATACTGTGGACGGCACTGGTTGATCTACCGATTGTCCCTCAGATTTTGTCCTTCGCACACCCAGTCTCACGGCTGCGCGAGAGGATGCTTCTGATTCAGCTTTTGCTATAATTTGCTGGATGTAAGTCTTTCTTCCCAAGTCTGGTCCTCCCCTCTTTGGGGCTCTCCCTCTGCCCCTCTTATTTGGTTCTCTGTTCATACAAATATTGATATGATAGAAGGTCTTGGTGTCGACTTACAATGCTCTAGACTTGAAGTAAGGTGTCAAAAGACCATTCCTTCCCCAAGAAAAAAGAGCTTATGAAAAGAGAGACAACTAACAGAAAAGAAACAGGAATCTAAGGTTCAGGGCCTGGAGTAGGGCGTCAAAGGACTCCTCCCTCCCCAAGACAAGAAACAGAAACAAAAACACACCTCCGAGAAGACCTAATACTTCCAAATCTGAAGTAGGGCGTCAAAAGACTCCTCCCTCCCCAGGGTAAAAGCTAGGGTTTCCCAAAATTAAAACACAAAAGGGTTTGAAAAATAAATCTAACTCAAGGCCTGGAGCAAGGGTGTCAAAATACTCCTCCCTCCCCAGGACAAGAGGTCGGCCCTATGAAAACAGGAAAGAAAATAAAAACAAGCAAAAAGAAACACCTACGCTCAGGACCTGGAGCAGAGTGAGAAAACTCGTTCTCTCCCCAAGACGAGAGATTGACCCTCTGGTTGGTCCGGATCGTGTCTTGCACCTTGTTAGCCTCCCTGGAAACGACGCCAAAATGTTGGGGTCTAGGTATGAACAATCTATTCACCCTTTTTCCTACATTAATCTATCAATCCGGGTGCGTATCCTTTTCAAGGCAACACACAAAGTATATGCAGGGGCAAGGTTACCATCTGTCACCGACCAAGGGTTTGTGATTAATACTCAAAGCATTGCCGTAAAACTGAAATTAACTACAACACTCAAGAAAAGCAATTACAAGAAATAACAATCTACAACAACAACCATAAAATGATAAATGACACACAACAGGAACTACGCAGCACCTGATCAGAAGAGTGGGCCCAGCTCTCTGATCAGGGCTACGTTAATCACAGCGAAGAGTGGAGCAGCAAAAGGAGTGGTATATTATTAACTGGAAGAAAACTATTACAATATCGATGGGGAGCCTCTCCTCCCTTTTTACAGGAATAACCTGTCTTTTATACAAAGCGAAGGAGAACAACATCCTTCCCCAAAACCTGGTAACCGTATACCCAGAAATATACATTGGTTCAGAACGGCACCAACACCAGATGAACAAGATCATAGAATGGTCCAAGAATGGTTCAGGGACATCTACGACTCCGACTACATGGCTTCCTTATGGCTGGTCGTTGCTGTGAATCACGGATCTGCTGCAGGACGCTAAAAGATCGGTACCTATTCTTCGGAAGCTACAGTTAAACATGCGTTTTAGTGTTGTGAATAGGCAAAACCCCGCGACTTTACTTCATTAATAAAATATTCCAATAGACAGGAAAGGGGTAATTACCTTGTGGATTTAGCATAGTAAATACAGATGAATAAGTGCAAAAAGGACAAAAAGAGGGATGGAAATGCAATAGAAAGATAGCTCAATTTGGTGCCCAACAAGGGCTATTGAGAGACATCGTAGAGGGAAGACGCAGGCTGACACAGAGGGATGCAGAACCACGCAGAGTGACGCAGAAGTGGGAGAAGGGTCTCCAGGGTGTCAGAAAGTTTCCAGGAAAGGGACGAACCTTGTCTCAGGTGTTTTCTCTCAGTAGTGTCTCAGTTTCTCTGTAAAATCATTCCTTGTAAAGCGATTGTTGTTGAAGCCTAAGAAAACCCTCATCTGTTGCACCAGTTTTCCCACATTGGGTTTTTCCGGGGACAATTCTCCAAAAAAATTGTGTTGATGTGATTGGTTCTTGTGCTTGTTACTTTCTGTATGTATGTGATAACTGCAATAGAACTTATTTTAATGTTTGTTGAAGAGATTTCCTAAATAACCTATTGTGAGAAATAAGTAGGTGAAATAAATCTGTTACTGCAGTAGAATTTCGGGTTAGAAATTCTCACATCTTTGGGGCCTTTTCCTTCACTGTATAAGAGGTGCACAAATAGGAAGCACTAATTGATGTTACATGTCCACAATAATCATACTTAACACCTTTCTCCTTTCCCTTGCATCCATGTCCCTTCTTTGGGTTCTATCCCTAGTATTAGTTTCTTATGTTTCTTGTCCTTGAGTAAGGGCCCAAAAAATGGACCTACGAGGTCGATGTAGTAGAAAAAGGAGAAAAAACATGAGCCACTATGTTAAAATGAAAAAAGATTGGTTGGACAATGTTAGGTTTCTATACTACTAGTGTAGCCCCCTTATTGTTATTTTTGTGCCCATGTAGTCCCCATATTGTTATTATTGTGCCCCATACAAGCCCACTATTGTTATTGTTGTGCCCTTACATTATTATTGTTATGTAGGCTTTGATTATATTGTGACCCCTTAGACTCCTATATATAGAAAGGAGGTCTTGTCATTTGTATCATTCAAGAATTGTTCATTTATGTGATGTAAAGGAGAGTTCCCCCTCGAAGAGGCTAATTTTGAAGTCGTTGATTTATCTCTTTTTTGATCTAGTTACATAACATTTGGTATCAGAGATTTGAATTCTAGGGTTTCGTTGCTTCAAACAGACCATCGTGGAATTTTTTTTATAACATTTTTTCTACGAAGCTTCAGAAGTTCAAATTGTAACCACGTGGAGCCGAAATCCTGGTGAACTTCGTGTATGAATTTCAGATCTTGTAACGCTATATTTTCGAAGGTATGATCCGAGGAAGTTAGGGTTTTTGCAGACTCCAAAATTCCATCTCAAACAGGTGACCTAGGGAAAATCGTCATAACGTTCTCTCTAAGCATCAGATTTGAATTTCGTAACAAGTGATGGAAAGAGGACGCACTGTAGTGTTTTAGGTAAGTCTTTTAGGGCCAAAGGTTGAAACTATTGATTTTTGGTAACATCGGATGTGCTATAGCCATGAAAATTGGTGGAGAGGCTAAGGCACATGAGATCTCCAAGACTCATAAATTGTTTGGGAAATTCCACCCGGATGGAGAGATATTAAAATAATTAATATTTTAAATGGGGTTCCTAAGTCTAAACTTAGGAAAATTAAAATATTAATGTGAATTAATATAATATGGGTGAGAAAGTTCTAAATAATGAGGATCAAGCCAGATCTAACTTTAATCGTTGATTAGGGACTTAACCCGGTCATTGAATCATCAACACGAAAAGTATAAGAGAAGGCTTGAGGGTTAGTTGGAGACAAACCAAGACACCAAGAGAGATCAGTCAGTTCGATTTTTTGGGGCAAGGTTTGCTGAGGAAATCGAACAAGTGATTAGTTGTAGTGAGGGGCAGTTCGGCAGGAGGCTGAAGAATACATATCAGAGAGGTAGTAGAGTGCCGGAAGAGGTAGCGCAGAGCCTAGGAGGGTTGACACAAAGGCAACAAGGGCTGACGCAAAGGCTAAGGAGGCCAACACAGAGGACGCAGAGGGCCAAAGAGGCTGACGTAGAGGACGCAAAGAGCTTCAGAGGCTGCGTTGAGGTAATTCTGTGGGACAGACTGAGAGCTGATTGGCTAACGCTGAGCCAGAGAGGGTACAGTTATGAATAGGGTGACGCAGTTTCAGAGGAGTGCGTGGAGCATCTTTCGCTGTCCAGCACAAGGAAAAACCAGAGTCACTGTGGGATTTTTCATCCGGTTGCTGATCAGCCGAAATATCTGTTTCCAGATAGAGGTATTGCTGCCAAATATATTCTCTGAAGGGTGAGCCATTTCTGGCACCCTAGTTGTATTCAAAATCTGCTTAATAATAAAACCCTCTATATGTTGCACCAGTTTTCCCGAATTGGGTTTTTCCAGGGATGATTGTCCAAAAATAACAGTGTCCCTTGTGTTGTCTCAATTTATTTCAGTTGTTGATCTGTATATTTGTGAAGATTGCAATTGTGTTTACTTCGATTTTTATGTTATGAAATAACTTGTTAATGTAAAGAACAAGTAGGAGGTAGTAAACCAGATATTGTAGTAGGGGTTTCTAATGTGTTAGATTCATGAACTTTCACATGGTATCAGAGTGATTATAGATCAAGGAGGACTGAAGATACCAGCAGAAGAAATTTGATGATTTGCAGCACAGAAGCAGCTGTCCCAAGAGACAGGGTTGTTCCAAAGCTGAAGAGGCAAGAGGAGGAGTGACGTAGTGCTAAGAGGGTGATGTAGAGGCTCACGCAAAGCCTACGTCAGCATTCTGAGCCAAAAGAAAGGCCAACACAGAGGCAGAACGGGGGGTAGATTAGGGCTACGCAGTGCCCAATCATCTTTCTCAGCCAGAAAGAATCGACGTTGAAGCCAAGAGGAGCTGATCCAACTCTCACTGTGATTGCGCAGAGCTATAAAGGGCTCAAATTCTTCAGGTGCCGGGGGTTAAGGGAGCTGTGCAGATTATGATTTGAGGAGCTGGTGGGACACTGTTTCTGTCTGTTCAAAATAGTGTCTAAGGAGACAGAACCAAGGTAGAGGGAAGCACTACCTCGATGGATTTTTGGCCAATAAATCCATATCCAAGTTGCAGCAGCAAAGGAGGATTGGAGAGGAGTGATTAGACAGTTGGTAGAAGGATTTCCAGGAGGGAAGTAGAGACTCAGAGGGAGTCCAGAAGAGGAGCAAAGATGGCAGTAAACGGATTGAGGAATCATGACACAGGGCTTCCAATTTCGTCATCTGGAAGGCCAGGATCCTGGCAATCCTGGATAAACATAGCATCAAGGACTATGCCTTGAGAACCGTAGCTGTCCCAGTTGACCCTAATGCTAATGAGAAGTATAAGGAGGCCCAGTTGAAGGTGAAATGCATGATTCTAGACGAGGTCAAGGATCATGTCATACCACATATTGCTGAGAAGAACACAAAAAGAGAAATGTGGGAGACCTTGACCACCTTGTACTAGGGCTCTTCCATGCAGTAGAAGATGCTATTAGAGAATCAGTTGAGGTCATATTAGATATAGAAAGGAGAGGAGATAAATCACTTCCTCCTCCGGTTGCAAGGAATTCGCAACCAACTTACTTCCGTGGGGTCTACACCAGATCCAGAGTTTATGGCCAAGAGTGCTTTGAATGCAGTCTCCAAGGACTGGGAGATGTTTGTCCAAAGAATTTTGGGCAGAGCGACTCTCCTCAGTTCGGAAGAGATGTGGGCAGCTCTTCGACAAGAAGAGATCAGGAGGTTGACCAAGGTAGGGAGTAGTGGTAAGAGAGTTCAAGTCAAGAAAGAGGAGGAGGAGGATGCGGCTCTAGCATCTGCAGGATAGTAAGGGAAGAGGAAGAAGAAGGACATCTCAAAGGTCAAGTGCTTCAACTATGGGGAGTTGGGACATTATGCATCTCACTGCCTCAGGAAGAAAGGCAAGGGAGAAGCTTTCGACTCAAAGGTAGCTCCAGCAAAGGCGGAGAAGGATGTCAAGACTGATGACGATTGTGCCATGAGTGTTCATGCACCTCTAGAAAAGAGGTGGGGTGATATCGAGTTGCAGTAAGGAGGACTAGATGCTGGAGTGGGATCCTTGAGGTACCCAAACTCTTGGATCACATCCGGCTACGGGAGACCTTAATGACAGTAGCATGATGACAGATGTCATGTGATGAAGTGTGGTGGAATAGCAAGGCAGGGCTAGAGTGAAGAAGTCTGTAGCAATGCAGCAGAGGTTGCAGCAGTGCGAGAGGCACAAAGGTGTTTGCAGCAGCGCAGTGACAACAGAGGGAGCATAGGATAGCAGCAGAGGTAGCTTGAGCATCACGAGGCTTCCAGACTGACTGGGATGTCAGTGTTTAGGGAAAGTCAGTTACTTACTTCTCGGTAACTGAGTTGCAGTGCAACAATTAGTAGTGGCAGTGCTATGGGCAGCATTATGCAGCATGTTGAGAGGGAGCTGCAGTACAGATGTGGCAGTGGCAATGGTAGTGTCATGGGCAGCAGCATAGGAAGCAGCAGTTCAGTGGATGTAAGGCAGCAGGCCAAGCATCAACACAGGTACCGATGCAGAGGATCAATGTGATGGTTCTATGGTGAAGCATTACTAGAACCAGTGTTGCACACATCGCGATCGGGATTTAATCGGCGCCGGGAAAAAAGCGGAAAAAATCGTTAAAATCGGGAAAAAATCGGAAAAAAGCGGGAAAAAATCGTTTGGCACAAAAATATTCATTTTTTTTCAATTTTTTTAATATCTAAAATTTTTGCATATAAAAAGAGCGCTGCCCCTGTGCCCTGCGATTTTTACCCAAAAAATCGCGATTTTTTCGAAAAAATCGCGATATTTTCAAAAACTCGCGATTTTTTCGATAAAAATCGTTATAAAAAAAGTGGCGATTTTTATGCATAAAAATCGCGATTTGAATCGGGTAAATGAAAAAATCGCGCTTTTTCGATAAAATCGCGATTTTATCGCGATTTTAACAACACTGACTAGAACACATTCCTCGCTAAGAGGGAGTGTTGATTTTTGGTAGCATCGGATGTGGTCTAGCCATGAAAATTGGTGGAGAGGCTAAGGCACATGAGATATCCAAGACCCAGAAATTGTTTGTGGAAATTCCACCCGGATGGAGAGATATTAAAATAATTAATATTTTTAATGGGATTCCTAAGTCTAAACTTAGGAAAATATGGGTGAGAAAGTTCTAAATAACGAGGATCAAGCCAGATCTAATCTTAACTGTTGATTAGGGACTTAATCTTAGCTGTTGAATCATCAACAGGAAAAGTATAAGGGGAGGCTTGAGGGTCAGTTGGAGACACACCAAGACACCAAGAGAGATCAGTGAATTCGATTTTCTGGGGTGAGGTTTGCTGAGGAAATTGAACAAGTGATCAGTTGCAGTGAGGGGCAATTTGGCAGGAGGCCGAAGAATACATATCAGAGAGGCAGCGCAGATCCTAGGAGGGCTAACGCAGAGACAACAAGGGCTTACGTAGAGGCTAAGGAGGCTAGCGCAGAGGACGCAAAGGGCCAAAGAAGCTAACGCAAAGGCCGTAGAGGCCGACACAGAGGACACAAAGAGCTTTAGAGGTTGTGTTGAGGTGATTCTATGGGACAGATTGAGAGCTGATTGGATGACGCTGACCCAGAGAGGGTGACACAGTTCCAAAGGAGTGCATGAAGCATCTTTCGCTGTCCAGCACAAGGAACAGTCGAAGTCACTGTGGGATTGTTCATCCAGGTGCTGATCAGCCGAAATATCTGTTTCCGGATAAAGGTATTGCTGCCAAGGATATTCTCTGAAGGGTGAGCCATTTCTGGCACCCTAGTTGCATTCAAAATCTGCTTAATAATAAAACCCTCTACATGTTGCATCAGTTTTCCCGAATTGGGTTTTTTCGGGGACGATTGTCCAAAAATAACGGTGTCCTTTGTGTTGTCTTAGTTTATTTCAGTAGTTGATCTGCATATTTGTGAAGGTTGCAATTGTGTTTACTTCAATGTTTATGTTATTAAATAACTTGATAATGTAAAGAACAAGTAGGAGATAGTAAACCGTATATTGCAGTAGGGGTTTTTGATGTGTTAGATTCAGAGATTTTCATAGAAACAGTGACACGTGGCACTCTGTACAAGTTCGCTCTACTGAACCAGTTTATAATCAGGAAATTGTGGGAGATTGGGCATAACTCTTTCTTGAAGACTCCAATCTTGGTCTGACTTATTGGGTTCAAAAGAAGACTCATAGGGCTACTACAAGATGGAATTTAGATCTTGGAGATTCACAATTATAGAGAAACAACAACTGCAATATCTAGCTCTTAAAAAACAATAAAAATGTGTGTATTTTTTTAAATTTTGAATTGATTCAAAGGGCATAGTGAAGCATAGATATCATTGTTTGATTTCAAGATGCCTCGAAACAAAAAAAAAATTGACACACCTAGTAAGCAACTAGAAATCTCTCTATGACACATGAAGAAGAGGAAGAGGTGCAACAAGATATATCAAAATTATGAGACCAAGTGCAACAAATTTCTCTCTCACAAAGAGTAACCAAAAATGAAATGGAAGCTAAGATGGATGGTTTGAAGAATGGTTTAAAATTAGACATGGAAGGTTTGAAGGATGGATTAAAAGTAGACATGGAAGGTTTGAAGGATGGTTTAAAAGTAGACATGGAAGGTTTGAAAGAAGGTTTGACAAAGTTGCTATAAGAAATGCTTCCTAATGGCGAAAAGATATTAGATGAAACTCATGATGAGAACAAAATAAATGTTAATCATGATTTCATAGACTCTAACGTTGGATTGAAGACCCACCATATTCCAAATATTGATATGAGGAAGTTTGATGGCAAGGATCCGGTAACATGGATACTACAGATGGAGCAATATTTTGATCTCCATAATGTGCAACACACATAAAAGGTACGCATTGCAACTTTATATTTAGAACCCAATCAGTTTGTATGGTATCGATGACTTTGTTCTTGTAAACCACTTGTCACTTGGTCAATTTTTATGGAGGAAATGATAGCACATTATGAGGATACAAAGAGCAACACCTTCTTTAGCCAATTGATAAATCTCAAACAAAAGGGTTCAATGGCGGAGCACATTGAGGACTTCCAAAAATTGAATATAAGGGTAAATGATATTCCAGAGGAACATAGAATTGATGTCTTCATAGGGACTTTAAAGGATAACATCCAACATGAGGTTCGCCTTTGGGAACCTGATTCATTGGAGAAGGCATTCAGGGTGGCAAGAAAAGTTGAAAGCAAAATTATGGCAACAAGGAAGTCTACCACTCACAACTATAAAGATAGAAGTGTTGTTGCTCTTAGCCTTCCACAACCTACAAGGTTGACACCACAACAATTGGAAGAAAAAAGAGCAAAAGGGCTTTGTTACAATTGTGATAGAAAATACACTAAAGGTCATAAGTGTGCTGAGAAGAAATTATTTTACATAGATTGTGAAAAGGAGGAAGAAAATGAACAAAAATTGTCAAAAGAAAAGGATATACACCAGGAACAAACCTGAGAGAAAGAAGTAATGAGTCTGACGATATATTGTAATGCATTGGGTAGGAATTACCACTCCTCAAACTCTCAAGATAGAAGGAAATATCAAGAAGAAAAAGGTAATAGTGCTGATTGATTCGAGTAGTACCCATAATTTTATTCATAGTAAGATAGCTATGGAATTGAATTGCTTTCTATATCCAGCACGAGAGTGTCAAGTGATGGTTGCAAATGGAGGAACTATAAATTGCTCTAGAAAGTGCCATAATATCAAGATAACCATGGGGGAATATGTATTGAATAGTCCAATGCTTTCCATCCCAATGAGTGGTGTTGATGTTGTACTAGGAATCCAATGGTTACAATCTTTGAGTACGATAGCTTTTAATTTTCAAGAACCTTTCTTGAAATTTTTTTGGGAAGGGAAGGAAGTTGAATTAAAGGTTAAACTAGGAAAGATAATAATCTCTAATGGCATGACAAAGCTTCTAAATAAATAACGACGATGCATAATTTCACAATTATGCTCACTAGAGATTCAAACATCGAAATCGTCTATTTCTCCAGATCTCCAAAAAGTCTTTGAAAATCATTACATGGTATCTGAGACTCCCAAAGGCTTCCCACCTATTCATGATCATGATCATGCTATTCATTTGATTCCACGAAGTGTTCCTCTAAACATTAGGCCTTACAGATATCCCTATGCCCAAAAGAGTGAAATTGAATGTATGGTTGCAGAAATGCTAGATGCTGGTATAATTCAACCTAGTCAAAGTTATTTCCTTGGAATCCAGAAGCAACTAAGGCCTTTGAACATCTTAAAGAGGAAATGTGTCAAGCACTGGTCTTAGCTACGCCAAACTTCACAACAACCTTTATTATGGAATGTGATGCCTCAGGAAATGGAATTGGTGTTGTTTTAATGCAAGGAGGAAGACCCATTTCTTTTGAAAGTTGTCCAATCAAAGGAAAGCATTTACACAAACCTATTTATGAGAAGGAAATATTGGAAATACTACATGCACTAAAGCAATGGCGACATTACCTAATGGGAAGACACTTCAAGGTAAAAACAGATCGTGAGAGTCTTAAATACTACTTTTTGGAACAAAGATTATCTTCAGAAGAGTGGCAAAAATGGGTTACAAAGATGTTGGGTTATGACTTTGAAATCATCTACAAAAAAGGAAGTAAAATGTTGTTGCAGATGCACTCCCAAGAAAGGATGAGGATGTGGAAGGATTGTTTTATGCCATTTCTATTATCCAACCAAATTGGATAACTGAAGCAAGGGATGAATGGAAGAATGATGAAGAAGTGTTGACGCTCATTCAAAAGTTGCAGCAAGATCCCAGTATAGATGATACATTTAGCTGGAAAAATGATTCATTATGGTACAAAAATCGTTTATATCTTTGTAAGAATTCTCGACTCAAAAAAAAGATTCGTTTTGAATTTCACACTTCTCCCTCAGGAGGTCACTTAGGATTTTTAAACACTTACCACAGGTCAAGAAGGAATTTTTTTGGGAGGGACATAAATTTGATATTCAAAAGTTTGTGGCGGAATGTTTGGTTTTCCAACAAAATAAAGTTGAGACAATTAAGACCCCGAGTCTGTTACAACTTTTAGCCATTCCAAGTCAACATTGAGAGGAGGTTTCAATGGATTTTATCACAGATTTACCCAAGTCCAAAGGAAAGAGTGTCATCATGGTGGTAGTTGATAGACTTACCAAGTATGCACATTTTTGTGCATTATCTCATCCATTTAAAGCCAATACAATTTCTATTACATTTATGAAAACAATTCAAAAGCTACATGGAAACCCAAAGATTATTGTAAGTGACAAATATCCTATTTTCGCTAGAAATTTTTGGACATAATTATTTTCTTGTCTGGGTACTCAATTAGCTCATATCTCATCTTATCATCCTCAATCTAATGGGAAAACAGATATAGTGAACAAATGTTTGGAAGGATATCTTTGTTGCTTTGTATTTGATAAACAAACACAATAGGTCAAGTGGTTACCTCTGGGGGAATGGTGGTATAACACTTCCTTCCATACTACAACAAAAGTGACCCCATTTATGGCACTTTATGGATATCATCCACCATCCATCACATCATCTTTAAGAGAAAATCCTAAGGTTCAAGCAATGGAAGATCACATCGAGCATAAACAACAAGTTCTCCAACTCTTAAAGGATAACCTCACTTTGGTGCAGAATCGAACGAAACAACAAGAAGATCAGCATCGCAGCGAAAGAAGTTTTGATATAGACGACTGGGTATTTTTACGGCTACAACCATACAAACAAATATCCCTCAAGCAAGCTAAGAAGGATAATAAATTATCACCAAAGTACAATGGTCCTTACAAGTTGTTGCAAAAGATGGGTATTATGGCATACAAATTGGAGCTTCCTGTATCTTCCCAAGTGCACCCAGTTTTCCACATTTCATGCTTAAAGAATGTTATAGGTTAAAGCTCCCAGTTCAAACAATATTGCCAGAACTTGGCGAGGAAGGAAAAATAATATTGGAACCTGAAGCAGTCACAAAAATAAGAACTTGACAGCTACGAAACCAATCAATTTCAAAATATCTCATCAAGTAGAAGAACTTACCAGTTGAAGATTCCACATGGGATGTAATATTCCTAACGGAAATTTTACAATGATAACAAAGACATGCAAAGATAGAAACATAGAAATTTTCAAAAATGCATACACATAAACCAGAAATTTCTCCAAATCCACAAACTGACCAATAATTTATTAATAATAGTTGTTGTGGTACAAATGAGTTGGATAAAATGCACCAGGGCTTGCACAAGGCAAGCTACAAGCACCAGGTTATGAATACAAGAAATCCCAATAGCTACGATAGCAAGCTCCTCCAGAAAACTGCACTGTTGCTCCAAAACTGCACTGCTGCCTGACTTCTCCCCCTCATTTTTCCACTTTAGATTGTCCAAAAAATTCTAGGAAATTGGGAATGTGATCCTTACCCAAAACCCAAAAAAACCCAAAAAGGGTTTCCCTTGGTTCCAACCTTCAAAATTTGACCCTTCATAGCTTGGCCCTCCTCCAATTTCGAATTCTATTACTGTGACTGATCTTTTCAATATTTGTTCTCCCAACTCCAAAAATCCTCCTCAAATGGTCGTCCAATTTATTTCCTAGCACCCCAGCTCTAAACTCCCTCGGATGATGTCGACCCAAAAGAGCCTCACTCCAATGAATGTGCAATCATGGAGGAGATGACGCAGCCCTGTGTATGAGGAAGTGAGAATTGCGTGTAGGTTGGTCCTCTTGGTTGTGGCTGCCTTCCACACCCCTAAAAATGAAGAAAGAACACTCTTGTAGCTTCTCCAGTCAATTCCCTGACAACATTGTTGCACAAATAACAAGTGACTTCTCCCTCTGCACAGTGGTGGCTACCAGACTACATGCTCTACCCCCAGAAATGCATGGGACCTGCAGCTAATGCTTCTTCTAGTCTCAATGATGAAGAAAAACCTTCCTTGGGTGGCATTCGAAGTCCACCGAAGAAAGTTTTAGCTTCTCTCCTTGGGAAGCTATTGTAAGTTGTGCTAAACAACACAATATTGGCTCAGCTGAACAACTAAGGAAAATTCGATTTTCAAATAAACAAAAGATCCCTATTGCTCCCCCATTCCTTCCTTTTATAATTTTTGGCCATGCATTCCTTTTGGGTCCCTCCACCAACTCGATTTGCCTCAAGGAATTCAAATTCCTTCTTCCCCAAGTGCATACTCCATGTGGGCCTCATATTCTACTAGCATACAAATATATTATTTCTTCTATGTTTTCCACCAAAATTGGCCTTGAGCTAGTATTAATCAAAATTGTCAAAAAATTATTTTCCAAACATTAGGAAAATTTAGGAAGGAACATTACAGTCCTCCCCTCCCAGATGTTGCTTGACCCCAAGCAACTGTAAAACTGGAGGCTGTAAATTATGCTCATTCTCCCATGTAGCGTCCTCCTCCGGTAAATCTCTCCACTTGACCACCCTATTTCTCAAATTCCTCTATTGGGTCTCTAGTATGAGCTCTGGTGTCAAAATCAAATGCCCCTCATCATCCAATGGAGGCAACTCGGTTGTTGCTACGACCTATTGTCCCAATGCCTTTTTTAGGCATGAACATGGAACATCTAGTATACCTGGGGGGGTAATATGGGGTACAAAGGGAAGTACCCAAGGGAATAATGTAATAATGGGATGGACCATAGTAATAAATAAGGTGGTTAACCCATATCATGTAAGGGACCACAAGTAGTTAGCAATAATGTAATAAGCCCATGGTATTAGGTAGATGGTATTGAGGGAACCATGGTAATGACCCATGGTATTACATGTATGAGGCCTATATAGAGGCTAGAGACTCCCCATTGAAAAATGTGAAGGATTATTGTATGAACAGGCATATGGCTTGTGGAGTGTTCTCCTTCCTTAAGGAGTGAATGTATGGTGTTGCCCTACCTTGAGGGTTTGATCAATAGAGAAGCATTTCTATCTATTCAAATCTTGTTATTTCTGGGTTTATTTGCATTGTCTTATATTTTCATACCAAATCCATAACAAGTGGTATCAGAGCACTTTCTTGGGCAAAAATGGAGAATTTTTTTTTAATTTTTTGCAGGAACTTTCTAGGGCGGAGAGTTTGCAGATCATATATGTATGTTTTGGGGCAAAATGTACAAAATCTACTTGCAGATCTGGATTCTTTGTGAAAAGATATCGCTGTCCGGATGAAGGAGATATCGCTGATCTAAAAATCAGTGGTGTTGCAAACATTTTTCGGGGCGGCGAATTTGCAGATCAGATTTGTACGTTTTGGGGAAAAATATGCAAAATCTAATTGCAGATCTGGATTCTTTGTGAAAAGATACCTAAGTTCAAAAAAAAATCGGCCAATTCGAAGTCCGGATGAAGGAGATATCGCTGATCTAAAAATCAGTGGTATTGCAAACATTTTTCGAGGCGGCGAATTTTCAGATCAGATCTGTATGATTTGGGCCAAATCTAATTGCAGATCTGGATTCTTTATGAAAAAATACTCAAGTTAAAAAAAAATCGACCGAATCGGAGTTCGGATGAAGGAGATATCGCTGATTTAAAAATCAGTGTTGTTGCAGACATTTTTTGGGCGGCGAGTTTGTGGACCAGATCTGCACGTTCTGGTGAAAAATCTACAAAATCTAATTGCAGATCTGGATTTCTTGTAAAAAAATACCCAAATTCAAAAAAAAAAATCAGTCGAATCGGAGTCCGGATGAGACAGATATCACTGATTTAAAATCAACTATTTTTTTCAGCAATTTTTTGTGACGGCGGGACACTGCAGCGCGAATAGGAAATTCCAGTCCTAGATCAGGATCTCTACCACATGAAAAGATGCAGAATGGTTGTCCATTTCCGAAAACAGGTCATAATAGGGATTCTGAGCAATATTGACAGAATTGTGGCCATTTCAAATTTTCGCCAAGTAAGTGAATTTTTTTTCAAAACACTCTTCATGGCGGATCTTAATTTTATAGGGAAAGATGATAGCCCTACTATTGAAGAATTCATACAGAGACAAAAGTTCACATATGGGACACTTTGGAAGGTTTCAGTGGGGCTTAGTATGAAAGATGAGGCTGCCAGATGGTGGTTCTCACTTGACCAAACTGTCAGAACCAAACTGTCAGATGAAGAATTGGAAAGAGTCCTTTTAGACAAATGGTCTCATGCTAGAAAACAGGAGAATGAGACATGTAAGGGGTTATTTTCTACTGGTATATCCTTATTGCAGGTTCATGGATTCATTCAGAAGGAGAATATCGTTGTGTCCATAAATCCTAGTTGCAAGCAAAATCTCATAAATGTCAATTTGGCAAAAAAATTACAAGTGCCAGCAAAACAAAGGGAGCACACACAGGTTAATAATGAGGAGGTGCAAGTTTATAAAGATTTGAAGATTTCTATGGATAAGTATGTATTGCATTCTGATTTGTATGTTTCAGATATGGCTAATGTGGATGTTGTTTTGGGATACCCTTGGATGGAATCAATAGGTACTATCAACATTAATGTGCAGAAGAAATTATTGAAGCTTTGGTATAAAAAGAAGAAAATTACATTACGGGATATTTCCATCAATAAACAGGTAGAGTCCACGGAGGCTGAAGCAGAAGATGTTCCAGAGACTGACATATCAGATGATGAGCCACTGAGGGTTGACAATCAAACACAGACATCAAACCAAGTAACAGAAAAACAGGTAAGCTCCAAGGAGGCTGAAGCAGAAAATGCTACAGGTACAGATACATCAGATGCAGACTCAGTGGTTGAAGTAATATTGGAAGATAAGAAACAACAGCAGGCACCACAACATGTACCAGATACCAATCAGGCTCCATCAAGTGGTAAATTAAAGAAAGATCCACTGTTGGTTAAAACTTCAGCATATCACCACCCACATCACCCAGCAAGAAAACAACCAACAAGATGGCAACAAATTAGCTACAAGGACAACAACCCCCGCATGGCATATAGAGAGGGGCGACGATCCATCTACTATACATCAACACAGAAGAGCTACGAGAATCAACTTCCATCTCAAGTGAGTGAGGCACCAGCTAGATCGAGGATTCACCTTTCTCTTGGATGGATAGATGCACGTGCATGATACCAGTGGACTACTCTTTTGAGTAGATCTTATTATTTGTGTTCTTCCCATGTTTTGGGGACGAAACATGTTAAGGGGGTGGAATGTAGTATACCTAGGGGGGGAAATATGGGGTACAAAGAGAGGTACCCAATGGAATAATGTAATAATGGGATGGGCCATAATAATAAATAAGGTGGTTAACCCATATCATGTAAGGGACCACAAGTAGTTAGCAATAATGTAATAAGCCCATGGTATTAGGTAGATGGTATTGAGGGAACCATGGTAATGACCCATGGTATTGTATGTATGAGGCCTATATAGAGGCTAGAGACTCCCCATTGAGAGATGTGAAGGATTATTGTATGAACAGGCATATGGTTTGTGGAGTGTTCTCCTTTCTTAAGGAGTGAATGTACGGTGTTGCCCTACCTTAAGGGTTTGATTAATAGAGAAGCATTTCTATCTATTCAAATCTTGTTATTTCTGGGTTTATTTGCATTGTCTTATATTTTCATATAAGATCCATAACATTTTCATATCAGATCCATAACAGAACACGCTGTGAATCCGGCTCTTTGAAGGTAGCTCCAACTCATAGGCCACCTCACCTATCCTCTTGACCACCTAGTAAGGCCCGTAGAAGCGTGGCGCAATTTTTTTGCACCGTTCTGCTTCAGTGAAGACTGTCTGTATGGTTGCAAGTGTAGGTAGACCATGTTCCCTACTTCGAACTATCTCTCCACCCTGTGCTTATCAACATATATCTTTTGTTGATTTTGAGTCACCTGCAAATGGTTCTTGAGAGCCTAGAGAATCTCCTAGCCCTCTTGAACCCAGTCCTTGGCCCTTGGGGCCCTGCTCTCTCCAAACACCATGTCAGCAAAGTAAGAGCATCATACCCCTAAAGTGCTCGGAAAGGGGACATACCAATGGAAATATGATAAGTTGTGTTGTAGCATAACTCCCCGAGATGTAGCCACTTGACCCATGCTCTCTATTACCCAGTCACATAGTTGTCCAGGTAGCCTTCCAACCATTTGTTCACAATATCTATCTATCATCAGTGTGGGGATGATATCTAGTGCTTGGTGTGAGCTCTATCCCCATTAGCCGAACAACTCCTCCCAAAAAGTCCCCATAAATCTGTTGTCCCTGTCACTCACAATGGTCTTGGGTAGACCATGCAATCGGAAAACCTCTTGAAAGAAGAACTCAACCACCTGGGAGACTAAAGATCTCGATGAAATAGAAAAGAAGTGGGCAAACTTGGTCAATCTTTTGACCACCACATAGATGCAGTCCCGCCCCTGTGTAGATGGAAGCCTGGTGATGAAGTCCATGGATACACTCTCCCACTTCCTCTGCAGAATGGGAAGCGGCTATAGCAAACCGACCTGGTGGGTTAGCTCCACCTCGTTTCTCTACCAATCCACGCACTCTCTCACGTCGGCAACGACAAGATTTTTGGCGCCGTTGCCGGGGACTGATTTATTGGGCCTTGGCATTACGACATTCATCTTTCATCTTTCTCATCTCTCAATTGAGCCGACGGAGTCAACACTCCTTTGCATTCCCACTGGGGACAGAGTTTTTTATGTCCTTGGTTTCTTCGACATCGTTTTAATCATCTCATCTTTTCCGCCATTCATTAGCCTGTCAAGCAGCACAACATTTCCTGGCATCATTTGATCTTTTCATTGCCCTATCTTTCGTCATCTCATTAATCGTTTCATCTGCACCTTTAGCACCTAGACATTTCAATTCGTTTCTTGTTTGGGTGGCGACTCCACTTCTTCCATTTATTATTTCTCAGACAAGAAGCCCTCCCTTATATCCAGTTGTTTGTTGCCTTTTGGATCCTAGAGTTAGATTCATGTTCAAGTGGCGACTCCACTTCTTTCATTTTTTACAAGAATTTCTACTAGAAGCTCACTTCTTGTGGATCTCTTGATTTTCTTGAGCACGGGTCTCTCTCTATCATCCATTTGGTCTCTCATTATTCCTTCAAGCAAGTCATCATGGATGATTCGTTTACCCCGTGTCATTTTACTGATTTTCTCCATGATATTCCGGAAGTGGCCATTCATAAATTGTCTTTGTTCTCGGGTGGTGATTCAGTCATTGTTAGAAAGCATCTATGCAAGTTTACTCATACAATGCTCATATATTGTCGTTCTCCCTAGTATGATCATGAAGATGTCAAAATGTATCTATGTGCCTTTTCTTTAGAGGGTGATTCTTTGAATTGGTTTAATAATTGTCCTGAAGATTATTTCGCTTCTTTACAAGACATCGTCAATGCTTTTAAAGATAGATATGGTTATCAAGGTAGCTTGCCTTATGCCCCTAAAATTATGCAACAGAATGAAAGTGATCTTGTGAAGGATCCAGCTGTCGATGAAAGATTTCAAGACAATTCTCCATATTAGAATGTGCCATCCACTTGAACCGTTGTAGATCAAATCCAAAACAGTGGGAAAACAGGGACAAACTGTCAAATCAGGGTAGACAGTGAAAGGGAAAATGATAAGCAAATTATAGAGGAACTAATGCGGCTGGTAAAAAATATGGAGCTTAATCAAGAAAAATTTGTAACTGATTATGTCAAGGATATGAAAACTTTATACACCCACTTGGAAAAACGTGATAAGGAGATGGAAATCATGAAAATTAAACACTCTGATCACGTAACCGACATGCAAAGTCAGCATGCTAAGGAAATGGAAACCATGAAAGCTAATCATGACAGGGAAATTAATTCTATGCAAAACAAGTTATTAGCCCTAGAGGAAAATATGATGATCATGGAATTCAATCATTTAAATGAAATGACTACCATGGAAGCAAGTTATCGGGAGGAAATAAGTTCGATTCAAAACAAGTTGTCAACTATGGATGAAGAAATGACTATCATGAGATTCGATTATAATAATCAACAGGGAAATCATAAGAAAGAGATAAACTATATGCAAAACTGTTTCATGGGCAAAAAATGACAAAATTATAAAGGACATGGAAGTTGGTCAAATATCTCTTCAGAATAGATTATTGGCCATAGAAGAAAAGCAGGTACCATGTGTCATAAATACAAATGGAATACATATCATCGAGAACGGATTAAAAATAATGGAAGTTAATCATTCTAATCAGGTGTCCATTATTCAGAATCAAATAAAGGCTATCCAAGCTAATCATGTCACTCTGCAAGAAAGATTCGTGAAAACTAAACTCAATCAAGCAAAGTTAATAGTAAGACATGCCAGAGAAATGGGTTCATTACATAAGAGGCTGGAAGAGAGAAAATCACAGGCCCCATCTTGTTGTGAATATCCTGAGAAAGAGCCTAACTCCATTAGCGAAGATTTAACTAAGAATGACATGATCAAAGAAGAACTTAAAAAAGGTCAAGTTAAAACTCATGACACCTGTGCCACTGATCCATCATTCTTGACAGAGCAAATGAAAAATGAAGAAAGACATGTCACGCATATCTTACATACTTCATCTAAGATTTTTGAAGCAGAATGTCCTACGTCATCAGTGATACAACTTGCCACAAAGAAAAGACACAAGAGAAAGAGAATGAGAAAGCGATTTGATACATCAGATGGGCGCGAGCAGCTTAATTTTCAGATAGGAAAAAGTCCTACCGTATGCAGAATTGGACATGGCACATCCAAAAAACAACCGACAGATTTGCCTGAAAACAGGTAAATGCTCAGTATGCACTATATTGAACACGTCTGATGCCATGGGGCATTTTTGTATTGTATCTCTAACCTTATACCCTATTATTTCAGTATTTCATTTTTTAATTAGATTTGTGTTTTTCATGTTATTAGACTAGTTAATAAATGAAGAGCTTATATATTTCCTGTGCTTAACATTATATGATGATTTCTTGGATGGACGCTACTTATGTTATATTGTGTGTTGCGTGGATGCAGATTCTGGATTCTCACATTCCTCCGTTGTAGCAACGTGTCCCCAAGTAGAGCCAGATGTTGACCACTACGTGTCAATGACCCATAGTAGTACACCCCATTTTTTTCGTGAAAGGGATAGCACCTGATCGATGTGTTTGTGTCGTCCACCTATTATCATCAGCTTGATTTTCATGTTATAATGTAAACCCATTTTGCATGTATATGATGTAAATAATCTCAGCAGATCTGTTTCATGTAATTGCCTAGGTAAACCTATTTTTTGGTAATAATCTATATTCTGGGAGGTTTTTTGTCTCACCGATCCATTCTCGGATGGTCGGCAGAGTTTGCCTTCAGCCTTACCCCAAAGCCAGAGTGGATTTGTTAACTGACATCTTAGGGGAGTCCTAGTGTTCTAGAATGAGTCTATGTAAAAGTGATTTGGGAATAATATTAACTATTTGGTTAGGCGATATTATTACAAATTGCTTGATCTGCTAGATTATATTTGTGTCACAGAACTGGGTAGTCTGTGAGGGTCCTTTTCAGATGGGTTTTCCCCCTTGTGATGTAAAAAATGTGAAAATCATGATGTAAAGTGTCATGAGGGTTGGAAAAATAATTTATCCCCTCATAGGTTAATTAATTAAATTTTATGGCCAAAATTTAATTAAAATCCTAAGCTAGAAATTTAATTAATTCTAGGTCTTAGGTAAATTTAAATTCTCCAAAGGCAAAATTCGTTGGTCCTTAAAAAATTAAATTTTAAGAGGTCCAGGGACTAAGGTAAATTAATTATTTTGCTAAATTTTAAGCCCTTGGTCCCTAGGGTTAAGTCAAAGTCAAAATTTTGAGGAAATTAATTCAAAATTTTAATTTTTGAATTAATTAAAATACATTTAATTGAAAATTTCGAATTTCCTCAATAATTTAAAATTTCAATGGATGAGATTAAAAGAAATTTTGATCCTCATCAACAGTCGAGATTGCTTTGACGTAGATCACTCGAACTAGCCGTTGGAAGATTTATCTTTAAATAGGAGGTCATTTTGTTAGTAAGGATCATCCGATCTCTGGATCGTGTACTAAGCTCTCAAGCTCTCTTGTATACTTTTTTGAATTAATGCAAAAGTCTTTGGGGTTTCCACGTGTTGTAATGTTCCTCTTCATGAATTTATGGTAACATTGTTTTAATTTCTGCTTAATACTATGTGAAAACTATCAATCAATAGCTCTCTTAGAATAATTTGAATACAGGTATCTTGTTTAGTTTGTTAGATCTAGGGTAACATTTTTAATTTTGATTGAAGTAGCAGGTATCTCTATTTCTTCAGAATTTTATTGTTGTTCTATTTCTCTACTTGATTTGATGGTTGATCTAGTGTTTGCATAATATCTCTCAGGTTCTCATTGAGTGTTTGGGGATAGTCCTCGGTTGGACTAGCCAAATCTCAACACATATTTTCTAAAGTGACTACTTCATATAAGCCTCAGGATTTATCTAACGATAATCTTTTTTCTGCAGGGTGTTTTTGGGCTAGTACCTCTCTAAAATTTTAAAATCTTTTAAATATTTTGTGGAAATTTTGATAAATCTGGCTATTAAGAGCCTTAGATTATTAGATCTGGGAGCGTAGTTGGAATCATACTCCTCAAATCTGATAGATCTGTAAATTATTTGTATAGATCTGTTATTTACTTGTGTAGATCTGAAATTTTGTAACATAATTTTAACACTTGGGTTTTTGGGATTGTCTCTTTTTTTGTACATATTAGGTATTGGGTTTTTCTCTTTTCACTTGTGCAGAAATAGATCTGAGAAATCAGCGAATAAAATCTTTAGATTTGAGCTAGATCTAGACCCTGGAGGGCAAGATTTGAGCTCAAAGATTGTTTGCAGGAATAGATCTGAGAAATCAGCCACGTAAATATTTAGATCTAAGCTAGATCTAGACCCTAGAGGGCAAGATCTGGGCTCAAAGATTGTTTGCAGGAAAAATCTGAGAAATCAGCCAAGTAAATCTTCAGATCTAAGCTAGATCTAGACCCTAGAGGGCAAGATCTAGGCTGAAAGATCGTTTGCAGGAATAGATCTAAAATCAGCCAAGTAAATCTTCAGATCTGAGCTAGATCTAGACCTTGGAGGGCAAGATTGAGCTCAAAGATTGTTTGCAGAAATAGATCTGAGAAATTAGCCAAGTAAATCTTCCGATCTGAGATTTTTCAAACAGATCTAGGGGTTTTGAGACAGTTCTAGGGCCTAGAGGGAAATATCTTATCCCAAATCTTTTTACAAGGCCAACCATTAAATATTTTGCAATAAATCTGAAGATCTGAAGCAAAATAATTTTTTTTAGAACAAGGGTTTCAAGCTTTGGGGCTCCTAAGCCTAGATCTGTCTTCTCCTAGCCCAACGCTAGTTCTATTGGGCCTAGTGCTAGATCTCATTGGCCCTAGATTCCCTTGCTCCATTTCTAATTTGAATATTTGATTTTCTGAAGCTAATCATTGGTGGGTTTTTTGCAGAAAATTTGGTAAAGATTTATGTTTCAGATATTAAATTATTTTTTTGGCAACTTGGGCAAGTGATCTTCAAGGCCTAGGGCCTAAGGGTTTGATCTCTAAACTATCTTTTTCCCCACTGTTTGCTACAGCAGTCATATACCTTTCTAATAGTGGTGAAAAACACATCTAAGTAGTTTGAAACTAACTAAAAAATTGCTAAATACATTAATAAGTCATTTATGTTTGATGTGTATCAAGAATTTGGCCTAGATCTACATTTTGGGTCATAGTTATCTCTGAATAATTCTATTTCTGAAGTCTGAAATATAACAGTGGAAAAATTTCATGTGGGTTAGCCTAAAATCAGTTCCTAAGTTGTCTAATACATTAAAGAATTAATTTCTTGAGTTGGGCATTCATCATTAGGCTTATTTCATGTTTTAATTGTTGGTTGTAATAAGTATATCAGATCTGATATAATTTGAGAAATCACATCACAACAGGCTGAAATTTTTTTGATAATTCATGTGGGCAAGTTTGGAGAAATTTCAGTATATTTTTGGCATAAAAATATCATTGCTAACTTACTGTTTTCATTGTCATATTGCTAATGTCATTAAGTTTTTCTTACTACTGTCCTAAAAATTAATTTCTGAAAATTAAGTACTCTGTCATGGAATTGTGATAAAATGCATATCCTTTGTTTCATAAACTGAGTTTTTTTTTTTTAACATTTGTTGACATTGATATCGAATTGCAAAGATGTTTTTGTTTTCTTTGAGCTAAATTGTATCAAGAAGATTTGAAATAAGCTGGTGTTTTAACTATAGTATCTTCAAGAGTTTATTTTCTAAGTCTTCACCTAAAAAAATGTGAGCATTTCATTTGGGTAATTGAGGGCTTTTGCGACATAAGTGTTTTCCCATTCTCGAGTCTAACTTCATCTCATCTTCCGGTGCATTTGCATATAAGTTAACTTTGCATAGATAAAATTTACTTCCAAGCATAAGCTTGGTCAATAGACAGATAGATCTCCATCCGTCTTTTCTTGAGAAGCCTGTTTTAATAGTACTTAAAATGGTGACCTTGCAGTCGTCAGAGCCACAGTTCTCTGCAGCACCAGAGGCACCGGGTATGTTAGAATTTCAGGAGAGGTATCATTAATCACACCTTAGTGTGCTTCTCCTGAAATCAGGTTCAACACAGAAAGGATTGAAGGGTTCACATTTAAATACGCATTTAACTAAAATTAACCAAGATTCTTGCATCTCACATTAGTTTTGGATCTGCATTTCATATAAAATAGTCATTCATCTAAGCAGCAGTTTCTAATAGATTACTTGGTTTTAATTTCCCTATCAAGATCGTTGACTCCATAAGGCACTGGTATCAATCGTTTAAAATCTAATCAAATCCTATAAGTCTTGCTAAATCTTAATCAAGTACTTGATTGCTTCACTGTGTCTCCCGAACTGGCTGGTTCCCAACTAGTTCTTCTTCATTCCACTTTTCCATAGGGTCTACCCCCCTTAGCCTGTTGTAGGGAGACAACTTAAACGGAGAGATTGGGGATCAGGGTGACAGCCCCCAATCTGAACGTTGTCGCGGTGCCTAGACATTCTGTGCGACAACTACGACAACAAGCCTGATTTCGTAGTAATTGGCAAAAAGAAGATAAAATGAAGCACATTAAGGTGTGATTAACAATACCTCTCCTTAAAATCTAACATACCCGGTGTCTCCGGCGCTGCAGAGAGCTGTGGCTTTGATCACTGCAAGATCACCGTTTTAAGTACTATTAAAAGTAGGCTTCTTAAGCAAAGATGGATGAATACCTATCTCTGTATTGACCAAGCTTATGCTTGGAAGTAAATTTTATTTATGCAAAACTAACTTATATGCAAATGCACCAGATGATGAGAACAAGTGATGAAGTTAGATTCAATGATGAAAAATGCTTATGCTACAATCTGATCTAGAGATATATATCAAAGCCCTTAATTCTCAAAATGAATGTTCACTTCACTAGACAAAGATTGAAAGATAAACTTCTTAGCAATATCATAATTAGACCACAAGCGTACTTCAAATCTTCTAGATTCTTTCAAATGCAATTATAGTTCAAAGAGAACAAAAACGTCTTCACAAATTAATATCAGATGTTCAAAAGATACTCAATTTATGAAACAAAAGATATGCATTTTATCACAATTCCATGATAGAGTACTTAAGTTTCAAAAATTAGTTTTTAGGACACCAGTAAGAAAAACTTTATGACAGTAGCAATATGATAATGAAAACAGTAAGCTATCAATGATATCTTTATGCCAAAAAATTACCGGAATTTTTCTAAACTTGGCCACATGAAATATAAAAAAAATTCAGCCTGTTATGATGTGATTTCCATAATGATATCAGATCTGATATACTTATGACAGCCAACAATTAAAACATGAAATAACCCTAATGATAAATGCCCAACTCAAGAAATTAATTCCTTAATGTATTAAACAACTTAGGAATTGATTACCCACATGATATTTTGCCACTGTTATATTTCAGACTTCAGAAACAGAATTATTCAGCGATAACAATCACCCAAAATGTAGATCTAGGCCAAATTTTTGATACACATCAAACATAAATGACTTATTAATGTGTTTAACAATTTTTTTAGTTAATTTCAAACCACTTAGATGTGTTTTTCACCACTATTAGAAAGGTATATGACTGTTGTAGCAAAAAGTAAGGAAAAAGATGGTTTAGGGATCAAACCCTTAAGCCCTAGGCCTTGAAGATCACTTGCCCAAGTTGCCCAAAAAATTTCAATACCTGAAACACAAATTTTTACCAAATTTTCTACAAAAACCCACCAATGATTAGCTTCAGAAAATCAAATATTCAAATAAGAAATGGAGCAAGGGGAATCTAGGGCCAATGAAATCTAGTACTAGGCCCAATAGAACTAGCGTTGGGCTAAGAGAAGGCAAATCTGGGCATAGGATCCCCAAAACTTGAAACCCTTGTTCTGAAAAAAAAAAAAAAAAAAAAATAAATAAATAAATAAATAAATAAATAAATTATTTTGCTTCAAATCTTCAGGTTTATTGCAAAATCTTTAATGGTTGACCTTGCCAAAATATTTGGGACAAGATATTGCCCTCCAGGGCCTAGATCTGTCTCAAAACCCCCAGATCTGCTTGAAAAAATCTCATATCTGAAAATTTACTTGGCTAATTCCCATATCTATTCCTGCAAAAAATCTTTGAGCCCAGATCTTGCCCTCCAGGGTCTAAATCTAGCTTAGATCTAAAGATTTTCTTGGTTGATTTCTCAGATCTATTCCTGCACAAGTGAAAAGAGAAAAACTCAATACCCAATATGTACAAAAATAGAAAAAATCCCAAAAACCCAAGTGTTAAAATTCAAAATTATGTTACAAAATTTCAGATCTACACAAGTAAATAACAGATTTATACAAATAATTTATAGATCTATACAAATAATTTATAGATCTATCAGATCTGAAGAGTATAAGTCCAACTCCGCTCCTAGATCTGATAATATAAGGCTCTTAATAGCTAGATCTATCAAAATTTCCACAAAATATTTAAAAGCTTTTGAAATTTTAGAGAGGTACTAGCCCAAAAACACCCTGCAGAAAAAAATATTATTGTTAGATAAATCTTGAGGCTTATATGAGGTAGGCTCTTCAAAAAATATGTGTTGAGAGTTGGATGGTCCAACCGAAGACTATCCCCAAACGCTCAATGAGAACCTGAGAGATCTTCTGCAAACACTAGATCAACCACCAAATCAAGTAGAGAAATAGAACAACTACAAAATTCTGAAGAAATAGAGATACTTGCTACTTCATTCAAAATTAAAAATGTTACCCTAGATCCAACAAACTGAATAAGATACCTGTATTCAGATTATTCTAAGAGAGCTATTAATTGATAGTTTTCACATTATATGTAATATTCTTAATTAGCCATGGCTAATTGGAATATTCGATTTTGCTCAATTTTGCCTTCTATAGTTATTTATAAATAAAAAGGTGAGAAAAGGGGGACATAACTTACTTTTTGAATAAAGTCACTCCCTAGTAGCACAACGTTGTAACTTAAAAGGGGAGCCAAGGGGGCCAAAAGACCACGTAGAGTAGGGGCCCACGTGGACACTTGGAGGGACTGTGCAGATGGAGAGAAGCACGTGGCAAGAGAGAGGCTACGTTGGATGAGGTGGGCCTTAGGGTTTTGAGAGAGGCCAACGCTATAAAGGAGAGAGGAGCCTCCTCATTTTGGTATTTGATTATGTTGCATTTGAGCTAGTCACTTTGACTTAGAGCACGCTCGCTGTTTAGCCTGTCTGCAACACTGTTTAGTGCATCGAGTGTCTCCGTTCGGAGATCTCACCCTTAGCTTCGGGGGACTTCGAGTGCCTGCTCGAGCAAGGTAATTTCATCAGTCTTTTGCAAGAGGATTGATCTTTGGAGTTGAGGAGGAATTGGGCATTTGATGACTGTGCAGTCTTGAGAGAGGAGGATGCAGTTTCTTTTGGTAGGAGCTCCGGATTGAGTTTATGTGGAGGATTTGAGCTGGGGGATTGAGCAAGGGATCAGCCCTTGCATATTGGAGGATTTTTGGCAGAGTTTCGGGCATAGTTTTGGAGGGTTCTATTCAGTGGTAGCACAGAGCCTTAAGGAATAGCATAGATCCTCGAGGGGGTGATTTTCGGGGGTCAGCTATTTCAGAAAAGCTTTCTGGGCTTTTCTGGGTTTATTGAGCAGAGGCTGATTCCAGAGTTTCAACATTTTTTGAGGAGGGGAACAGCTCCAAATCTTCATTTGATTCCAGCAGTAGCAGCAGCACAGCAGTTCTCCAGCAGCTTGGACACAGTTCAAAGAGAGGCCATTCCCTTACCATTCTGAGTGTATTTCTTCACTTGCCTTGTGCAAGTCGAGGTGCTATCATTCTGATCACCATCTGTACTCTTTCCATTACTCAGTATAATAAAATGGCTTAGCATTTCTCTTTGCATTTCTTGAGTATCTGCTTATATTCCATGTATACATTACTGTATGTTGCACTACTGTTATTTTTATCTCTTGAGAGTCCATCTCTGATTGGGGTTTGCTTGTGTTTGAGTGATATCCCTAAAAAGGGATATTACAGTGGTATCAGAGCATAGATCTGGCTCAGCCTGTGGAGCTAGCAGTCTATGACACCAAGGGAGAAGCCCTACATCTATTACAGAGGTAGGAAATACAGAGATATTGAGCATAGGTTGGAGAACACCTACGGAGAGGGACACTGCGTTCGGGTGGTGGACACAGAACATGAGGAGCTTGTGGTGAACACAGAACAGGAGGAGCTTGTGGCGGACGCAGAACAGGAGGATCCGATGGCAGATGAGGACGAGAAGAGATTTGCAGACATGCTCCTCAAATCAGTGCAGGATCTGTCGAGGCAGATCGAGGTGATGGGGTAGAGATTCACGGCAGTGGAGGCTAGACAGCGTGAGAACCCACGGGTTTTCCAGGTTGGTGAGGGATCGGGTACATCCCACCATTTTCCAGAGCAGGGTGCCACTCAGCGTGATACTACTTAGCAGATGGCCTCACATGCCCCTACACGCTCTACCATGCCCACTTTCCTAGGAGCAGACATGGGGGCTGGAGCCCAGCAGGAGGCAGAGCCCGGTCATATGGGCGATTATTTTGCAGAGTACCAGGCCTATGGGCAGGAGTTCAAGGATGCTCTCTCATTTAGAGACTTTGTTCAGCTCCAACGGGATAGTAGACCCCACGACCATCACAGAGGACACCGGCATTATCCTGATGGAGACACCCACCACACAGCTAATAGATTCCACTTGCCTACGTTTGCTGGTTCATCAAACAGTTCGGCAAAGTCTTGGGTGGAGAAGCTGGACATCTATTTCCAGCTTAACCCGATGTCGGAGACAGAGGCCATCAAGGTGGCGACATTACATTTGGATGGTGAGGCCCAGGACGGGTGGTTCCATGGGTTGGTTACATTCGGGCACTCCACAGTGACGACATGTGTCAAGTTCACCAGGAGATTGATGGAGAGGTTTGACCGGAGGGATCCAGAACAGCACTTTGTTGAGCTGACGAGGCTCAAACAGACCGAGAACGCAGAGACCTACATTGCAGACTTCTTGAGGGTTTCAGTGATGGTTGCAGATCTATCCGCGGCACGGAGGATCTACATGTTTGTTGAGGGGTTAACAGAGCCACTTTGGGGTCTAGTTAGATCCACTAGACCAGCCACACTCCAGGATGCTATTAGCAGGACCCGGGACTTACAGGATGCCTTACCTAGGACCTGGACACCTTACCCCCAAAGACAGGCTTTCCAACCTAAGGGGAAGGACCTGAGGATTTCACCTCCAAAGGGGAATCCAGGACGAGCACAAATTGATGATGATGCCAGGAGGGAGCTGAAGAGGAAGCGGTTGTGCTTTACCTGTCAGGAGCCATGGGCACTGGGACATAGATATGCTGCTGGCAAAGCACATTTTATTGAGGTCTTCTTCGAGAGCAGCGGGGACGAGGATGAGGAGGATGATGTGGAGGGAAGAGATAGTCATGTCGCGCAGGATCCTTTGCCACCTCCACCAACAGTAGTAGGTGGTGCAGCTTTTGCACCTACCGGAGGGGTCCTTGCAGCATTGCGAGGAGTTCCCAAGTATTTGACGTTGCGCGTACCGAGGACAGTACGTGGCCAACAAGTATCAGTTTTGGTTGACAGTGGGGCAACCCACAACTTCATCGATACATAGATGGTTGAGCGGAGAGGCATACAGACAGAGAGTTTCAATGGATTTTTAGTTTTGGTCCTAGGAGATCAGACCATGGGGTGTGCTTGTTATGTCCCAGAGTTATCAGTGACGATGGGCACCTACACACTGAAGAATAGGTACCCCATACCCAGGATCGATGAGTTCATGGATGAGTTGAGAGGAGCACGGTTCTTCTCAAAGATTGATTTGAGATCTGGGTACCATCAGATTCGCGTGAGGGAGCAGGACATTCCCAAGACCGCCTTCAGGTGTCACTATGGGCACTTTGAGTTTTTGGTGATGCCCTTCGGGCTAACCAACGCCCCAGCTACATTCCAGTCCTGCATGAATCACATCTTTCGTAGTCACTTAAGGAAGTTTGCGCTGGTGTTCTTTGATGATATCCTCATTTACAGCAGAACTTGGGAGGAGCATCTCCAGCACATTGAGACAGTGTTGCGCATCTTGGAGGAGCAGTAGTTCTATGCCAAGCTCTCCAAGTGTGAGTTTGGGTTGATGGAGATGTTGTACTTGGGACACATCATAGGGGTGGACGGAGTGAGAGTCCACGAGGAGAAGATCAGGGCCATCAGAGATTGGCTGGAGCCGAGGAACGTGACAGAACTTCGAGGATTCATTGGCATTTGTACTTACTACCGGAAGTTCGTCAAGCGTTTCTCACAGCGTGTTGCACCCTTGAAAGATCTAACGAGGAAGGGGGCATTCACTTGGTCGGATACAGCACAGCGAGCCTTTGACAGGCTCAAGGAGGTTATGAGCAGCTGCCCAGTTCTTGCATTGCCGGATTTTGCGCAGCCATTTGTTTTGGAGTGTGATGTGTCGGGAGAGGGGATCGGCGCAGTGTTGATGCAGGGAGGTCACCCTATAGCCTTTGAGAGCCGGAAGCTCCTTCCGCACGAGAGGTTGTATTCTATATACAACAAGGAGATGCTGGCCATTATGCATGCATTGGCCAAGTTCCAACAGTATTTAGTGGGTAACAGATTCAGGGTGAGGACCGATCACAACAGCCTCAGGTTCTTTTTCGAGCAGAAACAGCTACAGGAGAGGCAACAAAAGTGGATCAGTAAGATCCAAGTGTATGACTTTGACATTGAGTATGTCAAGGGTAAGAACAACGTGGTAGTAGATGCCCTTTCACGTAGACCAGCCACGTTGTCTCTTATGAGCTTGGATACAGACTGGAGGGCTCGACTCTTAGTAGAGTACTCCAAGGACATATTTGCATGTGAGGTTCTGGATGGGCAGGTGGCAGATGACAGGTACAGGGTGGTCGATGAGATCATCTACTACAGGGACCAGATCTTCTTGATTGAGGGATCTCATCTCAAGAAAAAGATACTCCAGGCATCACATGATTCACCATTGGCCGGCCATCAGGGGTTTACCAAAACCTACAGGGCCATTAGAGAGAGGTTCTCATGGAAGGGCCTCAAGGAGGATGTACTCCAGCATATCCGGGGGTGCGACATTTGCCAGAGGAACAAGGGGGAGATGAGCCATCCCATAGGGTTATTGCAACCTCTTCCCATTTCGGAGGGGAAATGGGAGTGTATTTCCATGGACTTCATCACAGGGTTGCCCATGGTACAGGGCAAGGATTGTATCTTTGTCGTCGTTGATCGACTGACAAAGTATGCACAATGTTTTGCCATACCCGCACACTACACAGCAGCGCAGGTGGCCGAGCTGTTCTTCAGAGAGGTCTTTAGGCTACATGGTCTTCCTAAGACCATCACTAGTGACAGGGACAGCCATTTCATGGGCGGGTTTTGGCAGGAGCTTTTCCCATTAGTGGGGACAGAGTTGACACCGAGTACCAGTTATCACCCACAGACGGGGCAGACAGAGATAGTTAACAAGTGGCTGGAGGGCTACTTGCGTAACTATGTCAGTGGGCAGCAGCGAGAATGGCTGAAGTGGCTGCATCTGGGGGACTATTGCTACAACACTACACATCACATGTCCATTGGTATGTCACCATTCTATGCTTTGTATGGATATCATCCTTTATCTTTCTTTGACGTGATGTTTGGTGCTAGCAAGACTCTGAGAGCCAAGATTTGGATCCAAGAGAGTCAGGATATTCTCTGAGCTCTCAAGGATAATATGGCTACAATGCAGAACCAACAGAAGTTGTATGTTGACAGGGGTTGGGTGGAGAGACAGTTTGAGGTAGGGGACTTGGTCTACCTACGATTACAGCCATACCGACAGTCATCACTGAAGCAGAAGGGGGACGAGAAGCTCAAGCCCCGCTTTTATGGGCCATACAGGGTGATACGCAGTGCAGGATTGGACAGGTTGCGTATGAGTTGGAGCTGCCTCAAGGCAGAAAGATTCATAACATTTTTCATGTATCATGCCTGAAGAAGGCATTAGGGCAGCAGGTGACAGTGATAGATGAGCTACCACCCACAGATGATGAGGGGCACTTGGTGTTGCAGCCAGAGGCTATTATCAATACCAAGGAGAGGCAGCGGCGGAGCAGGACGGTACGGGAATTCTTGGTGAGGTGGAAGAATTTACTGGATGAGGATGCCACTTGGGAGAGTGAGAAAATTTTGCAGCATCCATCACTTCAGTTGCTTGAGGACAAGCAACATTTTGCCGGGGGACGCTGTAATATTCCTAATTAGCCATGGCTAATTGGAATATTCGATTTTGCCCAATTTTGCCTTCTATAGCTATTTATAAATAAAAAGGTGAGGAAAGGGGGACATAACTCACTTTTTGAATAAAGTCACTCCCTAGTAGCACAACGTTTTAACTTAAAAGGGGAGCCAAGGGGGCCAAAGGACCACGTAGAGTAGGGGCCCACGTGGACACTTGGAGGGACTACGCAGATGGAGAGAAGCACGTGGCAAGAGAGAGGCTACGTTGGATAAGGCGGGCCTTAGGGTTTTGAGAGAGGCCAACGCTATAAAGGAGAGAGGAGCCTCCTCATTTTGGTATTCGATTATGTTGCATTTGAGCTAGTCACTTCGACTTAGAGCACGCTAGCTATTTAGCCTGTCTGCAGCACTGTTTAGTGCATCGAGTGTCTCTGTTCGGAGATCTCACCCTTAGCTCCGGGGGACTTCGAGTGCCTGCTCGGACAAGGTAGTTTCATCAGTCTTTTGCAGGAGGATCGATCTTTGGAGTTGAGGAGGAACTGAGCATTTGATGACTACGCAGTCTTGAGAGAGGAGGACGCAGTTTCTTTTGGTAGGAGCTCTGGATTGAGTTTATGTGGAGGATTTGAGCTGGGGGATTGAACAAGGGATCAGCCCTTGCATATTGGAGGATTTTTGGCAGAGTTTCGGGCAGAGTTTTGGAGGGTTCTATTCAGTGGCAGCGCAGAGCCTTGAGGGATAGTGTAGATCCTCAAGGGGATGATTTTTGGGGGTCAGCTATTTCAGAAAAGCTTTTTGGGCTTTTTTGGGTTTATTGAGCAGAGGCTAATTCCAGAGTTTCAGCATTTTCTGAGGGGAACAGCCCCAAATCCTCATTTGATTCCAGCAGTAGTAGCAGCACAGTAGTTCTCCGACAGCTTGGACGCAGTTCAGAGAGAGGCTCGTCCCTTACCATTCTGAGTGTATTTCTTCACTTGCCTTGTGCAAGTTGTGGTGCTATCTTTCTGATCACCTCTTGTACTCTTTCCATTACTCAGTATAATAAAATGGCTTAGCATTTCTCTCTGCATTTCTTGAGTATCTGCTTATATTCCATGTATAGATTATTGTATGTTGCACTACTGTTATTTTTATCTCTTGAGAGTCCATCTCTGGATGGGGTTTGCTTGTGTTTGAGTGATATCCCTGAAAAGGGATATTACATTATATTAAACAAAAATTAAAACAATGTTACCATAAATTCATGAAGAGGAACACTACAACACGTTGAAACCCCAAAGACTTTTGCATAATTCAAAAAAAATATACAAGAGAACTTGAGAGCTTAGTACATGATCCAGAGATTGGATCGAATTCACTGACAAATGACTTCCTATTTAAAGATAATCTTCCAACAGCTAGTTCGAGTGATCCTCGTCAAAGCAATCTCAATCGTTGATGAAGATCAAAATTTCTTTTAATCTCATCCGTTGAAATTTTAAATTCTTGTGGAAATTCGATTTATTTGATTAAATGCATTTTAATTGATTCAAAAATTAAAATTTTGAATTAATTTCCTAAAAATTTTGACTTCGACTTAACCTCAAGGACCTAAGGCTTAAAATTTAACAAAAAAATTAATTTACCTTAGTCCCGGGAACTTCAAAATTTTGATTTTTTAAGGACCGACGAATTTTGCCTTTGGAAAATTAAAATTTATCTAGGACCTAGAAATAATTATATTTCTGGCTTAGGATTTTAATTAAATTTTGGCCAGTGTTGGGCACCTAATCCTCTATCGGTTAGTGTGGAAGTCGAATAGACAAACGAATTCCAAGAGACCTTGGGATGTGGAACCCAACAGTCAAACCATGTACTATAAATGTATATCAGTTGTTAATAAAAAATATACTCTCATTTTTTATCTTTCATATTCCTTTGCTGCCATGTGTGTGTTTAACATGGTATCAGAGCAGGCGTATTCCTGCCCTCCATACTTACTTTGAGCCAATTGTTTTATGGCCTTTTTGTGCAGGTCAGTTCTGCATTTCTTTAATGTTTTATCAGCCATATTTTAGCTGCATTCTCTGCGCACAATTCTCCAAACAGAAAATTTTGACATACCTGACCCTAACAGTTCCACTGGTTTGACATATTTGCTCCTGTAGCTGCTAGATACCTGCTTCATTGTCCTTTTCCGTGGCCATGTATGCGTAGTCAGCACCATTTCTTCTGAACCACTCTTCTACTGCTCCAACTAACCTCAGCCCGATCCCCATACGCCTGTAAAATATTCCGAAAAAAATTGAATGAGCATTTCCCAGCTAACATAATAGTTGTGGACGACATTGGTTTTATCTCCTGGGACTCTACATACATATGTCCATCGTTTGAAACTTTTCCCTGCTTCAGAGAAGCAATCTGAGACTTTCCTTTACTCCTTGATACACCTGCACTGTCCTGATCTATATTGCATTCTTTTAGGGCTCCATAATCATAAGGGCCTGCTTCGAGTTTATGTCGATGGGATTTAGAAGCTTTAGGCATTTCACTGGGCATACCAACATATCTATTTCTCTTTCTGCATGCTTTTGTAATGCGTCTTCTCACAGTTTTGGAGGTTAAGGTTTTCTTTTCCTGAAAATTCAGCATGTCCCCCTGGCCCAGACTAAAATCAACATAACTCTCGGCTTGGCCGACGTAAGTCATTCGGCCCTAGGAAGAATGAACAAGGTCCATTCGTTGAAATCACAGTCTCAGGCGGTTTGCGAGGCCCCAGATCGCGAGAAAGGAGCGGTTTTCAAGCAATCACAAGCGATTTAGGGTTTCGATGTTGCAGTAACAACGTAAGAAAGAAGGCCGCTAGTGGTAGAAAAAGAAATGAAAAATCAAACTGAATTCGAGTAGAGCCACGACCTTTTGTATTACTATCAACGAATCTGTGCTCGCAAGTTGCAGTAGAATAATGCGCCAATGCTGTAATGTAGTTGTTGTGTGACCATTGTGGTGAATAACGGATCAGTGTATTGTTGAGTACGCGAGCTTGATATTTAACTATCGAATTAAGCAGGGGACCGGTCTACTTCTGTGGAGGAATTTATTGACCTGTTGTGGTTATGGTTAGAAGTGCCCGATGCTGGAATGTAGCAATGGGGTTTCAAGTTTATTCCAATGGATTTGGCAAAGCCTGTGACTAAAATGACTGTGATTCCTTTCCAAAAGCAGCAGCTGCTGATTTTGATGGAAGTCTTTTTGGGTTAACAATGGCAGTCATAGTATACTTGAACAACGAGAAGAAAAAAAAATGATGGTCCCTTGATACAATTCCTTTCATTGGTGCGTTGCTCCTACGCTGGTGTCCTATGTTGGTATCATTGAGCGCTGCTCCACGGTGAACTAGAGGGTCGTCATTCATCCAAAATGCTCACATTGTTGGTTGATAAGCTGTTGGTATCACGCTGCTCCATCCATCAAGCCTATGAAGTCTCCTGCTGCCAAGCCAGCCAAGGTTGTTAAACTAGCTGCCCTAGCAAAGAAGCCAGCTGCAAAGAAGGCTGCTCCAGGTTATATACATTAACATTGTCTAGTTATATATGCTGTTAAACACTGTCCATGTACATTGTATTGTTTCAAATACGTTTCCCTGTTGGTATTGTTTCAATTGCATTTCCCCAATTACCTCCTCCTGACATATAATGGTCCACACCAACTCTATTTGAGTGTATGCTGCATTGTCTCATTCTTTGTGTGTCTGTTGCCGAAGTTGGGCGTTCTCTCAAACTATATATTGTGCATTGAGTCAAAGCAATCAGACCCTTTATATTGTGTATTGATTCATGTGTTGGTGTTAATAGCTCAATGCATTGAATGACTGCTTCATTACCACTATTTGTGATTGCGGTGAATGGTGTGAATACAACGTTAAATAGTTCTTCTGCAATAGATATACGTTGTAATTTTGAAAACTATGCATGGTTGGAAGGCTCTTGAAAGGGCATGCTATGTTGAACTTGAAAGAGTCAGTACGCGGTCAAACATGGAAGGGCATTTCGAGAAATCTTAAAGTTTGTATACTTGCAGTATTTTTCAAAGTAACATAATTTCGTGTCATGTGAAATACAAGCAACCTGTAGATTTGGAGGTCGAAGGGATACAAACACAATCTACATATATATGCATTGATTCCTTGTTACTTCGATTGTTGCATAAGAGTTTGGTGGGCTGTATAAAGGCAATGATTGTTTTGACAAATAAAAGTAGTCTTTTGTGGAGAAAAGTTTAGTCGGTTGTATTGTCAGAACATAGTGTTGGTCATGAGTAAACTCTTATTTTTATGTAATGGATTGTAATTGGTGCTTGCTGGTTGCACACTGATCATTTGCTGCACATTTATAAAGGATATTGCTGTGTATTGTGAGTGGGTATTACTTTTCTGCATTGAGTAGTAGTTGTGATCAGTTTTTAAGGTGTAATTCTGACATTGAAGGAAAAATGCCCATTTTCTACTACTCATGATACATTAAAAGTCAGCAAAGTTTCTCTCACAGACATTCAGGTCTGTCTACAAAATGCACAAGAGAAAATTGATTTTTTGCAGCTCGAATCTTAGCTACAACAAGAAGAATTGCAACAATGGAGTTGTCATTCTGACCTTGTTTCTGTTCAGAACAATGAAACAGACTCCCATAAACAGCAAGTCAATGTTGTTGAAGTTCATTCAGATCCAGTGCCCAATAAAGCAGCAATCGTACATGCAGATGTAGAATTTCAGTCTGCACTTTCCAAGCCCATCATCAGACCTTGGGAAGAGCTTGTCCACAACAAGCACAGAATTGGTCTTGGATATGACAAGGATGTGTCCTTTCACATTCTAGACTACTCAAAGCCCATTCAGTTTCAGAGTCCTGGATTCATTCATGACAGTTCACCTCCAGTTGTTCCAGATTCTACTCCTTTTCCATAGCAGCAACAACAGATTGTGAAATGCGAACACTGTGATCGAGTTGGCCATTTGAAAGATCACTATTTTGATCTTCATCCATGTAAGCGCTGTCATAAAACCAGTGATTCTTCAGAAAAAAACCTCCTGCAAGAACAAAGATTCATCCTGGATGGATCGTTTCTTGGCAATGGGCATCAACAGCCAAGAAGATATTCAAGTCACATGTCAGAACTTGTTTAAGAGTATTGAACAGTTTTGCAGTTGAGTTTTCTCCATCATCTCACCTTGTATTTGACAGGGGGGGAAATGATGGTCATCTACAAGCTTCAAAGTCACATCAAGCGAGCCTAAGCCACAACCTGCCACACCAGTTTCAGAGTTGTAGCTAGAGAAAGATGCCCATGAGCATGCCTTCAGTTGGTAATCTGGGACATGTCCTCTAGCAGAAGACTTCAACTTCTTGCCAGTTTTGGAAGAATTCCAGGAATAGAATTGGGGACACTTTCTCTAGCAGAAGACTTCAGCTTCTTTCCAGTTTCGGAAGAGTTCCAGGAATTGCATTAAACATTCCAGAGTTTTTGGTAATCCTTAAACCATCACAGGTTGAGACTTCCCTTTTCAGGTTGAAGTTCTCCCTTTATGCGGGGTGAGACCTCCCTTTCATGGTTGAAGGTTTCCCTCTTAAAAACAATAGGAGCACTTCCTCTAGCAAAAGACTTCAGCTTCTTGCCAGTTTTGGAAGAGTTCTGGGAACTGCACTAAGCGTTCTAGTGTTGGTGGTCATCCTTAAACCACCGCCCTTTATACCAGCATTTCAGAGAGCACATTCAGCCTAGTGCTGCCATGCATTTTTGCACATTTTGTATTACAGCTCCCTTTTTGGACTCATACATAACCCTTCGGATTAAGGGGGGAATGTTGGACACCTAATCCTCTATGGGTTAGTGTGGAAACCGAATAGACAAACGAAGTCCAAGAGACCTTGGGATGTGGAACCCAACGGTCAAACCATGTACTATAAATGTATATCAGTTGTTAATAAAAAATGTATTCTCATGTTTTATCTTTCATATTCCTTTGTTGCCATGTGTGTGTTTAACAGCCAGAAAATTTAATTAATTAACCTATGAGGGGATAAATTATTTTTCCAACCCTCAAGACACTTTACATCATGATTTTCATATTTTTTACATCTCAAGGGGGGGAACCCATTTGTAAAAGACCCTCCCAGACTAACTATTTCTACGACACAAATATAATCCAACAAACCAAGCAATTTGTAATAAAATAACCTAACCAAATAGTCAAGATTATTCCCAAATCACTTTTACATAGACTCGATCTAGAACACTAGGACTCGCATAAGATCCCAGTGACAATCCATTTTTTGACGTCGTTGCCATTATATGATAATTTTTGGATGGACGCTACTTATGTTATGTTGTGTGTTGTGTGGATGTAGATTCTGGATTCTCACATTCCTCCAGTGTAGCCTAAGTGTTGTGGGGAAAAGTATCCAACACGGAATGACCCTATCCCACTCTAAGGGTGATAGTTCCTTAGCAACAGCTGAAGCAAAGCTATCTAAAGTTACTTCTTTATGACATGCAAGAGACGAAAGGAAGAGATCCACTTACCGATGTCTTGCGCAAATAGTCGATCCAATCTCCTCTATTTGCCGCTTGCTCCCAGCTCCAAGTCTTCTCACGGGCCCAGCTACACGAGATCCTTTGAACAAGACAAGAAAAGGAAACTACAAGAAGCATGCATTCATAATTGATTCAAGGATTAGCATAAATCAAATATGCAAGTAAGACAATACACCATTGAAACACATGCGGATAGAAGAACCTCAAATGCTTTATTAATATAAGGAAGTAAGGTTCAGGCGGTGATACAACCGTGAGAGGTCCAATCCAGCATCACCTTCCCGACGGAAAGAAATCTCCTCTTCACCTCCCTCAAGCAATCACCCAATACTCACAACTGTAAACCAACAGCAATTCTTTGCACTAAATTCCGGCCTCCAGATCCCATGGGATGAGATCCTTATATAGAGTTTTGGAGTGAAGATAAGTCAGCTTGATGTGTGACTTGTTGTCCTCTTCAACTCCAGTTGTTCTTCAGTCCTTGAGTCCACTCGGAGTTTCTACCTTCCACTTGGAGTTTTAGAAGCTCTTAACTCATCATTAGGCAAATCTTCTGATCCAAGTGTCATTTTGGAAGCTTCCTGGGCACTGGCACATTGAGAAAAGATTCCTCCACATGTCAAAGTACGCCCAGCGCAGGTAGCCTTTGTTGCACTTGCTATGCAGCGCAGGTACACCATAGAGCTTTTGACATTCAGCGCAGATGCTTAGTGGAGCAGCTGCTTTGATCCAAAATTGACCTGTTTTTGAGTGTTTTTCAGTGGAGAACTGATCTGAAGTGTTGTGGTTTGCTGACCTTGTTCCTCTAGGGGTAGGAACAACATGTTTAGGGACTTTGGATCCCTTAGATTATTGACATTTCATGCTTTATGCTGTAAGGCACAAAAATGTCTATAACAGTTGCCCCCTAAAGTATGAGGTCGTTTATCGGGTGAAATGCTTTATTAGGAGGATCCGAAGTTCATTCAATCGTCGGGAGGTGACCTGTAACAAAATACAATACAATACATTATCTTTTCATACTTTCTTTTCATGATCTAGCTGATGCGGGCATTTCCCATGCTCAGCTTTATAAATACATTTGCTGTACATAGACAGACGATCGTCTGATAATAGACTAATAATTCTCTGCTTTTAATTATCATCCTTTTAGTAGGATGATCATCTGCTGCACATGTCTATGTTTTTTATCTCCTGAATATATATCGCAGCCCGGATGGATGAAACTAGATCCGGGGTCTTCAAACTTGTCAGATCTTCACTCTAGTACAAGTCGATCCATGTGAGAATTTCTTGAAGTCGAACATGGAAAGACATCGCTTGATTACCAGTCAATAATGTAAACTGTTAACAAGCGCGAGAGGAATCACCGATAATGATGATGACCCTCAAGGTACTGCAGCACAATTCACGTGGCGTGAATATAGGATCTGACGTCGAACACCACGCAAAGTCTCCTGGTCGAAGGTCATTAACGTATACCTATCGCCGGAAGTGAGAAACTTGCCATTGAGGCATGCAAGCTTCAAAGTACTGAGGGGGTGTTCCTAGATCAACTTCTTGGATAATGAGCTGATGTCGACAAGAAGTGATCCGTCAAAGGAGGGCCTTAATGAATCCCACATCAGTGACACGGAACGGAGCTAGTGATGATGGTGAAAACGATCTGTGAAATATGATTCAGGGTGGCGGTCATGGAAGGATGAAAGATGATGTATGGTAGTGGATGGGACCCGGTTGACACTTTCTGAATGACATCTCTTGAACATATAACGACACTGATGTGATGGATCGGTAGCATTACCCCATGTATGGATGGTATGGCGAGACCATGGTGAAGGGACCGGTGAATGATAATAACCCAACCCGATATTTATGGAGGCAAAAGTGTCATGTTCAAGAGCAACTTGCTACCATTAAGCTTTGAGGTTCTCCCAATTTTTCCCCAGTCATTTCTGACCAGTACCTCTTTATTTTTGTCAAGCTTGAGGAGGATAACATATGCTTGTTCTATAACCTGCCCTTCGGGCAAGCCCATCGCTATGTTTTAACGAGCCTAGCGATAGGGAAACTCGTTCTCGTCTAAAGACAAGTTTGTCGCTATTCAATATTTTTAACGAGCCTAGCGACAAAGACAACTCGGTCCTTTTCATTTTTAGAGAGCCTGAAAAGCGTACATAAAGTGGACTCCAGGGGTCCTTTTTCGTCATCTAATCCCTTAAGTCCGAAAAAGTATAAAACAATACAGAAGGGATGAATGTTCGATATCTTTATCGAGCCGAACTAGACAAGCGCTCGATCTTTTTGTGCAATAATCCCTCAGGTCCAAAAAGATTAAAATCTAGAGGAGGGATAGCTCTTCTGGTCCTTTTAACGAGCTGGAAGGCCAAAACTCGGAAAACTTTTCATATTTTACGAGTCAGTGAAAAGAGCTCAAAGAAGACTCGTCTTTTGAGGAACGAGTGATAAACAGGGATAGCAGCAGATTCCAAGTACAGGTTGGAATTTTCCAATCACGGCAGTATTACAAGGATGACTAAGTGAAATCACTCTTCGCAGCTGTTCCTCAAAATAGGTAAACAATCAAGTGGATGTGAATGATCGGCCAAATGAAAAGTGGAGGTGACGGTGCACAAACACGACCAAGGCTTTTATGGCTGATGAATTTACGGTCTCAAATGGTTATTTACCAGTTCATTTTTTCTGGATGAGCTTGAACTCTAGGGGGAAGCTTGCTCACATGCTTATGTTTATTTTTTAACGAACATGAAGTCCGCGTTAAAATTGCTCGGTTTTGCGTTTATTTTTTAACGAGCATGAACTCTGCCAAAACTGCTCGTTTTTACCAGTCATAAAGTAGGAAGGTCTCCTGGAAGATTGCTATTTTTTAAGGAGCTTCATCTCCCTACGCTTTGCTCCATATCCTCTCTTTATGCAAGCTGGGTATCGGCTAATCCTACGAGTTTAACGGGTTAGACCTACAGGTTTAAAGGGACGACCTAAAAAACTAAAAAACAAAATAGCCGCCCGTGCTTGCATTCCAAGAGGTTTGCATGCCCCCAGGTGTAAAGTCTAATTTCAAGGTCGCCCCTACGTTTCCGTTTAAAAACTTTTGTTTTCAATGGGTGAGGCTTGCCTCTTTCTGGTTACCCAAAGATCGTTCTGCTAATCCTTTCAAACAGAAACTTTCTTCGGCGATGTCTATCATTAGGTTACTCAAAGATGGTTATAATTTGTTGCAGCAATAGAATCTCTTTCTTTGGAGGCTGCCCCTACTTATCCTTTAAAACATTTGTTTTAATGGGTGAGGCTTGCCTTTTACCCAAAGATGGTTACTACTTGCTGCCGCAAACGGATCCCCTTCTTTGGCAGAGCCTACTTATTTAGACAAAGGTGAATGACCTTTGCCAAACAAGTAACCTTGACAAAAGAATCCTTTTCCAGAACAACCCCATTCCTAACTACCCCTTCTTCTGCATGAGAGCTCTTGCCGGCTCTTCTGTTTTACGAAGATGAAGGAGGGGACGGGGTACGGACTAGTCATATTCTCCCGCGGAAATTCTACTTTACACCCAAGGTTTTCTCTGACCCCAGCAGACCAGGATGCATGCCCCCTGGGTTCCAGCCCTACTTTCCCGAATCACTCGCACTCATCAGGAAGAAGAACTGGAGGTAGAGACCTTTCTTGATCAAATAGACCATTTAGGATAGGTATGTGACTATTTGTGATGCGTGATCCCGGAAATGAAAGTTGGTCTACGAGCTTGACCATTCTTCCTTCATATGGAAAACACATTATTCGAAAGAGTGAGGAGACTATTGCTTCCATGCAATATATGTAGTCTCGTCCAAGGAGTAGGTTATAATCCAAGGGTCCTTGGACGAACATCAAATTCATCTTGACAGCCTTCCCTTTCAATGTAACAGGCACATTAGGTAGAATCCCTAATGGTCGACTGGTTCCTTTGTCAAAACCCGAGAGATTCCTTATCTCAGGCAAAAGCGCTGGGCAACCCAGTGCTTTCCAAGCAATAGAGGACAGGATACTCACAGATGCCCCTTCATCAACGATAGTTCCAGCCATCACCATTTTGTATATTTGGACTATAATTCTAAATGGTATACTGGCTGGCAACCGGGGTCTGCCTAGTTGGTTCCAATCAAAGGACACAACCAGGTTGCTTGGTGGTGGGACCAAATATACGGCCGGGTATGATCCTGACGATGCTCCTTCCTGCGATAAAGGAGTGGGCACATTGCCCTGATGTTCATCAGAATCGGTGTTGATGAAAAGAATCTGGACGGTGTCATCCTTACTCTCTTCGGTAGGGGTGTCAGTTGAAGATGAATCCTCAGTGACTGTGGTATTTGAAGATGAAACTTCTGAAGGGAGAACCGGGTCAACTGCCGTTTCGACCTTTGGACTTTCGTCCGGTCCGGATTCAGTAGGTTCACTTTCAGTGACTGACACTTCAGCTGGCCCTATGAGCGGGGCAGCTGTATTTTCAACCAACGAAGGACTTGGCGCGAGTTTTTGATATCCAGGAGGAAGTAGCAACGGTGCAACCGGTTGATCTTCCAAAACTCTCTTTGCTTCGTCTAAAAAGGGACAACGGCGGAGGGTGTGATTGCCTTCACACAGTTCGCAGGGGAATCTCATTCCCCTTCGTCGTCTAGAACCTTCACTTTCGTTGGTCGACGGTAAGCATTCAACCTGGTTGTCAGAGGTTGACGCTTCCGAACTGTGCAAACGAGGGGACCAGTCCCTTAGTATCCGGGGAATACTGGGACAATCACGGTGGAGGTGGTCCCCTCTACATATGACACATGGCGATTTGGGCCCGGTCCGTGCTGTGTGTGGATTTTTGTTAGATGCCTTTTGCTTGCCCCCAGGCGCCTTTGGCTCCTTCTGCTTCTTTTCTTTCTTCTTCTTTTCCTTCTTCTTTTCTATGGGAGCTCCGCTTTCGGCAGCTTGACCTTTCGAAGAAGAAGGATCGGAGGAAGGCTTATAAGAAGTGGAAGGCTGGAGGGTAGCTCTAGACTGGTCTAACTGTTGACTCGACTGTTCAGGAACCGTGGTGGTCTGAACTACAGTGGTTGAGAATAGCCAAACTGGCAGGCCAATTGTCAGTCCTGGAAGCGACAACGTGGCCATGTGGGGCGCACCAACTTCTCCCCAAGAGGAGAAAGGGCTAGGGTTTCCATCATGTGGAATCCCTTGGTTGGTGTGTTCCATGTTCTCAACCTAAAGATCAACGTAGGAATAAGGGGTGATTATGTACCGTTTAGAATGAATTTTATATGACGACGCTTTAGACACAACTTGCTTTTTCAATTTTTAAGAGTCGAGAAAAAGCTAAAGATGACTCTAGTCTCCTTCGATGTATTAACGAGCCCGAAGTGACAAATGCTCGGATGGACTTTTTCAGTTATAGAGTTTGAAAAAGGCCAAAAGAAACTACTCTGGAGTTCTAGGCAGAGGGTGTGTCAAACCTTTCGCGAAACCACAGAATACGTTTTACGGTACGAGTGGTCGATCTTCGTGAATGCTGTGTTCACTGCATCGCGATCAGTAGGGCGGCCGACACGGCTTCCTATGGATAAAGGCTTTGTTCCTATAGGGGTCTCCCAATATACGCGACGGTACGCGGGAGCACAAATCCGTATTAGTGCTATCATCCCTCAGGAGGAATCACCCACCTTCGTAGAGATCGACAGTCACTATGTTTAACGACGCCGGTTCACGTCTCTACCTAGACCTCTACTGTGTTTCGTTATGTTTCAAAGCGTTGTTAGATAAATTCAGTTCTTTTTAGGTTGATCTTGCTTAGCAGTTTGCCTTTATGGATCACCACGTGATGTATGATACAACTCCTAAATGCAGTCTGAGAATGATAAGCAAGCTTTTTCAATTCTTTCAACTTATGAAAATCTTAACTACTGAAGGAAAAGAAAGACATCATCTTTTCAAACAGATCATAGAGCACACACTGATGCACTTTCCTAAATCGACATGCAAACTGTCAAAATGCACATGCACAATGCAAGTATTTCTTTTCTTCTTCCTTAATGTTGATGTATTACAAAAAGAAAGTTGTTGTATAATTTCGAATTCAATTTCAAGCGAAAGCAAACAAGTTTTTGTCCAATAATCAAAAGAACACCTTAAGATTCACTCGTTTCAAACACGAGAAATACTGAAATCCAAACCATATAACGAAAGCAAATGCTCAAGCAGCTATGAACAGCAATAAACTAGCTCTTAGAATCACAACGACACTTTCTCACAGGTCTAGATCCAAGAGGTCACAGCAAGACTAGTTCACTTTCGCTATGGGAAACTGTGAATGAAAGCAAGAAATACAATAAGAACAATCACGGTTTCTTCATACAACTGAGGCGGAATGAAGGCAAAGAAAGGTAGTTTCAGCTGGGTATACAGGTTGACAACAGGCTGCAAAAACAATATTGAAAACTGGGCAACAGACAGGAGGGAACCCCAGTTGCATAAGGCAAAACTGGATCAGCGCAGGTGTTGCACTGTCAATCTGACATGCAGCGCAGGTAGCCCCTTCGGGACCTGCGTTGCAGCGCAGGTAGCCTTTGCTGCAGCTGCACTGAAGAGACAACTCTCGTCTCTCTCAGATTCCGGGTCACAGTTTGCTCAAAAATCAATGGTTTTTGGCCAAATCAGAGGCTATCAGCCAAGTATACACTAGAGGATGATTAAGGAAGATGAACACTATCACAAAGAGCTAAAAAGAGTCCTTGTGGATCAGCTCTTCAAATCATAAACATGCCCAGCACTGGGCTAGAGTAGCTGCCCTCTACTTTGCATTCGAAAGATTCGGATGCAGTTCGATTCGGTACTCCCTTTGTTTAAGAAATGAATAGCAAGAAACACAAGCTACCAACAAGACACGATCCCCAGCGGAGTCGCCAGTCTGTTGTGGGGAAAAGTATCCAACACGGAATGACCCTATCCCACTCTAAGGGTGATAGTTCCTTAGCAACAGCTGAAGCAAAGCTATCTAAAGTTACTTCTTTATGACATGCAAGAGACGAAAGGAAGAGATCCACTTACCGATGTCTTGCGCAAATGGTCGATCCAATCTCCTCTATTTGCCGCTTGCTCCCAGCTCCAAGTCTTCTCACGGGCCCAGCTACACGAGATCCTGCGAACAAGACAAGAAAAGGAAACTACAAGAAGCATGCATTCATAATTGATTCAAGGATTAGCATAAATCAAATACGCAAGTAAGACAATACACCATTGAAACACATGCGGATAGAAGAACCTCAAATGCTTTATTAATATAAGGAAGTAAGGTTCAGGCGGTGATACAACCGTGAGAGGTCCAATCCAGCATCACCTTCCCGACGGAAAGAAATCTCCTCTTCACCTCCCTCAAGCAATCACCCAATACTCACAACTGTAAACCAACAGCAATTCTTTGCACTAAATTCCGGCCTCCAGATCCCATGGGATGAGATCCTTATATAGAGTTTTGGAGTGAAGATAAGTCAGCTTGATGTGTGACTTGTTGTCCTCTTCAACTCCAGTTGTTCTTCAGTCCTTGAGTCCACTCGGAGTTTCTACCTTCCACTTGGAGTTTTAGAAGCTCTTAACTCATCATTAGGCGAATCTTCTGATCCAAGTGTCATTTTGGAAGCTTCCTGGGCACTGGCACATTGAGAAAATATTCCTCCACATGTCAAAGTACGCCCAGCGCAGGTAGCCTTTGTTGCACTTGCTATGCAGCGCAGGTACACCATAGAGCTTTTGACATTCAGCGCGGATGCTTAGTGGAGCAGCTGCTTTGATCCAAAATTGACCTGTTTTTGAGTGTTTTTCAGTGGAGAACTGATCTGAAGTGCTGTGGTTTGCTGACCTTGTTCCTCTAGGGGTAGGAACAACATGTTTAGGGACTTTGGATCCCTTAGATTATTGACATTTCATGCTTTATGCTGTAAGGCACAAAAATGTCTATAACACTAAGATTCCAGTGACAAAATCCATTTTTTGGCGTCGTCGCCATTATATGATGATTTTTGGATGGACGCTACTTATGTTATGTTGTGTGTTGCGTGGATGTAGATTCTGGATTCTCACATTCCTCTAGTGGAGCAACGTGTCCCCAAGTAGAGCTAGATGTTGACCACTACATGTCAACGACCCATAGCAGTACACCCCCTTTTTTTTCGCAAAAGGGATAGTGCCTGATCGATGTTTTCGTGCCATCCAGCTATCATCATCAACTTGATTATCATGTTATAATGCAAACCCATTATGCATGTGTATGATGTAAATAATCTCAGCAGATCTGTGTCGTGTATGTAATTGCCTAAGTAAACCTACCTTTCTAGTGATGATCTATACTCTGAGAGGTTTTTTGTCTCACCGATCCATTTTCGAATGGTCGACAGAGTTTTCCTTCAACCTTACCCCAAAGTCGGAATGGATTTTGTCACTGGGATATGTTCCTGTTTAAGTTCGAATGACAATATCTAATAAAACACCTTGGTTTGTAGATATTGTTAATTATTTGGTGACAGGAAAGTTACCTCCATAACTATCAGCTAGAGAAAAAAAAGTGATCAAAATCAGTGCACCTTATTCTTGGATAGATGGAGAATTGTACAAAACTGGACCTGATTTGATTATCCGAAGATGTGTTCGAGAAGATGAAGTACCTGAAATCTTGAAATCTTGCCATGATGAGCCATGTGGAGTACATTTTGCTGATAAAATAATTGCTTACAAAATCCTTCTTTTGGGATATTATTGGCCATCCATTTTCAAGGATGCCAAATAATATGTCAAAAGATGTGATAGTTGTCAAAGAATGGGGAAGCCCATTCCATTAGACCAAATGCCTCTACAACCACAAGTACTTGTAGAACCCTTTGAAAAATGGGCTTTAGATTTTGTTGAACCAATAAATTCTCCTTCTAAACAGAAAAGGTACATACTTGTTTGCACAGATTATGTTAAAAAATGGGCAGAAGCTAAACCTCTTTTATTTGCAACTGAAAATGTCATAGTTACATTTCTTTTTGAGGATACCTTTACTTGTTTTGGTGTTCCAAGAGAAATTGTAATAAATCAAGGTACCCAATTCACATCAAAGTTGGTATAAAAGATCATGGAACAATATAAAATCAAGCATAGGAAGTTTACTCCATATCATCCACAAGCCAATGGGTAAGTGGAATCTACCAACAATTTTTTTGAAGCAAAGCTTACCAAAACTGTGCATTTGCATAAAAAGGATTGGGCAGAAAAGCTTTCAAAAGCATTATGGGCATACTGAACTACATGGAGGAATACAACTGGACATACACTTTATGAGCTTGTCTATGGAAAAAACGTCTTGGTTCCAATTGAATTCCAAGTGGGGACCTTGAGAACAACAACTAAATTGGGCCTTGATTTATCAAAAGCTTAAAAACAAAGATTAGCACAATTGAATGAGCTAGATGAGATCCAACAAGATGTTATTCAAAGAACCAACATAGTTCAACAGCAAAGATCTAAGTGGCATGACAAATTCATCAAAGCTAAAAAGTTCAAGCAAGGTGAGTGGGCTCTTCTTTTTTATTCCAAGTTCAAAGATTTTCATTGAAATTTTCAAATTCATTGGCTTGGTCCTTATGAGATTGATACTACTTTTTATATTGACGCAGTCAAAATCAAAACTATTGATGATGAACAAATTATTTTCCTTCTTAATGGTCATAGATTAAGGTTGTATCATAAACCACTAACAGGGGAAGAATTTGTCAAATATTTGCAAGAGAATTCTGAATTCAAGTTAGTCAAAGAAGGGGATCTTTCTCCTCACTTTCCAACCTCATTGTAATTTTTCAAGTAAAATATATATATATATATATATATATATAATAAATAATAAAAGTATAAACATGAAAACCAACTATGTTGGCATGTTTATACAGAAAATCTTAACTGAAAACCAAGATCTCTTGGCAGTTTAGATTTTCAAAACACCCTCTTTCTTGTCCCTATTTCTTTTTGTCCTTCTTTTTCTTTTCAGGTGCCAAGCTATATTCATTAGGATCAGTATTTTCACTGATCATCAACAATAGCAGCAACAATAAAGAAGTCTTCTCCTGATCAAATAAAGAAAATCCGAGAAATGAAAAGCAGAAAACAGAATTCCTATCATTCTGCAGTCGATCTTCAATTCTGCAACCAAATTCAAATTCTACAGAAAAAGAATATCAAGGAACATAGGAACAAAGGTATGTAAGAATGTTAAAATTATATTTCATATAGGAGCTTAGGTTTTGATTTATGGATGATTGTATTAACAAGTTGAGGACCTTATATATTTGCTATCATATTCATAATTGTTATACCATATCTCCTCATCATTACATCGCTAGTCACATCAAGTCTGATTGGAATTAAAAACATGACACTTGTCCTTTGAAATTGGATCTGGGAAATTGTGAAGTACAATCCAGACGCAACACAACCTCTCCCATCAACGCCTTACCTCGCCATCATTTAACCCTGTGTCATATCCATTCTGCTCATTCCTAATTCGCATTTCATTCATTCCCTCTTTCAAAAACTGCCATTATCCCAGTCAAAAGAAACAGTCAAGACCGAGACTTCTCCTCACCATGGGAACGCTTGTTCGTTCTAAACCAAATGGAGTAAAATTTCTCTAGGCATATCCAAGGGTTAAAGACCAATTGCAACAGGTGGGATGGCTCCAGTTTTTCGAAAAATTCAACGGGTATGAAGCAGAAGTTACCAAAGCCTTCACCCAAGCATTTGATGGAGTAGAAGCAGAGATAGGAGATATTAAGCTCATCCTCACATAATATATTGTAGCAGAAGCAACAAGACTACCAAGAAACGAGGAAAGCTAGTTCAAGAATAGAAGAATTAAAGAGAATGATTGGGTCCATTTCCTCAGAGAACCAAGTATGGATTTATCCATTTTCAAAAAGGGTATTCCAGTTACTGCATTAAAAGGAAAATGGAGAAATCTCTTGCTCATTATTCAAAAATTTGTAACATGTGAAGGAATATTTGGGACAATGTTTTTCTACCATGCCAGACTTATGATGCATTTTATTGATGGAAATGAGATTAATTTTCCTTACTTTCTGCTTCAAAGTTTAAAGAAAATGGAATTTAGCATACAAAGAGAGTCTAGGTCCATTGATAACTCTCTTTACCATCATGGACTCATCAAGATTCTTGTAGAAACACATTTAGAAGCTAAAGGAGATAATTGGCAAGATTTCTTAGTGAGAAACCATTTTGTAGAAGCTCGAGAGGAAGAAGCAAACGGGAGGGCTAAAACAAGTCGAAGAAAGTCAAATCCTAACCCTGGAAAAGAGAGAATTGAAGAAGAAATTCGAGAGCAGAATGTAACTGAAACACCAGGAGATCCATTTGAAGATGATACCCTGCTATCCCAATGTCTTGAGAAAATTAAACAAAAAAATGACAAACAGGACCTTAGAAGAAAGAAAGCTAGCTCGAGCCAAAAATTACCCGAGGAAAAGAAGAAAACAAGGGATAATAAAACAAAAAGGAAAGACTTTAGAAGCTCAGAAGTAAAATTGAGGAGAAGCAAAATAATTTCAAAAATGTCAAGTACACAGTCACCAAAAATGATCAATCTTGAAGAAGAAGGGTATAATACACCACCTCACACAATCAGTCCAACAAGACAAACTCCAAAAATTGATCCAGTCCAACAAGAGATTTATGACTATGTGGAATCTCTAGAGCAAAGGGCACAACAAAAGGAAAAAATTTTCTCAATATGAAATGGGTGAAACTAAGCAATAAAACAAAATGCAAAACAGGAACATAGAATTGAAGAAAATTTAAAGCAAGACATATATGAGCTGGAGGTTCTTAACAAATACTTAATTCGGGAAAGGGAAGCAGCAAAAGTTCAGAATGAGATACTTAGAACCCAAAATGATAATATACTTCTACACCTCTGTCATTGGTATAAGAAGAATAAGAAACTTAAGGTTCAAAACAAGTTTCTCAAAAACAGAATCAGAGGGTTATAGGGCAGAATTTTGATGAAGAAACCAAGGACCACTTTCAGCATTAAAAAGAAGAAATCAAGCACTAGTCTGGATGTGCTTGCACAGGCTTCAGAGATCATTCACTAAAGGGGAAAAGAAGAGACAATTTTGAATTTTTGGTGCATGAGGACATGCAAAACCTTTGGTGTGGGGGAATGTTGAAGTCTGGAATTGTTTCTTTTTTACTATCCTTTTTGCCCTCTTATTTCACCTTCTTATCACCATTTTGTAGCAATCTCAACATGTTCAAGGTCAAGTTCAACTCTTAAAAAGGTATTCATCATCCATAATTAGAATCTCTGCTTCTTAATGAATTATAATGAAAATATTCTTACAATGACATAATCATAAACATTCTGCAGCTAATATTGGTTTCCGCAACAATATTCATTGTTAGACAGGTTGCAGCACTTGAAATAAAGGATGAAGACTACCTAGAGATGACAATTGTCCACCATATGGATAACCACTTATCAACACAACTCGACAAGCTACGAGGATTGAGAGATCTAGAAGTTAAACTCGGAGTCAAACTCTGAAAACGATGTGTAACGGTCAAGTAAAAGCAGCGGAGGAATAAAACAACATCAAGCGAGCAAGATTGAAGACATGTTCAAGCTATTAGATTTTGGATCGAGATGAATCTCCTATGATTTTCTCTTTTCAGTAGCAAGTCATAAAGAGATTGAGTTTTGTTAAAATTGGCAACTAGGGCCAGACTCCATGTTGATCACCTTATTTATGGCTTATGATATTTTTCCTAGATTCCTCTCATCGAGAGGTGTAGGATTGAACTAAAGATCATCCGATTTCGATAAGTATTTATGGAGATATGAATTTATTTTGATAATGGACAAATTGTCAAGGTCGGCCAACAAACTTATGTAGGCTCAGAAGCCCAACAGTCACATCTATTCACCCTCAACGTTTACATATAAATACAGGAGCCTCCTCCTCATTTGGACAATTCATTCACTTATCTTCTCTCTCTCTCTCTCCTACACATAAAAGGAGCCTCTCTCTCTCTCATATGTGTGGCTGAAAAGAAGACGTCCTAGGGCAAGGAAGACGCAGAAAGAAGGATGCTAGGGCAGCAGGTCATCTCTTTGACTAGCGTTGACCAAGCATTGACCTTACAGAAGTGCGGATTGGGTGTGGTTGCCTCTCCTCGGCAGGCCGCAATTTTTGGCATGAAAACCGAGGTGATCTGACCTCTGGTTTGACTAGCATTGACTGCCCTAGTTTAGGGCTGCAAGTTGACTTCAGAAATCTGCAAATTGACTGTACTTTTGGGACTGTTCAAGAGTTGTTTCTTCAGGCTGTTCGAGGACAAGTTGACCGGAAATTGACCAAGCATTTTAGAGGTCAATTTCAGCTAGTTTGACCAAGTTTGACTTTGTTGATCTAGGGTTTTCTGCTGCTGATATAAAATTACAGAATTCAGATTTTGTATTATTTCTCTCTGCTGAACTATTGAAGATAAAAGAAGATTTGATCAAAGGGTTTCCCCGCATTGGGGTTTGTCCCTGGCTAGCCGCCACATCTTGTGTCTCTTATCTTGGCTTGTTTTCTGTTGATCATTTAATGTTCTATCTGCACTTTACTTAATGTATATGTGATTGCTAATCTGTGGGTAATAAGAAGAAAAATAAGTAAATTGCTCTAAGCATAGAACATACCATAATTTAACATGGTATCAGAGCTGAGGTGAAGACAAAACCCAAGCGAGAGCAAGAGCAAGAGCAATCACCGAAGAGAAGGTTGGCAAGACTACCTTAAAGAAATCATGGGGTCCTCAACACACTTCCCTGCTGAAGACAAACTACGTGAGAAATTTGACTATCACGGATGGAAGATGTCTCTCGATCTAACATTAGAAGAATAGGAAGTGTTGGACCATGTGAAAGGTGAAATTGTTGAGCCTCCATCAAATGCATCCGCTGCTGCTAGGAACAAATGGACCAAGGGAGAAGTCAAAGCAAGGAAGATCATCTGGGACTCTATCAATAAGCGCTTGGTGGTCTATGTTTCCGAGCTGAACACCTCCAAGGAAATATACGATAGACTAGTGAGTTTATTTAAAGTTAATGATGCAAATCCTTGTTTCTTAGAAATAAGCTGAAGGAAATTAAGAAGGGCAAAGATGAGAGTATGCAAGCATATTTCTTAAGGATCACCAAGACCAAGAACGATCTCCTATCTATTGGGGAAGTAATTCTCGACAGGGAAATGACACTCACAACTCTTGGAGGACTACCATTTGAATGGTATATATTCAGGACTACTCTTCTCAACAATAACGTAATTCCTAGATTTGAGGAATTAATGGCCAAATGCATTCAAGAAGAAACGAGGATGGAAGAGCAAGAAATGCCCATACTTAAAGGTCATCCCTCTACCCTTTCTTCTCATACTAAAAGAAGAAACAATTCTGGGGCTAAATTCAAAGGAAAGGCTGGACCAAAGGGTGGAAGAAAATGACGATGTTACAATTGCAATAAAACGGGTCACTATGCAAGGGAGTGCCCTGATAAAAGGGACACACACTGGGACGATGATCAAAATCCCTCTCAAGGAAATCAAAGGAATGGCAAGTCAAATAGAAGAGGTAAAAGAAATGTCTGAAATCAAGGAAGAGGACAACCATTCAAGAAGGCAAGAAATTCCAGGTATGAATCTAACACTGTTAACAATAAGCAAGATGAATATTATCTACCAGCAGCTCTATCTACTACTGCTCCCCCGGACTCGCTGGGAAATTGGCTTATTGATAGTGGTGCCTCAAGGCACTTCACTGATTACAAAGAAGCTCTCTATAATCTGATAGAGAAGGAAACCAACCTGGAAATTGTTCTTGGAGATAATTCAAAATATCCATTGAATCAGGGTAATACCATCCACTTACAAGATGTATTATATGTACCTGATCTCAAAAAGAACCTGGTTTCCATTTCGGCAATGGAAGACAAAGGCTACAAGGTGGCCTTCAGCAATGGCAAGGTACATGTATGGAAAAAGAATTTTAAATATGCTTTTACTCTTGGGTTTCGAGTTGATTCATAATCTCAGGTCGGAGGAAGTCCACTAGGTGTCATGTCTTGTGACACATCTCTTCAGTCCGAACTATGGCATTGGAGGTTTGCTCACCTTCATTATAAAGCTCTACCCGATGTAAGAAAAATGGTGACTGGGATGCCCAAGTTCAAACTAGAGCAAGAAGGTGTATGTCCAGGATGTGCCAAAGGAAAGCTCAAAAGGGGACCATTCCCCTCAAGCCAAAGCAAGACCTCCGATATATTGCAGTTGGTTCACTTAGACATATCCGATATGATGCCTGTGAACTCCTTGGGAGGATATTTATATTACCTCACTTTTACAGATGATTATTCTCGCAAGACTTGGATATACTTCTTGAAAAAGAAGGATGAAGTGTTCACCTGGTTTTGGCACTTCAAAGCCTTGATCGAGAATCAAACCTAAAAGAATATCAAGACCTTAAGGACTGATAATGGGACTGAATATGAATCCAATGAGTTTCATGACTTTTGCAAAGAGGCTGGCATTAAGAAGGAGACTACTACACTATATACTCCTGAGCAGAATGGTGTGGTGAAAAGGAAGAATCGTACAATTGTGGAAGTTGTCCGTGCTATGCTTCTGATCCAGGTGGATGTTGGTGGCCACCCACCTATCCCATTTGGACCCCCACAACTATCTTTTTCAGTCTTTTTAGTTTCCTAAATTGTAGCATAGTTTACTATTTTTAGTAGTTTTTCGGGTCCTAAACTTCTGGAGCCATTTTGAGGCCCTAAACGATGTTTTTTGGGAAATCTATCGCCAAGCGATTTTTCTGTCCAAAAATCGTCTTTCTGTCATAGTCCTCAAAGAGATCTTTCTAATGGGCTATCATGCACGTCAAATGGAGATAATATGACCAATTCGCGACCCCGAGAAGTTGGCTGTCCAACTCACCCCAACGGGGCCCACAAACTCTTGGTGTTACATCTCCTCGGGTTAGGGTTTTGGTTGTTTAGGGTTTTCTCTTATTGTTCAATAATAAAAAGGCCCTTGAGCCTCATTGTAAGATAGTTCAGAGGCATGTAGCCACCACATCTCTTCTTAGAGATAAGCTACCATCGCCCTAGCTGGTTTATTTCCAATACTGTTTGTAAGCATATTTCAGTATTTAACATTAATGAAATGAAGTATTATTTCCGCTGCATATCTGTGTTTATGGTTATCTCTGTAATTTGTTGCGTTCCTGTTTAAATCCGGATCAGCTCCATGATCAAAGACTTTCGAAGTTTCTGTGGGCCGAAGCTGCAAAATATCGCCATATACGTACAAAACCAATGCCCTCATCAAGCATTGGGTTCCAAGACTCCCAAAGAAATGTTCACTGGTAAGAAACCTGATGTATCTCAGTTTAGAATTTTTGGAAGCCCTGTATATTTTCATGTACCTAAAGAGAAAAGGAATAAATTAGGTGCATCTGGAAAGAAAGGAATCTTTGTGGGCTATAGCGAAAATACTAAGGGCTATAGAATCTATGTAGCTAGTCAAAGGGAAGTCGAGATTAGTCATGATGTCACCTTTAACGAAGATATGGCTCTTAGCAAAATATACAATCTTCCTACTTTAAGGGTATCTAAAGAAGCTGACACCGGGGAACTAAAGGAAAAGGAAGATGAGACGATGCCCGATGTGGAAGAACCTGTTGACCACTACGTGTCAATGACCCATAGCAGTACAGTCCCTTTTTTCGCAAAAGGGGATAACGCTTGATCAATGTGTCTGTGCCATTCGACTATCATCATCAGCCTGATCATGTTATTTTGTAAACCCAGTCTGCATGTGTAAATTGTAAATAATCTTAGCATATCTATGTCACGTATGTAATTGCCTAGGTAAACCTAATCTTCTAGTGATGATCTACGTTCCGGAAGGTTTTTTGTCTCACCGACCCATGGTCGGCAGAGTTTTCCTTCAACCTAACCCCAAAGCCGGAATGGATTTTGTCATTAGAACCTTAGGGGAGTCCCAGTGTGCTAGATCGAATCTATGTAAAAGGGACTCGGGAATAGTCCTAACTATTTGGTTAGGTTATTTTATTACAAATTGCTTGATCTGCTAAGATTATGATTGTGTCGCAGAACTGGGTAGTCTATGAGGGTCTATGTCAAATGGGTTTTCCCCCTTGAGATGTAAAAATGTAAAAATCGTGATGTAAAATGTCTTGAGGGTTAGAAAATAATTAATCCCCTCATAGGTCCTAGGTCCTAGGTAAAATTCCCAAAGGCTAAGTTCGAGGGTCCAAAAATAAAATAAATAAAAATAAATAGAAATAAAATAAAAATAAAATAAAATAATAACAAGTCAAAGTTTTGAGGAAATAAATGAAAAATTTTAATTTTTTAATATATTAAAATGCATTTAATTTAAAAAATGTGAAATTTCCTCAACATTTAAAATTTCGACAGATGAGACTAAAAAAGATTTTGATTCTCATCGACGGTTGAGATCGCTTTGACAAGGATCACTCGAACTAGCCGTTGGGAATTTTTTCTTTAAATAGGGTGTCAGGGGTCATTTGAGATCATTCGATCTCGGAGTAGTGTGCTGAGTGAAAGCTCTCTTGTAATCATTTTTCATGTGCAAATAAAGAAATACTTTGGGGTTAATCTCTGCTGGTGTTACTCTTCGGGAAAATTTTGTAAGATGTTTTATTTTCTTGCATAGATTTACTTTCAACGATTGATGTTAGCTTATTGAAGATTGATTTAAACACATGTATCTTGTTTGATCACTTGGGTTTGAATGATGGCTTAATTTCTGAATATAATGGCAGGTATCTCTATTAGATCTGAATTTCTTTGTCGTTTTCTCCCTCTATGTTAATGGTTGAATTAAGATGTGCAGGAAATCCTTGGTTTTGAGATCATCGGGCATTCGAGGAAGTTCTCGGCTGAACCAGCCAACTCCTGAAAAGCATTTTCTGAAGAGCCCAACTGGTTTTGATTCCTGGCTTATCATTAGAATTTCTGTTGAGGATGCATGAAGGGTTTTTTGAAGCACCTCATCTTAAATTTAAAATTTTAAAAATATATCTATGGCATGATGATAAATCTGGCTATTTAGAGCCTTTGAACTGTGAATATTGTAATTACTTAGCTGGTTTTAGGGTTTTTAGTTTTGTTTCTTGCATATTTTGTTTCTGGGCATTTATTTTTGTCATTACAGGTTGCAGATCTGAAGGTGAGCTTCAGTATTGAAGCCAGATCTAGGCCCTGGAGGGTAAGATCTGGCCTCAGAACTAGTTTTTTGCAGGTGTACAGTTCCGCTGCTTGGGGTTTCATTTTTGTTGCAAGAAAAATTTTCGAATTTTTTTTTTAAGAAGGCTATGTAAAATTCCCATGTTGCAAAGCACATCAAAATCTCACAGCATCCATTATTTATGCCTATGCTGGCCATCTCCACTCCATTCCGCAGCTCCCATATCTTCCACGCATTCATCATCTACTACCAAAAATCCCATGCAGCCATTCTCTTCCGTCTATGCCTGTTCACGCTCGCTCATCCTACCATACGAGCTCCAGAGCCACGTCCAATCACCCTCACGCAGATTGCAACTCCTCTTGTTGTCCATCTGCTCCATGGCTTCCATGCATTGTTACGTTTCCCTTTATTGTTGTTCGAACTAGCATCCTCACCTTACCAGCTCCGCGTGCCATCCCTCACCTTTCACTCTTGCCCACCTGCGTGCTGCCAGATCTGAGTTTCACATCCACGCAGCTCCTAAACCTGTGTCTAACCCGTAGGAATTATTCCTCCACGCTATCTCTTCATTCGCTGTCCATCTCACGTAGTCTTCTGCTCATCGATTCCTTCATTCATCACACTTCCAAACCCTTCGCTATCTCTTCATTCGCTGTCCATCTCACGCAGTCTTCTGCTCATCGATTCCTTCATTCATCGCACTTCCAAACCCTTCCTCCCCTTCTTACTTCGATTCCTTTATGTTGTCTGCAAAACAATCTTCCGTTGCTTGCATACCTCCTCGCATCATCAATTCCACGTCGTCCAACCCATAAACTTGCAGCAAAAACCCTCCTTTCCATCTGCCCATCTCTGTCCTTATGCCATCGTCCAAAACCTTGCCAAATCCCTGCACCCGCAACTTCCTTCTTTCCTCATGTGACCCTCGTTGCTCCATTGCTGCCTCTCCGCAGTTCATCGATCCACCTGCGTATTTCTTCTCCGTCGTCACCTGCATACACACACAATAAAACATTTCGACCTTTTTTCTTGGTTTTAGTTAAGGCACCTTTTGGTCTAGTGTATTTTCCCTTTCCTTTTTTTTATGAAGTGTGTATTAATATATAAAAATTTAAACTCATTCAATTTCCCTTTTATTATTTTTTTTAGGTGTTACGATTTAGTTTAGTTAGGGTGTAGGTAGGTTTGTTTTCATATATTTTGATTTTAATGATAGTTGTTTCACTTGGAAAAAAAAAAAAATCATTTTTGTTTTCATTTTATTTCTTTTCGGTTTGATTTTGAGTTTATTAAAATCTAAAAAGATATAAAAGATAAAACTAAAAAATTAAATATAAAATAAATAAAAAATAAAAAAATCCCAAAAGCATAAGGAAGTGTTTTTTTTCTTAGGTTTTTATTTAGTTTTACAATTTAGTTTTTTCTTTTTGATCTTGGTTTATATTTTAATCAATTAAAATAAAAAATTAAAATATTTAAAATTTTAAATTTTAAAAAAAATCCTAATTTTTTTTTTAAATCCTAAACATTTAAAAGATCATAAAAAAATTTGGTGATTAAAAATTTTAAACTAAACAAGAGGGATTAGCGCTTTAATGTTAAAAAATTTTAAATGTGGCCTATGGCCTATTAAATTTTTTATTTTTTTTGCCTTTTTTTATTTTTATTATTTTTATTTTTATTTTTTTCATCACCTTAAAAGATTTTAAATTTTTTGGTTACCATTAAGCATTATTGCCTAAGGAATAATAAAAATTTAAATCTAAAGTTCCTTAGTGTTATTGAATGCATGATTCTTCTATATTCGAGGTCTTGGTCAGTTAATGAAAATCGTTTAAATTCTAGAATTTTTTGTGTTATCATCGCCTTTTGTCACATATTGAAAATCATTCTGGATAACTTGTTTAATTGATGGTCAATTCAAATATCGAAGGCACTGGTCTATGATTGGTTTTATCTTGTGGTTGTGTCTTGTTTTCATTGGCATTTAATCTATTTATCTGAAATTAATCGCGATTCATTCATTAAGTTATCCATCATTTTTTTAAATCAATCAAGTGCTTGATTCCCTCGCTGTGTCTCCCAACCCAGTTGATTCCCAGCTTGTTCTCCTTTATCCCATAGGGTCTACCCCCCTTAGCCTGCTTCAGGGAGACGGCTTAAACGGAGAGATCGAGGATCAGGGTGACAGCCTCGGGTTTGAGCATTTTCGCGGTGCTTAGACACTCTGCGCGACAACATTTTTTGGCACCGTTGCCGAGGAACATTTTATTCTCGACGTTTCAACAACATTTCCTCTTTCATCTTCTCATTTGTCATCTTTTCATTTGAGCCGGAAACGACAACATTTTTTAGCGTCGTTGCCGGGGACATTTGATTTTCGGCGTTTCAACAACTTTTCATTTCTCATCTTTTCATCTGGGCTGGCAATGACAGCATTTTTTGGCACATCTCATCTTTTCTGCCATTCATTAGCCTGTCAAGCGGCCAGCCTTTCCTGGCGTCATCTGATCTTTTCATCGCCCTATCTTTCATCATCTCGTTAATCGTACCTTTAGCACCTAGACATCTCGGTTCGTTTCTTGTTTGGGTGGCGACTCCATTTCTTTTCATTTATTTTTTCCCAGACAAGAAGCCCCTCCCTTATATCCTGTTGTTTTTGTCTTTTGGATCCTAGAGTTAGATTCGTGTTCAAGTGGCGACTCCACTTCTTTCATCTCTTGATTTTCTCGAGCAGAATTCTCTCTCTATCATCCATTTGGTCCCTCATTATTCATTATGGATTATTCGTTTACCCCGTGTCATTTTACTAATGTTCTCCATGATATTCCAGAAGTGGCCATTTATAAATTGCCTTTGTTCTCAGGTGGTGATTCAGTCGCTGTTAGAAAGCATTTATGCAAGTTTTCTCGTATAATGCTCATATATTGTAGATCTCCCTGGTATGATCATGAAGATGTCAAGATGCGTTTATTTTCCTTTTCTTTAGAGGGAAATGCCTTGAATTGGTTTAATAATTGTCCTGAAAATTCTTTCACTTCTTTACAAGACATCGTTCATGCTTTTCAAGATAGCCCGCCTTGTGCCCCTAAAATTGTACAACATAATGAAAGAAATCTTATGAAGGGTCCAGCTGTCGATGAAAAATTTCAAGACAATTCTTCATGTCAAAATGTGCCATCCACCTGTACCATTGCAGATCAAATCCATGATAGTGGAAAAGCAGGGACAAATTGTCAAATCAGTGCTGACAATGAAAGGGAAAATCAGAAGCAAATTATAGAAGAACTAATGCGGTTGGTAAAAAATATGGAGATTAATCAAGAAAAGTTGGCAACTGATTATGCCAATGATATGATAACTTTATACACCCACCTGGAAAAGCGAGATAAGGAAATGGAAACCATGAAGGGTAATCATGATAGGGAAATTAATTCTATTCAAAACAAGTTATTAACTATGGAAGAAGAAATGACTATCATGACATTCGATTATAATAATCAGTTGGCTACCATGCAAGCAAATCATAAGAAAGAGAAACTCTATGCAGCATTGCTTGATGACCATAAAAGCAAAGAATGACAAAGTAATAAAAGATATGGAAGAAGACCATGCTAGGGAAATCAGTGCTATGAAGGTTGAACACTCTAGCCAGATGGATGCCACTACAATACAGGTACAGAAACTTCAACATCAGTCAGAGGATGAAAGAAACAAGGAAATGTCAACAGATCATAAGCCTCCTTACTTGCTGTAGCAAGCTCCATCTTATTATGAGGAGGTCATTTGTTCCATTGAAAAGTAGTTAATTGAAGGTGACTTGGATAAAATTGAAATTGATAAGAATCAGGTTGACGCTCACATGGTTAATCCACCAGTCATAGAAGATCAAGTTATAACTCATGACACTTGTGCGACTAATCCATCATCATTAACAGAGCAGATGCAGAATAAAGAAAGACATGTCATGCATATCTTACATACTTCATCTGAAAGTTCTGAAGCAGAATATTCCACGTCATCAGTGATACAGCCTGCCACAAAGAAAAAGCGCAAGAGAAGGAGAACAAGAAGGCGACTTGATGCATCAAATAGCCGTAAGTAGCTGGATTTTCGGATAGGAAAAAGTCCTACCATATGCAATATTGGACATGGCACATCTGAGAAGCAGCCAACAGACTTGCCTGAAAGTAGGCAAATGCTTAGTATACACTATATTGAATGCATCTGATTCCATGGGGCACCCTCTGTATTTCTAACCCTACTCCTTGTCTTTTCAGCATTTCATTTCTACTTTTAGGATTAGATTTACTTTTCATGTTACTAGATAGTTAATAAATGAAGAGCTTATATCTTTCCTATGCTTAATATTATATGATGATTTTTGGATGGACGCTACTTATGTTTTGTTGTGTATTGCGTGGATGCAGATTCTGGATTCTCACATTCCTACAGTGCAACAACGTGTCCCCAAGTACAGCCAGATGTTGACCACTATGTGTCAACGACCCATAGCAGTGCACTCCCTTTTTTCACAAAAGGGGATAGTGCTTGATCAATGTGTCTGTGCCATTCGACTATCATCATCAGCCTGATCATGTTATTTTGTAAACCCAGTCTGCATGTGTAAATTGTAAATAATCTTAGCAGATCTATGTCATGTATGTAATTACCTAGGTAAACCTAATATTCTAGTGATGATCTACGTTCCAGAAGGTTTTTTGTCTCACCAACCCATGGTCAGCTGAGTTTTCCTTCAGCCTAACCCTAAAGTCGGAATGGATTTTGTCATTAGAATCTTAGGGGAGTCCTAGTGTGCTAGATCGAGTCTATGTAAAAGTGATTTGGGAATAGTCCTAACTATTTGGTTAGGTTATTTTATTACAAATTGTTTGATCTGCTAAGATTATGATTGTGTCGCAGAACTGGGTAGTCTATAAGGGTCTATGTCAAATGGGTTTTCCCCCTCAAGATGTAAAAATGTAAAAATCATGATGTAAAATGTCTTGAGGGTTAGAAAATAATTAATTCCCTCATAGGTCCTAGGTCCTAGGTAAAATTCCCAAAGGCTAAGTTCGAGGGTCCAAAAATACAATAAAATAATAAAATAATAATAAATCAAAGTTTGGAGGAAATAAATGCAAAATTTTAATTTTTTTAATATATTAAAATGCATTTAATTTAAAAAATGTGAAATTTCCTCAACATTTAAAATTTCGACGGATGAGATTAAAAGAGATTTTGATCCTCATCGATGGTCGAAATCGCTTTGACAAGGATCACTCGAACTAGCCATTGGGAATTTTTTCTTTAAATAGGGTGTCAGGGGTCATTTGAGATCATTCGATCTTGGAGTCGTGTGCTGAGTGAAAGCTCTCTTGTAATCATTTTTCATGTGCAAATAAAGAAAGACTTTGGGGTTAATCTCTGCTAGTGTTACTCTTTGGGAAAATGTTGTAAGATGTTTTATTATCTTGCATAGATTTACTTTCAGCCATTGATGTTAGCTTATTGAAGATTGATTTAAACACAGGGATCTTGTTTGATCACTAGGTTTGAATGATGGCTTAATTTCTGAACATAATGGTAGGTATCTCCATTAGATCTGAATTTCTCTGTCGTTTTCTCCCTCTATGTTAATGGTTGAATTAAGCTGTGCAAGAAATCCTTGGTTTTGAGATCATCGGGCATTCGGGGAAGTTCTTAGCTGAACCAGCCAACTCCTCAAAAGCATTTTCTGAAGAGTCCAGCTGGTTTTGATTCCGGGCTTATCATTAGAATTTATGTTGTGGATGCATGAAGGGTTTTCTGAAGCACCTCATCTTAAATTTAAAATTTTAAAAATATATCTGTGGCATGATGATAAATCTGGCTATTTAGTGACTTTGAACTGTGAATATTATAATTACTTAGTTGGTTTTAGGGTTTTTAGTTTTGTTTCTTGCATATTTTGTTTCTGGGTGTTTATTTTCGTCATTACAGGTTGCAGATCTAAAGGTGAGCTTCAATCTTGAAGCCAGATCTAGGCCCTAGAGGGTAAGATCTGGCCTCAGAACCAGTTTTTTGCTGGTGTACAGTTCCGTTGCTCGAAGTTTCATTTTTGTTGCAGGAAAAATTTTCGAATTGTTTTCAAGCAGGCTATGTAAAATTCCCACGTTGCAAAGCACATCAAAATCTCGCGGCATCCATTATTTATGCCTATGTTGGCCTTCTCCATTCCATTCCTGTTACACTAAAAAATGTCACCATGACTACTTACAGTTAGTATGGCTCAAATCAACAGTCATACTACCCTTTTTAGGCAAGTCTTATGCCTCTGCTATCCATCTCAAACTCAAAGAAGAGAGAAAGTCTTGTAAAAAATATGTTTATCTCTGGGGTCGCAGGTTCTCTCAAGCCTCACCTGCGGGGACGCTGATCATGTTCACAAAGTCTGCGTCTCTGGACGCTCTGTATGTCGAAGGACAGGTGCGTCCTTCTGTAAAAGGCAAAATGCGCAAGTTTTATCTTAAAAAAGTTACTTGTGGTTACTTCTAGAACTTTCTAGAGGTCGGTTTGATGATTTGGATGCGCCTCCAGTTGGTTCATGTATCTCTATTAAGGGGGAACTTATCCCATCAATAAGGGAGCTATCCCACCCAAAGAGGGGGATTATCCCATTGATGGTGGACCTGAATAACCTCTTTACAGCACTATAAATAAAGGCATTGAGCCAAAGGGAGGGGAGGTTGAAGCTATACATTTTCTTTGGGTAAATGCTGCAGGAATTAGGACTCCCATTTAGAACCTTGTGAGGAGAGATTGTCTTTGCTTGATTCTACTTGGAAGTGGGTGAGCTTTGTCAAAGTAGAGGAAAACCCTTGATGGACCCTGGGAGGAACTTGCACAACACCAAGGCCAGGTTGTAAGAGTTTCTTTGTTTCATTATTAATACAAACTGGTTTATTTTTCTCAATAGCTTGTGTTAATGAGTTATTTCATGTGTTCCTTGGTTTGCATGTTGAATATATGTTTTATTATATGAAATGCAAGTGCTTGGTAATTGTTTGATTGTTTGTGGTTGCAGGAATTGATGTGAAGGAGGAGCTCATCCGGATCGGCAAGGACGGACTACAACAACAGCGTTTTGGAATAAGGTAAGCCTAAACACTTGTAGTTTTCATGTTTTAAAAGGTATATTTAGAGAAAGATCACTCCATTTTGTCTTGTTTGTCGCTAGAGAGTTTAGACTCCTAGGGAGGTCAGTTGTGCCCGCACAAACGACTTTTTCCGCCACGACAAATTGGCGACTCCGCTGGGGATCCATTAATGAGAAAGTCTTTTCCTTTGTGTGAACTTTGCTCTGAGAAAATCATTTTTATTTTCTGGTTTTTGATTTTGAGAATTAGTATTTGGGTGGCTTAGCTTTAGATTTAGTTAGTTTTGGTTTTTCTTAACTTTTCCAGAGAGACGCACCCTCTGAGTTCTGCACAGTGCGTCTTTGGACGCGCTGTTGCCGTTTGCACAGAGCGGGCCCGCGCCTGTTATAACGGGTTGCCTGCGTCTTCCTGTAGAATTTAGGAAAATTCCATTTTTTGCTTTAATTGCTTTTAGATTTTGATTTTTCTTAGTGTTTTCTGCCCAGATCCTTTAGTACCCTGTCAAAAATTTTCACCTGAACTTGTTTTGTGAGCTTTGAGTGTTTTAGTGGATTTCAACGAAGTTTAGGCCTAGGGTTTGATTTTTCAATAGGTCCTGTAGTGACTTTGACGGTAGAAAGTTGTCCAACCTTAGATCTCTCTGGTTTGTCAGCCTTCTTAGAAGTCGGGCCTGTCGTAAAGTCTCCTTGTGTGAGCAGCTTGCCATTTAAGTTGTCTTTTGGGTCAAATTTCGAATTACTTGTTTATAAAGTGTTGATTTCCATTTTACAAAAGAACAAAAAGATTAGAGTTTTGTTTTGACTAGTTTTTGGTTCTGCAATAAGCTAGTCCTTGATTTGATTGTGATCAAGTAAAACACCTTAGAATAATCATTGTTGGTTTTGACCTCGTTAGGATTAATTAGAGTAAATTTACCTTTTAGTTTGCTTATGAGTGAATTTTCATAGATTTCATAGTTTGCAATTGATTTTTATTAAAATAGATTTATGTTTTTCGTTAAATAGGAAAATACAAAAACATCTTCTTTAAAAGTCTTGTTTCAAGTAGCTTTTTGTTTTTGAAAGAGAAAAAGAGTTTTTTCGTGCAAGTAAAGAGTGGTCATGTTTTTATGCTTGGAAAAGACAAACGAATTGTTTCTTTGATTGTCCTTAATTAAGAAGTTGCTTTTATAAAAAGTGCATTCTCTCAACTTTTTAGTTAAGCAATTCATCGAAAAAGTAAAGTAGTGGGTAAATCATCCTAGGTGCATTTTGTAGTGGTTTCGAGTCGAGTCAACACACCACTGGTTTCACTTCCATCACCTTTTGACTTAAGAAACAACCTTAAAAGTAACGCTTAAATTAAAATCAATCTAGTAATTTTTATTTTTCTAGGGCTCTGAAACACCAACATAGCTTAGGCTAGGGTCTTGGAGTAGGTGAGTACTTAACTCTCCAAGACTACAAAACCAAACAGATAGTTTATCTTGAGTAGATTAAATCCAATTGTTTCAGTTATACTCTGGGAAAGCTCCTCTTAAAGGAGAAGCACGAGCTCGTGTCCGAACCAGTGAGGGGATCATTCCCCCCTCGTTGGGAACGACGCCAGACAGTACGTATTACAAACGGTAAACCTCGGATTAACCATTGTCGAGGAGCCAGGGGTCACTTATCGGTAAACCTTGGATTGTTGTCAAGGAGCCGGTAAGGGGATTGGAGCTTGTTACTCTGCCCTTGCGTGCTGTCGGAGTTTAGACTGTTCCCCCAGGTGTAATTGTTGTGATTGGTAACTTTAGTGACCATAATCTTTAGGGTTCTACCGAGGTGACGGTGGAGGGAAGGTCCCACTGTACCTGGAGCAGACGTCGGTTATACTCACTTGGATTTTCCGGGGGGTTCACTTCACTTCGAGACGGTTAAAGTGGAGGAACTTGTGCCGGTCTATTCATTAAGCAGGTTGCCGGGGTAACTGTTCCACCCGCCATTTCTGTACTGAATCCAGCGAGGTTGGATTTCATCACCAACTAGCGCTTTTGGTCCGGAAGACTACTGTTTGTGTGTGGTTTGACGCTCTAGATTATTTAGGCGTGTGCTTCAAATTTGTTTGCTTCTTTAGAAGACTTTAGGTGGTTTGATTTGAAATTTTTACTTTGTTTTCGTGTGTTGTAGTTAAAAATCTTTAATTGTGGCGGAATTACCGAGACAGTCCCGTAGACTTCGGGGCAAGTCTCCTGAGATTGTTACCGGAATAGATTTGTTAAGAAAACTCCGTAAATCGCGGGGTGAATCTCCTGAAGACATTCCGGGTAATTTAGAAGGTTTAAAGGTCCTTGTAACTCCTCCTAGTGACAGTAGAGTAGGTTCACCTGAAGAAGGAGAATCTTCCTTGGTAGTCCATCCAGATTACCAAAGTTTAGAGACAGGTTATAATCCCGAAGCTGTTACAGTTTCCGAGCTTGCTGGTAGTTTTTCATCTGCCAGTGAAACAGGCGAAGAACCTGAAATTTCCGAACCTGTTACTCCAACTTCTAGTGTCCCTGATTCACCAAGAATAGAAAGAATTATCACCGAAAATCTTCCTACTGGTTTGATTGCTATAGAAGAACTTGCTCCAGAGGAGGATATAGGTGTCTCTAACCTTGAAGGTCAACTTACTATTGATCTAAGGGAGCGTGAATCCATCTTTTACAGTCCTCCTAGAAGTACTACTTGGTACCTTTCGTTAACCAATTATTTGGACAACTCAGGGGTAGGTTTTTCTCCACCTCGTACTCCTTTTCCACCTAGAGGTATTTACACTCCTGTAAATATGACTGGTCAGTCGTCCGTGTTTACTCAAAGTCCTGAATCTTTTTTACACGGCGGTCCTTCTGTTCCCACTGGGTATCAATCTCTTTCTGGTACCTTTGCGGGGGCATCTCCTCAACCCGTTGATCGTGGGTTATTAATTGGAAACAGTGGTAATGTACCATTGAGTGTAGGAGACATTTACATGATGTCAGGTTCAGTTCCCGTTTCTCAACCTCAAGGTGGCCAATTACCGCCTGGGGGGCAACCGTAGTTAACGCCTGGGGGACAACCTCAAGGTACACAAATCGTGTCTGGGGGGCAACCTCAAAGTCAGTATGCACCTATGGTGCAATACACGCCTCAAGGTCAACCCCAGCCTCAATATGTACCCCAGGGTCAACCTCAGTATCAATATCAACCTCAAGGATGGCAACCTCAAGGATGGCAACCTCAAGGGTATCAACCCCAAAGTTATCAACCTCAAGGGTACCAACCTCAAGGTCAAGGTCAACCCCAGTATCAGTATTTACCTCAAGGTTATCAACCTCAAGGTCAATACTCGAGTCAAGGTTATCAACCGCCTCAAGGTCAGTCATATGTTCCAAGTATGGGAACTGCACCTTACAATTATCAATCCTACCCTCAATCTGGTTATGGATCTCAGTACCCTCAACCTGTTACGGGTCAGTACCCTGGAATGTTAGTGTGGGATCCCTCACAGGGTCAACAGGTGTTGCAGCCAAGTGTACAGATGGTTCCTCAAGCTGGACAACCCGTAGTTTCTGGTCCAATCCAGCAACCTGTCCAACCAAATGTTCAAACTTCTGTAGCTTCGGTAGTTACTCAGCCGCCAATTGCACCTAGTACTCCATCTCAAACGGCTGCCGCAACTACCGCTACATCTACCATACTTACTTCTGGAGTATCGACGGCTCCAGTTTCTACTGTCCCTGTTACCGCACCTCAGACATCTTTACCGTTGTCTGGATCTACGATTCAAACCACGGTCCAGATGCCTATAGGTCAGCCTGGTATAAGTACGGTTGTGACTACTCAACCTCAATTTGTTCAACCTCCGTACCAGGGACAGTACCAACCTGGGCAAGCTGTCCAGCAACCGGTTTACCAGTATCAACCGTATCCTGGGTACACTTATCAACAACCTCAACAACCCCAGTACGGTCCGGTTAATCCTGGTTTTCCAGGAGGATATAATATCCCAAATGCGACTCCTGTTCCTAGTTATCCTGGATATCCTCCTCCTGGGGCTGGTATTGTGACCCAGAGTTTTAGAGATCCTAACCGGCAGTTACCGTTTATCGCAACTTTAGATTTACCAGACTTGACGCGCCTAACGAACGATCCAATTCAATATCTTCCGTTCTGGCCGCCAATGCCAAATAAGTTGCCCAGTGATATACCCAAGTTCGAAGGTAAGTCTGGAGAGGATCCGTCCAATCATGTGATGACTTACCACCTCTGGTGTGCTTCGAATTCTATCTCTGATGATTCCATCCGCTTACGTCTTTTCCAGCGTACACTCATTGGTCTCGCGGCCAAGTGGTACATTGAGTTACCACGGGCCTCTTTTTACAACTTTAGCCAGTTAGCTACCTCGTTCTTAACTCACTTTCAGTTGCCGGTCAGATACGATAACGGCACGGAGTTATTAACTTCACTAAAACAATCGACGTCCACGTATATTTCTGATCACATTCATGAGTGGAGACGTCGTAGGAGATTAGTGAAAGTTTTTATCCCGGACCAAATCTTAGCTGAATGGTTTGTCAAATCATTATTACCGAAGATTACTGAAGATGTAGCTAAGGCCGGAGTAGTTACTGAGGAGCAAGTCATTGCTCAGGCACAATACCTTGACTTAGTTTACACTCAGTCGGGTACATTACACGAGAAGATTCCGGATCTTCCAAAGTCGAATCAAATCGCTGCCGCTCCTTCGGGATCTCATGCCGCTGATGGTATGATTGGTATCGTGACTACGAAGAGCAAGAAGAAGTCTTCCAAGGCTTCGAATACTCCAATTATCACTTTGCCTGATTCTCCGACAGGAGAGTCTTCTCCCCCTGAACTTACCGCCGATATTCACGCTGTAGAGTCATCTACGGCCAAATCAAAAAACGGTGGGAAAAAGAAAGGAAAGAAGAAGGCTAAAGCAGACAAGGCTCCGAAGGAGAAAACAGAAAAGTCGGAAACCAATGACGAAAAGCGCAAACCTCGATATCCTTGTCTTATTTGTGAAGAGGATCATTTTACGAGAGATTGCCCTCATCGGGCCGAGGTTGTGAAAATAGTCAAAGGTGCTCCCACTCCTGCTGTGTTAAAAAATCCATTTCCGGAGCAGGAGAATAAGATGATAGGTTCTTCTTCGAATGCCAGTGAAGAACCCATTTTGATGATGTCTCATGTGAGGATTGCGACTCGATCGCAAGATTACAGTAGTAAGGCTCCTGTTGATGGCAAAGAAGCAGAATCTTCTCACTCTAACCCATCAACCTCAGCTCCTGGTTCCGATCCACTACAGATCGAAAAACCTAACCCAGACTTAGTGATTAAGCCGCCCGCCAAGGGTGTACTTCGAAGGTCTGCTTTCAATCCACATGCGAGAGCAGCCCAGAATTACAACATTGTTGAGGACTTAGCTGTTTCACCCTCAGCAATGTCGGCATTAGAAGTGCTGCAATCATGCCCAGCACAACGAAAATTGCTTTTGTCGGCTATCGGAGCTGTCGATGTTCAGGACCCGAACCTAATGATCTTTGATCTAGAAAATAGTACACCACGTCTCCCCCATCAAATGGCTTTCCAAATTCCAGTGATAGTCAAAAACAGGCCTATTCATCGGACTGTGATTGATGAGGGAGCTTCTACGTGTATTATGTCGATTCAATGTTGGAGATCGCTTGGTTCTCCTTCGTTGAACCAATCCCCCACCATCCTTAAGGCCTTCGACGGCCGTGGGTTCCGTCCGTTTGGTATTCTACAAGAATTGCCTATATTCTACAAGAATTGCCTATAGGGGTAGAAGGTAAAACCGTTACTCTAGATGTGGAAGTGGTTGATGCCCCTCTAGACTACAACCTTCTTTTGGGTCGAAGTTGGTCATATGCTATGACAGCGGTCGTTTCATCGGTCTTCAGAGTAATTAAGTTTCCACATAACGGTAAGATCGTGACTATTGATCAGCTGACATACTTTTCATCCGACCCAGCCTCTTCAGAGAGTATCCAGCATGTCGGTAAGACGACAATCCCTTATAGGGACGTTGGTGTAGGTTTAGTTAAGGATTCCGGTTTACTGGGAACTTTTCCTCTCCCTCCACTCAACGTAGACCCTTCATTTGCAACAATTCATATGATTACATCAGAAAACATTATTTATGATGATCCTTGGATTGTCCCATCTGACTCTGAGATAGACTCATTCGGTGATGCTATGCCTTTGAGTCCATATGAAATTGCTTATGAAGCTGTCATGTCTTTTACCGACTTGCATTCAACCGAAATCGACCAAATGAATGTGGTCAGTGAAGAATCACTTTTCACCTCAACCTTAGAACGGATAGCGTTTCCCGAAGTCGTGTCATCTGACGAACAACTTCGCGAAATCCTAAGTGTAGATGATCTACCATGGGAGGATCTCCATCACAGATCTTCGTTTTTACCTAAGGATGATGCATTTGAAAATGATTTTTCATCTATCTTTACCGCTGAATATGTCAAAGACGCTCAGGATCCAACGAAACATTCTGATTCAGAGCTGAATTTAGGGAATATTTCTCGTACTATTCCCATTGATATTTCAGTGAAACCCGGAATCGAGGAGAACATTCATATAGGTGCCGCATGTACTGAAGAAGAAATCCAAATTTACAAGGCCCTATTCCAAGAATTCCGCGATGTGTTTGCCTGGTCTTACGAGGAAATGCCAGGAATCGATCCTGCCATTGTTGTTCATGAAATAAAGACCTACCCGGATGCTAAACCCGTCCGGCAACGGTTGCGTCAGATTCACCCTCGAAAAGCGGCTGCGATTAAAGCAGAAGTCGAAAAGCTGTTGAAAGCAGGTTTCATTTATCCGATCCCGTTAACGGATTGGGTATCGAATATTGTTCCGGTTAACAAGAAACAAGGAACAATAAGAATCTGTATCGACTATAGGGATATAAATCGAGCTTGTCCAAAAGACAACTATCCTACGCCTTATATCGATCAAATTATTGATGATTGTGCCGGAAGTGAAATGTTTTCCTTTATGGATGGTTTTTCGGGCTATAATCAAATCAATATTCTACCTGCCGACCAACCAAAAACGGCATTCATTTGTCCATGGGGGACATTTGCTTATTGCAAATTACCTTTTGGGCTTAAGAATGCCGGGGCTACTTTTCAACGGGCGATGTCTTATGCATTTCATGACATCAAGCACATTGTGCAACCCTATCTCGATGATTTGCCTGCTCATTCTTTACATCGAGCTGATCACCTTGTCCATCTACGAGCAATCTTTATGAGGTGTAGGCATTATCGAATTCGGTTGAATCCCCACAAGTGTGTTTTCTGTATAGAAACAGGTCGATTGCTGGGATTTGTTGTTTCAAAAGCCGGCATTCGCGTCGATCCCTCGAAAGTCGAGGCTATCATCAAATTGCCTCCTCCTTCGAGTTTGCGCCAACTCCAAAGTTTGCAAGGGAAAGCGAACTTTTTACGCCGATTCATCCCAAACTACGCCGAGGTCACTAAAGGTTTTACACGGTTGTTGAAACAGAACGCACAATTCTTTTGGGACGAGATTGCCCAACAATCTTTTGATGCACTTAAACACGCGTTGACCCATGCACCGTTGTTGCATCCTCCCAACTACAACCAAGACTACTTCTTATACCTCGCAGCTTCGCATTCCACCATTGGAATGGTGTTAGTTCAAGAAGATGAATTCGGAGCGGAGCATGTGATATATTATCTTAGTAGGACCTTGAATCCCACTGAGCTAAAATATTCGCATGTGGAGAAATTGGCCCTGGCAGCCGTTCAAGCTGTCCAGCGTTTTCGTCACTACATTCTTCTCCGTAAAACTACAGTTATTTCGGATTGCAACCCTATGATTTATATTTTGACAAAACAATTGCTAGGGGGCAAGTACTCTAAATGGATTGTTATCCTGCAAGAGTTCGACTTGGAGTTCGAGAAGTCCAAGTCTAAGAAATCCTTAGTTTTTGCGGAATTGATGTGTGATTTCCCGAGTGCTGACACAGAGACTGTGGCAGAAGAGTCCATTGCGGACGAATCTTTGTTTCTTATCAGTACTGTAGATCCGTGGTACGGGGATATAATCATCTATCTCCAAACCCAAACCTTTCGGCCTGAAGCTTCCAAAGCGGAACGTCGAAAAATTCGGTTTCAATCCCAGCCATACAGAATTATTGGAGATACACTTTATCGCCGGGGGGCAGACTTAGTTTTTCGACGTTGTTTAACTCACGAAGAGGCTGAGAGAGTTTTGAATGATTGTCACTCTGGAGCATGTGGCGGTCATATGTCTGGGTATGCCACAGCTCAGAAGGTGTTGCGCGCTGGCTATTTCTGGCCGTCTATGTTTAAAGATTGTATCATTGCCGTCAGGAAATGCCACAACTGTCAAGTGTTTGATCGCAAGATGCGCGCTCCACCTGCTCCTCTCCACCCTATAATTGCCGCTGGTCCATTCGCCAAATGGGGTATCGACTTTATTACTTGTAACCCTCACTCGGCCGGGGGGCATGCGTATATCATCCTTGCGGTTGATTATTTTACTAAGTGGGCCGAGGCGATGCCTACATTCGACGCAAGCGGCAAAACAGCTGCAGTTTTCGTATTCAATCATATCATAACTAGGTTTGGTGTCCCACAAGCAATCATTACTGACCATGGGAGCCATTTTCGAAATGTCATGATGACTGAGCTTACAAGCCAGCTTGGTTTGCGCCACGATAGCTCTACTCCTTATTATCCGCAAGCCAACGGTTTGGTTGAGTCTATCAACAAAGTTCTGGTTATCATGATCCGACGAACCATTGGTGTTCATCGGTCGAATTGGCACAACATGTTATTTTCAGCGCTATGGGCATACCGAACCTCAGTGAAAAATTCAACAGGGTTCACTCCTTTCCAGCTAGTTTATGGCTTGGAAGCTGTGTTACCCATTGAATGCGAAATCCCATCACTTCAAATGGCTGTCGAATTACTTCCAGCTACTTCCGAAGAGGAGAAACGTTTATTATACTTGGCTAAATTAGATGAGACTCGACGTGACGCTACATTGGCAATCGAGACTCACGCGAAACGAATGAAAGCTCAGTATGATAGAAATGTAACCCCTCGAAGTTTTTCGGAAGGAGACCTAGTGCTATTATATGATCAAGCTAACGATAAGCTAGGTGCTGGAAAATTCGTTCCCATGTGGCATGGACCCTACATTGTAAAGCGAAAGCTAGCAAAAGGGGCTTATGAGCTGGTTGATTTTGATGGGGACTCTTTGGGTAAACCCAGAAATGGACTTTACCTAAAGAGGTATTATGCTTAAATGGTGGATGGAGAAATCTTTAGATAGGTTAGATTTTCTTTCTAGCTAGCGTATTTGTTAGTTTAGTCAGTGTGCTTAGCTTAGAGAGTGTGTTTTTCGTCATTATTCTGGCTTATCTTGGTTTTACTCTTGATATTGCAGATGTCGACGCCTCTCCAAACATACATTGGATTTGCTGATGGTGCTTGTCGTAGTACACGGAATATCTCTTCCGCAGCTTGGGTTATCTATTCGCCCTCTGACGAGTTAGTTTCTATGCATGGGGTAAGCCTCGGTCAAACAACGAATAACATTGCAGAATACAGTGCAGTGGTTGAATTATTATCCGAATCTATTTCATTTGGAATTCGACGTTTGATAGTGAGGTTAGATTCTGAACTTGTTGTATTACAGCTTAATAGAGTTTATGCCATTAGAAATCCTGTGTTATTAAGGTTGTTTTTGAGAGTGCGTCTCTTGGAACGTGAATTTGATTACATTGAATATCAGCATATTCCAAGGTCTTTAAATACATTAGCAGATGCAATTGCTTCTCGAATGTTGGACAGACATTTACGATAATCATGCAAGTAAATTTAAAAACATTTCATCACATATGTTAAACAAGATAAGCCGGTAATAGTGATATATATAGATAGGAGTGTGTCAAAAAATATATACATCGTCTTCGATCATAGGTTGAAAAACACCTTATGATCGGCAAAATGATAAGTACAAAAAGTCAAAATGTCACATGTGACTACAAAAGTGACTAGTCAATCACTGGTGGTGCTCTCTGTATGACACCACTGCGCGGGCTACCTTACGCAAAAATCTCCTAAACGGTCCAGGGACCGCGACTACAAAACGCTGAAGTCTGATAGGAATGTCGTCCATAGTAGTCTCAGGTATGTCTACCGTGAGACGCTCTAGATCATGCTCCAACTCAGCTAGTACGTCTGCAGCCGCGTCCTGTGGGGCCGGTACCGGTGCAGCTGGATGTAGTCTATCAAAAGGCCGGAGGTTGGCTGGACGCTGTGGACCAACATCTGCATTTTGAAAATTTTTACTGTTAGTTTGAGACGATATATATGAAAAATAAAAAAAATACATAATTAGAAAACGTGTGAAAAATAAAAATACCTCTGTCGTCCCATTGTTCTCCCTGTGGAAGAACCATGTCCGGATCACCTCTGAAATCCATTCCGGCATACGGAAAGTCCTGTATCGAAAAAACCTGGTCCTCTAACCAGTGAAAGTAACTATCTGAGAATCGAACTACCGCCGCCCCCTCGTCAGGATGCCGGGCCATCACCGCAACCCATCGTATCAGCTTTGGCTCCCGAGGACCCAAGATATCAACAGTGAGTTGCTGAGGGATCAGCATTGGAACTCTCTCCAAGGCAAAGCTCACGACTAGAGGCCCATATCCAAAAGTTTTTAGTCGTCCGTTCTTTGCCTTGGTCAGTTGGCTCTTCATATGAGCCGACACAGCTTCACACCAGTTGAAAATGGTGCCTTGGTAACAGTCAATTGCCATCCGCATTTGGGATCCGGAAGCAATGTGTAAAGCGGCCGCGCCGCAAATTCTGGTAACCGTGAACGCTATGACTTTGAGTTCACGCAGAGTGATGTGTTTTATCTCTATGCCTTTCGAATGGTGAGCCCCAGGTGTGCACCACTCGTCACGGAGACTATCAAGGGATTGGCCACCCGGCCTAGTCCCCGCAAGACTAAGTTGCTCACCTCTGTTCGGCAAGCCAGTGAGAAAGTATACATCCGAGGGCTCTATCTCGAGCTGGTGCCCTCCTATGTAAAAGCATTGTTCTTGGACGTTCCATCGCTCAACCAGCCATTCCAAGAATCTTACCTGGCCCCTCATGCCCGGTATGGTCCAATATTTGTATAAACCGCATGCTCTTAGGGCATCCAGGGAAGGTTGATGATTTATTGCAACTTCATCATCCTCTACATGCTCTCGTTCTCTCCAATCTAACATGGTTAAAACCCTGCACATCAAAAATAGCAATTAGAAATTGATTTGGGAATTTTTGGTAGTTTTTTGAGAGAGTTGGGGTTTTGAAATGCGCACTTCTCGGAAGACGCACCCCGGCTTTGTAGCACAGGGCGCCCGGACGCGGCTGGCCTGAAGGTGGGCCGCGTCTCCCGACCATTTTCCCGTATGAGAAAAAGTCGGGGGACGCGGGTCATCCGAAGGGCACCCGCGTCCGCCGAGAGGCGCATTCCAAAACCAAAACCCCCCCAAAAAATGAAACTAAGACCTAAAAATTAATTCTAAACGGATAGAAATGCAGAGTAGGATGTGTAAAATACCTGGATGAGACGGCGTTCGATTCCGACGGTCAGATTTTCCGCAGCAACCACGGGAAGTTTCTTGTCAAAAGCTCCTTTTTCAACCTCCAAAGTCAAACGGTAAAAATGATATGGTAAAAGGTCTTTTTATAGGTTTTTTGGATGAATTAGTTCATTTTTTACCATGAAAAGATGTTTTTCGATGTATTTTTGCCTATTTTAAACAGGTATGAGTAATGTGTCGCTTTTGTGCAGGACAAAGGGATTTCAAGGGAAATTGTAATTTTTTCACAAACAAAAATATCAGAGTCATCTTTAAGCCCTTTTCTGACTCCTAAAACATGAAAAGATCGCCGAGCGTTTCTTTTACACTCGTTAAAACGGAATTAAAAGACGGTCCTCTTTTAGCTCTTTTCTGACCGTAAAATCAAGAAAAGATTGCCGGGTTTTTGTCGTTTCAAACTCGATAAGGAAATAAAACGACGTGTCCTTGATCGCTTTTTACTTTTCAGGTCAACGACACTATTATGAAAGTACTCCTTGGTCGCAAGATCAAGCGGTTCCCCCAGGTATTATTTTATACTTTTTCGGGCTTGAGGGACACAAATATACGAAAAAGTTCAACGTGGAGTCTCCTTTAGTTTTTTCAGACTCTCTAAAATTGAAAAACGCCGAGTTTCTCCTATACTGGGCTCGTTAAACTTTTACAGTAGAGGACCTGTTCAATTACAAACAGGAACGAACCACTCCTTCCTAGGGTTCGAATTTAAACTAGGTTGGACTCGTCCGAAGGATGAGCTTATAAACAAGCATATGTTATCCTCCTCAAGCTTGTTAAAAATAAAGAGGTACTTGCCAGAAATGGTGGGGGAAAAGAGAGGAAAATGAACCTGTTTGTTACCTTTTGTCTCGAAAGAAACTTTATCACCGCTCTTGAACACGACACTGTCTCGTTCACCTGGGTTGGGAAATCTTTTACCTCACAGTTGATCAAACCACTTTGAAAGTCTTTAACCGGGTTCGGGGATTAACTTTGAGTTATTCGTCACCAAGCCATCTGTTGTGTCGTTATGTGTTCAAGAGGTCTGCAAGCAAAAACTTTCATCTGCAAAATATTTGTCATCCATTTGACCATCCCTGAGTCAGTCCTTACAGCAACATTTCTTCAACTTGAACAATGATTTCGTGTTGCGGGCTTGCCTGCAACGGGTCGCTTTCTATCGACATCGACACATTATCTAGAAAGATGACTTAGGAATCGACAGTACCTTGAAGTCTGCATGCATCAATGGCAGGTTTCTCGCCTTTGACGTCAGTTTACATCATTGACTTTCGATCAAAGGATTCCGTGAAGTGTTCGACATCAAAACATCTATTCACATTTCACGGGTTGTGCTTGGTACTTTGAGAACCATTGACATTACTGGTGGTTTCTCTCATGCTTGTTAACAGTTTACATCATCGACTGGTAATCAAGTGGTTTCTAACATGTTCGACATCAAATCATTTAATCACATGGCTAGAATCGTACCAATTCGAAAAGTAGAAGTGAAGACCCTGGATCTAGTTTCCACCATCCAGGCTGCGAGGAGTTTTGTATTCATTATCTATGTAGACTAATCATAAACAGATGGCTGCGTCCATACTGTGTCTACAAAAGTCTATAAAAATGATGTACTGCAAGATCATTCCTGTATCAGAATAGTTAGTCCATTAGTTAAAGTTTTGAATCTGAGTATGGGAATGCCTACCTCAGTGATGATATAATCTTATCCATGTATTTTGTGTTGAAAATTGCAGGTTCCAACCAGGCCATCCACAAGACAATCCTTGAAATGATAAAGCGCTTCACCCTTCCTAGATATTACAAAACCCTAAATCTATTCCAGGCTTCGCACTTTAGGGGGCAATCTGTTACACTAAAAAATGTCACCATGACTACTTACAGTTAGTATGGCTCAAATCAACAGTCATACTACCCTTTTAGGCAAGTCTTATGCCTCTGCTATCCATCTCAAACTCAAAGAAGAGAGAAAGTCTTGTAAAAAATATGTTTATCTCTGGGGTCGCAGGTTCTCTCAAGCCTCACCTGCGGGGACGCTGATCATGTTCACAAAGTCTGCGTCTCTGGACGCTCTGTATGTCGAAGGACAGGTGCGTCCTTCTGTAAAATGCAAAATGCGCAAGTTTTATCTTAAAAAAGTTACTTGTGGTTACTTCTAGAACTTTCTAGAGGTCGGTTTGATGATTTGGATGCGCCTCCAGTTGGTTCATGTATCTCTATTAAGGGGGAACTTATCCCATCAATAAGGGAGCTATCCCACCCAAAGAGGGGGATTATCCCATTGATGGTGGACCTGAATAACCTATTTACAGCACTATAAATAAAGGCATTGAGCCAAAGGGAGGGGAGGTTGAAGCTATACATTTTCTTTGGGTAAATGCTGCAGGAATTAGGACTCCCATTTAGAACCTTGTGAGTAGAGATTGTCTTTGCTTGATTCTACTTGGAAGTGGGTGAGCTTTGTCAAAGTAGAGGAAAACCCTTGATGGACCCTGGGAGGAACTTGCACAACACCAAGGCCAGGTTGTAAGAGTTTCTTTGTTTCGTTATTAATACAAACTGGTTTATTTTTCTCAATAGCTTGTGTTAATGAGTTATTTCATGTGTTCCTTGGTCTGCATGTTGAATATATGTTTTATTATATGAAATGCAAGTGCTTGGTAATTGTTTGATTGTTTGTGGTTGCAGGAATTGATGTGAAGGAGGAGCTCATCTGGATCGGCAAGGACGGACTACAACAACAGCGTTTTGGAATAAGGTAAGCCTAAACACTTGTAGTTTTCATGTTTTAAAAGGTATATTTAGAGAAAGATCACTCCATTTTGTCTTGTTTGTCGCTAGAGAGTTTAGACTCCTAGGGAGGTCAGTTGTGCCCGCACAAACGACTTTTTCCGCCACGACAATTCCGCAGCTCCCATATCTTCCATGCATTCATCATCTGCTACCAAAAATCCCATGCAGCCATACTCTTCCATCTATTCCTGTTCACGCTTGCTCATCCTGCCATACGAGCTCCAAAGCTGCGTCCAATCACCCTCACGCAAATTGCAACTCCTCTTGTTGTCCATCTGCTCCACGGCTTCCATGCATTGTTATGTTTCCCTTTATTGTTGTTCGAACTAGCATCCTCACCTTACCAGCTCCACATGCCATCCCTCACCTTTCACTCTTGCCCACCTGTGCCAAATGTAAGTTTCACATCCACGCAGCTCCTAAACCTACGTCTAACCTGCAACCATTATTCCTCCACGCTATCTCGTCATTCGCTGTCCATCTCACGCAGTCTTCTGCTCATCGATTCCTTCATTCATCGCACTTCCAAACCCTTCTTCCCCTTCTTACTTCGATTCCTTTGCGTTGTCTGCAAAACAATCTTCGGCTGCTTGCATACCTCCTCGCATCATCATTTCCACATCGTCCAGCCCATAAACTTGCAGCAAAAACCCTCCTTTCCGTCTGCCCATCTCCGTCCTTACGCCATCATCCAAAACCTTGCCAAATCCCTACATCGGCAACTTCCTTCTTAACTCACGTGACCCTCGTTGCTCCATTGTTGCCTCTCCACAGTTCATCGATCCACTTACGTATTTCTTCTCCGCCGTCACCTGCATACACACACAATAAAACATTTCGACCTTTTTTCTTGGTTTTAGTTAAGGCACCTTTTGGTCTAGCATATTTTCCCTTTCTTTTTTTTTATGAGGTGTGTATTAATATATAAAAATTCAAACTCATTTGATTTCCCTTTTATTTTTTTTTTTAGGTGTTACGATTTAGTTTAGTTAGGGTGTAGGTAGGTTTGTTTTCATATATTTTGATTTTTATGATAGTTGTTTCATTTGAAAAAAAACAAAAAAATCGTTTTTGTTTTCATTTGATTTCTTTTGGGTTTGATTTTGAGTTTATTAAAATCTAAAAAAATATAAAAGATAAAACTAAAAAATAATATATAAAATAAAAAAATCCCAAAAGCATAAGGAAGTTTTTTTTTTTTTTTAGGTTTTTATTTAGTTTTACAATTTAGTTTTTTGTTTTTGATCTTGGTTTATATTTTAATCAATTAAAATAAAAAAATAAAAATATTTAAAATTTAAAAATTTAAAAAAAAAAATCCTAATTTTTTTTTTAAAATCCTAAACATTTAAAAAATCATAAAAAAATTTGGTGATTAAAAATTTTAAACTAAACAAGAGGGATTAGCGATTTAATGTTAAAAAATTTTAAATGTGGCCTATGGCCCATTAAAATTTTTATTTTTTAACCCTTATTTTATTTTATTTTATTTTTCATCACCTTAAAAGATTTAAAATTTTTCGGTTACCATTAAGCAATATTGCCTAAGGAATAATAAAATTTAAATCTAAAGTTCCTTAGTGTTATTAAATGCATGATTCTTCTATATTCTAGGTCTTGGCTAGTTAATGAAAATCATTTAAAGTCTAGAATTTTTTGTGTTATCGTCGCTTTTTGTCACATATTGAAAATCGTTCTGGATAACTTGTTTAATTGATGGTCAATTCAAATATCGAAGGCACCGGTCTATAATTGGTTTTATCTTGTGGTTGTGTCTTGTTTTCATTGGCATTTAATCTATTTATCTGAAATTAATCGGGATTCATTCATTAAGTTATCCATCATTTTTTTAAATCAATCAAGTGCTTGATTCCCTTGCTGTGTCTCCCAACCCAGCTGATTCCCAGCTGGTTCTCCTTTATCCCATAGGGTATACCCCCCTTAGGCTACTTCAGGGAGACAACTTAAATGGAGAGATCGGGGATCAGGGTGACAGCCCCCGGTCTAAGCGTTGTCGTTGTGCTTAAACACTTTGCGCGACAATAGAACCTATGGATCCTATTGATCCTCCTCCGCAAGAGCCTTCCTTTTCTAGGAAGAGGCCTTCATGGCTTAGGGGGACACTTGATGATGCTGAAGGACACATTGCACCCAGAGGAACCTTCCGTGAAAGTAAGAAGCCGAACAGGTATCAAGGATACCTAACCATCATGAGTACGATCATCCAAAATGAGCCTTGGTCATTCATAGATGCCATCAAGCATCAAGTATGGCAGGATGCTATGACCGAGGAATATGAGTCCATTATGAAAAATGATGTTTGGCATGTGGTCCCCAGACCCCAGGACAAAGCAGTTGTCACTTCAAAATGGATTTACAAGATAAAGCATGCAGTTGATGGAAGTGCGGAAAAGTATAAGGCTCGTTTTGTTGCTCGTGGCTTCTCCCAGAAGGAATGTATAGACTATGACGAGATATTTGCACCTGTTGCCCGATATATCACCATCCGCTCGATCATAGCCCTTGCTACTTCGCAAGGATGGAACCTACATCAGATGGATGTCAAGACTACGTTCTTACATGGTTCAATCAAAGAGGAGTTCTATGTGGAGCAACTTGAAGGATTTGAGATTTATGATCGAGAATCTCATGTGCGTAGGTTGAAGAAGGCCCTCTATGGGCCAAAGAAAGCCCCCCGAGCATGGTATGAGAGGATCGATAGCTACTTGATGAAGCTAGGATTCACAAGGAGTGAAGCCGATCCTAACCTTTACTTTAAGGTCATAGATGACAAGCCTCTCATACTGGTGCTATATGTTGACGACCTCTTTCTAACAGGTGCAGACCCTCTCATTCACGAATGTAAGAGGGAGTTGGCTTCTGAGTTCAAGATGAAAGACCAAGGACTTATGCACTATTTCCTAGGGTTGGAAGTCTAGCAAAAACCAGGGGAGATTTTCCTATCTCAAGGAAAATATGTGGTGAAGATATTGGAGAGATTCGGCATGGTGGACTGCAAACCCGTAACTACCCCGATGACTTCAAGAAGTTAAGTGGTAGTGCTGCCAGACCTATTTTACGTAATGCTACCAAGTATCGTCAACTCATCGGAGCATTAATGTTCTTGGTGAACTGTCGTCCGGATATATGGTTTGCCGTCAACACATTGAGTCAACATATGGTTGAGCCTCACCACTCACATTCGATTGGTGCCAAGAATCTGTTGAGATATCTTCGTGGCACAATCACTCATGGGTTGAGATACACTGCCGGAGATGTGAGACTACTTTGGTATACTGATGCTGATCGGGCAGGCAGTGTAGTGGACTGAAAAAACACTTTCAGGTGCTCTTTGGGATCTGCCTCGATATCCTGGATGAGCAGGGAGCAGAAGTCGGTGGCTTTGAGCACCGCCGAGGCAGAGTACATTACTGCTAGCATGGCCTCCTATGAGGCAGTCTGGTTGCGAAATCTCTTTAGTGAGTTGTTTGGATTTACATTGGATACCACCGTGATCCTATGTGACAACCAGAGCGGGATCCGTTTATCATAGAATCTCGTATTTCATGATCCCTCCAAGCATATCGATATCAAGTACCACTATATTTGAGATATGGTGCAGCGAGGAGCAATAAGGCTACAACATATCGATACAGATGAACAGGTCACCGACATTTTGACAAAGCCCCTAGGAAAGGTCAAATTCCTGACTTTCCAGGAACGACTTGGTGTCATTCAGAGACCTTCTTATGAGGGTCAAGTATGATGTATTGAGCTTTGAGAGCTCCAAGGGGGCACGGGGTACTTCTTGGAGCGACATGTGACCACAGGGTGACTCACCATCCCCTGGTGGTGCACTATGTATAGGGTAAAGGTTCAACCTTCCCCTGTGACACTCGGTGGTGGCTGTGGAACAGGATGATTAGTTCTCCTGTGGGCCACGATGATTCGTTCTCCAGGGTGACTGTGGAACAGGATTATTAGTTCTCCTTTAGGCCAGGATGATTAGTTCTCCGTGGCATCCACTGGACAGGATGATTTGTTCTCCTGTGGACAGGATGATTAGTTCTCCTGTCGAGACATCCTACCCATGCAGTCTAGGACTCATGGGAAGTACCTCTCATCTGATCAATGAGTAGGGAAATGAGGATAGGGACCATAGTAGTACTATCGATGGACGCATCGCTATATCTACCGTACTCCCTATGCTAGGATGACCTCCATTGATCTGGGGTCAATGATACTGATCTAGGATCAATGAGAGTGGTTCACACTCTGAGACTGACTTCGGATCAGTGGAGGATGGTATGATACATCCTCGATCATTTTGTCTTCTTCATAGTTCGAGCAGAGCAGAGCAGAGTGGGGTCAAGCTGTATAGGACAGTGCATTTGATAGTTGGATAGCAGTGACGATCTGACGGATTGCAGATGAAGTTCTCCCTAGTTGAGAGGGAGTGTTAAAGTTGGCAACTAGGGCCAAACTCCATGTGGGTCACCTTATTTATGGCTTCTCATATTTTTCCTAAATTCCTCTCATCGAGAGGTGTAGGATTGATCTAAAGATCATCCGATTCCGATAAGTATTTATGGAGATATGAATTTATTTTGATTATGGACAAATTGTCAAGGTCGGCCAGCAAACTTATGTAGGCTCAGAAGCCCAACAGTCACATCTATTCACCCTCAACGTTTGCATATAAATACAAGGAGCCTCCTCCTCATTTGGACAATTCATTCACTCATCTTCTCTCTCTCTCTCCTATGCATAAAAGGAGCCTCTCTCTCTCTCACATGTGTGGCTGAAAGGAAGACGTCCTAGGGCAAGGAAGACGCAGAAAGGAGGACGCTAGGGCAGCAGGTCATCTCTTTGACCAGTGTTGACCAAGCGTTGACCTTCCAGAAGTGCGGATTGGGTGTGGTTGCCTCTCCTAGGAAGGCCGCAATTTTTGGCACGAAAACTGAGGTTATCTGACCTCTGGTTTGTCCAGTGTTGACTGCCCTAGTTTAGGGCTGCAAGTTGACTTTAGAAATCTACAAATTGACTGTACTTTTGGGGCTGTTCAAGAGTTGTTTGTTCAGGCTGTTCGAGGACAAGTTGACCGGAAATTGACCAAGCATTTTAGAGGTCAATTTCAGCTAGTTTGGCCAAGTTTGACTTTGCTGATCTAGGGTTTGTTGCTACTGATATAAAATTACAGATTTCAGATTTTGTACTATTTCTCTCTGCTGAACTATTGAAGATAAAAGAAGATTTGATCAAAGGGTTTCCCCGCATTGGGGTTTGTCCTTGGCTAGCCGCCACATCTTGTGTCTCTTGTCTTGGCTTGTTTTCTGTTGATCATTTAATGTTCTATCTGCACTTTACTTAATGTATATGTGATTGCTAATCTGTGTGTAATAAGACGAAAAATAAATAAACTACTCTAACCATAGAACATACCATAATTTAACAAGTTTTAAATCGAATCTATCTCATAGATGTCAAAATAGCCTATGTTGTGTCGTCATAAAACTCTCAAAGTCGTTCTATAAAATTTGTATAAAGGTTGTAAGCCAAGACTCGAGACATAAGTTTCGAATATTAAAGTTTATAATTGTTTTACTGTGAAGACCGATGATACTTTGTTCCAATTAATACAAGTTACTTTGTTCTCAATGTGTGCGTGAAGATATTTTGACTACTAGCTAACTTGCACTCATGGAAGGGCCCCCTGTCAAGCTGTGGAGTTTTGTTTACAATTTTGTTTTGCATTGCTTATTTTTAGTATTATAGTTATAGTTACATTTTTTATAATTCTCATTTTGATTACAAAGTCTCATAAACAAAAAAACAATAAAAAGATTTTGATTATTGAATGCGTCTTATTTCCAATATTTAATCATTTTGTAACTTAAATCAATTTCTTAATTGCTGATGAAACACTCTTTAGAGGTTAAATACACACACAAGTAATCATTCTCAAGTTGTAAAGATTTTCATTTCATTTTCTGCAAGTAGGAATTAGATTCATTTTATGGCAATTTCTCTTTCATGCAATTAGTATAGAGTTTCTTCACTGCAATTTAGTATAAAAGTTTCGTTTTGCAGGTTAGTGTAGAATGCTTTGAATTCTACAAAATAGAATTAGATCATTTCTTTCTTGAAATTTGGTTTCTAAGTATTTTCCTTTCATACAATTAGAAGAAAGTTTGAATTCTATAACTTAGATAGATTTTCAAATTCTACAAAGAAGTGAATTTCAATTTGTTTAATTAAGATTTAATATAACTATGGATTGAAAGAACACGTGCGTAATTATTCTCCAATTTGTGTCCATGCTTAGAATTAGTTTCATTTCTAGAATCAATTAATTCACAAGAAGAATCCTAGCATATATAGTGTACATACATTTCACAAGTACACGAATCTTGGTTGACAATTAATGAAGTAAATTCAGAACAATTAATTTACCAAACACCTTACAAGGGTTAGATCTCATTGCAAACAAAGGTTTCTTCAAGGGATTGACATTTTATTCTAACAATTTGTTTTGTAGCGATTTTGGGGTTAACATTGTGTTTTCAAGTGGCCATCTTCATTGGAAGTCTTCCTAGCCATCTACAAGGCTCCAAGGCCTCTTGGTTTGCTATCTAAACCCTAGCTTCTCATTGTTTTACCAATGCTGTAATTTTTAATTTTAATGGTGACATATAAGCCCGAAAATCACATTTAATTTGGTCAGAATAACTCAAAATTGCAAAATTTGAATTTTCCTAAATTTTGGCCATTTGGGCATTGGTTATCTAGCCTAGGTCTGAATTTTTGCTTTCTGGAATTTTACTACATAACTGAATATATCAGATTTGAACTTTTCAAAATAATTTACTTAAAAGGCTCAAAATTTCAAATTTTCAGTTTTGGCAATTTTTTCCAAGTTCTGGGCATTTTTTGGCGTTTTTTGAAGCATTAATAGCTCAATGGTTTTTTGATTTCCTCACTAATGTAACAAGTTTTTCAGATCTGATATTTTCTGAATATCACACTTTAAAAGCCCTAAAAACTTGATTTTTTCAATTTTGATAATTTTTTCCTAGTTTTGGGCATATTGGGCATTTGTTGTAGCATCATTAACTTGCTGATCTGATGATTTGTTTACTGCTGTAATAAGTTACTTCAGATCTGACATATCACTGAATACTCCATTTTAAAGTGGACTAAATTCATAAATTTACATCTGCTAATCATTCGAAAAAAAATTGTTTCATATATTTGGTAAATTCCATGATCTAAAGTGATTTTCTTGCTGTTGTCATAAGTATAATAAGTGCTGGAATTTTATGAAATATTACTGTTGATTTGGATATTTGAGATCTAACACTTGCTTGTCTTGCTCTAAGTTACAAGGATTTCTGAATTTTACACTTAAAACACTCATACATTTAAGCTCTAAATTTCTGATCTTGTGGTTGGTTAAGTTGTTTTGACACTTGGAATCTAATTGGCATTGTGATAAGAACATTTTGAGTAAATTTTATTGGCATTGTGTAATCATTGGCTAATTGACAAATTGGATAATTTATTCTAAGTATCTTGTGGATTGATTCATTGGCACTTGTATCCTTAAGCACTTGCCTTGTATTAAGATTGTCCTCTAATTGTTGTTAAGTACTGTTGTCATAAGGAGTAATCATAATTTGAGTATTTAAACACTTCAACAATCTTAACTCAAGTAATTTCACTCAACATCTTTGCAAGAGCATTCTAGGATCTAGCTTGCACTAAAAACTTACCTCCTAGCATAAGTTAGGTTGATAAACTCCTATGGTAACCCTTTTCCAATTAGGTTGAAGGGTTCAACCCTTCTTAGTGGTTAACACAGTGACCTTGCAATCGTCAGAACCATAGTCTCTACAGCACCGGAGGCATTGGGTGGTTGGAACACAGGAGGAGGTATTGTTAATCAGGCCTTTCCCTGCTTTCCGTTGGCTTCCATCCCATAACCCACTCTGATATTGTTTCTAAAAACAGTTAAGGGAGAGGTTCAACTTAGAATAAGCATTTAATCTAAAATTAACCAACATTCTTGCATCACACCTAGCTCTTAGGACTTGCATCCCATATAGGTTAGTCTATCATATCAAGTAGCGGTTGTCCATCTGGTTACTTGGCATTAATTTACATTAAGCAAGAATTGTGACTCCATAAGGCACTGTTATCATACTTAAAATCTAATCTAATCATTAATCTTGCTAAATTTAACCAAGTAACTAGGCCACTCATTAGTGTCTCCCAAATAAGTTGGTTCCCAACTTGTTTTCCTTCACCTCATTTCCATAGGGGCTACCCCCCATAGCCTATTGTCGGGAGACAGCTAGGACAGAGTGGGCGACGATCAGAGTGACAGTCCCTGCCCTGAGCAGTTGTCGTAGTGCCTGTACAATTTGAGTGACAATAGGTCCCAATCGACTTCGACTCAAAATTAATTCTTTGACTTAATCAAAAACCTAGAAGCATGCAGAACATGCTTGACCTAGACTCGAGCATGAAACCCATGCTTAAATAAAATTATTTTTCTTCTCTTTACATAAAATACAAATTGATACAATTACATAAATAATTATGAAGATTGAACCTAATTACTTCTCCAACACTCCCTCTTAACTAGGGAGATATTCATAATGACTCAACAAGTCCATCTCAAGTTGAAATATTCTCATAAGGTACCCAAATTGATAAGCATCAAAAGATCATCATAGTCAGCATCGTTACATTACCAAGGCTTTGACAAGTACACTTTATATCTCACAAGATTAGAGGACAATGTTGGGAGGCATTCCATGGGACACCACACTGCCTCACTAAGGTACATACTCCACCTAGGATACCTGGAGTATATCTTTCACCAGACCATTTCCCTCAAGGAAATGTCTGTCCATCAGACCATTCTTATCCAAGTCCATGTGACTTAGGATCTCCATCCTAATCCATCACATTACATGACTCAAGAATGTTTGTCCAAGATGCTTATCCAATCCATCATTCTCCTTATCCATGTCCATGTACTTGACTTAGGATATCAGTCCTAATTCGTCATAGTACTTGACACAAGGAGAACCATTTAATTCAAATCATCATTCTCCCTATCCGTGATGCATGCACTAGACTTACGGTTGTTAGTCCTGGCCTAGTACATGACATAGGGAGAACCAGTGTCCAACCTTACTCCCTCTCAACCTAAGAGGAGAAATCCATGCTCACTCCCTCTCAACCAGGGAGAATTCATCAACAAGCCTCAGCTTGTAACATAAGTACTCATACTTCCTGTTACCGCTCAATCTAGAAGGGGTCCTAGGAGGGGTTCCAAAGGGACTACTACTAGACCAAATAACAATAATGGGACAAAGACCCACTATCACCTCAGTCAATATCCCCTACTCTTTACAGACTTTCACTGATGGGAGGAGTCCCGGTATGGAGGAAATAATTTGAATGATAGGATCAATGACAAGGTATAACGTGATTTCCTAGGCCCATTCAAAGGAGAGGCTCAATTAATGTTTCATATACTTAAAGAAAAGTTGAAAGGTTGCCCAAGAAAGACCTATGAAGGATGACCTCGGGCTTCGGAATATTCAAAACATGATGAATGCCCAAGATCAAAACTTCCAAAATCCCTCACTTGCGATTGATGTGTTTATACTAGGGTTCAAAGTGAGGCAAGGATGGCTCATTTGATGGAGGCATTCAATTAAAGTGTAAGATTTTGGAGAATGTTAAGTTATGGTATGTTCTATGCTTATAACACTTTACTTCTTTTTCTTATTATATTCCACAGATTAGCAATCACATATACATAAAGTAAAGTGCAGATAGAACATTAAACGATCGACAGAAAATAAGCGAAGACAAGAGACACAAGATGTAGCGGCTAGCCAGGGACAAACCCCACAATGTGTGGGGAAACCGTTTGATCAAATCTTCTTTTATCTTCAATAATTCAGCAGAGAGAAATAGTACAATAAATCTGATTCATATCAGCAGTAGAAAACCCTAGATCAATAGCATCAGCATTAGCGGCTTCATTATCAAACTAGGGTAGACGATATCTTGCAAACCGTTCATCGAATTGACTTCATTCCACCACCAAAAGTTGCGGCTTTCAGAGGAGGTTCAGATGAACCTACAGTGCAGTTCCAAAGAGGAGATCTTCTAGGCCACGCAGGTCAATCTTTACTTCTGCAGTTGCAGCTTCAGTTTAAGCAGTTTCCGGCTTCAAACTAGGGCAGTCGATATCTTGCAAACCATTCATCGGATTGACTTCATTCCACCACCAAAAGTTGCGGCTTTCAGAGGAGGTTCAGATGAACTTACAGCGCAGTTCCAAAGTGGAGATCTTCTAGGCCACGCAAGTCAATCTTTACTTCTGCAGTTGCAGCTTCAAATTCAACAGCTTCCGGCTTCACATGTGTGACAGAGAGACCTATTTCAGCGCAGTAGAGAAGAGACTCATTTCTGCGTAGTAGAGAGAGAGAGATGTGATAAGATGAGTGAGTCCAAATGAGGAAAAGTCCTCTTATATTTATACACAACGTTGGTGGGTGAATAGATGCAACTATTGGGCTTCTGAGCCTACATGAGTTGTAGGTCGGCTTGATAATAATTCCATAATCAAAATAAATTCATATCTCCATGAATACTTATCGGAATCGGATGATCTTTATATCAATCCTACACCTCTCGACGAGAGGAATCTAATAAAAATATTATCAGCCATGAATAAGATGACCCACATGAAGTTTTTCCGTGGTTGCCAATTTTAACACTCCCTCTCAACCATGGAGAACTTCATATGCAATATGTCTATCGGTCGTTACTATTCATCCATCAAATGCACTGCCCTGTACAGCCTGACCCTTGCCCTGCTCTGCTCTATTCTGCCTGATCTACTTTGTCTTGTTCTGCCCTACACTGATCTGTACTGTTTTGCTCTGTTGTGCTCTGCTCTTGCATTGTTCTGTTCTGCTCTGCTTTTGTCCGAATTATGAAGAAGAAGAAATGATCGAGGATGTATCATACTAACTCAAAGTCAATCTCAGAGTATGTACCACTGGTCCCAGACTAGTCTCAACCAACCCGAAGTCAGCGTCATAGTGAGTACAACTCCACTGGTCCTAGACCAGTATCATCCTCCACTGACTCAAAGTTAGTCTCAGAGTGCGTACCACTGGTCCCAGACCAGTCTCAACCGACCCGAAGTCAACTTCATAGTAAGTACCACTCCTACCACTGGTCCCAGACCAGTATCACAGTCTCAGAGAGTGTACCACTGGTCCCAGACCAGTCTCAACCGACCCGAAGTCAGTGTCATAGTATGTACCACTCTCACTGGTCCCAGACCAGTACTGCACTGACACGAAGTCAGTCTCGGAGTATGTACCACTAGTCCCAGACCAGTCTCAACCGACCCGAAGTCAGCGTCATAGTATGGTACAACTCCTACCACTGGTCCCAGACCAGTATCGCAGTCTCAGAGAGTGTATCACTGGTCCCAGACCAGTCTCAACTGACCCGAAGTCAGCGTCATAGTATGTACCACTCTCACTGGTCCCAGACCAGTACTGCACTGACATGAAGTCAGTCTCGGAGTATGTACCACTGGTCCCAGACCAGTCTCAACCGACCCGAAGTCAGCGTCATAGTATGGTACAACTCCTACCACTGGTCCCAGACCAGTATCATTGATCCCAGATCAATGGAGGTCATCCTAGCATAGGGAGTACAGTAGATACAACGATGCATCCATCGGTACTACTATGGTCCCTAACTTCATTTCCCTGCTCATTGATCATATGAGAGGTACTTCCCATGAGTCCCAGACTGCATGGGTAGGATGCCTTGACAGGAGAACTAATCAATCCTGTCCTCACAGGAGAACACATCAATCCTGCTACAATTGCCGTGGAGAACACATCAATCCAGGCTGCCATGGAGAACACATCAATCCAGGCCTCACAAGAGAACTAATCATCCTGCTACACAGGAGAGCGAATCATCCTATTCCACAAGAGAGCGAATCATCTTGTCCCACAAGAGAGCGAATCATCTTGTTCCAGTGCGCACCACTAGGGGAGGGTGAGTCACCCTGTGGTCATATGTTGCTCCAGTAATAACCGCAAGCCCTTAGAGCTCCCAGAGCTCAATGTATGCAACATGCAGGACCCTTGTACAAGGGTTTCTTGCCAACTCCAAGTCGTTTGGGAAAATCACAGATTAGATCTTTCCTCAGGGCTTTGACAAGGTGTATCAACCTGTACATCATCTTAATACGATGGAGCCTCCTTGCTCATCAACGTACCATATCCCAGATGATGTCTATCTGCTGGAGCAATCGACGAATACGGGATTCCTCAATAATCGAATCCCACCTTTGGTTGTTATAGAGAATCACAGTGGTATCCAATGTAAATCCAAACAGCTCACTAAAGAGCTTTCGCAACCAGACTGCCTCACACGAGGTCATGCTAGCAACAATATATCCTGCTTCGGCGGTGCTCAAAGCCACCGACTTCTGCTTCCTGCTCATCCAGGATATCGAAGCAGATTCCAAGGTGAAATAGCACCCAAAAGTGCTCTTACGGTCCACCACACTGCCTACCCAATCAACATCAGTATATCCAAGTAGTCTCACATCTCCGACAGTGTATCTTAATCCATGAGAGATTGTGTCCTGAAGACATCTCAGAAGATTCCTGGCATCAATGTAGTGAGGCTCAACCAAATATGAGCTCACAGTGCTAACTACAAAGCATATGTTCGGACGGAGGTTCACCAAGAACATCAATGCGAATGAGTTTTTGAAACTCAGAGGCATTTCCCAAGTCTGGTCCGACATCACTACCATATAACTTCTAAAATTTAAGATCCTCGAGGTAGTCACAGGCTTGCAGTCCATCATACCAAATCTTTCCAATATCTTTACCACATATTTTCCTTGAGATAGGAAAATTTCCCTTGGCTTCTGCCATACTTCAAGTCCTTGGTCCTTTATTTCAAATTCAGAAGCCAGCTCCCTCTTACATTTGTGAATGAGAGGGTCTGCACCTGTTAGAAAGAGGTCATCCACATACAACACCAGTATGAGAGGCTTGTCATCTTCAACCTTAAAGTAAAGGTTAGGATCGGCTTCACTCCTAGTGAATCCCAGCTTCATCAAGTAGCTATCGATCCTCTCATACCATGCTCGGGGTGCTTGCTTCAGCCCATAGAGAGCCTTCTTCAACTTGCATACATGAGATTTTCAATCATAAATCTCAAATCCTTTAGGTTGCTCCACCTAGACCTGTTCTTTGATAGAACCATGCAAGAACGCGGTCTTGACATCCATCTGATGTAGGTTCCATCCTTGTGAAGCCACAAGGGCTATGATCAAGTGGATGGTCGTATATCTGGCAACAGGTGCAAATATCATAGTCTATACCTTCCTTCTGGGATAAACCACGAGCAAAAAAATGAACCTTATACTTTTCCATACTTCCATTTGCTGCATGCTTTATATTGTAAAGCCATTTTGAAGTAACAATTGTCTTGTCCGGGGTCTGGGAACTACTTCCCAGACATCATTCTCCATAATAGACTCATATTCTATGGTCATAGCACCCTTCCATAGTTAATGCTTGATGACATCTGAGAATGATGAAGGCTCATTTTGTATGATCGTGCTCATGATGGTCAGGTATCCCTGATACCTGTTAAGTTTCTTACTTTGACAGAAGGTTCCTCAGGGTGCAGCATGTTCTTCAGCATCATCAAGTATCCCCCTAAGCCATGAAGGCTTCTTCCTAGAAGAGGAAGGCTCATGTGGATGAGAATCAATCAGATCCATGGGTTCTTCTACATCAGGCATTGATTCATCATCCTTTTCTTTCGGTTCCCTGGTGTCGGCTTCTTGAGAGCTCCTCAAAGTCGGAAGATTGTTCACCTTGCAGTGAACTTTTCTTCAGGAGTCTTGGAACCCAATGCTTGATGAGGGCATCGATTTTGTACATATACGGCGGTGATTGTAGTTTCAGCCCATAGAAACTTCGGAAGTCTTTGATCATGTAGCATGGCCCAGACAGCTTCCATCATCGTGTGGTTCTTCCTTCCCACCACACCATTCTGCTCAGGAGTATGTGGTGTAGTAGTCTCCCTCTTAATGCCAACCTCAGGTATGCCTGAGTAAACCAATTGTAATATATCGGAGGTCTTGCTTTGGCTTGAGGGGAACGGTCCCCTTTTGAGCTTTCCTTCAGCACATCCTGGACATACACCTTCTTTCTCTACTTGGAATTTAGGCATCCTTGTTACCATCTGTCTTACATCGGGTAGAGCTTTGTAATGAAGGTGGGCAAACCTCCGATGCCAAAGTTCGAACTGAAGAGTTGTGTCACAAGACATGACACCTAGCGGACTTCCAGCGACCTGATATAAAGAATCAACTCTAAACCCAAGAGTAAAGGCATTATTTTTCCATATACGTACCTTGCCATTGCTGAAGGTTACCTTGTAGCCTTTGTCTTCCATTGCCGAGATGGACACTAGGTTCTTTTTGAGGTCAAGTGCATTTAATACATCCTGGAATTTCTAGCCTTCTTGAATGCTTGTCCTCTTCCTTGATTCCCAGCTCTCCTCTTACCTTTGCTGTTGAATTTGTCATTCCTTTGATTGCCATCAGAGGGATTTCGAGTTGCACCACTGCATACTGTACCATGCTTCTGTAATCATGATTATCATCATGCTGCCAATGTCCATGATTTTATCCATCATAATGTTGCTCAAACTAGTGTGCATCATCATCATGCTATCCTATATGTCCATGATCTCATGTTGCCCTTTAGTCCATGATCTCATTCATCAGCATGATCTCATACATAGTGACTTGCTTTATCACAAATGTAACATCATCATTTTCTTCTAGCCTTAGGTCCAGCCTTCCCTTTTGATTTAGTCCCAGAATTATTTCTTTTCTTTGCATGAGAAGAAAAGGCAGCAGGAGGACCTTTAGGCATGGGTATTTCTTGCACTTCTTCCCTTGTTTCTTCTTGAATGCATCCAGCCATTAATTCCTCGAAACCAGGAATTACATTATAGTTCAAAAGAGTAGTCCTGAACACATACCATTCAAATGGCAATCCTCCAAGAGTTGTGAGTGCCATTTCTCTGTCAGTAATAGTTTCCCCAATAGATAGGAGATCGTTCTTGATCTCGGTGATTCTTAAGAAGTATGCTTGCATACTTTCATCTTTACCCTTCTTGATTTCCCTCAGCTTATTTCTAAGAAACAAAACTTGATTTACATCATTAACTTTAAATAAACTCACCAGTCTATCGTAGATTTCCTTGGAGGTGTCCAGTTCAGAGATGTAGGCCACCAAGTGCTTGTCGATAGAGTCCCGGATGATCTTCTATTGTTTTGACTTCTCCATTTTTTCATTTGTTCCAGGCAGCAGCGGATGCATTTGATGGAGGCTCAAAAATATTGCCTCTCACATGATCCAACACTCTTTGATTCTCAAGGGTTAGATCAATAGACATCTTCCATCTGTGATAGTCACCTTTCTCACGGAGCTTGTCTTCAGCAGGAAAGAGTGTTGAGGACCCCATAGTTCTTTTAGGATAGCCTTGCCAATATTCTCTTCAATGATTGCTCTTGCTCTTGCTCGAGCTTTGTCTTCACCTTGTTGTCGCGCGGATTGACACGACAACGCTCAGACCGGGGGCTGTCACTCTGATCCCCGATCCCTCCGTTTAAGCCTGTCTCCCGCGGCTAAGGGGGGTAGTCCCTGTGAGATGATGAGACCAACTGTCGACCAGTTGGTTGGGAGACACGAGATACGATATAAAAGCACTTGATGGGATTTGATTAATTGAACAGACCAGTGCCTTAAAAGATGATTACTTGTTAAATGATATAAAATATGGACCACGAACAGCAATCATTTGTTATGAAAAGGTGTCAGCTAAATCATATAACCAAAACGATATCCAACAACCGAGAATTTTGAGAAGATAAACGCTTAAAACCACCAAGAGAATCGTAAATCATTAACCAGATATCATGTTCGCATCTCGACTTGAAAATTTTAGATCTCAGCATGAAAGATGATAATTTCCAAGAATAACTGGATCTGGCAGAAATAATTTTCCACAAAAAAAAAAAATTATGCTTTTTCAAAATTATTTTTTTTTATTTTTTTATTTTTTTTGTTTTCTATTTTTATTTTTATTTTTTTTATTTTAAAACAAAATTTAAAAAATGAAATCTAAAAAAAAATTTAGTCTAAAACTAAACTATTTAATAAAAATAAATAAATAAAACTAAATCTAAATAAATCTTTTTATTTTTTTATTTTTCATAAAATTTAAATCTAAAAGGACCTAAATCTAAACTCTATAAAATCAAAAAAAAATTAACTAATATCTAAATGTAACTTAACAAAAATTTATTCCTAAAACTAGAATCTAAAATGACAAAATTTAAAATCTAAAATTATATACATAATCTAAAAGTGAGATCGCATTTCTTTTTATTTTTATGTATATATCAAACCTAAACTATAAAACAAATGAAATCGAATTAAAAAAAAAAAACTATACTAAACCCTGTCTAACGCTAACCTACGTAAACCTATTAACAAAACATTCAGCGTCTAAAGAAATCGAAACTATGATTAAAACCCTAAATCTAAAGGACTGAGGAAACAAAAAAAAAACGTGAAACGTAATGCGCTGAGCGTAAATCAATGGGTAATACGATGGCAAATAAAGGATGCGTTGATGGCATAACACGGGATCACAATGACAAAATCGTGAGACTCTATGACTGAATGATCGGCGTGATAGATGCACAGACGACAGCAGTAATAGAAATCGATTTGAAATTCACAGAAATTACCTGGCGGATGGCTCACGTTTTCGGATTTTTTACCTGATTAAACTGATGAAATACTCACAACTGTTGCAGCGGCGTGGATGCGTGCTTTCACCTTACGCATATCATTTAGAAACCCTGCTCTCTGCATGAAATACAACTGTGACTAAACTGAACGTCGATTTGAAAAACGTCTGCATAATGGAAGGAAGGCGTTCTTGCTACAAGCGGACAGGGAATATTTGAAGTCGATTTGGAGACCACACTTTTGCTTTCGATCTGAACGCTTGTAAATGGATCGGTCAAATCTGAGCTTTCGATTTTCGACTGAGCATTGCATTCAATTTGCTGGCGTTTTCAATTAAGCTTCACAACTCAGAACGCACCATCAAACCCGGAACTCACGCTGAGGGCAGCTCTGTCATGGGATACCCTTGATGGCAGCGGGTTTTGAATCTTACACGGATGCATATGCTGGCCGCACTGGAGATTGACGGCTGCGTTATTTCTGACCCTGAATCTCTTGACCAGATCCACGTATATTACCGACGCTGACAGCCTTTGAAAACTGATTTGCAGCTATGCTCTGACAGATTGTTTCTGAAAACCCTGTACAAGAAAACAAAACCCAAATGAAAACTGTAAAAATTTGAAACCCTAGAACAGAAAAATGTGAAACCCTAAGACAGCTGATTAATTTACAAATTTGGCCCCTTAACAGGCAGATTCATCAATAAGCACAGAAATATTTAAAAAAAAAAGCAGAAATTTCAGACTGTCACTGTGAAGAACTTCAGAAAATCTCTCATGCAAATTAGAAAAATAAACCGAATGATAGACCCAGGATCAAATCCAACTGGGCTCAGCAAAAAATGCTTGCGGGAGTTGGCTGGTTCAGCCGAGAACTTCCCCGAACGCCCACAAAATTCCTTCATAAAATGCTTTCTGCACAGCTCAAAACAACCGTCAATAAAGAGGGCAAAAATGCTGCTAGATCTCAAACAGTAATGGAGATACCTGCCATTACTTCAGAAACCCTAAGAGCGCCCAAGCCCCAGCAAGTGAACAAGATACCTGTGCTCACAATACTCTACAAAAAGCTATTATTAATGGCTGAAAATAAAATATGCAGAAAATTTAAACGATCTCACAGCATTTCAAGAGAGTAACACCAGCAAGATATGGACCCCAAAGTCTTCTTTTATTAACCAGAAACAGATTTACAAGAGAGCTTCTTCAGTCTTAGACTCACAGATCTTATATATCTGAAATGACCCCTAGCACCCTATTTAAAGGAAATGATCCCAACAGCTAGTTCGAGTGATCCATGTAGAAATGATCTCGACCGTTGATGAGGATCAAGACATCTCTTGATCTCATCCGTCGATTTATTCACTTAAAATATTATTATTTTATTAGTTAGGGTTTTTCCTTTATTTTTTTAATTTTTTATTACTTTTTATTTATTTCATTTTTTATTTATTTTATTATTTTTATTCATTTTTTAATTTTTTACTTCATTTTAAAATGGATCATCGAACTAAGCCTTCGGAAACATCACCTAGGACCTAGGACTTAGGACTCATGAGGGGATTTAAAACATTTTTCGACCCTCAGGACACATTACATCATGACTTTTACAATTTACATCTCAAGGGGACAAAACTACTTAATATAGACCCTCACAAATCACCCAGCTCTGCGACACAACGATAATCTAGCAGATCAACACACTAGGATTCTCCTAAAGTTCTAATGACAAGATCCATCCCGGCTTTGGGGTCAGGTTTGAAGGAAAACTCTGCCGATCCATGGATCGGTGAGACGAAAAACCTTCTGGGACGTAGATTACCATCAGAAAGTTAGGTCCACCTAGGCAATTTACATACATGACTCATGTCTGCTAAGATTATTTACAATTAATACATGCAGATTGGGTTAACAATTAGATTGATCAAGCTGCTGATGACTGCTGGATGGCACGGACACGCTGATCAGGTGCTGCCCCTTTCTTGCAAAGAAAAAAAAGGGGCTGTACTGCATGGGTAGTTGACCGGTAGAGGTCAACATCTGGCTCTACTTGGGGACACGTTGCTGCTTGCAGGAATGTGAGAATCCAGAATCTGCATCCATACAACACAAAAATAAGTAGCGTCCATCCAAAAAATCATCATATACATTAAGCACAATAAAGATAAAAGCTCTTCATTTATTAACTATCTAAAGCAGAAACGAAAATACAGAAAAAACAAGGAGTAGGGTTAGAAATACGATACAAAGGATGCCCTATGGCATCAGATGTGTTCAATATAGTGCATACTGAGCATTTGCCTGCTTTCAGACAAATCTGTCGGCTGCTTGTCAGATGTGCCATGTCCAATTTTGCATATGGTAGGACTCTTTCCTATCCGAAAATCAAGCTGCTCACGGCCGTCTGATGCATCAAATCTTCTTCTTATTTTCTTTCTCTTACGTTTTTTATTTCTGGCAGGTTGAATTACTGATGACCTGGAACTTTCTGTTTCAAAACTATCAGATGAAGTATGCGTGATATGTCTTTTTTTAGCCCGCATCTGATCTTTATCATTCTTAAGTCTGTCCGGATCACCTTCAATTAACCATCTTTCAATCGAATAAATAACCTCCTCATAATAAGATGGAGCTTGTTGCAGCAAATGAGAAGGCTCCTGATCTATTGATGTCACCTGGTTTCTTTCATCTTCCAATTGCTGAAACCTTTGAACCTGTATTTTAATGGCATCCATTTGACTAGAGTGTTCAACCTTTATAGCACTGATTTGTCTGGTATGGTGTTCTTGCATGTCTTTTATTACTTTTTCATTCTCTTCCTTTATGTCCATCAAGCAATGCTGCATAAAATTTATTTCTTCTTTATGATTCACTTGCATGTCAGCCACTTGATTATTATGATTGAACGTCATGATGGTCATTTCCTCATCCACAGTTAATAGCTTGTTTTGCATAGAGTCAATTTCCCTATCATGATCAGCTTTAATGGTCACTATATTTTCCTCTAAGACTGACATCTTGCTTTGCATGATTCTAATTTCTGTTTCATGATTAGTCTTCATGGCCTCAATTTCTTTAGCATGGTGACTTTGCGTGACCTCAATCTCCCTATTACGTTTTTCCAGGTGGGTGCATAAAGTTTTCACATCATTGACATAATTAGTTTGATTGATTTCCATATTTCTTACCAGCATCATTAGGTCTCGTATAATTTGCTTTTGCTATTCATTTTCATTGTCATTTGTCCCTGATTTTTCACTTCCATGAACTTGATCTGCAATATCTCCGGTGGATGACACATTCTGATATGAAGGATCGTCTTGGGATCTTTCAGCTGGACCTCTTATCAAATTACTTTCATTCTGTTGCACAATTTTAGAGGCAGAAGGCAAGCTGTTTGGATAACCATATCTATTTTTAAAAGCATCGACAATGTCTTCTAAATAAGTGAAAGATTCCTTTGGAAAATTGTTAAACCAATTCAAAGCATCATCTTCTAAAGAAAGGACAAATAGACGCATTTTGATATCTTCATGATTAAACTGAGGGGATCTACAGTATATGATCATGATGCAAGTAAACAAGACTAGATGCCTTCTAACAGCGATTGGGTCACCACCCGAGAAAATAGGTAACTTAGGAATGGCATCTTCCGGAAAATCATGGAGACGTTCAGTAAAACGACATGGTTTAAATGAATAATCCACGATGAACAATAAGGGATCAAAGGGATGATAGAACTAGCTCTTTGCTCAAGAAAATCAAAAGATGAAAGAAGTGGAGTCACCACTTGAACAATGAATCTGATTCTAGGATCCAAAAAGTAACCACAAGCACATATGAGGAAAGCTTCTTGTCTGGGAAAAATGAGAAAATGGAGTCACCACCCAAACAAGAAACAAACCCAAGAGACGTTGCTGATATGGGATGAAAAGATGCCAAAAATATTGAATCTGCCAGCTCAAAATGAGAGATGAGAAATATGAGAAGATGAATGTCGATGAAACTCCAGCAACAGAAAAACTCTGTCCCCGGCAACGGCGTCAAAAAATGTTGGCGTTGCCGGCTCAAACGAATGATAGACAGATGAACGATGAATGATGAAAAGATGTTGAAACACCAAGGACAGAAAAACTCCATCCCCGGCAACGGCGCCAAAATAATGTTGTCGCGCGGATTGACACGACAACGCTCAGACCGGGGGCTGTCACTCTGATCCCCGATCCCTTCGTTTAAGCCTGTCTCCCGCGGCTAAGGGGGGTAGTCCCTGTGAGATGATGAGACCAACTGTCGACCAGTTGGTTGGGAGACACGAGATACGATATAAAAGCACTTGATGGGATTTGATTAATTGAACAGACCAGTGCCTTAAAAGATGATTACTTGTTAAATGATATAAAATATGGACCACGAACAGCAATCATTTGTTATGAAAAGGTGTCAACTAAATCATATAACCAAAACGATATCCAACAACCGAGAATTTTGAGAAGATAAACGCTTAAAACCACCAAGAGAATCGTAAATCATTAACCAGATATCATGTTCGCATCTCGACTTGAAAATTTTAGATCTCAGCATGAAAGATGATAATTTCCAAGAATCACTGGATCTGGCAGAAATAATTTTCCACAAAAAAAAAAATTATGCTTTTTCAAAATTATTTTTTTTTATTTTTTTTGTTTTCTATTTTTATTTTTATTTTTTTTATTTTAAAACAAAATTTAAAAAATGAAATCTAAAAAAAAATTTAGTCTAAAACTAAACTATTTAAAATAAATAAATAAATAAATAAATAAAACTAAATCTAAATAAATCTTTTTATTTTTTTATTTTTTATAAAATTTAAATCTAAAAGGACCTAAATCTAAACTCTATAAAATCAAAAAAAAATTAACTAATATCTAAATGTAACTTAACAAAAATTTATTCCTAAAACTAGAATCTAAAATGATAAAATTTAAAATCTAAAATTATATACATAATCTAAAAGTGAGATCGCATTTCTTTTTATTTTTATGTATATATCAAACCTAAACTATAAAACAAATGAAATCGAATTAAAAAAAAAAAACTATACTAAACCCTGTCTAACGCTAACCTACGTAAACCTATTAACAGAACATTCAGCGTCTAAAGAAATCGAAACTATGATTAAAACCCTAAATCTAAAGGACTGAGGAAACAAAAAAAAACGTGAAACGTAATGCGCTGAGCGTAAATCGATGGGTAATACGATGGCAAATAAAGGATGCGTTAATGGCGTATATCGAAGGTGTGTAACACGGGATCACAATGACAAAATCGTAAGACTCTATAACTGAATGCGTGAATACGATTGGCGTGATAGATGCACAGTCGACAGCGGTAATAGAAATCGATTTGAAATTCACAGAAATTACCTGGCGGATGGCTCACGTTTTCGGATTTTTTACCTGATTAACCTGATGAAATACTCACAACTGTTGCAGCGGCGTGGATGCGTGCTTTCACCTTACGCATATCATTTAGAAACCCTGCTCTCTGCATGAAATACAACTGTGACTAAACTGAACGTCGATTTGAAAAACGTCTGCATAATGGAAGGAAGGCGTTCTTGCTACAAGCGGACAGGGAATATTTGAAGTCGATTTGGAGACCACACTTTTGCTTTCGATCTGAACGCTTGTAAATGGATCGGTCAAATCTGGGCTTTCGATTTTCGACTGAACATTGCATTCAATTTGCTGGCGTTTTCAATTAAGCTTCACAACTCAGAACGCACCATCAAACCCGGAATTCACGTTGAGGGCAGCTCTGTCATGGGATACCCTTGATGGCAACGGGTTTTGAATCTTACACGGATGCATATGCTGGCCGCACTGGAGATTGACGGCTGCGTTATTTCTGACCCTGAATCTCTTGACCAGATCCACGTATATTACCCACGCTGACAGCCTTTGAAAACTGATTTGCAGCTACGCTCTGACAGATTGTTTCTGAAAACCCTGTACAAGAAAACAAAACCCTAATGAAAACTGTAAAAATTTGAAACCCTAGAACAGAAAAATGTGAAACTCTAAGACAGCTGATTAATTTACAAATTTGGCCCCTTAACAGGCAGATTCATCAATAAGCACAGAAATATTTAAAAAAAAAAGCAGAAATTTCAGACTGTCACTGTGAAGAACTTCAGAAAATCTCTCATGCAAATTAGAAAAATAAACCGAATGATAGACCCAGGATCAAATCCAACTGGGCTCAGCAAAAAATGCTTGCGGGAGTTGGCTGGTTCAGCCGAGAACTTCCCCGAACGCCCACAAAATTCCTTCATAAAATGCTTTCTGCACAGCTCAAAACAACCGTCAATAAAGAGGGCAAAAATGCTGCTAGATCTCAAACAGTAATGGAGATACCTGCCATTACTTCAGAAACCCTAAGAGCACCCAAGCCCCAGCAAGTGAACAAGATACCTGTGCTCACAATACTCTACAAAAAGCTATTATTAATGGCTGAAAATAAAATATGCAGAAAATTTAAACGATCTCACAGCATTTCAAGAGAGTAACACCAGCAAGATATGGACCCCAAAGTCTTCTTTTATTAACCAGAAACAGATTTACAAGAGAGCTCCTTCAGTCTTAGACTCACAGATCTTATATATCTGAAATGACCCCTAGCACCCTATTTAAAGGAAATGATCCCAACGGCTAGTTCGAGTGATCCATGTAGAAATGATCTCGACCGTTGATGAGGATCAAGACATCTCTTGATCTCATCCGTCGATTTATTCACTTAAAATATTATTATTTTATTAGTTAGGGTTTTTGCTTTATTTTTTAAATTTTTTATTATTTTTTATTTATTTCATTTTTTATTTATTTTATTATTTTTATTCATTTTTTAATTTTTTAATTCATTTTAAAATGGATCATCGAACTAAGCCTTCGGAAACATCACCTAGGACCTAGGACTTAGAACTCATTAGGGGATTTAAAACATTTTTCAACCCTCAGGACACATTACATCATGACTTTTACAATTTACATCTCAAGGGGATAAAACTACTTAATACAGACCCTCACAAATCACCCAGCTCTGCGACACAACGATAATCTAGCAGATCAACACACTAGGATTCTCCTAAAGTTCTAATGACAAGATCCATCCCGGCTTTGGGGTCAGGTTTGAAGGAAAACTCTGCCGATCCATGGATCGGTGAGACGAAAAACCTTCTGGGACGTAGATTACCATCAGAAAGTTAGGTCCACCTAGGCAATTTACATACATGACTCATGTCTGCTAAGATTATTTACAATTAATACATGCAGACTGGGTTTACAATTAGATTGATCAAGCTGCTGATGACTGCTGGATGGCACGGACACGCTGATCAGGTGCTGCCCCTTTCTTGCAAAGAAAAAAAAGGGGCTGTACTGCATGGGTAGTTGACCGGTAGAGGTCAACATCTGGCTCTACTTGGGGACACGTTGCTGCTTGCAGGAATGTGAGAATCCAGAATCTGCATCCATACAACACAAAAATAAGTAGCGTCCATCCAAAAAATCATCATATACATTAAGCACAATAAAGATAAAAGCTCTTCATTTATTAACTATCTAAAGCAGAAACGAAAATGCAGAAAAAACAAGGAGTAGGGTTAGAAATACGATACAAAGGATGCCCTACGGCATCAGATGTGTTCAATATAGTGCATACTGAGCATTTGCCTGCTTTCAGACAAATCTGTCGGCTGCTTGTCGGATGTGCCATGTCCAATTTTGCATATGGTAGGACTCTTTCCTATCCGAAAATCAAGCTGCTCACGGCCGTCTGATGCATCAAATCTTCTTCTTATTTTCTTTCTCTTACGTTTTTTCTTTCTGGCAGGTTGAATTACTGATGACCTGGAACTTTCTGTTTCAAAACTATCAGATGAAGTATGCGTGATATGTCTTTTTTTAGCCCGCATCTGATCTTTATCATTCTTAAGTCTGTCCGGATCACCTTCAATTAACCATCTTTCAATCGAATAAATAACCTCCTCATAATAAGATGGAGCTTGTTGCAACAAATGAGAAGGCTCCTGATCTATTGATGTCACCTGGTTTCTTTCATCTTCCAATTGCTGAAACCTTTGAACCTGTATTTTAATGGCATCCATTTGACTAGAGTGTTCAACCTTTATAGCACTGATTTGTCTGGTATGGTGTTCTTGCATGTCTTTTATTACTTTAACATTCTCTTCCTTTATGTCCATCAAGCAATGCTGCATAAAATTTATTTCTTCTTTATGATTCACTTGCATGTCAGCGACTTGATTATTATGATTGAACGTCATGATGGTCATTTCCTCATCCACGGTTAATAGCTTGTTTTGCATAGAGTCAATTCCCTATCATGATCAGCTTTAATGGTCACTATATTTTCCTCTAAGACTGACATCTTGCTTTGCATGATTCTAATTTTTGTTTCATGATTAGTCTTCATGGCCTCAATTTCTTTAGCATGGTGACTTTGCGTGACCTCAATCTCCCTATTACATTTTTCCAGGTGGGTGCATAAAGTTTTCACATCATTGACATAATTAGTTTGATTGATTTCCATATTTCATACCAGCATCATTAGGTCTCGTATAATTTGCTTTTGCTATTCCTTTTCATTGTCATTTGTCCCTGATTTTTCACTTCCATGAACTTGATCTGCAATATCTCCGGTGGATGACACATTCTGATATGAAGGATCGTCTTGGGATCTTTCAGCTGGACCTCTTATCAAATTACTTTCATTCTGTTGCACAATTTTAGAGGCAGAAGGCAAGCTGTTTGGATAACCATATCTATTTTTAAAAGCATCGACAATGTCTTCTAAATAAGTGAAAGATTCCTTTGGAAAATTGTTAAACCAATTCAAAGCATCATCTTCTAAAGAAAGGACAAATAGACGCATTTTGATATCTTCATGATTAAACTGAGGGGATCTACAGTATATGATCATGATGCGAGTAAACAAGACTAGATGCCTTCTAACAGCGATTGGGTCACCACCCGAGAAAATAGGTAACTTAGGAATGGCATCTTCCGGAAAATCATGGAGACGTTCAGTAAAACGACATGGTTTAAATGAATAATCCATGATGAACAATAAGGGATCAAAGGGATGATAGAACTAGCTCTTTGCTCAAGAAAATCAAAAGATGAAAGAAGTGGAGTCGCCACTTGAACAATGAATCTGATTCTAGGATCCAAAAAGTAACCACAAGCACATATGAGGAAAGCTTCTTGTTTGGGAAAAATGAGAAAATGGAGTCACCACCCAAACAAGAAACAAACCCAAGAGACGCTGCTGATATGGGATGAAAAGATGCCAAAAATATTGAATCTGCCAGCTCAAAATGAGAGATGAGAAATATGAGAAGATGAATGTCGATGAAACTCCAGCAACAGAAAAACTCTGTCCCTGGCAACGGCGTCAAAAAATGTTGGCGTTGCCAGCTCAAACGAATGATAGACAGATGAACGATGAATGATGAAAAGATGTTGAAACACCAAGGACAGAAAAACTCTATCCCCGGCAACGGCGCCAAAAAAATGTTGTCGCGCGGATTGACACGACAACGCTCAGACCGGGGGCTGTCACTCTGATCCCCGATCCCTCCGTTTAAGCCTGTCTCCCACGGCTAAGGGGGGTAGTCCCTGTGAGATGATGAGACCAACTGTCGACTAGTTGGTTGGGAGACACGAGATACGATATAAAAGCACTTGATGGGATTTGATTAATTGAACAGACCAGTGCCTTAAAAGATGATTACTTGTTAAATGATATAAAATATGGACCACGAACAGCAATCATTTGTTATGAAAAGGTGTCAGCTAAATCATATAACCAAAACGATATCCAACAACCGAGAATTTTGAGAAGATAAACGCTTAAAACCACCAAGAGAATCGTAAATCATTAACCAGATATCATGTTCGCATCTCGACTTGAAAATTTTAGATCTTAGCATGAAAGATGATAATTTCCAAGAATAACTGGATCTGGCAGAAATAATTTTCCACAAAAAAAAAAATTTATGCTTTTTCAAAATTATTTTTTTTTATTTTTTTATTTTTTTTGTTTTCTATTTTTATTTTTATTTTTTTTATTTTAAAACAAAATTTAAAAAATGAAATCTAAAAAAAATTTAGTCTAAAACTAAACTATTTAAAAAATAAAAATAAAAAAAATAAATAAATAAATAAATAAAACTAAATCTAAATAAATCTTTTTATTTTTTTATTTTTCATAAAATTTAAATCTAAAAGGACCTAAATCTAAACTCTATAAAATCAAAAAAAAATTAACTAATATCTAAATGTAACTTAACAAAAATTTATTCCTAAAACTAGAATCTAAAATGATAAAATCTAAAATCTAAAATTATATACATAATCTAAAAGTGAGATCGCATTTCTTTTTATTTTTATGTATATATCAAACCTAAACTATAAAACAAATGAAATCGAATTAAAAAAAAAAAAACTATACTAAACCCTGTCTAACGCTAACCTACGTAAACCTATTAACAGAACATTCAGCGTCTAAAGAAATCGAAACTATGATTAAAACCCTAAATCTAAAGGACTGAGGAAACAAAAAAAAACGTGAAACGTAATGCGCTGAGCGTAAATCGATGGGTAATACGATGGCAAATAAAGGATGCGTTGATGGCGTAACACGGGATCACAATGACAAAATCGTGAGACTCTATGACTGAATGATCGGCGTGATAGATGCACAGACGACAGCAGTAATAGAAATCGATTTGAAATTCACAGAAATTACCTGGCGGATGGCTCACGTTTTCGGATTTTTTACCTGATTAAACTGATGAAATACTCACAACTGTTGCAGCGGCGTGGATGCGTGCTTTCACCTTACGCATATCATTTAGAAACCCTGCTCTCTGCATGAAATACAACTGTGACTAAACTGAACGTCGATTTGAAAAACGTCTGCATAATGGAAGGAAGGCGTTCTTGCTACAGGCGGACAGGGAATATTTGAAGTCGATTTGGAGACCACACTTTTGCTTTCGATCTGAACGCTTGTAAATGGATCGGTCAAATCTGGGCTTTCGATTTTCGACTGAGCATTGCATTCAATTTGCTGGCGTTTTCAATCAAGCTTCACAACTCCGAACGCACCATCAAACCCGGAACTCACGCTGAGGGCAGCTCTGTCATGGGATACCCTTGATGGCAGCGGGTTTTGAATCTTACACGGATGCATATGCTGGCCGCACTGGAGATTGACGGCTGCGTTATTTGTGACACTGAATCTCTTGACCAGATCCACGTATATTACCCACGCTGACAGCCTTTGAAAACTGATTTGCAGCTATGCTCTGACAGATTGTTTTTGAAAACCCTGTACAAGAAAACAAAACCCTAATGAAAACTGTAAAAATTTGAAACCCTAGAACAGAAAAATGTGAAACCCTAAGACAGCTGATTAATTTACAAATTTGGCCCCTTAACAGGCAGATTCATCAATAAGCACAGAAATATTTAAAAAAAAAAGCAGAAATTTCAGACTGTCACTGTGAAGAACTTCAGAAAATCTCTCATGCAAATTAGAAAAATAAACCGAATGATAGACCCAGGATCAAATCCAACTGGGCTCAGCAAAAAATGCTTGCGGGAGTTGGCTGGTTCAGCCGAGAACTTCCCCGAACGCCCACAAAATTCCTTCATAAAATGCTTTCTGCACAGCTCAAAACAACCGTCAATAAAGAGGGCAAAAATGCTGCTAGATCTCAAACAGTAATGGAGATACCTGCCATTACTTCAGAAACCCTAACAGCACCCAAACCCCAGCAAGTGAACAAGATACCTGTGCTCACAATACTCTACAAAAAGCTATTATTAATGGCTGAAAATAAAATATGCAGAAAATTTAAACAATCTCACAGCATTTCAAGAGAGTAACACCAGCAAGATATGGACCCCAAAGTCTTCTTTTATTAACCAGAAACAGATTTACAAGAGAGCTTCTTCAGTCTTAGACTCACAGATCTTATATATCTGAAATGACCCCTAGCACCCTATTTAAAAGAAATGATCCCAACGGCTAGTTCGAGTGATCCATGTAGAAATGATCTCGACCGTTGATGAGGATCAAGACATCTCTTGATCTCATCCATCGATTTATTCACTTAAAATATTATTATTTTATTAGTTAGGGTTTTTGCTTTATTTTTTTAATTTTTTATTTATTTCATTTTTTATTTATTTTATTATTTTTATTCATTTTTTAATTTTTTAATTCATTTTAAAATGGATCATCGAACTAAGCCTTCGGAAACATCACCTAGGACCTAGGACTTAGGACTCATGAGGGGATTTAAAACATTTTTTGACCCTCAGGACACATTACATCATGACTTTTACAATTTACATCTCAAGGGGACAAAACTACTTAATACAGACCCTCACAAATCACCCAGCTCTGCGACACAATGATAATCTAGCAGATCAACACACTAGGATTCTCCTAAAGTTCTAATGACAAGATCCATCCCGGCTTTGGGGTCAGGTTTGAAGGAAAACTCTGCCGATCCATGGATCGGTGAGACGAAAAACCTTCCGGGACGTAGATTACCATCAGAAAGTTAGGTCCACCTAGGCAATTTACATACATGACTCATGTCTGCTAAGATTATTTACAATTAATACATGCAGACTGGGTTTACAATTAGATTGATCAAGCTGCTGATGACTGCTGGATGGCACGGACACGCTGATCAGGTGCTGCCCCTTTCTTGCAAAGAAAAAAAGGGGCTGTACTGCATGGGTAGTTGACCGGTAGAGGTCAACACACCTTAGCTCCGATACCATGTTAAGTTATGGTATGTTCTATGCTTATAACACTTTACTTATTTTTCTTATTATATTCCACAGATTAGCAATCACATATACATAAAGTAAAGTGCAGATAGAACATTAAACGATCGACAGAAAACAAGCCAAGACAAGAGACACAAGATGTGGCGGCTAGCCAGGGACAAACCCCACAATGTGTGGGGAAACCCTTTGATCAAATCTTCTTTTATCTTCAATAATTCAGCAGAGAGAAATAGTACAATAAATCTGATTCATATCAGCAGTAGCAAACCCTAGATCAATAGCATCAGCATTAGCGGCTTCATTATCAAACTAGGGCAGACGATATCTTGCAAACCGTTCATCGGATTGACTTCATTCCACCACCAAAAGTTGCGGCTTTCAGAGGAGGTTCAGATGAACCTACAGTGCAGTTCCAAAGAGGAGATCTTCTAGGCCATGTAGGTCAATCTTTACTTCTGCAGTTGCAGCTTCAGTTTCAACAGTTTCTGGCTTCAAACTAGGGCAGTCGATATCTTGCAAACCGTTCATCGGATTGACTTCATTCCACCACCAAAAGTTGCAGCTTTGAAAGGAGGTTCAGATGGACCTACAGCGCAGTTCCAAAGAGGAGATCTTCTAGGCCACGCAAGTCAATATTTACTTCTGCAGTTGCAGCTTCAAATTCAACAGCTTCCGGCTTCACATGTGTGAGAGAGAGACCCATTTCAGCGCAGTAGAGAAGAGACTCATTTCTGCGTAGTAGAGAGAGAGAGAGATGTGATGAGATGAGTGAGTCCAAATGAGGAAAAGTCCTCTTATATTTGTACACAACGATGGTGGGTAAATAGATGCGACTGTTGGGCTTCTGAGCCTACATGAGTTGTAGATCGGCTTGATAATAATTCCATAATCAAAATAAATTCATATCTCCATGAATACTTATCGGAATCGGATGATCTTTATATCAATCCTACACTTCTTAACGAGAGGAATCTAATAACAATATTATCAGCCATGAATAAGATGACCCACATGAAGTTTTGTCGTGGTTGCCAATTTTAACAGAGAAGCTAGGGTGACTTTCCACAAAAAACCCCTTGAGAGAAATACTATAAGAGACCAAGGGTTGAGAGATATATTGTGGTAAAGGCTCATCAAATGATCACCTATACTTAAGATAAAATGTTTTGAATGATGAACTACAAAGTGAAAACCTTCAAGAAATCCCCAAGTCAAAGCAGCTTCAAGGGTTCCCTCTTGGTGTGATAGCTAGGGTATCAATTTATATGAAATTCCAGCGTCAAAATTTGTTCAAAACTAGAGGACGCCTAGAGGAGACATAAATGAAGAAACTTGTTCAGACAGAATCCTAAAATTCCCCCTCCCTAAACTTTTCTACCGAGCACTAGAAAATCTCCTTATCCTTAGGGGTTGAAGAAAAGAGAAAGAAAAGACATGAAAGGATGATATTTTGTAAGTTAATGTAATCACCAAGGATCTAGGACCAGTGCCTGGCTATTGGGAAGATTGAAGTCAAAACGATTTAGATTTAGGAACTTCATTCTTCAAGGAGGCCTAAAGAAGCAACTTCACTACAAATGGACGTAGCTACACGACAACATTAGACTTTTATACTTAGACTTTTATACATATGGAGTTTCAAGGTAAAAGGTGCACAACCTACCCCTAGGAAAATCTGTTCTTCTTGCCAAGATGAATAACATATGCAAATCTAGTGTTCCAAAAATTCGCATTAATTTTAGGGCACAAGCAAAACCCAAGCATGGCGTTCCATACATTAGACAAAAATTATCAATAAATTTACAATAAAAGAGCACTTACATGACAAGATAGTATATCAATCCATCACATTTGCAAAATAGAAGCTATAAGAGAGACAGCGAAAATATTTCACACATCAAAATGCATTTAATCACCCAAATCGTTCCACAAATTGCAGGTCTAAAATATTTAGAAAGATATATTCCAAATCCAAGTGATGATGAATGAGAGAGAACACCTCTCTTATATTTATACAATCCTCTAAGGGGTTCAAATAGCCTAATTTAGCCTAATGATGCCCCTATAATAAAATAATGTGCAAAATAACAATACTTTTGGTGACAAACCCACCAAATAGGTCCATAACATGAATAATTAGCCTCTTAAGAGGGCTGAATGTGAAAATTCGGCTAACCTTGAATCCTATTGCAACAACTGATGTTATTTCTTCTATTTGTTAATTTAATTAAACAAATTATTTGTTGTGCTACAGCAAATATCGAAACAAATACACTGCAACCTTCGCAAAACAAATACTTCAAAAGAAATAAAAACGCTGGAAGAAATAGATGCACACACAAAATACACCATTATTTTTGGACTAAGTCCTTGGAAAAACCCAACTCGGGAAAACTGGTGCAACAGCTGAGGGTTTTGATATTATGTAGTAGTGAAAATATGAATACAATCTATGGATGCCCAAACTTGCTATCCAAATAGAGAAATCACTAGCAATAATAACTAGTGAGAAAACATTTCTCACTCCACAGGCAATCCAATACTGATCTTGGCTCGAATTGAGCTACTCCTTGCTCCCTCTACACAATCACTGTGTCAACCTACGCAGTACTGCCTCCCACAAGCTCGAAAGTACGTCTCCTCTCATTGTCTCATCAGCTGCTGTCTGGGAAACTAATACTCTTTGCCTCCGGATCCTCTACCAAGTTTCTGACTCAGAATCTCGACTTCTCCCCAGCAAAATGGAAATCTCACCAAGAGTGCTTTGCGCTACCTCTCCGTGGCAACCATTGCCTCTCTGCAATGTACTCACCGGATCTGGAAAAGCTTCCTCTGGCCTCACTATATATGCCCCTCTCTCACTGCTTCGACCTCACTGAATTGCTTCCAGCAACACACAACTGCTACTCTGGAAATCGATTTCTTAGCAAAATCGAATGTTGCAAGTGTTTTCTCCAAGCCCCATCGACTTTCTTCTTATAACCCTTTGTTGAGACTTCAACGACCACGATTAAATCTTAATCGATGGCTAGGATTAACTAGAAATTGATCCATGTTCTTTTCTAAAACATTCTCACCATGACTTAATTAATTCTGATTAATTAATCATATTTCCTAAGTTTAGACTTCGGAAATATTAAAAACTGATTAATAAATCTAATTAAGTCATCTCTAGGTGGAATTTCCATAAACGATTTCTGGGTTTTGGAGATCTCATGTATTTTAGCCGCTCAACAAAATTTTGTGGCTGAACACATCTGATGGTACAAAAACTAACACTCCCTCTTAGCGAGGAATGTGTTCTAGTGTTGCTGCCCCCTATAGCAACATCCTGTCTCTGCTTCATGACCTGTCACGTCGCTGATGTCTGGCTGCTATTGCCCACCAACCACTGCGCAACTTTGATATGTGTTGCATTTGCGTTGCTGCTTACTCTACTAAATTGCTACCAACCCTGTATCTGGACTGTAACTCCCTCTAATCTACTGCTGCTGCAACTGCAGCAACTGCAACTGAAAAGCATCCAAACTACTGAATCAACTATGATCAGTATGATGCATCTATTACCCGAGTCTCTGACTGCTGCTACTCTCTCCACTGTCACTGAAGCCTTTGATCCAGGTGGATATTAGTGGCCACTTGACTATTCGACTTGGACCCCCAACACTGTCTCTTTCAATTTTTCGGTTTCCTTAATTGTAGCACAGTTTACTATTTTTCGCAGTTTTTCGGGTCCTAAACTTCTGGAGATGTTTTGAGGGCCTAAGTAACGTTTTTAGGGAAAAAAGAGAGATTGAAAATGTCCCAAACAAACTTCTTGATTTGTTTTCGGCCTTCTCTTCGATATCTTCAAAACGAGGTATTATGATAGCCAAACGGAAATCGTATGCCAAAGTTATGACCCCAGGAAGTTGATGTACTAATTTACCCAAACGGGGCCCACAGTTCAGGCGCTTCATCTCCTAAGGCTAGGTTTTTGGATGTTTAGGATTTTCCATTGTTTCTCAATAATAAATAGGTCTTTGAGCCTCAATGTAAATTAGTTCAGAGGCATGTAGCCACCACATCTCTTCTCAGAGATAAGCTACCATCGCCCAAGCTAGTCTCATTTCCATTTTGTTTGTAAGCATATTTCATTATTTGATATTAATGAAAGATAGTGTTATTTATGCTGCATCTCTGTATTTATGGTTATATCTGTAATTTGTTGTGTTCCTGTTTAAATTCGGATCAGTGGTATCAGAGCGGTCTGCTCTTTCTCTGTTTTTCTTTGCATGTCCCCAACGAGGTCGGGATATAAGGAGTTAGGGCTCGAACTGATCGAACCTTTGCAAGACCAGCCTCGGAAATCCGACGGCCTCCCATGGGGGAAGAAAAGAAAGATGAGGGAGCAGGAGATCCTATCAAAATATTGCTCGAGGAGGCCCTCGAGAAACAAAGGAACGCGATGATGGATAACTTTGCCCAGATCCTTCAACGGTTGCCCACCGGCGGCACATCCACATCCAACAGCCACTCTGGAAGCTCCACACTTTTTAAGGTACAAGTAAACTTTAACATTCCCATATTTGAGGGCCAAATAGATGTAGACGCAGTAGATAAATTGTTGAATCTACTAGAAGGATATTTTTCTGTTCATGATTTTTCCAGCTAAGAAAAGATTACTTTTGTTCTTCTCAAAGCCACCCCCTACGTCAAGGACTGGTGGGAAACCTATTGTGAGCATAAGGATAAAAGTACAACCTCACTGTTTTCAGCCGCTCCCACTTGGAATTGATTCCAGGACGCCATCAAGGAGTAGTACTACCCTGTCGGAGCTACGAGGACAAATACATAAAGTGGACCACGTTGCGGTAGGGAAGGGGCCAAGATGTGCCGGAGTTTACCAATGTTTTTCATACCCTTCACACGAAGTTGGGTATCAAGGATTCTAAGAAACATTTGGTACTCAAGTACCGCGGTTGCCTACATAGATACATCTAGGACAAAATGGAGTTCCTAGACATCTTGTTGCTCGGCACGACATATCGATATGCTGTCAAGATTGAGCAGAAGTTTAAACAGAAGAAACGAGACTTTGGATCTGTGAATCCAAAGCAAGGGAAATGTGCCCCAAACCACAAAACAAAGGACAAAGCCAAGGTGGGATGGCCTAGGACAACCCGCCAAGGCCACAAGCAAAGGAAAACACTACGAAGCCAAAGAAGGACACGAGAAAGTGGTGTGAGTTCCATAAGAGCTCCACCCACAACACAAGTGAGTGTTGGGCCAAGCAGTCACTGGTGGCCAAACTGAAGGCTTTAGAATCAGATGCATGTTCTGACTCTGAGTTAGAACCTAAAAAGGGGAATGACAAAGGGAAGCAGATTATTGATGCGGAGCCCAACGCCACCATCTCCACAACAAAGATTCAGAAGGAGGAACTCAAAAATCCAGAGGAGGAGGAGCGTCTCTTCCACTCCCATATGTGGGTAAAGGGTTCCCCACTACAGTTCATTATCGATAGTGGCAACCAAAAGAACCTTATTTCTAGAAAGGTTGTGAAGCGGCTGGGCCTATTGACCATACCACACCTGTAGCCGTACATCATCGGGTGGCTTCACCAAGGACGAGATCTTCGAGTTAGCTAGCAGTGTCACCTTCCCTACAGCATCAAGCCCTTCACAGATGAGGTATTGTGTGATGTTGCTCCTCTTGACGTTTGTGACGTATTATTAGGACAACCATACTTGTGGAAGCGACACGCTATATATGAGTCTAGACCTCACTCTGTGATTATTTCTTTAGGTAATACGTTATACAGGATACCAGAGGTAGCCCCACCTACTGCCACCTCTTTGATCTCTACCAAGAAATGCAGTAAGATCATCTCCCAGACTAGGAAATTTATTTTCTTTCTAGTTCGCTCTCAAAGTAAGGGGAAGATCATATCCACATCCATGGCCCTCGGGAAGGGTTCCTCCACGCCATTGTTTTAAAAAATGGCCGAGTCGACTCCGACTCGGCCGAGTCAGACCGAGCCAATGCCTGGCTGGGTCGACTCAGTGGCTGAAACAGAATGGTTGGCCGGGTTGTTACTAAGCCAGTCATTGACTCGGTCAACTCGGTAACAACTCAGCTGACTCGGCAGGCTCGGTAACAACTCAGCCTGCTTAGCTCTTTGACAAAAATCCTGAAGCACATTTGTCAAAAGTTGTTCTGCCTCCTACATATCAATGGTTGGGTTGTTATTTATTGCATATTTATAGCCCTAAAGTAATCTATCACTGTGAGAAAGTTTTGAAAATTACAAGGCCGAAGTATGGTTATCCTAGTGGCATGAATTAGAAAACTGAAACAATGCATTGAGCCATACAATGTTTTTAAAAAGGCAAACGTTCTGGAAATGGACTAATAAATACATATTTACCTTTGATTGTTCTAGAGCTTGACCAAAATTAAATCAAGGGTTTTGAGACTTCATTAGGGGCAGAGAATTGGTATTATTGTTGTTGTAGTCTAGTGATTGTCCTTAGGTTGAGGTAGAAAAGAATCCTGGCATTGGTGGCTAAGTATGAACTTTGTATTGGACAGTGCACTGGGTGCCATTTTGATATAATGGATATATTCATGAGCCTACTTTGATCATATGTTGTCTTCTCTCTATATTCTAAAGCTTTGTGTTTGGAAACATGAATGAAAATCTTTAAAATTATGTTTTTTATAAAAAAATAAATATTTAATGTATTTTTTACAATGACCGAGTCATTGAAATCAAACCGGCCGAGTCGATACCGAGTCGGAGTCGAAGTCGAAGTCGGAGTCGGAGTCAACTTTCGGCCGTTTCCAAACCGGAGTTGGAGTTTTAAAACATTGCTCCACGCAGCAAAAGCAGGTGGATACAGTCATGAAAAATACAGGGACATCTTCTCCTCACCCACAGGGGTACCATTGCACTGTCAGGTCAAGCATTCATTCGATATGACTCCCGGAGCACCTCTACCCTACGGGTCGATATATCGTCGCTTCATTATGGAAAATGCCAAGTACAAGGAGCAACATGATCAACATTGGGTGCCACACAAGTTTCAGGTGGGCGAGAAAGTCTGGCTGCATTTGTAGAAAGAACGCCTTACAAGAGCCCATCGAAAACTCAGACCATTCCGATATGGTCCTTACACCATTACCAAGGTTGTGGGAAACAATGCTTTGGAGCACAACGTTCCTCCATTCCTTGGCATGCACTGCCCTCGACCATGCTTCCCACCATTATTGGACACATCAGAGATTGTAGAACCTCTCACCAGGGACAAAGTTCAACATAAAGTTCCTCATCTTATGGAGGCACTCAATGCAATGGAGATCATTGGTTCCTAAGGGGGGAGGAATGATCCAGTGGATATTGGTGGCCACCTGCCTATTTGAATTGGATCCCCAACATTGTCTCTTTCAGTTTTTTAGTTTCCTTAATTGTAGCACAGTTTACTATTTTTAGAAGTTTTTCGAGTCCTGAACTTCCGGAGCCGTTTTGAGGCCCTAAACGATGTTTTTAGGGAAAACTTAGAGACTGAACTTGTCCCAAATCAGCTTGCTAGTTTGTTTTCAGCCTTCTCTTCGATATCTTCGAAACGAGGTATTATGATAGCCAAACGAAGATCGTATTCCAAAGTTACGACAACGGGAATTTGATGTACCAATTTACCCAAACGAGGCCCATAGTGTTGGTGCTTCATCTCCTAGGGTTAGGTTTTTGGATGTTTAGGGTTTTCCATTGTTTCTCAATAATAAATAGGCCTTTGAGCCTCAATGTAACTCAGTTGAGAGGCATGTAGCCGCCACATCTGTTCTTAGAGATAAGCTAACATCACCTGAGCTAGTCTCATTTCCATTTTGTTTGTAAGCATATTTCATTATTTGATATTCACGAAAGATAGTGTTATTTCTGCTACATCTCTGTGTTTATGGTTATATCTATCATTTGTTGCGTTCTTGTTTAAATTCGAATTAGTGGTATCAAAGCGGTCTGCTCTTTCTCAGTTTTTCTTTCCATGTCCCAAACGAGGTCGGGATATAAGGAGTTAGGGCTCGAACAAGTCGAACCTTTGCAAGACCAGCCTTAGAAATCCCGATGGCCTCCCATAGGGGAAGAAAAGAAAGACGAGGGAGCAGGAGATCCTATCAAAATATTGCTCGAGGAGGCCGTCGAGAAACAAAGGAATGCGATGATGGATAACTTTTCCCAGATCCTTCAATGGTGTCCCACTGGCGGCGCATCCACGCCCAACAGCCACTCTAGAAGCTCCACACCTTTTAAGGTACAAGTAAACTTTGACATTCCCATATTTGAGGGCCAAATAGATGCAGACACAGTACATAAATGGTTGAATCTACTAGAAGGATATTTTTCTGTTCATGATTTTTCCAACCAAGAAAAGATTACTTTTTCTCTTCTCAAAGCTGCACCCCATGTCAAGGACTGGTGGGAAACCTATTGTGAGCAGAAGGATGAAAGTGCGACCCCACTGTTTTCAGTCACTCCCACTTGGAATTCGTTCTAGAATGCCATCAAGGAGCAATACTACCCTGTCGGGAGCTACGAGGACAAATACATAAAGTGGACCACGCTGCGGCAGGTAAGGGACCAAGATGTGTCGGAGCTTACCAATGTTTTTCATACCCTTCGCATGAAGTTGGGTATCAAGGATTCTTAGAAACGTTTGGTACTCAAGTACTATTGTTGCCTACATAGATACATCCGAGATAAGATGGACTTGTTGGACATCTCCTCGCTCGGCACGGCATACAGATACACCGTCAAGATCGAGCAGGACTTTAAACAAAAGAAGCGAGACTTTGGATCTGTGAATCCGAAGCAAGGGAAAGGTGCCCCCAAACCGCAAAACAAAGGACAAATCCAAGGTAGGACGACCCAGGAAAACCCTCCAAGGCCACAAGAAAAGGACAACACTGCAAAGCTGAAAAAGGACACGGGAAAGTGGTGTGAGTTCCATAAGAGCTCCACCCACAACACAAGTGAGTGTCGGGCCAAGCAGTCACTGGTGGACAAACAGAAGGCTTCAAAATCAGATGCATGTTCCGACTCTGAGTCAGAACCAAAAGAGGGGAATGACAAAGGGAAGCAGATTATTGATGTGGAGACCAACGCCACCATCGCCACAACAAAGATTCAGAAGGAGGAACCCGAAGATCCATAGGAGGAGGAGCGTCTCTTCCACTCCCAGATGTAGGTAAAGGGTTCCCCACTATAGTTCATTATCGACAGTGGCAGCGAAAAGAACCTCATTTCAGCAAAGGTCGTGAAGCCGCTGGTCCTATTGACCATACCACACCCACAACCTTACATCATTCAGTGGCTTCACCAAGGACGAGATCTTCGAGTCAACCAGCAGTGTCGCCTTCCCTACAGCATCAAGCCCTTCACAGATGAGGTATTGTGTGATGTTGCTCCTCTCGATGTTTGTGATATATTATTAGGACAGCCATACTTGTGGAAGTGACACACTGTATATGAGTCTAAACCTTGCTCTGTGATTATTTCTTTGGGTAATACATTATATAGGCTACCAAAGGTAGCCCCACCTACCGCCACTTCTTTGATCTCTGCCAAGAAATGCAGTAAGATCATCTCCTAGACCAGGAAATTTATTTTCTTTCTAGTTCGCTCTCAAAGTAAGGGAAAGATCGTAGCCACATCCATGGTCCTCGGGAAGGGATCCTCCATGCAACAGAAGCAAGTGGATACAGTCATGAAAGAATACAGAGACATCTTCTCCTCACCCACAGGGGTATTGTTGCACTGTCAGGTCAAGCATTCGTTCGATCTGACTCTCAGAGCACCTCTACCCAATGGGCCGATATATCGTTGCTCCATTGTGGAAAATGCCAAGTACAAGTAGTGACATGATCAACATCGGGTGCCACACAAGTTTCAGGTGGGTGACAAAGTCTGGTTGCATTTGCAGAAAGAATGCCTTACAAGAGCCCATCGAAAACTTAGACCACTCTGATATGGTCCTTACACCATTACCAAGGCTGTGGGAAACAATGCTTTGGAGCACAACATTCCTCCATTCCTTGGCTTGCACCGCCCTTGACCATGCTTCCCACCATTACTGGACACATCAGAGATTGCAGAACATCTCACCAGGGACCAGGTTCAATAGAAATTTCCTCATCTCATGGAGGCACTCAACGCAATGGGGACCATTGCTTCCTAAGGGGGGAGGAATGATCTAGGTGGATATTGGTGGCCACCCGCCTATTCCACTTGGACCCCCAACACTGTCTCTTTCAGTTTTTCAGTTTCCTTAATTGTAGCACAGTTTACTATTTTTGGCAGTTTTTCGGGTCCTGAACTTCCGGAGCCGTTTTGAGGCCCTAAACGACGTTTTTAAGGAAAACGGAGAGAAAAAAAGCATTCCAAACAAGCTTCTTCAATTGCTTTTGGTCTTCTCCTTGATATCTTCGAAACGAGGTATTATGATAGCCAAACGGAGATCGTATGCCAAAGTTACGACCCCGGGAAGTTGATGTACCAATTTACCCAAATGGGGCCCACAGTTTTGGCGCTTCATCTCCTAGGGTTAGGTTTTTGGATGTTTAGGGTTTTCCATTGTTTCTCAATAATAAATAGGCCTTTGAGCCTCAATGTAACTTAGTTCAGAGGCATGTAGCTGCCACATCTCTTCTCAGAGATAAGCTACCATTACCCGAACTAGTCTTATTTCCATTCTGTTTGTAAGCATATTTCATTATTTGATATTAATGAAAGATAGTGTTATTTCTATTGCATCTCTGTATTTATGGTTATATCCGTAATTTGTTGCGTTGCTGTTCAAATTCAGATCAGCATTTGCGCTGCTGCTGACTCTGCTTTGTGCCAACTGCACTGTTGCCAACTCTACTCTGCACTGCGCTGCGCAGTATCTGACTGCTACTAGCCACTGCATCTGTCACTCTGGCATCTGACTGCACCATCTTCCATTGATCCATCCCGCTACTGAAATACTGTGGGCTCTTGTAGCAAGGTTTTATTCAAAAGGTGGACCTCCTCTAGAATCTTGCCCATCTATAGCACTCTGGGGCTATAGCACCAAATCTCCCCACTTAACTCCTGGGGGTATGTCTGCAAAAATGGCGAAGCCTTCCTCCAGCCTAGAGGACAGCATATCAATCTCGGCATGAGCTCCCTTCTAGTCCTGCTTCTCCTCCTTGTCCTTCTTCCTGAGAGGAAACTACGTGTCGTAGTGACCAAGCTCACCACATCTGAAGCACTTGACCTTTGACAAGTCCTTCTCCTTCTTTCATTGCTCCCCTTGTCCCTGATTGGGACCCTTTAATGCGAGGACCACATTCTCCTCCTCCTTCACCTGCTTCGACCCGCTGCTGCTACCACTGATGAAGCTCTTCACTAAGTCACGCCTCAACTCCTCTTGCTACAAATCATCCCACATCCTTTTCCACTTTGGTAAGGTTTCTCTGCCCAATATGCTTTGGACGAATACCTGCCACTCCTCAGAGACTATTGAGTGCCAATCGTACAAGCTCTGTGGCTTGAGGTGTTGCTCCAACAATTGACAGTTGATCTTGGATCTCCTGAATCTCGGTGAGGTAGGGGTCTATCATTCCCCTTTCTTCATCCTAGTGCATCTCAGCTTCTCCTCCAAATACATCTTCAACAACTCGGAAGTTCCCTGGTATAGCATGGAAAGTGTATCCCACATCTGCTTGCTTGTTCCCTGGCTCACTATGTGTGATACAATTTGATCTCGAACACCGTCAAGAAATAGCCTCTTTGCCCTCGCCATCTCCTTTCTATACTCATTCAGCTGATCTGCATTTGTGGGGATAGCTATCACTGCATCTATGAATGGCTTCAGGCCATACTCATCCAGAAGGAAGGACATCCTTGCTTTCAAGATGACATAGTTGGAAGCACCATCCAACCTCTCTAGATCTCGTAGTCCGACAGTGGCCATCTCTGTTGATTTCTGGTAGCATCAGATGTGCTCTAAGCCTCAAAATTTGCAATGAGACTTGGACACATGCATTCTCCAATACCCAAAAATAGTTTTGGGAAATTCCACCCGGAGCCAGTTTCATTAAAATAATTAATTATTTTTAATGGGACCCTAAGTCTAAACTTAGGAAATTAAAATAATTAAAGGGTATTAATCCAAAATGTGAGTGAAACTTCTAGAAGAAGACGGAGATCGAGTCTAAATGATCTAAGCCATTGATTAGAATCTAATTTGGGCCATTGGTTCTCAACTGGAGGTTTATAAGAAGGACATTGATAAGCACTTGGAGAACACACCGAACAGAGATCAGAAGATCAAATTTCTAAAAAAGAGTAGCTGTCGGAGAGAAATTCGAAGTGATCTTTTGCAATGAAGGGCAGGGATAGTATCCGAAGGGAAATTTTCCTAGTCAGAAAGTACAAGGCAGAGAGGGTAGAACGATGTCCAGAGAGGCTGGTGCTAGCTCACGCAGAGCTAACGCAGTGGCAGTGCAAAGCCTAGAGGGAGAACGAATTCCTGCTGAGGAAATCGAGTTTTAGAAGCCGGGAGTTGGGATGTGAGACTGGGAGGCAGAAAATTGAAGTTTCCAACCAGCAGAGGGTCTGAAGGAGGAACAGTGCAGTCCCCAGCAAAGGTGATGCAGAGACTACGTGGGGTTGACACAGTTCTACGTAGGTTGATCCAGAAGGGACGCAGAGGCTCTTCTCCAACGAGATCAGTGTCGAGTTCTTCCAATGACATGGTGGGAACATATCACTACTTTTTTTGTCTAGTTTTTCTCTGTATCGGATAGCCAGTTGGGCATCCAACAAATTGTACTAAAAAATTACTACTGTATAATAATAAAACCCTTAGCGATTGCATCGGGTTTCCCCACACTGGGTTTTTCCAGGGACATTTGTCGAAAAATAACTGTGTAGATGTGTTGTGTATTTCCTTCTTGTTCAGTTTCTTGTTTCTGCATATTATTTAAATGGTGAGGGCTACAGTGTATTAGTTTCGGTGTTTACTGTAGGAAACAATAAATAATTTTGTTCAGTAATTAACAAATAGAAGAAACGTAATCAGTCGTTGCAGTAGAAATTAGGGGCTTCCAAATTTTCACATGGTATCAAAGTTGCAGGTGAAACAACAGAATAGTACTGGAAGAGCCCAGAGCTGAAGGAAGAAGGGAATTTGAATTGTTGCATAGGCAGCAAATTGAATCCCCAAAGGGATTGAGCAGCTCAGGCTAGGAAGGCAAGATTTTCATGGTAAATCTCTCTCTGAGTGAGTCGATAGAGAGGTAGGATTTCCAGATCGAGATTTGTTAGCAACGGACGGAGCAACACAACAAAAGCTTCGGCAAAGAAAGGTTCCTGGTGTGACGTAGTTTTCTGCAGGCAGTTGTTGGGCAGAAAGACATCAGAAGAAAGGAAAGACACTTGAGGGAATTTCTTCCTCAGAGAATTCCTAGCCAAGGAATTCGAATTCTCATTTGCTGAGCAGCAGTAGGAGAGAGGAGGTCATTTGACTTTTTCGATTAACATAGATGGCAGCCAGTGGATTGAGAGATCAAGATAGGTTGGATGGGGCATCCAACTATGTGATCTGGAAGGAAAGGATGTCATGCCTTCTGTATGAGCATTTTTTCAAGATTTACGACGATAGCATGTTAGCTGAGCTCGCGGATACAAATCCGCTCAAGAAGTACAAGGGAGAAATGGCGAAGACCAAAAGAATGATCCTCAATGGAGTGAGGGATCATGTAGTCTATCGCATCGCTGGTAGAGGGACTGCCAAGGAGATGTGGGATGCTTTTTCAATGCTATATCAGGGGTCTTTCGAGCAATGGAAAATCTACTTGGAGCAAAAGATGAGGTCTAGGAAGATGCAGAAGGGGGAACACATCGATCTATTCCTTACTAAGCTTAAGGAGACCTGAGATGAGCTGGCAGCTGTAGGGTCAACACCTCATGTTTCTGAGATGGTAAGACTGGCCCTAAATTTAGTTTCTGAGGAGTGGCAATTTTTTGTCCAGAGCATCCTAGGCAGGGTGACTTTGCCAAACTGGGATGGAATGTGGGCAGCTCTTAAGCAGGAAGAGTTGAGGAGAGACTTTGTCAAGTGTAAACTTGAAAGAAGCAGCAGCAGTGGGTTGAAGCCCAAGGACGAGGAAGAGAATGCAGCCCTCGCATCCAAGGGGCAACAGAAGAAGAAAGATGTTTCGAAGATTAAATGCTTCAAGTGTGGTGAATTCGGTCACTACGCTACATAATGTCCTCTCAGGAAGAAGAACAGGGATGAGAAGCATGATCCGAAGGTTGCAGCCGCAAAGATCGAGGAGGAGTTCGCCATGACAGCCTAGTCATCTCCAGGAGGAGGTGGGGAGATCTAGAGCTGTAGTTCGAAAGGACTACAGTTGGGCAGGATCCTTGAGAAGTCCACCTCTCAGATCAATACCTTGCTACAGGAGCCCAGATCAGTAGTAGCATGATGGACCAGGTCAGTTGATGCAGAGGAGTGCCGAAGTGATATTTATAGTGGCTAGGAGCACCAAACACTAAGCCGGGCAGAGCAGAGTTGGCAGCAGTGCAGTTGGCACAGAGCAAAGGTCAATAACAATGTAGAGGCTTTAGAGGGTCAGCGTAGATACTAGCAGTAGTAAAACTCCTTTAACGAGATGCTTCATGCTGAATACTTGTTCAGTAATTTGGGATGCTTTTCCATTGTTGATGCAGTAGCAGTAGCAGTTGGAGAAGGATGCAATGCATATGCAGTGTTGGCAGTGGCAGGGCCAGTAGCAACATAGATGCAGAATTTGAGAGGGAGTTGCAGTACTGATGTGGTGTTGGTAGTGGCAGTGTCAGCAACAGTATAGATGCAACAGTTGCACAGTAGTTGGTGGGCAAATATGTTAGACATCAACAGCGCAAAGGGAGATGTTACAGAGAAGGGTGATGCTTCAGCAGGTTGCATTACTAGAGCACATTCCTCGCTAAGAGGGAGTGTTGATTTCTGGTAGCATTGGATGTGCTCTAAGCCTCAAAATTTGCAAGAGGCTTAGACACGTGCATTCTCCAATACCCAGAAACCATTTTGGGAAATTCCACCTGGAGACAGTTTTATTAAAATAATTAATTATTTTTAATGGGACGCTAAGTCTAAACTTAGGAAATTAACATAATTAAGGGGTATTAATCTAAACTATGAGTGAAACTTCTTGAAGAAGACGGAGATCGAGTCCAAATGATCTGAGCCATTGATTAGAATCTAATATGGGCCATTGGTTCTCAACTAGAGGATTATAAGATCGACATCGATGGGCACTTGGAGAACACATCGAATAGAGATCATAAGATTGAATTTCTGAAGCAGAGCAGCTGCCGGAGAGAAATTCGAAGTGATCTTTTGCAGTGAGGGGCAGGGATAGTATCTGAAGAGAAATTTTCCTAGTCGAAGAGTACAAGGGAGAGAGGGTAGAACGACATCCAGAGAAGCTGACACTGGCCCACGTAGAGTTGATGCAGTGGCAATGCAGATCCTAGAGGGAGATTGAATTATTGCTGAGGAAATCACGTTTCAGAAGCCGGGAGCCAGGGTGTGAGACCGGGAGGAAGAAAATCGAAGTCTCCAGCTAGTACAGGGTCTGAAGGAGGAGCAACGCAATCCCCAACAAAGGTGACGCAGAGACTGCGTGGGGTTGATGCAATTCTGCACAGAGGCTGACGCAGAAGGGACGCAGAGGCTCTTATCCAGTGAGATCAGTGCCAAATTCTTCCAGTGACAGGGTGAGAGCATATCACTACTTGTTTTGTCCAGTTTCTCTCTATATCGGAAAACTATTTGGGCATGCAACGAATTGTACTCAGAAATTACTACTGCATAATCATAAAACCCTCAGCTGCTACATCATTTTTCCCACACTGGGTTTTTTTGGGGACATTTGTCAAAAAATAACTGTGTAGATGTGTTGTGTATTTCCTTCTTGTTCAGTTTCTTGTTTCCACATTTTATTTAAATGGTGAAGGCTACAGTGTATTAGTTTCGGTGTTTATTGTAGGAAACAGTAAATAATTTTGTTCAGTAATTAACAAATAGAAGAAACATAATCAATTGCTTCAATAGAAATTTGGGGCTTCCAGATTTTCACAATCTCAACAAAATAAGTCAAAATCCTCCTCTTCTCTTCTACTCCGTTGCCTAGGCTCTACGCACTCCCTGCTAGAGTGAGTAAATATGCTCACAACGACTACTAATCTGCAAGAGAAAATTGAACTTCTGAAGCTAGAAGTCCCTTGAGGAAAATTTCCCTCAGTGTGTGCTCTTTCTTCCTCCTAACACTATTTTGCACTAGCAACTGCTGCAAAACACTGCATCCAGCTAGAGATCTGGTCTACAAGGAAAATACTAGTTTCTCCCTCTGCCTCTAGTAATCCTCGAACTGGAAAAATCAAATTTCTCTATCGCTCTCTTGGAGAAATCGATTTTTCCTCAAGAAATTGACCCTCCTAGCCAAGAAACTACGTTGCCTCTGAGGGTTTCAAACTACTTATGCAGAGCTATGAAATTCCTCTTCCCTTATGCTACTGAGTTTTTCAGCTTACAACCTAGGCTCTGATACCATGTGAAAATTCGGCTAACCCCGAATCCTATTGCAACAACTGATGTTATTTCTTCTATTTGTTAATTTAATTAAACAAATTATTTGTTTTTTGCTATGGAAAATATCGAAACAAATACACTGCAACCTTCACAAAACAAATATTGCAGAAGAAATAAAAACGTTGGAAGAAATATATGCACACACACAAAATACACCGTTATTTTTGGACTAAATCCCCAAGAAAACCCAACTCGAGAAAACTAGTGCAATAGCTAAGGGTTTTGATATTATGCAATAGTGAAATCTGAGTACAATCTATGGATGCCCAAGCTAGCTATCCAAACAGAGACATAACTAGCATTAATAACTAGTGAGAAAAAATTTCTCACTCCACAAGTGATCCAACACTGACCTCATCTCGAATTGAGCTACTCCTTGGTCCCTCTGTGCAGTCATTGCATCGTCCTACGTAGTTACTGCATCCCACAAGCTCGAAACTACATATCCTCTCATTGTCTCGTCAGCTGCTGTCTAGAAAACTAATACTCTTTGCCTTCGGACCCTATACCCAACTTCTGGCTTAGAATCTCGAATTCTCCCCAGCAAAACAGAAATCTCCCCTAGAGCGCTCTGCGTTGCTTCTCTGTGGCAATCACTGCCTCTCTGCAATGTACTCACTGGATCTGGAAAAGCTTCCTCTGGACTCACTATCTCTGCCCCTCTCTCAGTGCTTCAACCTCACTGAATCACTTCTGGCAACACACAGCTACTATCTCAACAAAATCGAACTATGCAATGTGTTCTCCAAGCCCCATCGACTTTCTTCTTATAACCCTTTGTTGAGACTTCAACACCACGATTAAATCTTAATCAATGGCTAGGATTAACTAGAAATTGATCCATGTGCTTTTCTAGAACATTCTCACCATGACTTAATTAATTCTGATTAATTAATCATATTTTCTAAGTTTAGACTTAGGAAATATTAAAAACTGATTAATAAATCTAATTAAGTCATCTCTAGGTGGAATTTCCAAAAATGATTTATGGATTTTGGAGATCTCACGTATTCTAGCCTCCACAAAATTTCGTGGCTAGAACACATTCGATGCTACAAAATCTAAGACCGAAATGATAGAAAATCAGCTGGAAGGGTCATTAGATGGCCAAATGAGGTCCCTCATGTGCCATAAAGAATAGGAGGGATCTAATAATAATGATGAAGGGGATGGCCCCTTGATCTCCAATCACATGACCTGTGGTTCTCCCAAGTGGTCGTGGAGGCACAAAGAACATCCTCATGGTTCCCCAACTGAATTGAACAAGCCTGTGCTCCATATGTAAGGGTTGGAACAATGATGTAAGCCCTCCTTTGTCTCCCTAGGTGAGACAAAACCCCATATGGGCCTTGGATAAACTGCAAGTGTAAGGCAAGGTGGTCCAAGTGCATCATCATCATCGAACAAGTGCGACATGAACAAGAAGTGAGTGGTGCTAAGGATCCCATGGCATGGTTATCTGCTCTCTGCTATAATGGAGGCCCATGGCTCTCAACGCTCACCCTATAAATGCCATTAAGACCCTCTGGAGGGCTTGGATCCCATATAGGGAGACCAAACCCCAAGATGAAGACCCATCTGCAATCCTGTATAAGATCCAATGCATCTCCTTGCCTTCTAGTACAACAATTCATTAGTGCAATTGAGCAAATGAGCTTACAAATCATGGAACCAAGTGGGCACTTCATAGTGGCATGCCCTTCCATAATGGGCTTTAGAATGTACAGGTGTCCCTAGGTTCAAGAAGGAGGTTAATCAAGGACCCTATTAGGTGGTTTCAACCTCTAAGGGAGTGACAGGTCCATGGTATATCCATCAAATGGAAGGTGTCATGTGCAATAATTGTGGAAGGGAATGAGGTAGCAGGGGAATGCTCCAAGCCACATGCCATGGTACAAGGGTAGCTATAATGAGGGAATCCCACACATAGGTGTATAGATGTTGGAGGGAGCAATCGTGGCACATGAGTTACTCTGGCCCTTTTTTTTCACCCTTCTTTATATGCCTTTTGCCTTTTATTGATTTTTTTATAGCTGCTCGGGGCTCCAAGGATTGAGAGCATGATGTGAATGATATAGCAGTAAATACCTCCTTAAGTTTTGGGTAGTTCATCGCTCACAAGGGGTTGGGAAAATCATGTATTCCTTAATGATGCAAGGGACTCATATAGGGGCCCTGGGAACCAGGGTGATGGCCATGATAAGGGGTAGAGCTCATGTCTGGTTTTTGCCGACGTGCTAAATTTTTATGTTTATGGTACATTTATTGTTGTAATTGGCCAAATTATGATTTTAACTTTCTTTTTAGCTGCATCGACTTTTGGGGCATCATTCTACCCCCAACCCAAAGTGTGTACAAGGGGAGGGGAGGCTAACTCCTTGTGGACTGTATGGACAAATGTGGACCCAGATGCAAAATATGTGAAAAGGGGTTCTTATGAGTGGAGAGGAATGATGTATGTGATGTCAGGAAGCGAGACTGTTACCCACTATCTGTGGGTGGTATCATAGGAGAAAATTTTTCTCCTAGATGGTTCTCATCGGACATCCAGCAGCCCCTTGCAACTACCAGATAGCTTGATGTGCCACTATCTTGGCCACCTGAGCTAGCCATTTGGTCCCTTGCCCATTTATTATGATCGTATGTTTGAAGGTGGGCCTCTCAACCCTGAAGATATGGTTTTTCATTGATGTAGTTAAGTAATTTTGTTACTTATCATGGACACTTTTGGGCATGGATTGGTGGGGAGATTCGGTGGAAAGAATGAGCTATGTTTGTACTCTTGTCTCCTCTGCCCAATTTGGTGGTTAGCCTTGTATCCTAGTCCCTGTGGGATCTCCTTTACTGGCTATTAGCTTTAGGGATGACACTAAATGGGAGATCCCGATTTTGGTTTCGTGGTCCCGCTTATTGACACCATATACATCATTCCCCTCCACTCATTTTAACCCCATTATTCACTTTTCCCATCTGGGTCCACATTTGTCCACTGGGTCCACATAGGGTTATCCTCCCCTCGCCTTTGCCCACACCTTGGGTCGGGCCTAGAACGATGCCCCAGAGGTTGATGTAACTAAAAACAAAAGAAAAAGCATATTTGGACACTCTCAATAGGAAAGTGTACCATAAAATGCAAAAGATGGTCGGGACATACACATTTAGCATGTGAGAAATGTTAGAAAACCAGAAAGGCAAACATATTTTCTTATACTTCATAATTACTTGTGATGTTCTTAACTTCTTATTAGTTTTCTTTTATATCTTCTTTCTTTTAGTTCATCAAACAATTACCAAAGCAATAGCACATAAACAATGAACACCAGATGTAGGCTCACAGCCAGGGAAAAACCCCTCTCTAGGGGAAAAACGTAGTGAGTAATTCTTCCTTCAATAGTTTTCTGGAGATATTCCAAGAATATTGACCTTGACACAAATTAGCCTCCACACCAAGTCAGCCTTCTTCATTACTTACAAATGATCCTTCTTGACCTAGCAGCAGCAGCAACAGTGGCAACACTTTCTTCGACCCAACAACTTTGATCTTGCCTTAGAAACTTTGATCTTCACTAAAAGACTTCAATCTTCACTCAGAACCTTCGATCTTGGCCCAATACAGCGTCTTGAGGTGGCGACATCACATGGCAACTGGCTACGACATCAACACGACAACTGGTTACGGCATCATACGGCAACTAGCTACGGCATCAACAAGATAACTTCAATCTTCCAAATAGGGCACAAGAGACAGAGATAGTTACACCAAAGGTTCAATTTTCCCTTTCTCCTTCTCCTAGACCAAAATCGCACTTCCTTCTCCACCTTCTATTCCGCACTTCTTCCGGCTTCAAGAGATCAAACTTGCTTGTGAGAGTGTGTGCCTCAAATGGAATACGAATGGATTCATTTATAGCCCTTTGGTGAGGTCGAATAGCCTCCTTTGAGGCCTACTTGATCATATTAAAGCTGACTTGGTGTGGAGACAACAAAATTCATATTTTACTCAATACTTAACCTTTTTACATGATTCAAAAGCCCAAGAAGGATCTCTTTAAAAGTACAATGACTCTATTGACTCATAATAAATCCTAGAAGTCATCAATGGGGACTTTGACCTAAAACATGATGATCCCAACATGAAATCCATGCTTTAATAAGTCATAATAATAATAGTAAAAATTCTTTTCTTTATTATTTTGACAAGTACATTACAAGATGACTCAAATACATTCAATTAAGACGGAACCTAGTTATATTTTCCAACAGGAAAAAGACAAACATGAGCTCTACCCCTTATTTATGACCATCACCCTGGTTCCTATGGGCCCTAGATGAGCCCCCTCCACATTAAGGAACCCATGACTGCCCCAATCCCTCTTGGGCAATGAAATACCCCACCTTAAAGGGGGTATCTACTGTTGTATCCTACACAATCATGCTCTCATCCCCTGGAACCCCAAGAAGTTATGAAGAAAAATCAATCAAAGGAAAAAGGAATATGAAGAAGGGTGGAAAAACAAAGGCCGAGGTAACTTATGTACCGTGATTGCTCCCTCCTACACTCATATACCCAAGTGTGGGCTTCCCCTATTATAGCTACCCTTGTACTTGGAGCCTTCCTCTGATCCCCACTCCATTCCATCATTATATCACATGCCACCTACCACTTGATGGATGTACCATGGACATGTCACCCCCTTTAAAAGTTGAAAGCACCTAATAGGGTCCTTGGTTAACCAGCGTATTAAGCTTGGAGACATGTGTACATGCCAAAGCCCACTATGGAAGGGCATGCCACCATGAATTGCCCACTTGATTCCATGATTTGTAAACTCTTTTACTTGATTACTCTAATGATGTTTTGGATTGCAGGGCAAGGGGACATAATGGATCTTATGCTGGATTACAGGTGGGTCTCCATTTTGGGTTTGGTCTGCCTATACAGAGTCCAAGCCCTTCATAGGGCCATATTAGCACTTGTAGGGTGAGTGTTGAGAGTCATGGGCCTCAACCATAGCAGAGAGTATTTTATGGATCCCCAACACAATTTAGCGATTGCTCATGCTCCACCTTTTGGATGAGGATGATGCACCTGGTTCACCATGCCCAATCAGCTCCACACTTGCACCATATGCTTGGCAAATGTTCCAGGATCCAAATGAGGATGTGTCTCACTTTAGGAGACAAAGGAAGGGCTTATGTCATCATCCTAGCCCTTGTAGATGGTTTACAAGCATTATCGATCCGCTTGGGGACCCATGAGGATGTCATTATGCCGCCACACCCACTTTGGAGCAACACATGTGACTTGCTTGGAAAACAAGGGACCAACCCTTTGTCCACTATGTTTGGATCCTTTTCACCCAACTTGGCACATTTGGACTCCATTAGGCCTCCTCAATGGTGTTGATTTTGGGTAGCATCGGATGTGCTCTAGCTCCGAAATTTTGTGGAGGGGCTAGAACACATGAGATCTCCAAGACCCAGAAATTGTTTGGTGAAATTCTACCCGGATTGTATTTTATTAAAATAATTAATATTTTTAATTGGGTTCTGTTGTAGTGGCTACAACCACTCTCCAAAAGTTTGCCTTAGCTTCATTTTGGAGCTTCCCTATGAACCATCCTTAGCAACATGTCTTGCACTGTCAAGTACATACGCTTCAGTTGAGTTTTAATGGCCCGAAAACCTGTACATGTCAACTTTTTTGTGCCCACCCGCACGTTGGCATTCCGGACTTAGGCAATCTTCTGACTGAGATGTTCCCCATGAAAATTGTGCAATTCTAGAGGGGAACCAGCCTTCCCTCCAAAAATTACACAATTCTGCTGGGCTCCAAAATTGCGTAATCCAACCAGACAACCCTCCCTCAGAAAATTGCACAATCTAGCCCGACACTGGGTTTCATCTTAGAAATCATGCAATTCTGAGGGGCAGCACCTTGCTGGCCCCAGAAATTGCGCAATGTCCGAGGGACAGGCAACCTTTCTCAGCCCAAAAACTGTGCAAATTCATCCCCAGCCTTGCAGACTGCTACATGTGCTGTTAGTTTGACCGGTTCCCCTTGGGATTGAGATATCTTGATTTGCATGCATGGGTTGCTTTTCCTGAAAAAGCAAAAGGCAAAGCATCCCTAGATTTTAGGGATCTATTTTTAGCAACTGGAGGTTACATGCAAATATCATTTTAGAAAGTTCTTGCCAAGTGTCGTTTTTTCCTAGATTTGTGGCATGCGCGTCATAACCTCAATCTTATCATAACTCATTTGCCGGACGCTACAGAGCTCATTCCTCATATCGATCTTGTAGCTCCGACATCCCATATCACATCTAGGAGTCTTCGGCACATTCAACTCAGTTTTTTAGGGTAAGTCTGCTTCTCATGTCTTGTGCTTCATTTTTGTCGCTTTTTGTATTTCTCTTTGTGTGAGTGTTGTCTTCTTGGTTTTGATGAATCGTTTTGATGTAGGTTAGCTTGTAGAATCATTGTTTCAGCTTTTCATTGCATCTCACTGTCGTCGTATGCATGACATTGTTTCTGCACTCACGGTTGCTGTTGCGGCGACTCACTTTACACACGTGCATGTTTTCCTGTTTTATGAATCCCGCACTCACTATTTGCATGCATGATCATTCACTCTTGTTTGCACTCAGCTTCGCCATGCATTCAGACTTCTCATGTTTCCAGTTGCCCATCGGCGGGTCTGGGCTGCCTTGGCCTAGACCTTGCCTTGCCCGGCTAGAAAATGCGCATTTCTAGAAGTGAAGGCTCTGCCTTCCCTCTAGAAACTACGCAAATATGGCCCAGCACTGGCCTCCAGGCTTGCATTGCGCAATTCTAGGAGGCAGTGCCTTGCTGGCCCTAGAAATTGCGCAATGCAGTTCATTGGTTTACATGTCACTGCTGACTGAATTTGTGCATTGCGCAGTTTCAGTCCTCAGTAGGCCAGGCTGGACTATGCATTGCGCAGTTCCAGCAGTCAGTCAGTCCCCCAACATCCCAGACTGTGCCTTGTGCAGTTTTGGCAGTTAGTCTCTCAGCCTCCCAGTGAAAATTGTGCAATCTTCACAGTCAGTCACACAGGTATGTTGCATGTCAGTTCTCTATTTTGTTTTGGTTTTCAACTGACAGATTGCTTGCCATGAGTGTTTTTATGTCTCCAGGTATCACAGGTGTTCATCTGCCTCTCAGCAATACAGGTACATGGCTTCTCAAGGAGTAGGGTCAAAGGACACTGTTGAGAGTGCAACTAGAAATGCAGTTGAGCGAGTGTCTATGAGCTTGCCTATCTATGAAGACACCAAGTTGTTCATAGAAAGGGATATCAAGATGAAATGGCCACGGCATCACAGAGAGTAGAACCATCAGCAGCAATAGAGAGTAGCAAACCTATGCACGACCAAGGCAGGAGGAAGGTTGTTAACAGCACAGAGGCGGAGAAAAGTTGCAAGTTCAAAGAAGATCCACTTGTGATGAAAGCATCTTTGGAGATTGAGGCCAAGAGGTGATAGCGCAACAAGAGGATCACACAAAGAGGATGGATGAAACAGAGAAGGAGTTGCAGGAGTTGAAGCGGCAACTCAGGGTAGAATAGGAGTTGTGCAACGGAGAGAAGCAAGCGCAGCAAGAATAGGTACAGCAAGAGGCGAAACATGCACAGATTGATGAAACTGCGCCTATACAAGTTATAGACCCATCCCAGGAGCTGGCACAAAATAGACAGGGTGAGCAGTGTTGTCGATCGCATGCACAGGTGTTCAGGAACATGGATGTCATGGTGCGCACACATGTGATCCCAGCCATTGGCACACTTACCGAGGAGAAGACAAAGAACCAAGTCCAACTAGAGTTAGACATGTACTTTGACGAGTTGATGCGCATAGCCACCAACACAGAATTGGAGATCAACACAGACACTATGCATCAGTATGTTGTTGGTTCGGCTGCACTGAAGACTATGATGTCGATGTTATCAGATGAGTTGGACGGAGGAGCCAAATCAGTGTACCCGGATGAAACGAAGGCAAGAGTTCGCTTCAAGAAGGATGTCACCATAGAGTACATAGACACGATCACAGACTACCCAACTTTGCATCGGTTCACCACCGTCAATCATCACGAAGATGTCAAAGAGTTGGTCTTCCCACAACTTTTCAAGTCTTAGTGATGTCTTGCATGGCTTACTCGAGCCTATTTTGTCTCACATGGGTACATGTGCAGATTGTATTGTAACATCTTGTAAAAGTGAAAGAACAAGTATCGATAGTAGAATGTAACAGTCATGTCATAGTTGAAGAGTCATGAGAGTAGGTGAAGAGTTACAAAGGGGATGTCAAGGGTCACCCCTCCCTTTGCTATTTATAGAACCTCATAACTCATTGTAAAGGCTTTTGGGAGCCAAGCTTCCTGTAGGTGTATCTTAGAGAAAGCTTTGAGCGTATTGTAATGAGCCTTAGCTTCTCCACAGTGCAGAGCTAGTATATCTCTTTGGAGGAGTAGGCGGCAGTGACTATAACGTTCCGTTGTCGAGACTAGTAGTTGGACATGGTTGTATGTATGATTGGAACTTTCACTTTCTTAATATAACAAAGCCAACACGTTTCATGCATATGTTGTTATTGTATTTCAGCTATCTTGGTTACTCTAATGATATATGTAGTTGTTTGCTTACGCATGTATGTATGGACTCTTTCTATATATGTATGTATGAATCTTATTGAGATGTGTTGTTGGTTTAACCATCACTTTGGATCATTGGCTAACCTGCCTTCCAGCCTGTGATGTATCTTTTCTCGTGTGTTCCCTTTCAAGCTGCGTGTTTCCATAGGTTTCTAAGGGGCGCACTCATTCCCCATTCCGTGTGTTAGAACCCTTCATACATCTTCCTTGGCTTGCTGCGTTGGTCACACCCTTGCTACCAACAAGGACATCATAGTTACCTCTGTACGCAACCGCAGTCAAGGCAATATCGTATGACCCACTGTTGGGACTCCTACACCAAACGGTTTGAGGTCGGTCTAGTTGGGACTTCTTACTGAGGAGATCCCCTGACCTGTTGGCAGGTCCAACACCATCAACATTTTGGTGCTAGGAGGGCCAGATGACAAGCTGATTCCTCACATCCATTTTGGATATCCACATACCTAACATGACCAACTATAAGGTTTCTCTTCCAGAGTGTATGTCTTAGGGAAACAACTTTGAAATCTTAGAAGATCTTTGGGATAACTTGTCACACAAAACATATGATGTTGGAGGCTATGTGGCCTTGGTTAGGCATGCGTTTGGCGTTGTAGGCTCATGCGAAAGACATGAAATCTTTGAAGATTACATGACCTGCGTGCTATTCGCATACACGCTTCGAGGGAACCCAATGCATTGGTGTGCCACGCTGCCTGAAAAATCTATTCATTCTCTTTCTCATCTGGTCACAGAGATAGACCGTGCTTTCAATCACTTTGACCGTAAAGCACTCAACAAAGAAATTTTGAAATTATGGAAAGCACCTGATGAATCTATTGAACAATTTTACATGCGCTTTCGTAATCTTGCATACCGATTTCCCGAAGATGAAATTGATTGGGAATTTCTTGATGGAAGATTTGAGTATCTTCTTTACATATCCGAAAATCTGCAATTCTTGAAATCATTTGAACCCCACTCAGCACACTTCGGTGATGAAGCTACGCAATCACAGGTAGGCATAGTTGCTGTCACAAGTGACTATTTTCCTTCACCTCATTGAACAACTCCACCACTGCAGAGTGATGTGGGAGGACATGCACACACATCTGTTGAACTTTCACATCCCCCCACCCCACCTGCTCTTGATATTTGCGCAAATTTGGCTTGCAAGCCTGCTGGTTGTCATGTGGATTCGTTCCCTCAACCTCTATCCCTGCGTTCCATTGATCCTCCGGATTGTACTGTCTTGTGTTCTTCCATTCCGGACTCCACACTTGTTGTGAATGAGGATCAAGTTGTTGACGGAGTTGGTGTTGTGTAGCCAACCTGCGCTATCATTCATGATGAGTGTGTGTGGGAATCTAAAGAAGAACCCATGGTGAAGGATGACTCCCTTCCATTCGCACCTCATCCGCTTTATCCTAACATCCCTTGCGATTTTGCCACTGTTGATTTCCCCTGTGAAAACTCATTTCTGGATGTTTCTACTTCCGATTGTTCACATGACACATTGGATTTCAATCTGTCATTACATTGCAGAGAGAACACATATTCCTCTGAAATCTGTCCAATCTATCATCTATCATTTTTGAAAACATAGAGGGTGAACATCCTTGCTTCTCATCTACCCCTCTGCATGATTCATCAAATCATGAGGATGCCGACAAACATCCCGAATTTTCTGATTGTGGCTGTCGTGATCTTTGTACTTCTTCATTCGATCACGATGTTGATTCACTCGCTATTAATCTGTCTAAGCCACTGGTCTCTGATGATCTACCTATTGACGAAGTCGAAACCCCGCAGGCTATCGAGGCACTTCAACCCGAGCTGATGGTTATGTCAGGCCCTCGTTGTCCTGAGGTTGGTTTCACTTCTGATCAGGAAATTGTTGAAACACACAAGGCTCCTCATCACTCTTTGCTTTGCATTGAAGATCAACCAAACACCTAGATTTCACTTCCTCCACTCGAATCACATGATCCCATCACTCTTGCATTGGAGGAATCTTACACAGCAAGCACACTTGCGCGACGTAAGTGGTCTACCTTTCTCACGTTTTCTTGCATGTCACAGTCAAGAGAATGCGTATGCTTAACATCTGCATGCAGTGTAGCACAACACCATGGCAAGTCCACAGAGTGCATGTCATGCGTTTTCACTCATTTCTTTTCTGTGGACGCACTTAAACTCGGAGTGTGTTTGTCTTCATCATTATATCTTTCATGTTTGCTGGTTTGTGTGTCAGTGTTGTTCGTGAACCACGCCTTCACCAACATGGGTCGACCAATGCGCCGGTGTTTGCATTGGAAGTATCACTTCACGTGAGCAGACCCATGCACTGTTAGCTTAGGATTAGGAGTAGTGTTTGCTTATTGTTGGTTTGATTCCATGCATGTTTGCTCTCTTGTTTGTTTTTTTGCTCGCTCGCTTGTTTGTTTACTCCCTTTGCTTTCACATTTGCTTCTGCTTTTCACTCTTTTGTTGTTTGTTGCTTGTTGCATTCGTAGGTTAGTTTTGCATGAACCGTGTGCGACTCTTGAAACAAGCTGGGTAAAGTAGAAGAGTACTTGTGCAATTATCAATACTTGGTTATCTGTCATCCTATCTTTGTATGATGAACTTGTTGTATTCAGTCCATGATACACCAATGGAAAATACGTTCTGTTCGAAGTGAACCTTGATGAAAACACAATGCTTGCACGCTAACTAGTATCACCTACTCTAGTCGATTGTTTTTGGGTTAACCCTTGTTAGCTCAGTCAAGTAAAGTATGGTGAGGGGGAAAACCTTAACAAGTATGTCAGATGTATATATAAATACTTCTCTAAAGGAACAACCTCTTATGCTCTCAATAAGTTGGGATCCCTCTTCCGCCTTTGAAATGAATAAGTGTTATGCACAATTTTTAAAAAACTGAAAAATGAAAAATGAAAGTATGAAAAATTTTGAAAAAATGAAAAATGAATAAGATGAAAGAAGAGAAAGGATTCCCGCGCAGAAAGGTGATGCAAGTAACTCCGCTGAGGTACTGACTAGGCTCGCTGGCAATGGAGCGATGCTTGTGTTTCTGCATGACTTCGCTGGGGTACTGACTAGGCTCGCTGGCAATGGAGTGATGTTTGTGTACCTGTGTGACTCCGTTGGGGAACTGTCTAGGCTTGCTGGAAGTGGAGCAACATCAGAGATGAAACTTAAACTCTGACAGTCATATTGCTTGTGTAACAATATACCCCTCATCCCCAATCGAAACAACTGTGTTGACTTGGCGTGGAATGTGTGTTGATCGACCAAGAGCATGGCACGTGTTGCATCTTTCAATCAAGCTAGTGTGGGAATCAAGATGATCTGAGAATCGAACAGTACTTTCGGAGGAGTTAGACTTGCTTTTAATGAAACAAGGTCCATTCAGAGAAGTGAAGTTCTACCAGTGTGTCACCAAGTGTTGTAGAGGCTACAACCACTCTCCAAATTTTTGCCTTAGCTTCGTTTTGGAGCCTCTCTACCAACCATCCTTAGCAGCATGTCTTGCATTGTCAAGTACATAGGCTTCATCCAAGTTTCAGTGGCTCGCTAGCCTGTGCATGTTAACTTGTTTGTCTCCCACCCGCAGGCTGGCACACCAGACTTAGGAAATTTTTTGGCCGAGATGTTCTCTCTGAAAATTACACAATTCTGGAGGGGAACCAACCTTCCCTCCAGAAATTGCACAATTCTGTTGGGCTGCCTATTGGGCTCCAGTATTGCGCAATCCATCCAGGAAGCCCTCCCTCAGAAAATTGCGCAAAACAATCCCGACACTAGGCTTCAGCTCAAAATTTGCGCTATTCTGAGAGGTAGTGACCTGCTAGCCCCAGAAATTGCGCAATGCCTGAGGGACAACCAACCTTTCTCAGCCCAGAAACTGCGCAAATTTCATCGCCAGGCTTGCAAATTGCTGCATGTGCTGTCAGGTTGACCAGTGCCCTTTGGGACTGAGCAATCCTGATTTGCATGCATGGGTTGCTTTTCCCAAAAAAGCAAAAGGCAAAGCATCCCTAGATTTTATGGATCTATTTTTAGCAGCTAGAGGTTACATGCAAAGATCATTTTTGAAACCTCCTGCCAAGCGTCACTTTTTCCTAGATTTGTGGCATGTGCGTCATAATCTCGATCTTATCAAAACTCATTTGCCGGATGCCGCAGATCTCATTCCTCACATCCATCTTGCAGCTTTGACATCCCACATCGCATCTAGTAGTCTTCGGCACATTCAGCTCACTTTTTCAGGGTAAGTCTGCTTCTCATGTCTTGTGCTTCGTTTTTGTAGCTTTTTGTATTTCGTTTTGTGCAAGTGTTGTCTGCTTGGTTTCGATGAATGCTTGTTGTTGTTTTGATGCATGTTAGGTTGTAGAAGCAATGTTTCAGCGTTTCATTGCATCTCACATCAGGGGACTCACACAGATTTTCAGAAGATTGCACAAGAGAAAGAGACTTCGATTTCTCTATGTTGGCTTCCAGGTTGGAAGAAGAAGTGGCTTGTATGACTAGTTCTGCATCATCAGAAGTGTGGTATATAGACAATGGAGCCTCGTGGCATATGACAAGAATCAGGGAATGTTTCTCAGAATATCGAGAAGAGAAGATGAACTTTTAGATCACCATGGGGAACAAGGCAAAGTGTACTCCAGTAGGGAAGGGTACCATAGTTTTTCAAACAAAATCAGGAGAACGATTCCGTGCTACAAATGTGCTGCATGTACCAGGATTGGGGATGAACTTACTTTCCATGTCACAACTTCAAGGCAAGGGCTATGACGTCTACTTCATCAAGGAGAAGGTATACATCAAACACCCGAGCTGGAAAAAGAAAGTGCAGATCGAGATCAAAAGTAACAGGTTGTATAGATTACAACTAGAATCACCAATGGCACTAATAGGCAGTCATGGAGACAAGGACTTGAATGAACTATGGCATAGAAGAATGGGTCATTTGCACCATGGAGCTCTGAGAATTCTCAAGAGCATTGTAACAGGAGTTTTGAATCTGAGTATGGAATGAGATGATGTATGCAGAGGATGCGCTCTAGGAAAGTATGCCAAGGTAGCATTTCCTAGGAGCAAACACAGGGCCAAGAGTGTACTAGGATTGATACACTCAGATATCTACAGATCTATGTCCGTCAAAGCTCTCAGTGGTGTTGAGTATTTCCTTACCTTCATTGATGACCACTCAAGGAAAACTTGGATTTATTTTCTGAAAACCAAGGACGAGGTTTTTTGTCGATTCAAAGAGTTCAAGGCTCTGGTGGAGAATCTGACTGGGAAGAAAATAAAAGTTTTGTGCTCAGATAATGGTGGAGAGTATGTTGATGAAGACTTCACTGATTTTTGCGCTAAAGAGGGCATCAGAAGAGAGTGGACAGTTCTCTACAATCCGGAGCAGAATGGAGTAGCAGAAAGAAAATATAGGACTATTGTAGAAGTAGCTAGGGCCATGATGTATGATCAAGATATGCCGAAATTCTTGTGGGCGGAAGTATGCAACACAACAGTCTATATTCAAAACAGGACTCCTCATCGGGCGTTGGGCAAGATTACTCCAGAGAAATCTTTCACAGGGAAGACACTTGAAGTCAGTCATTTCAGGATAATTGGGAGTTTAGCATATTGCCGCATACCAGAGGATAAGAGGAAGAAGCTAGATCAAACTTTGGAAAAGGGATATCTGGTGGGATGTTGCGAGAACACTAAGGCATACAGAATCTACCTTCAAGGGAGCAGGAAGGTAGTAGTTCAACGAGATGTAAAGTTCATGGGGGACAGGGCTTTCAGAAAATCTCGTGAGATGCCTTCCAAGGAGCAGTCAAAAGAGGAGCCGTTGGTTAAGCCTCTTCAACCAACGGAAGTAAAAAATTCTTCCTCGGGTCAGGAAGATTCTCAGTATGAGTAGGAGCTAACAGAAGCGCCTGTTGGCAGAGGAAGAACTAGTAGGGAACTTCATCAAATTCTGCGAGATGCAGAGGACTTCATTGGTGCGCCAAGAAACAATAAGAGGGAACGAAAAAAACCAGATAGGTATCAGGCATTAGTAGCTCAGGTTGGGGAGCCTGCCGGTTTCAAGGAGGCATATCAACATCAGGTTTGGCTAGACGCAATGGTAGAGGAGCACAACTCCATAATGGTGAAAGATGTCTGGGAGGTAGTGCCAAGGCCTCAAGACAAATTAATGGTAGGTTCGAGATGGATCTACACGATCAAATATGCTACAGACGACAGTGTTGAGAAATACAAGGCTAGGTTTGTGGCTAAGGGGTATTCTCAAAAGGAAGGAATTGACTACGAGGAGACCTTCGCCCCGGTAGCTAGGTATACATCTATTAGGAGCGTGATATCTCTTGCAGCTCAGATGGGATGGGAGATTCATCAAATGGATGTCAAACCAACTTTTTTGAACAGGGTAATAGAAGAAGAGGTATACATTGAACAACCAAAGGGCTTTGAGACTGTTGTCACGCAGAGTGTCTAGGCACCACGACAATGCTCAGATCGGGGGCTATCACCCTAATCCCCGATCTCTCCATTTAAGCCGTCTCCTTGGGCTAAGGGGGGTAGACCCTATGGGATAAAAGAAGACCAACTAGGAATCAGCTGGCTTGGGAGACACAGCGACGGAATCAAGCACCTGATTGATTTTAAAAAATTGATTAGCCCTTTAAATACTTAAGACCAGTACCTTTGCTAGATGAAGAGAAAATCAAATAATTGATTTGATGCTTAGGAAATATAAATATGAACAAACCTTTTAGCAATTGCTTGAAGATATTTACTGAAATGTTTAGCATACAATAAGCATTAAATCAATCAAGCAATAATGATCAATGACTTAGCAAATCTCGAACAATTAAATTTTCAAAAGATAGAATACTTTGAATAACCACAAATTTAAAAGCTAGGCACCTAGAATTTAAAATGATTATGCTTGAAATTCCAAATCTAGGAAATTAATCACTTTCCAATAGTTAATTTTCAAATAAACACTTAAGCGCATTTAACTATAGAGAAGTAAAACATTGATACCACAAAAGGTCCACCTTTCAAATTTTTAGCCTTAGCAAGAAAGACACTTAACTTTTCCTTTTAAATTAATCAAAGGGTTAAAAATTTAAAATTTTTAATGGGCCATAGGCTACATTAAAAAAATTTCAACGTTTAGGCGAAAACCCCTCAATTCACTTCACTTTAAATTCTCAAGTCACCAAAAAATTCAAAATTTTTTGTTTTATTTATTTATTTATTTTATTATGTTTTAGGATTTTTTAAATATTTCAAATTTTTTTATTTTCATCAACAAAATCTAAATGAAAACAAAAATTTAATTTTGAAATTTTTATTTTTTTAAATGAAAAGTTAAAACAACGAAAATAAAAAATAAAAACTGAATTGAATTGAATTTTTTTTTAAGTTTTTAATGATTTTTTGATTTTTTTAGATTTTTATGATTTATTAATTTTGATAATTTTAAAATTTTAAAATAAAATGAAAATCATAGAAAAATGAACATTGACAAAACCAAACAATAAAAATGAAACCATACGACTATCATAAAATAAAAACATAAGAAACCTAATCTAAAATAACTATCCTACAGCCAAGCCGTAATATAGAAAATGTTAACGCATATGAAAAAGGGTTTTTGGCTTCTGGATATTGTTTGCAAGTTTCGACGGAGAAGGGAAGAGCAGGACGGCGACTCAATGGCGAAGGGAGCAGCTGAAGACTTCAACAGCTGAGAGGAGTTCTAGCAGGGATGATATACACGGGCAGAGGGAGCGAACGGCTATGGAGGAACGGCATGATTGAGTTGTGTAGGGACAGGATGATAGCCGCAGAGGTGTGGTAAAGAGCAGTGGATGAGGGGACGCGGGACAGAAGATGAGCTCGAGCGAGAGGAAGGAGCTAGACTGCTGGTTAGACCCAGGTTTAGGAGCTGCGTGGACGGAGAACGAATTTTTTGCATGAGGGGTTGATGGAGCTCAGACCAAGTAGCACACAGGTGAGGAAGGTTGCAGCGTAGGAAAGGTAACACGTGGGTGCAGCTACGAGGAAGGGAAGGGAAGATGCGTAGGGAGAAGCGTGAGAGGAAATGTTGAGGGGAGCTATAGTAATGGACAACAAAAAGCAGGTGCAGACAACATATAACAAGAAGATTCGTTGCAGTTTTGGAGGGACAGCGTGTAGAGAAATCGAAAGGCAGTCGACAGGAAAGGGATGCGATGGCACTGAACAGCAGCGAGGAAGAGCGTTTGCTGGATTAGAAACTTGGATGCGGGTAAGGAAAAGATGGGTTGCGGATTTAATGGAAGAAGATAGCGTATGGAGCAGTGGGAAATGCTAACATGCTGAGAGGGAAGGCATAGAAATGGAAGATGACAAACACAGGTCGAAAATGAAGCTTGTTGCGCACAAGTGAGGGTCTAGACAGCTCTCACCTTAAAAAAAATTTCAAAATTTTTCTGCAAAATGAAACCCCAGCAGATAGATAGCTTGGACATACCCTCAAATTTCTTCAGAAATTTTGAAAATCTGTTGAAGAGTATCCCTGCAAAAATGATGTTGAGGCCAGATTTTACCCTCCAAGGCCTAGCTCTAGCTTTGGAACAAGAATACACGTTCAGATCTGCAACCTGTAAAAACACCCAGAAACAAAATATGCAAGAAACAAAACTAAAAACCCTAAAAGTAGCTAAATAATTACAATATTCACAGTTTAAAGGCTCTAAATAGCCAGATTTATCAGTATGCCACAAAAATGTTTTCAAAATTTTAAATTCAATATGAGGTGCTTCAGAAAACTCCTCATGCATTCACAAGAAATTTTTTTAATGATAAGCCGGGAATCAAAACTAGCTGGTCTCTTCAGAAAACGCTTCTCGGGAGTTGGCTGGTTCAGCCAAGAACTTCCCCAAACGCCCATTAATTCCTCAAAATCAAGATTTGCCTACACAGCTTAATTCAACCATTAACAAGGAGGGAGAAAACGACAATAAAATCTAAATCTAATGGAGATACCTGCCATTATATTCAGAAATTTAACTACCATTCAAACCCAAATGACTAAACAAGATACCTGTGTTTAAAATCACTCTTCATCAAGCTATCATCAATGGTTGAAATTAAATTATGCAGAAAAATAAAACATCTTACAGCATTTCTAGAAGAGTAACACCAGCAAGGTTTCAACCCAAAGTATTTCTTTATTGCACATGAAAAACGATTACAAGAGAGCTTTCTTTAGCACAAGACTCACAGATCGAATGATCTCAAATGACCCCTGACACCTTATTTAAAGATAAATTTCCCAACAGCTAGTTCGATTGATCCATGTCAAAGTAATCTCGACTGTCGATGAGGATCAAAATCTCTTTTAATCTTATCCGTCGAAATTTTAAATGTTGAGGAAATTTCACATTTTTTAAATTAAATGCATTTTAAAATATTAAAAAATTAAAATTTTGCATTTATTTCCTCAAAACTTTGACTTATTATCATTTTATTATTTTATTTTTGGGCCCTCGAACCTAGCCTTGGGAATTTTACCTAGGACCTAGTACCTATGAGGGAATAAATTATTTTCTAACCCTCAAGACATTTTACATCATGATTTTTACATTTTTACATCTCAAGGGGGGAAACCCATTTGACATAGACCCTCATAGACTATCCAGTTCTGCGAAACAAATATAATATAGCAGATCAAGCAATTTGTAATAAAATAGCCTAACCAAATAGTTAGGACTATTCCCAAATCACTTTTACGTGGACTCGACTTAGCACATTAGGACTCCCCTAAGATTCTAATGACAAAATCCATTCTGGCTTTGGGGTTAGGCTGAAGGAAAACTCTGCCGATCATGGATCGGTGAGACAAAAAACCTTCCAGAATGTAGATTATCACTAGAAAATTAGGTTTACCTAGGCAACTACATGCATGACACAAATCTGCTAAGATTATTTACAATTTACACATGCAGACTGGGTTTACAAAATAACATGATTAGGCTGATGATGATAGTCGAACGGCACAGACACGTTGATCAGGCACTGTCCCTTTTAAAAAAAAGGGGGTGTACTGCTATGGATAGTTGACACGTAGTGGTCAACATCTGGCTCTACTTGGGGACACATTGCTGCACTGTAGGAATGTGAGAATCCAGAATCTACATCCACGCAACACACAACAAAACATAAGTAGCATCCATCCAAAAATCATTATATAACGTTAAGCACAGGAAAGATATAAGCTCTTCATTTATTAACTATCTAGTAACATGAAAAGTAAATCTAATCCTAAGACATAAATGAAATGCTGAAAAGACAAGCAGTAGGGTTAGAAATACAATACAGAGGATGCCCCATGGCATCAGATGTCATCTTTGAAGGACAGCGTGAGCATTTGGCTATTTGCAAGTAAATCAAGTGGTTCGCCATCCAATCTGCTCAAGTGGAATGAGTTTGGTCCAGCAATATCTCGAATAATGTATGGTCCTAGCCACAAACTGTCGAACTTCTTATGTTTTCCTGGTTTTTCATTCTTGCGATCCCAAAGAAGTACCATATCTCCAACCTGCAAAGATCTAGATCAAGAGGATTTATCAAAGCTTTTCTTATTGTTAGATTGACTTTTACATATAGTATCAAAAGCTGTCCTACGAGCTTCATCTAACTCCACAATCTGATCTATTCTATTTTGAATGGCATCTTTATTAGTAGAAAAATGCTGAAAGAGCTGATAAGCTGGCAATTTCAGGTGCACAGGTAAAGTTACATCCAAGCCATAAACTAATTCAAAGGGACTTTTACCAGAAGCTTTCTTTTTAGTAATTCTATTTGCCCATAAAGCATACTTGATTTTGCTATCTCAAGATCTTTTATTATCTCCTACTATCTTCTTGATAATGGTTATGAGATTTTTATTACTTGATTCAGCAAGACCATTACCCTGAGGATAGTAATTTGATGAATGGGATAAGACAATGTCATATTTGAAACAGAAAGACGGAAACTCTGAAGAACTAAAAGCCATGGCATTATCAATAGTGATCTTAGCAGGGACACCAAATCTAGTAATGATATTATTTTCAATGAAATCCATAATGACCTTTTCAGTGGCATTTTTGGCAGGGATGGCTTCAACCCATTTAGTGAAATAATCAGTAGCAGTCAAAATCCATGAGTAGCCATTGCTAGAATTTTCATGAAACTTCCCGATGAAGTCCAGACCCCAATGTTGAAAAGGTGCCTCCACAACGATGTGTTTTAAGGGCAAGGCAGCAAGCTTTTGTTTCCGAGTGAACAGTGGACAAGCTTGACAACTTCTAACAAACTTATGCACATTAGAAAAAATTGAAGGCCAATAATAACCAGCTCTTAGAATTTTGTGGGCAGTAGTTCTAGCAGCATAATGACCACCACAAAATCTTGAATGAAACTCAGAAACTAATTTCTTGAACTCAATTTCATCAACACACCTACGTACTATGCCCTCAGGATTTCTCCATCCAAGGCCATCCTTCATGAGGCAATACTTAGTGGCTTTTAATCTAAGAGCCCTTCTCTTATGAGCGACTAAATGGTTAGGACATGTAAGATTTATCAAGTAATAAACAATGTCCTTGTACCACTTGTTGACCACTGCGTGTCAACTTCCCATAGCAGTACACCCCCTTTTCTTCGCAAAAGGGATAGTGCTTGATTGACATGTCTATGCCATTTGACAGTGATCGTCGACTTGATCATATTATGTTGTAAACCCAGTCTGCATGTGTAAAGTGTAAATAACCTTAGCAGATCTGAGTCATGTATGTAAATTGCCTAGGTGGACCTAATTTTCTAGTGATGATCTACATTCCGGAAGGTTTTTTGTCTCACCGATCTATGATCGGCAGAGTTTTCCTTCAACCTAACCGCAAAGCCGAAATGAATTTTGTCATTAGAATCTTAGAGGAATCCTAGTGTGTTAATCTGCTAGATTATAGTTGTGTCGCAGAACTGGGTGGTCTATGAGGGTCTATGTCAAATGGGTTTTCCCCCTTGAGATGTAAAATTGTAAAAGTCATGATGTAAAGTGTCTTGAGGGTTAGAAAATGTTTTAATCCCCTCATAAGTCCTAAGTCCTAGGTCCTAGGTGATTTTTCCAAAGGCTAAGTTTGAGGATCCATTTAAAAATAAAAATTGAAAAATTAAAAAAATAAATAAATAAAAAATAAAATAAAATAAAATAAATTAATAAAATTAAAATAAAAAATAAAAAATAATAATAAATAATAATAAAAAAATAAAAAATAATAATAATAATAAATCAAAGTTTTGAGTAAATAAATGCAGAATTTCAATTTTTTAATATATTAAAATTCGACGGATGAGATTAAAAGATATCTTGATCCTCATCGACGGTCGAGATCATTTTGACATGGATCACCCAAACTAGCCGTTGGGAATTTTTCCTTTAAATAGGGTGCTAGGGGTCATTTGAGATCATTCGATCTGTGAGTCTTGTGCTGAAGAAGCTCTCCTATAAACTTTTTCTGGTGCTAATAAAGAAAGACTTTGGGGTTGAAATCTTGCTGGTGTTACTCTCCTGAACTGCTGTGAGATGTTTTATTTTCTACATATTTTTATTTTTCAACGATTAGTAATAGCTTGATGTAGAGTATTTTTGAACACAGGTATCTTGTTCACTTACTAGGGTTTGAATGGTAATAAGATTTCTGAAATAATGGCAGGTATTTTCATTGTATCTGGAATCTAGTATTGTTTTTTCCCTCTTTATTGGTGGTTGAAGTGAGCTGTGCAGGAAACCCTTATTAAAGAAATCAGTGGGTGTTTGGGGAAGTTCTCGGCTGAACCAGCCAACTCCCACAAAGCATTTTCTTGCAGAGCCCAGCCAGTTTCGATCCTAGTTTTATCATTTAAGTTTATTTTATGAATGCATGAGAGTTTTTCTAAAGTATCTCATAGTAAATCTGAAATTTTGAAAATATTACTGTTGACTATTGATAAATCTAGCCGTTTAAGAGTCAAAAAGTCGTAAATGCTGTAATTGTTTAGCTGATCTAGATTTTTGTTTCGTTTTCTGCACATTATTTTTGGGTGTTTTTCCATTACAGGTTGCATAGTTTCTGAAGATTTCCGAGTTTTATCTAAGCTGTTTTTGTTGTCCAAGGGTTTGATCAGCCCCTTGCTATTGCATCAGAGCAATCTCTTGTAGGGGCATTATTTTTGCAATCCAGGGTTTTCAAATTTTATCTGAAGAAGAATCTGCAGGGATTTCATTGAATAATCTGAGCCAAAAGTATAGCCTCTTAAAAAGGAATTTCTGGGAAAACTTTAAAGTTTTTCTTTTGGGGGCTTCCGCTCAATTTTCTGTTTACTGCCAGGATCTCAAATTATTCTGCTCTCCACCGTCAAATCTTTGCATCCATTTGCTGCCAATGCATTTGCACACTTCACGCAGTTGCCTCAACGCTGCAATCACATCCATTCACCTTTTCTGCAACGCTATCCTCATCTCTGCGTTTTTTTTCTCCATTCCATCGAGTGATCCCTACACACCATCGAAACTACCGGCTGGCCATCTACCCGCTGCAAACTTGCCTCTTAAACCTGCTATCGATTTTCAGCTCCCTGCACAGCTCTCACGCAGTCATAAAATGCGTCCACCTGCGTCTCCCCACGTGCCTAACCTGCTGCCATAACCACGTTCTCACTCCCGCAATATCATCCGCTCTCAAACCTGCATCAGAAACCCGCCTTTCCTCCCCTCGGCCTTCGCTTCAGCTTCCTTCCTTGCCGTCGACTGCACCTGCACTGCATACATACAAACAGTCAAAAAATTTCAATACACGGGCCAGGTATCTGCGTTTTGGTGTTATTACGTGCGTGGATAGGTTAAATTTTTATATGCGTAAGTATTTTCTCCATATGTGTAGGGAGAAATCATTTTTTTGTTTTTTTAGGTTCAACGTAAATAAAATTTTAGTTTTCTTTTTTTTTGCTTTATATATTGGTTTCATATGATAAGGAAGTAAAAGGAAATTAATTTTTGTCACATTTAGATCATAATTCAGTTTTAGGTTTAGATAATTTTTAATCTTAGCTTTATCATATATAAATTTTAGAATTTAGGATTCTGATTTTATTTGATTTTAGATATTTAGATTCTAAAATTTTTGTTTTTAAAAAAAAATAAAAAATTGGAAATATTTTGCCAGATTTAGTCCTGGTTCAGGGATTTGTCATGTTTTTCTGCTGAGGCTAAAATGTTGATGTGGGATTAATGTTTATCATTTTCATGTGGTTAAACATGCTTAAATGATCATTTAGAGATTAGCTATATGAATGTGATCTTTGTTTAGCATTTAAAATTACACGGTTATTTACAGCTTTTAATCTTTCGAATTTTATTTGCTGGAATATTGTTAAGCCATCGAGCATTTATCGATTATCTCGCATTTGGTAAAATTCAATCTTTGTTTGAGTTGTTTGATGGTAAACGATTGTTAATGAGTTCATATTTCTGTAGTATTTGACAAATAATCGTTTCATCATAAGGCACTGGTCTATTAACTAAATACAATCAATTAAGTGCTTGTTTCTCCTCGTGTCTCCCAACCCAACTGGTCTACAGTTGGTCATCCATTGTCCCATAGGGTCTACCCCCCTTAGCCACGGGAGACAGGCTTAAACGCAGAGATCGGGGATCAGGGTGACAGCCCCCGGTCTGAGCGTTGTCGTGACAATCTGTGCGACAACATTTTTTGGCGCCGTTGTCGGGGACAAAGTTTTTTCTGTCCTTGGTCCTTTTTATTTCGAGCGTTTCCGTGTTTCACTTCCTATCCAGGTGGCGACTCCACTTCATATATTATCTACAAGAGTGTATACTAGAAGATATCCAGGCAGTCTGTGCAATCCTGCTCCTGATCCTGAAAGGGCCCTCAGGGTACGATTACACAAACTCTGTTCTCATACACTTCTTGTTAACCTCAGACAAGAAGCCCTCTCTGATATCCATTTACTTTTTACTAGTCCAGTTGAGCACGACATCATGGACATATTCGCCCCGTGTAACTTTGCTAACATTCAAGGTTATCCCAATGATATTCCAAAACATGGAATGGATAAATTGCCTATCTTTCAGGGAGATAACACAATCAATGCTAATTCACATCTGAAAGCTTTTAGTTCATGGCTGGGGAAGTACGCAAGGGCCGCTGATTTTAATCATGAAGATGTTAAAATGACCCTTTTTGTTCTGACCTTGGAGGGTGATGCTTTAGATTGGTTTACGAAAAAGCCTCAAAATTCATTTGATTCCTTACAATCGATTGTTAATGCCTTTAAGGAAAAGTATGGAGATAAGAGAGAAGGAAGACACCTTGTGAAAGCTATTAGCATAATCAAAAAGAGAGAGAATGAAACCGCTGAAGAATTTAATAAAAGGTTTAATGATATTATTAAAGAATTACCTCAAGACTATAAACCTACCGACAAATCTCTTCGAGATTTTTACATTGATGCCTTTAGTCCTGAGCCATCTTATGAATTGAGGCGTGCTAGACTTAATGATTATAGGGAGTGCCAAGCCTTAGCTATCGAGCTTGAGAAGGACAAGGCGGCATCTGGGAAGTCTGAGATCCCAGGTTTTGATAGGGCTGCTACGAAACTAAAAGAACCTAAAGGAAAAGCAGTTCAAGAGCCTGAAAGCGAACTTGTTCTCAAATTGCTCCAAAAGATTGAAACCATGGAAATTAATCATAACAAGGAGATAGCCACTTTGCAGAATAGGTTGATCCAAATGGAAAGAGCACAAACGCAAAACTTTCAACCTCGAAATAATAATAACAGAAATAACAATTGGCAAAAGAAGGGTCAGTCTAGTGAGCAGAGACCTCCTAATCCATTAACTAATTTGGTTGATAATGCTCCTCCTTACTGTCGGGTTTGTGATGCTCTTCATGAAGAAGCCACTTGCCCTATCGTTAGAAGAATCTTGGATAATGGAATGTTTGGGACAGGTGATCAAATAAATGTAGTAGGTAACAAGTTTCCTTTGTCTATGGATGATTGGATAGAGGTCAAGGAAAATAGTCGTGATGTTATGAATCCTTCATCAGCTTTTAGTATAAATAACCTTGAAAATGAAGATGACATTTTGGCTAGGTTATATGGTGAAAAACCCTCTCCCGAGCAAATCATGGAAATTGCTAGAGATAAAGGTTTGACCTATCAGAGAAGGGATAAAGATCAGAGCAGGAATCAAATTCCCCCTCAAACCTTTAACCCTGGTTTAAACTCTGGATTAGATATCGATTTGGGAAGTTGGTTCAACAATGCGAAAATCTGGGTTCCTGTCTCCGAGATTGCTAAAATCCCTTCCCAAAGAGACAAGTTACTAAAAGCTATTCAAGGTCCTCAAGTAAATACTTCTCAACAGAAGACTCGGGAAGTTGACTATCATGATGCTCCCATATATTTGCAAAGCTTAGATGCAGATAACAAAGATCACCAGCCTTTCTTTATCACCTTGATAGTTAATGGATATAAATTGAATAATTGCATGTTGGATTCTGGTGCATCAGCTTGTGTAATGACTAAAAGGGTCATGGAACAGCTTAACTTAAGAGTTTCTAGAGCCTACTATAACATATGTGCCATGGATTCTAAGAAAATTGAAGTGCATGGTTTGATCAAAGATTTGCAAGTTCATCTATCAGTTTACCCAGACATCATGATTATTATGGATATTGTTGTTGTGGATGTGCCTGATACCTGGCGTATGCTTTTATCCAGAAAGTGGGCCTCTGATCTAGGAGGAAGCATTCAAATGAATTGGTCATATGCTATGATTCCTTCTCCTAGGGGTGATGGTTTTGTAAGATTAAATAGAGAGCCTGAAAGAAAATTCCATGTTGAAGATCCTAAGAGACCTCACAACGAGATAATCAAAGAGCAATCTGACATTGGGAACTATGCCATCATGTCCAATTTCATAATTCCTCCCGATGATAAGATTAAGGATCTCAATGATAGAGTTTGGTACATGTACTTCGATGGTGCATTGTCTAGGCATGGTAAAGGTGCTGGAATAGTGCTTAAATCTCCCCTTGATCACATTTTCAAGTTTTCCTATCGATTAGAATTTGAAGCAACCAACAATGTCGTTGAATATGAGGCTATATTGTTGGGTCTTGACTTGGCAAAATCTTTGAAGATTAAGTTGCTTAGCATTAAGGGGGATTCTGATTTAATTATCATGCAGCTTAAAAATAAATTCACATGTAAAAATCAAAGATTGAGAAATTATCGAAATGTTGTGTGGGATACTATGGAGCACTTTGATGCCCTTGACCTCAAAGCTATCCCAAGAGAGAAAAATAGTTTGGCAGATGAACTTGCCGTAGCTGCTACTACTTTCCAGTTATCTGATGAGCTAATTAAGGATAAGATCAAAATGGAAGTAATATTTAGATCATCTGTTCCAGATAATTCAGAGCATTGGCAAGTCTTTAATGATGAAAAGCAAGTCATTCGTTTTCTTAATATTTTGGATGAGTTTGAGGATTTCCGGATAGATTTTGAGGAGGATGGATCTTCAAAACATGAGCATATCATAAATCCTACTCCTAGGAATGTGGTTTCCTTAGAGCAACATTTTGATCGGAATGATGCCACGAAGTTGAGAGAGGAAAATAAAAATGGACCCAGGCGAATATCTTGAGATAAACATTGGTACTTCTGAGAACCCAAAGATTGTTAAAATTGGTAAAGGTACTAGTGTGGAGGAAAGAAAAAAGTTAACTAATTTACTTTGCGAATATCGAGATGTTTTAGCTTTTTCTTATGATGAATTAAAGGGCTATAGGGAAGATGTCATGGAACATATTATCCCCTTAAAAGATGAAAACGCTAAACCCTTCGCCAGAAACTTAGGCAAATTAATCCTAAATTAGCTCCTTTGGTTCAGAAATATCTTGCAAAAATGATTGCAGCAAGAATTATCGCTCAAACCAGGCATTCGACATGGTGTTCAAATCTGGTGATTGTTAGGAAAAAGAATGGTACGATAAGGCTTTGTGTCGATTTTCGAAACCTTAATCTAGCATGCAAGGAAGATAATTACCCTTTGCCAAACATGGAGACTTTGTTGCAAAGAGTAACCAGTTCTGGAATGATGTCGCTTCTAGATGGTTTTTCTGGGTACAATCAGGTATGGGTTAAAAAGGAAGATCGTCATAAAACCACATTCACCACACCATGGGGTACCTTTGAATACATCAGAATGCCGTTTGGATTAACCAACGCTGGGGCTACATTCCAAAGGGCTATGGAGTATGCCTTCAAGCGGTTAATCGGGAAATTTATTGAGATTTACCAAGATGATCTTACTGTTTTTTCTAAAGATGGTATTAGTCATGTAAATCATCTTAGGCAGGTTTTCGATAGATGTAGAGAATCCGGGATTTCTTTGAATCCAGCTAAGTCTGTTTTTGGAGTAACAAAAGGGAAATTACTTGGCCATATCATTTCTAAGGATGGAATCAAGATTGATCCTGAAAGAATTGAAGCAATCCAAAAGATTCCTCTTCCTCATGATCTTAAATCCCTTCAGTCTTTCCTTGGAAAGACAAATTTTCTTAGAAGGTTTATTCCAAATTAAGCAGAAATAGCTAAGCCTATTCAAAGTCTTCTAAAGAAAGATGCAAAATTTGTTTGGCAAGAAGACGGCAAAAGGCTTTTCAAGAAATCAAATGTGCTATTGCAAGAGCTCCTGTCTTAGTTAGTCCCGATTATTCCAAGGATTTCATGATTTTTTCTTTCGCTTCCGAAGATACCATTGCTGGTGTCCTACTACAAAAGAATAAAGATGGTCACGAGCAGCCTATTGCTTTCATGAGTAGAGCACTTCAAAATTCCGAATTGAAGTACAATACCATGGAAAAGTAGGCTTATGCCTTGGTCAAGTCTCTTAAGCACTTCAAAACTTATGTGGGTTATTCTAAAATCATTGTTTTCGTCCCACATTCTGCTGTTAAAGATATATTAACTCAAACCAATTGCTTAGGGACTCGTGCTAGGTGGGTTACTAAAATAGAAGAATATGATTTAGAGATCAGACCCACCAAGCTAGTCAAAGGCCAAGGTTTGGCTTGTAATGACCCAACTTGAGTCACTGATTATTAGCATGCTTACGAGATGTGTGTATGATAGCTACATACACATGCATCGTAGGCATTGCACTAGTATACATCCTAATTTAATCATATCAATGTCTATGTAAGAAAATGAATTAATTTTTAAAAAGTATTAATTAATACCCTATTTATTAAGTAGAACAATAAAATATATTTATTTATTTTATTAAATAAAATTTTATTTAAATAATAAATAATTATTATTACAAATGGACAAGATTTACTTTACTTCATAAATCTTTGGACAATTCATGATAAGGTACTTAAAAGAAAATACTATTCTCGAAGTCGGTTGAGATGATAAGGTTAAAATCTCATTTAATGAATAATGACCAACTCAAGTGAAAATATCTTAATGGATAAGGTTAAATCTTAAGATTAATTGGAGGAAAGGGAGGTGGGTTTTCTTGGGAGGGGAGAAACCTTCCCTATATAAACATAATCGAAAGGAGAAGTGGGGGGGGAAGAAAATCAGTCTGTTTGAGGGATGAGCCGGGGCTCGATTTTGGAATTGTAAGTTGGGAAATTTTGAGTTGTTCTTGGATTTTTGGGCACGGGGGCCAGTGGACTTCCATTTTGAAGTCCTCTGGATCTGGGAACCGCAGAGGTTGATCTCACATAGGCAGGGAGGAATAAGTCGGTTTGGTAATGGACTCAGAAAACTTGGAGCAATGTGATCAACAAACAGACGGGAGAACCAGGTACGCAGAGAATTCCCCGAGGTTGATCTCACATAGGCAGGGAGGAATAAGTCGGTTTGGTAATGGACTCAGAAAACTTGGAGCAATGTGATCAACAAACAGACGGGAGAACCAGGTACGCAGAGAATCAGGTACGCGGATGCATTTAATTTGATAGAATTTATTTGATAGAATTCTCAGAAAGGAAATCTGTCAATCTGATTAAAATATAAAACTTAATATCAGTCTTTAAAGTCTTTACATTTGATTGAAATGGAATATCAGTCTTTACAGTCTTTATATTTGATTGAAATGGTAAAACAAGCCTTACATATGTAATGACCCAACTTGAGTCACTGATTATTAGCATGCTTACGAGACATGTGTATGATAGCTACATACACATGCATCGCAGGCATTGCACTAGTATACATCCTAATTTAATCATATCAACGTCTATGTAAGAAAATGAATTAATTTTTAAAAAGTATTAATTAATACCTTATTTATTAAGTAGAACAATAAAATATATTTATTTATTTTATTAAATAAAATTTTATTTAAATAATAAATAATTATTATTACAAATGGACAAGATTTACTTTACTTCATAAATCTTTGGACAATTCATGATAAGGTACTTAAAAGAAAATACTGTTCTCGAAGTCGGCTGAGATGATAAGGTTAAAATCTCATCTAATGAATAATGACCAACTCAAGTGAAAATATCTTAATGGATAAGGTTAAATCTTAAGATTAATTGGAGGAAAGGGAGGTGGGGTTTCTTGGGAGGGGAGAAACCTTCCCTATATAAACATAATGAAGTGGGGGGGAAGAAAATCAGTCTGTTTGAAGGATGAGCCGGGGGCTCGATTTTGGAATTGTAAATTGGGAAATTTTGAGCTGTTCTTGGAGTTTTGGGCACGGGAGCCAGTGGACTTCCATTTCGAAGTCCTCTGGATCTGGGAACCATAGAGGTTGATCCCAGATAGGCAGGGAGGAATAAGTCGGTTTGGTAATGGACTCAGAAAACTTGGAGCAATGTGATCAACACCAGACGGGAGAACTAGGTACGCAGATGCATTTAATTTGATAGAATTCTCAGAAAGGAAATCTGTCAATCTGATTAAAATATAAAACTTAATATCAGTCTTTACAGTCTTTACATTTGATTGAAATGGTAAAACAAATGGAATATCAGTCTTTACATTTGATTAAAATGGAATATCAGTCTTTACAGTCTTTACATTTGATTGAAATGGTAAAACAAGCCTTACATATGGTATCAGAGCTAAATTCAAACACTTAGGGACCTTAGTGGCTACCATCATATAGTTGGAATTATAACCAATAAACATAAGAAAGCTTGCCTATTTAACACTAAGTGTTAAGTTTACATATTCAAAACTTTTGGCACAAGGGCAGTTAGAAGATCACAACATATTCAAAACTTTTGGCACAAGGGCAGTTAGAAGATCACAACTGGGCAGAAGATCACAACATATTCAAAACTTTTGGCACAAGGGCAGTTAGAAGATCACAACTGGGCAGAGAAGTTGACATTCTGGGCATAACTACAAAACAAATTAACCTTGTGATTAGGCCGCAACCTGAGCAAGACAGTGAAGTAATTTGAAGAGTATAGAAGTACTGTTCTTAAAAGGACCAAGAGGCTAGATTAATAGCCCATTCAAGGTCGAATCCTTTAGTAAAAGGAGCGAAGTTCTGGGCATAAATATTAAGGTCTGAAATCACCTTTCAAATTAAGAATACTGTGTCACCTCAGTAATCCGAAATCTTTAAAAGTCTATGCATTTTCTGTGGATAGTCACATCAAAGAATAAAGAGACATTTGAGGGCTAGTCAGCTAGCAAGTAAGGGACCTAGTGCCGAGTTGATTGAAGGCACTGTAAGCATAGTTAAAAGGATCAACTTGAAGCTACAGTCACAAAAGACCAAGACCGAACTATGGAAGATCTGTTACAGTCACATATATAAAGTCTGAATTGTAGACAGAGGTATAGTAGCCGAAAATATGTATCCAAAAATGTCATCCCAACATTTATAGTTCTGTGCATAAACAAATGACCGAAAATTCTAAGTTAAGACTTTGAAGCAAAAAGACTACTGAATACCAATTCTCAGAAAGGGAGTTGTTATTATCTGTAGTTTGTATTCATAAGAATACAGGCATCTATATAAATAAGATCCGAGCCCCACAGTAGCGAAGAAGCCAATCATATTCCATCAACAAAGAATTTTCCATACTGATAAATAAAAATCTCTGCTTTGGGTCAACTTCAGTGCTTGCTTCTTGGTTATATCCTGAAGTTGTTATAAATAAAATTTGTAATTATTCGTTGCCTGTTAGAAACAAAATTTTAATTGTTTGTCCTGTCACAACAAGAAGTTTCCAGTCGATGTAAACATCATAATAACCTGTTGAATTAAAACAGTGAAAATATATTAATGATCAAGATCATAGCTTCAGAAGCCCAAGAAACGAGTGAGATTTGAGCCTGGAAGTAAAGGGGATCTCGCTGGACAGTTGGAAACTGAGCGTGATGACATTGAAGGTGTGAACTCAAGAAAGAGACCCCGGTTCTTTAGATTTAGTACAGAATGACTGTGTTAGAGTCTTTGACTATTAAGGAGTTTAGACTTCTGTGATCCATAACATTGTTTAGAAAATCTTCGGCAAAATCACATAATCAATCTTTTGTCGACGCGTTTCGAACCAACCAGTGTGGTTCATCGTCAGGACAAGTTGAAGAACAGATCCAGCTTCGCCTGTTTAAATAGCTAGAGCAGAGACCCCAACGGTTACTTGGCCAAAGGTTGACTTAAGGAGCAAGGTCAAATTTAGTTATATTAGGTAAGAAATAAATAAATAAATATCTAAATATATCAATGATAAATTATAATATACTAATAAATAAATCCAAATTTAATAAATATATATAAATCTATATAAATTTTAGTTATATTAGGTGTGAGATAACCAAATAAATATATAAATAAAACAATAATAAATTATTTATTTATTAACTTATATAAATCATAATAAATTATATTTATTTATTTATTAAATCAAAATATAAAACAAAAATAAATCAATTATTTAATTTATATAAATGGTATTATTAGTGAGGTAAATGAATATAAATTCATATATAAATATATAAATTTAGTTATATTAGGGGTGAGATAACAAACTAAATATATAACTAAATTAATAATAAATTATTTATTTAATAAATAAATATATAAATATATAAAAATAATAATAAATTCTATTTATTTATTTATTAAATAAATAAATTAATATAAAAACATAAATTAATAAATATAATAGGAAAGATAAATTATTTATTTAATTTATATAAATGGTATTATTAGTAAGGTAAATAAATATAAATTCATATATATAAATTTAGTTATATTAGGGTGAGATAACCAAATAAATATATAAATATAAAATAATAATAAATTATTCATTTATTAACTAAATATATAAATAAAAAATCATATAAAAAAAAAAAAAAAAAAAAAAAACTATTTATTTATTAAATAAAAAAGTAAATTATTTATTTAATTTATATAAATGGTATTATTAATGAGGTAAATAAAAATAAAAATTAGTTATATTAGGTGTGAGATAACAAAATAAATATATAAATATATAAAAATAATAGTAAATTATTTATTTATTTATTAAATAAATATATAAATATATAAAAATAATGATAGATTATATTTATTTATTTATTAAATAAATAAATAAATATAAATTAAAAAATATAATAGCAACGGTAAATAATTTATTTAATTCATATATAAGGGGTTTTTTAGACGAAAGTTAAAGGGAGATTCAATTCTAAGGTTCTAATAGAAATAAATGAAATTTTTGGAAAAAATCTAAATATAACATGCTCAATAGTATCATAACCGGATAATACACTACATAGCCCAAAATTAATTCATAACATATTAAGGACTCAAACACTCCAAAGAACTAGGACAAACTTGCCCAAACAGAAATTAAAGGAGGGGGAAAGACAGAAACCCTAAGACCTAACAAAAAGGGGAAGAGGAGGCTAGGAAGACAATGCTGGGACCCAGCACCTGCTAATCCTCCAGCCATCATCCCTATTAAGATTGTTCGGCCTCTTCTCAATCTCCAGGGCCTCTCTAAATTTGCGATGGTGAAACTGCGCAATTTTGGCAATGACTTGAGCCTCCTCTATACACACATGATGCATAGTCTTTTCCGCATGCTCAGCCAGGGCCGAGGACTTGGTCCTCCCATGCCTTAAGTCAGCCGAATGCTCGCTAATCCGCTGATTGATCGAGCGACCAGTCTCACCAATATAGGGGGTCCCACAGGAACAGGGAATGACATAGACGCCTTTCATGTCCTTAGGGTCAATCGGGTCTTTCACAGACCTGAGGGAACTACGGATCGTATTGAGAGGTCTAAAAGTAGCGGGCACATCATACTTCTTCAGAATCCTCGCAATCCTGTCCGTGGTCCCTTGGATGTAAGGAAGGTTCACACCCATGCTACGATCATTAGGGACCCTTCGGATTGAAGGCTCCTTCTTGGCCCTGAGGAAGGCTTTTTGCCCGAGGTGCCTATTGTAACCATTCTTCTCAAAGACTTCTAGGAGGTGAGCCTTCTCCGTTTCCAGGCTCTCCTCATCCGAAATTCTAACAGCGCGGGTGGCAAGCGTGCTAAGAACCCCTAACTTCTGAGCGGGGAAATGATGCGAAGAAGCATGCAAGTATTGCTCAGTATGCGTCTTCTTTCTATACACCTGATGCGAAAAGGAACCATCCACCTTCTTAGAGATGAGGACATCCAAGAACGGAAGGCAACCATTGTTTTCTTTTTCCATCGTGAATTTAATGGCGGCGGATTGGTTATTAAGGTGACTAAGGTGAACGGTAATCGTGACGTTGTGGTCCTAAAAGCTGATAAAGGTGGGGCTGCCGTTATCATGGATAGACAAGATTACAGAAATAAGATGTTTGACCATCTTTGTAATAGTGGGAGTTATAAGAAGCTTTCGAAGAATCCCCTCAAAAAGATTTCTAGGGCAGTCGCTCTTGCGATCAAGTCGTGCAATTCCACGATTCCTCTAGCCCAGAAACTTATTGAGGGTAACCCCATCTCTCCGAGGATTTATGGTCTTCCTAAAATCCATAAGGATGGGGTCCCCCTGAGACCCATTGTCAATACCATCGGTGGTCCGACTTACCTCCTGGCCAAGTTCCTCGCTGCAAAGTTGAGACCCTTGGTCGGGCAGACTGAGTCCTTTGTCAAAGACTCAGCTTCTTTTATTGAGGATCTTAAGAACATTAATCTTGAGCCTGAGGACATTTTGGTAAGTTTCGACGTGGTCTCTCTCTATACTTGCATTCCTATCAATGAGGCCATGATGGTTTTTAATAAGCTAACTGACCCTGATACGGCTAAGTTAGTTGAGCTTTGCCTTACCTCTACCTTTTTCAGCTTCGAGGGAGAATTCTATGAGCAGACTTGCGGAGTTGCCATGGGCTCCCCCTTGTCCCCTGTCGTCGCTAATCTCTTCATGGAGGATTTTGAGTCTAAGGCTTTGGCCTCCTCTCGTCTCTTACCAAAGCTTTGGAGAAGATTCGTGGATGACACTGGTGTTGTCTGGTCTCATGGTCCTGACAAGCTGGATCGTTTCTTTAGTCACCTTAATAACCAATCCGCCGCCATTAAATTCACGATGGAAAAAGAAAACAATGGTTGCCTTCCGTTCTTGGATGTCCTCATCTCTAAGAAGGTGGATGGTTCCTTTTCGCATCAGGTGTATAGAAAGAAGACGCATACTGAGCAATACTTGCATGCTTCTTCGCATCATTTCCCCGCTCAGAAGTTAGGGGTTCTTAGCACGCTTGCCACCCGCGCTGTTAGAATTTCGGATGAGGAGAGCCTGGAAACGGAGAAGGCTCACCTCCTAGAAGTCTTTGAGAAGAATGGTTACAATAGGCACCTCGGGCAAAAAGCCTTCCTCAGGGCCAAGAAGGAGCCTTCAATCCGAAGGGTCCCTAATGATCGTAGCATGGGTGTGAACCTTCCTTACATCCAAGGGACCACGGACAGGATTGCGAGGATTCTGAAGAAGTATGATGTGCCCGCTACTTTTAGACCTCTCAATACGATCCGTAGTTCCCTCAGGTCTGTGAAAGACCCGATTGACCCTAAGGACATGAAAGGCGTCTATGTCATTCCCTGTTCCTGTGGGACCCCCTATATTGGTGAGACTGGTCGCTCGATCAATCAGCGGATTAGCGAGCATTCGGCTGACTTAAGGCATGGGAGGACCAAGTCCTCGGCCCTGGCTGAGCATGCGGAAAAGACTATGCATCATGTGTGTATAGAGGAGGCTCAAGTCATTGCCAAAATTGCGCAGTTTCACCATCGCAAATTTAGAGAGGCCCTGGAGATTGAGAAGAGGCCGAACAATCTTAATAGGGATGATGGCTGGAGGATTAGCAGGTGCTGGGTCCCAGCATTGTCTTCCTAGCCTCCTCTTCCCTTTTTGTTAGGTCTTAGGGTTTCTGTCTTTCCCCCTCCTTTAATTTCTGTTTGGGCAAGTTTGTCCTAGTTCTTTGGAGTGTTTGAGTCCTTAATATGTTATGAATTAATTTTGGGCTATGTAGTGTATTATCCGGTTATGATACTATTGAGCATGTTATATTTAGATTTTTTCCAAAAATTTCATTTATTTCTATTAGAACCTTAGAATTGAATCTCCCTTTAACTTTCGTCTAAAAAACCCCTTATATATGAATTAAATAAATTATTTACCGTTGCTATTATATTTTTTAATTTATATTTATTTATTTATTTAATAAATAAATAAATATAATCTATCATTATTTTTATATATTTATATATTTATTTAATAAATAAATAAATAATTTACTATTATTTTTATATATTTATATATTTATTTTGTTATCTCACACCTAATATAACTAATTTTTATTTTTATTTACCTCATTAATAATACCATTTATATAAATTAAATAAATAATTTACTTTTTTATTTAATAAATAAATAGTTTTTTTTTTTTTTTTTTTTATATGATTTTTTATTTATATATTTAGTTAATAAATGAATAATTTATTATTATTTTATATTTATATATTTATTTGGTTATCTCACCCTAATATAACTAAATTTATATATATGAATTTATATTTATTTACCTTACTAATAATACCATTTATATAAATTAAATAAATAATTTATCTTTCCTATTATATTTATTAATTTATGTTTTTATATTAATTTATTTATTTAATAAATAAATAAATAGAATTTATTATTATTTTTATATATTTATATATTTATTTATTAAATAAATAATTTATTATTAATTTAGTTATATATTTAGTTTGTTATCTCACCCCTAATATAACTAAATTTATATATTTATATATGAATTTATATTCATTTACCTCACTAATAATACCATTTATATAAATTAAATAATTGATTTATTTTTGTTTTATATTTTGATTTAATAAATAAATAAATATAATTTATTATGATTTATATAAGTTAATAAATAAATAATTTATTATTGTTTTATTTATATATTTATTTGGTTATCTCACACCTAATATAACTAAAATTTATATAGATTTATATATATTTATTAAATTTGGATTTATTTATTAGTATATTATAATTTATCATTGATATATTTAGATATTTATTTATTTATTTCTTACCTAATATAACTAAATTTGACTTTGCTCCTTAAGTCAACCTTTGGCCAGGTAACCGTTGGGGTCTCTGCTCTAGCTATTTAAACAGGCGAAGCTGGATCTGTTCTTCAACTTGTCCTGACGATGAACCACACTGGTTGGTTCGAAACGCGTCGACAAAAGATTGATTATGTGATTTTGCCGAAGATTTTCTAAACAGTCTTTGACTATGTTAAGAATCCCTCTAAATACATACACTATACAATGGATTGGTCAGATGAGGACAACGACAGAATGAACATGCAAGCTTTTAAAGATTTTTCTCAGCTGGTAAAGTCATCTGGCTTTGCATCCGCACAACTGGTAATTCTGTGGAGCAAATGAACTCTGTTACTTATATTCCTAAAAAAAAAAAAAAAACAACACCAACATGCTTTGAGAAAATGAGAGAGAATTCAGATGACACAGTCAATTGTCAGACTACAGAGTAGGTTTCAAGTGAAAAGGCTAATAAACCTGCTATTATTCCTGTTGGTATTGCTGCTAGTCAGGCAACAGAAATTGATCTACCTGCAGTTAGTAATGCCGAAGGTGAATTGGAGGAATTGAATATCATAAATAGAAATGTCGGATTACCAAGATCACGACAATATAGGTCAAAAGCTAAAGCTAAAGCATATGAGGAGACAGGGGATTGACTGCATTTCAGAGAGTTTTGTGCATTTTTGTTTTGTTTATATATGTATCCCATACAGAACCTGTAAATCCATTTGTTTATAGAGATAATTAAAAAAAAAATTAGTAATTAGATACCATTTCCATTGCCCTGACAGAAAATGGAAAGCTTAAACCCGTTAGCCAACCCCAAAAAAATGTTGAAATTAGTGTGATCCCAAAGGGTTAGAGAGTTGATAGGTTCTGGCATTGAGCCCATGGCTTCAATGTCTCAATTGGCAACTCTGATTATGGATATTCTAGCTGGCAGTTGTAAGGCAGGAGATAACAAAAAAAAAGGAATTTTCTTCCGCAGGCATACTTTGACAGAAGATGACCTAGACAGACTCCGAAGAGCTTTGAAGATACTTTCTGAAACTGAGAAATAGTTGAGAACTTCAAATGACCTGACAATGTGGTTGACAACAGCTCTTTTGTAATTTGCTCCCTCTCGGTCTCCTCTATTTCTCAATTCTGTTGGTATTAGTGTAATTCAAAGCCGTTAACTCTAAGAAACAAGAATGAAAGATTTGAGATCCCAAATAGGCAAAAGTGAGAGAAGGCAGAGCACTTTGATGCTCAACTTGAGCAATTAGAGCACTGTGACGTGGACAGAAATCTGGTAGTCGTCGCTTAACCTCTCTCAGGACTCGATGGGCAGCACAATACACAGCAGGCATTCGAGTTGCTACATAGGCAAGTGTCTCATCATCCTTGTATCTAAGGCCTGCATCTTCATAAGAACTCTTTAATTTCCACCGCTTAAAACGTTCATTTGCATCAAATATATCTTGGAAATCTTCACATCTATCTGCAGATTTCAGTTGAGTACTAACATTCTTAAATTCATTCATGGCGTCAGACAATTTTGACACCACCTTTTTCATATCTTCCTTTTCCTGTTCATTAAGAAAATTCTCAATTGCTTTCTTAAGCCGACAAGGTATTGGAATCATGCGCTGAGATTGTTTGGCTGCCTCCTTGAGCCCTTCTGCCGTAAACAGCTTCTTAGCGGTTTCTGGTATCAGCGACCCCATCTTTCTTCTTTGATTGTACCTTTGCTACAACTCTGTTTGGACAAAACCACTCCTTCGACCACCCTCAACTGGTATCGCATATCAGTCTTTTGAAGGAGAAATTGTAGGGAAATGCGGCAGGCTTATGAGGATCTAAGGTTTCAGTATGTTACAAGTTTCGGTTTTTAAGGTTTAAAGGCCATGTGAGGCGACGCATGGAGGGCCAAGTGGAAAGGTCGTAGTCCTTCCACATTTCATTTCATAACATTCACACATCACTCGAATTGAGGGCACTTGTAAGAATTTCGCTGATAGGTGGCAGTGACCCACATAAGTTTAGCACGTTGATGACGCATATACATCTCGTTCAAACCATCAATTCAATCAAAATAAACAAATTATCTAAAATATTCATTTCATTTTTATTTTTCTAATATATAACTTATATCATTAATTATACTTTTAACTTATTTAATTAGTGTACTTATGTAAATTTAGCTGCGGATAAATGTCAATAGGCATGACATTAATTGAATAAACATATAATATGACACTCTTAAAGTATTTCCAATCGGTACATGAGCTGCCCAGCGCAAGTCTGGTGTTCGAATGGTATACCTTTATTAAAAGTTTCTCTGTAACTGCCCGAAACCTTGAAACTCTGCGTCCTCGAGGTATATGCCAAAAACCTTACGTACCCACTTTCATTCTTGTTGTTTTCTTATTAATCAGTTAATTTAAAGTCTGAACTAGTGACTTGCGTTCCTCTGTTTTACTCCAAAAATATCCAGGTTGGGTGATTCAATATGGGAAATCATTGAAGAAAGAAACCTAAACCTTGGTTCTGAAAATTAGTATAGCAGTAGAAGTTGCTATGCATCCCACCAAGCTCATGCTAATACTAAATTTAAAAGGAAAATTATCAAGCAGCTGGGTCAGTAATTCATGTGAGTTAATGACCATTCCATAATCTCCACAGATGATTTACGAAAATATTATAGTTGGCTTATAAAGCATGCCAATAAGTGTCTTGACTGGACATCTTCCTCATTAAATGAATTAACGGATATGTCCAGTTATCTAACTAATCATTAGAGGAGTGTTGCAAGGCCTCCCCTATGTTTCCTTCCCAAAGCACAGCCAATATATGCATTTTCTTTTTGCAGCCAACACTGAGTCATCGGTATTCTCATGATTGAGATTTTAAATCTAAAGGCTGCCCTTGGGCATTCAGTAATAGATCTTATCCACTTTTAGTAATTATTCATTAGAAAATTTGCAGATTTAGATGTTGCTGTAAAACTTCTTTGGCTCTTAATGGAATATCCTCCTGTAGTGATATGTTTGTCTATTGCAGAGGTTCTTCACCTTTACCTTCTGGAGATGCTTCATGTACATATGGATGCCTTAATTTCAGTTGATACTTGTAACTTGACCTTAGTTAAAGTGCTGATACTAATCCTCAATGTAGGTAATAAGACTCTTCCTATGTTCCTCCCTCACTTGAGTCTCAAAATCATCATTATCAGAAAAAGAACATTAGGAGCTATTGCACAGCTTCTCCAATCTCTACCTTTGCTAATACGTCTCAACCGAGCTGTCAATAAATCTGAACCACTTCATTTTTCAAATCCTGGTACATTTGCTAATTTCATACCCAAGTTAAGAAACGTTCCCAATCCAAATATATCGATAGTGCCATAATTGCCCCACTTGACTCCTTATGTGGTTGGAGGAGATGGATCAACAGTTTTATATAAAGGAGAGATCCGGGATATCCAGATAAGTCTTGCAAATGTTGTTCCTGTGGTGGAGGCAAATATTTCACTTTCGGGGAAGCAACAGAAAAACGCAATTTCTATTGGATAGGAAATATTACAGTCAGCTCTTCCTTTGCAACCTGATGCATCTGTGGTTATCCCTGTTAGGCTACAAACTGGCAAAAAAAAAAAAAATAATAAAAATTCAGTCCAAAATTAATGCAATTATTCCCCAGAGAAATTAGGAATCTCATCAAACTAAATCAGAGTTCTAACTAAACAATAATGAAAGTGAAAGAAGTTGAATACAATTGCACACAGTAATAAATATATCCTTCCTTTCCTGATTATTTGAGATGCTTTTCACCACATGCTGCATTGTTGGCAGCTAGTTAAAAGATGCCCAGATACAATTCTTCTATTGAATTTATGTAGCAAAAAGGGAAAGGAATTGTATGACATACGATGCAAATATGAGAAAGATCCTACAGATGCCCTCCTCATACGACTCATGTATAAGCAATGCAGTGAATAGTTTGTGTGAAGCTGTCCAAGAAATAAATTGTAACTCACAACAAATTAATCAATGGGTCCCTGCGGAAGTATTGGAGCTCGATGCAAATGATCCTAGTGATGTTACAAGCGTAGAAGATTACGACTCTCGGGATGGTCGAGAGGATGAGAGGTTTCTAAATGAATTTTGGTCTGCAGATTGGGGAATCGGTTATGATGATCAACAAGAAGAAAGTATTATGCTCCCTCCGGTAAATAATATGGATCAATATGAAGCATTTCTGCATGTACCAAGCTATGACGTCCCTCCTAACAAATGGAAAGGTTTCTTATTTATGTTTCAAGGTGATGCTAACCCCGCCAAAGAGGATGTTTCTATCATTGAGGAAGATTCCAATAGCCCTAGTGTGGAGAAGATTGAAAAGGATTCTTCTTCCAGCCATGTCATTGAAAAGGGGTTCATCTTCATATTTGAGTGGTATACCCCTCAGTGTGCCGCTAGAGTGATGGCCCCATAGTCCTGAAGCATGTTTCCAAAACCCGATCCAATTTGGCTAAAGCTCAATAGATATTGGTGCTCGAAGTACATATGGAGTACTGCCTCACTTGGTGGCAGACACACATTCAATGACCAATAACGAATGACCAAAACCCCTCACAGATTTCAATCTTGGCTTCCTGATTAATCCAATTATATATATATATATAGGGAGAGAGAGAGCATATTTAATCAATGTTATATTAAATTTAAAAGCTGTTTAAATTATTTTCAATCTTTACATTAAATTGATACCATGCGCTAATGTATTCGTAGTGCATAGAACCTGTAAATCATCCTTTAGAAAAAGGCCTTCAACAAGGTTTCTATCATTTAAACAAAGACTACCATTGTGATACCCCACACCGCATTGAATACAAGCTTGCATTTGTTTATCACTGCTTGAAAGAGTAGTTGATTGTAGTCTTCCAAGTGGTCCATTGACTTTATAAAAGGATTTGAAAATCCAAAACTCTTTACTGTTTGAGAGAGAGATGGAATGTTGCTTCCTGAGCTCCTTTTCTTGTAGAGCAAAATACAAGAGCTGCTTTTCCTCCAGAATATTGTATGAGCATATCATAGAGGAAATTTTGAAGACGCTAAGTAGATATAGAATCCTCATCAACCATACAAGACACTATAGAAAAAGAACAAAAGTATGAGAGCAAATTCAAAAGTTCAACCAGAATAGGATAAATTTAAAAAAATAATATACTATATGAAGTATCAGAATGTGTTGTGAACACAGTAAAAGGTAAGATGCAGAACACAGTCAATTGTAATATTCAATTGCTGGATTGTCAAATGAGAAATTTATTCATGTTGCTTACGTCCAATGTGCAACAAATTATATATGTTCAAGCTCAACAACAACAATGGATAGTAAATAATACCTTTTCAAAGAGAGTCATTTTTGGCTGAGGCATATCCTGTCTAGTGAATAATAGTTGTAAGAATCAACTTGATATGTTTTGATAAGAATTCATTTCAGAACATGAAAATGAAAGCATGTTTTAAGGTTGTTGGAGCTGACTGGTTGGATGAATATGATGCACGAAGTTTACAAGAGCTATCAATTTTCATTCTAAGTTATTGATTAAGCAGTCAACTATGTTAGGATTCAACAAACTTATCTGCTATAGATTTGAGCAAAATTGTTATATATAGGTTTTTTTTTTCAAATCTTTTAATGTATGAACAAAATAGTGGCAGATTTGAAATATCTGCTAAGGGAAATATTACTGCAAAATCTAGCAGTCTAGTGAAAAGTAAGGTCATTAAGTTTTTATGGATAGGTGACTTCTCGTGTAAACTAAGCTGATCACTCAATCTTTTCAGATTCGTTTATCAATGGATAAGTCTTATCAATACCTCCATCCTCTATTTCCATATTCATTTTGACTATCTGCATAATATGCCTACAAGTGTCAGTTGCACTTATCCACACATTCCATACTAATTCATTAAACTACTGTTGCCTCCTTGATGTCCTTTCCAAGGTTTTCAATGATGAAGTTTTCCTCCACATTGTGTACTCGGAGTCATTTCAATGATATTATTCGTTCACTACTTCAACATCATTGGACTTTCACAACTAACAGCTATACCTATGTTTAGTGTTAAAAATGTAGGAATGAAAGCCACAAGTTTCATACACAATCAATACACGAAAGAATGATTTCCAATTATTTTGCTTAAACATTTCTGGTACATGGATACCTATATAAATCATGACTTATGTTAGGGATGTGATATTTATAATTTTATTTTTATTTTTATTTTACATATCAATATGAATTATAGATGGAAATAAAATGATGAATATACTTGACTACTAGATGTGAAAATGAACTTACAAATATATTGGTTAGACATAGCCAAGTATGTTATATGAACTCAAAGATCAATATCATAGATGAGAGCAAATATATTGGTTAGACATAGCCAAGTATGTTATATGAACTCAAAGATCAATATCATAGATGAGAGTTTATTAAAATGCATAGAAAATTGTTATCTAAATACAATTGATTTTCAATATATCGATGCATATGTTATAATTTGTGGGCAAGTGTTTACATTGCAGATAGTATCTTTACCAAAGCGACCACGTGATGACAAAACTTCAAGAACAATTGAGGCTCAATGAGATTCCATAATAGGGTATTGACCCTAATTCTACTAGGAGGGGTGGAGGTGTTGCCCACCGTTTATCCTCCAAAACCTGGAGTCATGGGAGGACTGTGTGAGTCACGCTCCCCTAGACGTGTGATGATGATTGCCGGATGCCTACGAGGAAATCAGGTCAATTTAGTTGATGCTGCCATCCTTAGAATTATGAATGGTTAGGTTAGTATAACTGACACCATAGCATACTCCAGTAGAGGATGGATAGGATGGGAGCGGAAGAGATTAGGAAGGATAGGATGATTTTAGAATATCTTGGGAACCTAGTTGGGACAAGGTACGACTATTAAAGTTGTAAACCTATAAATGTTTTAAATATATATATATAATAAAAATTTCACGGGACATAATCCTTACACAAGTTATATTAATCGTTAAAATAAATACTAATATACTATATAAACTGAACTTCGGGATGAAATTTTCTTTGAAGAAGGGGTGTATGCAATGACCCAACTTGAGTCACTGATTATTAGCATGCTTACGAGACGTGTGTATGATAGCTACATACACATGCATCGCAGGCATTGCACTAGTATACATCCTAATTTAATCATATAAACGTCTATGTAAGAAAATGAATTAGTTTTTAAAAGTATTAATTACTACCTTATTTATTAAGTAGAACAATAAAATATATTTATTTATTTTATTAAATAAAATTTTATTTAAATAATAAATAATTATTATTACAATGGACAAGATTTACTTTACTTCATAAATCTTTGGACAATTCATGATAAGGTACTTAAAAGAAAATACTATTCTCGAAGTCGGTTGAGATGATAAGGTTAAAATCTCATTTAATGAATAATGACCAACTCAAGTGAAAATATCTTAATGGATAAGGTTAAATCTTAAGATTAATTGGAGGAAAGGGAGGTGGGGTTTCTTGGGAGGGGAGAAACCTTCCCTATATAAACATAATCGAAAGGAGAAGTAGGGGGGGAAGAAAATCAGTCTGTTTGAGGGATGAGCCGGGGGCTCGATTTTGGAACTGTAAATTGGGAAATTTTGAGTTGTTCTTGGAGTTTTGGGCACGGGGGCCAGTGGACTTCCATTTCGAAGTCCTCTGGATCTGGGAACCGTAGAGGTTGATCCCAGATAGGCAGGGAGGAATAAGTTGGTTTGGTAATGGACTCAGAAAACTTGGAGCAATGTGATCAACACCAGACGGGAGAACCAGGTACGCAGATGCATTTAATTTGATAGAATTCTCAGAAAGAAAATCTGTCAATTTGATTAAAATATAAAAATTAATATCAGTCTTTACAGTCTTTACATTTGATTGAAATGGTAAAACAAATGGAATATCAGTCTTTACAGTCTTTACATTTGATTGAAATGGAATATCAGTCTTTACATTTGATTGAAATGGTAAAACAAGCCTTACATGGCTCAAATGTTGACTGAAGGTAACGAAAAGACTCTTGGTTTGTTTTGTCTTAGCGATCTATCTTCGCCGGAGTTGCAAAGATTAGGAGAGCATGAGTGGTACAAGGACATAGTTTATTACTTGATGAATCTTGCATGTCCTAACCATTTAGCTGCTCATAAGAGAAGGGCTCTTAGACTAAAAGCCACTAAGTATTGCCTTATGAAGGATGGCCTTGGATGGAGAAATCCTGAGGGCATAGTGCTTAGGTGTGTTGATGACATTGAGTCCAAGAAATTAATCTCTGAGTTTCATTCAGGATTTTGTGGTGGTCATTATGCTGCTAGAACTACCGCCCACAAAATCCTGAGAGCTGGTTATTATTGGCCTTCAATTTTTTCTGATGTGCATAAGTTTGTTAGAACTTGTCAAGCCTGTCAACTATTCACTGGGAAACAGAAGCTTGCTGCCCTGCCCCTACAACCTGTCATTGTAGAGGCACCTTTTAAGCGTTGGGGTTTGGACTTCATAGGGAAGTTCCATGAAAATTCTAGCAATGGCTATTCATGGATTTTGACTGCTACGGATTATTTCACTAAATGGGTTGAAGCCATTCTTGCTAAGAATGCCGCTGAAAAGGTTATTATCGATTTCATTGAAAATAACATCATTACTAGATTTGGTGTCCCTGCTAAGATCACTACTGACAATGCCAAAGCTTTTAGTTCCTCAGAGTTTTCATCTTTTTGTTTCAAGTATGGAATTGTCTTATCTCATTCATCAAATTACTATCCTCATGGTAATGGTCTGGCTGAATCAAGCAACAAGAATCTCATAACCATTATCAAGAAGATAGTAGGAGATAATAAGAGATCATGGGATAGCAAAATCAAGTATGCTTTATGGGCAGATAGAATCACTAAGAAGAAAGCTACTGGTAAATCTCCCTTTGAATTAGTTTATGGCTTGGATGTAACCTTACCTGTGCACCTGAAATTGCTAGCTTATCAGCTCCTTCAGAATTTTTCTACTAATAAAGATGTTGTTCAGAATAGAATAGATCAGATTGTGGAGTTAGATGAAGCTCATAGGACAGCTTTTGTTGCTATATGTAAAAATCAATCTAACATTAAGAAAAGCTTTGATAAATTCTCTCGATCTAGATCTTTGCAGGTGGGAGATATGGTACTTCTTTGGGATCGCAAGAATGAGAAACTAGGAAAACATAAGAAGTTCGACAGTTTGTGGCTGGGACCGTACATCATTCGAGATATAGCTGGACCAAACTCATTCCACTTGAGCAGATTAGATGGCGAACCACTTGATCTACCAGTGAATGGCCAAATGCTCAAGTTGTTCTTCAAAGATGATATTTGATGCCATGGGGCATCCTTTGTATTGTATTTCTAACCCTACTCCTTGTTATTTTAGCATTTTATTTCTGTTTACGATTAGATTTACTTTCCTTGTTAATAAATGAAGAGCTTATATCTTTGATGTGCTTAAATGTTATATGATGATTTTTTGGACGGATGCTACTTATATTTTGTTGTGTGTTGCGTGGATGCAGATTCTGGATTCTCACATTCCTGCAGTGTAGCAACGTGTCCCCAAGTAGAGCCAAATGTTGACCACTGCATGTCAACTTCCCATAGCAGTACACCCCCTTTTCTTCGCAAAAGGGATAGTGCTTGATTGACATGTCCGTGCCATTTGACAGTCATCGTCGACTTGATCATATTATGTTGTAAACCTAGTCTGCATGTGTAAAGTGTAAATAATCTTAGCAGATCTGAGTCATGTATGTAAATTGCCTAGGTGGACCTAATTTTCTAGTGATAATCTACATTTCGGAAGGTTTTTTGTCTCACCGATCTATGATCGGCAGAGTTTTCCTTCAGCCTAACCCCAAAGCCGGAATGAATTTTGTCATTAGAATCTTAGAGGAATCCTAGTGTGTTAATCTGCTAGATTATAGTTGTGTCGCAGAACTGGGTGGTCTATGAGGGTCTATGTCAAATGGGTTTTCCCCCTTGAGATGTAAAATTGTAAAAGTCATGACGTAAAGTGTCTTGAGGGTTAGAAAATGTTTTAATCCCCTTATAAGTCCTAAGTCCTAGGTCCTAGGTGATTTTTCCAAAGGCTAAGTTCGAGGATCCATTTAAAAAAAAAATTTGAAAAATTAAAAAAAAATAAAATAAAATTAATAAAATAAAAAAAAATAATAATATAATAATAAAATAATAATAAATCAAAGTTTTGAGTAAATAAATGCAGAATTTCAATTTTTTAATATATTAAAATTCGATGGATGAGATTAAAAGATATCTTGATCCTCATCGACGGTCGAGATCATTTTGACATGGATCACTCGAACTAGCCATTGGGAATTTTTCCTTTAAATAGGGTGCTAGGGGTCATTTGAGATCATTCGATCTGTGAGTCTTGTGCTGAAGAAAGCTCTCCTGTAAACTTTTTCTGGTGCTAATAAAGAAAGACTTTGGGGTTGAAATCTTGCTGGTGTTACTCTCCTGAAGTGCTGTGAGCTGTTTTATTTTCTGCATATTTTTCTTTTTCAGCCATTAGTAATAGCTTGATGTAGAGTATTGTTGAACACAGGTATCTTGTTCACTTACTAGGGTTTGAATGGTAATAAGATTTCTGAAATAATGGCAGGTATCTCCATTGTATCTGGAATCTAGTATTGTTTTTTCCCTCTTTATTGATGGTTGAAGTGAGCTGTGCAGGAAACCCTTATTGAAGAAATCGGTGGGTGTTCGGGGAAGTTCTCGGCTAAACCAACCAACTCCCACAAAGCATTTTCTTGCAGAGCCTAGCCAGTTTCGATCCTGGTTTTATCATTTAAGTTTATTTTATGAATGCATGAGAGTTTTTCTAAAGTATCTCATAGTAAATCTGAAATTTTGAAAATATTACTGTTGATTATTGATAAATCTGGTTGTTTAAGAGTCGAAAAGTTGTAAATGTTGTAATTGTTTAGCTGATCTAGGGTTTTAGTTTTGTTTTCTGCACATATTATTTTTGGGTGTTTTTCCATTACAGGTTGCAGGGTTTCTGAAGATTTCTGAGTTTTATCTAAGTTGTTTTTGTTGTCCAAGGGTTTGATCAGCCCCTTGCTATTGCATCAGAGCAATCTCTTGCAGGGGCATTATTTCTGCAATCCAGGGTTTTCAAATTTTATCTGAAGAAGAATCTGCAAGGATTTCATTGAATAATCTGAGCCAGAAGTATAGCCTCCTAAAAAGGAATTTCTGGGAAATCTTTAAAGTTTTTTTGGGGCTTCCGTTCAATTTTCTGTTTACTGCCAGGATCTCAAATTATTCTGCTCTCCACCCTCAAATCTTTGCATCCATTTGCTGCCAGTGCATCTGCACACTTCACGCAGTTGCCTCAACGCTGCAATCACATCCCTTCACCTTTCTGCCACGCTATCCTCATCTCTGCGTTTTTTTTTTCTCCATTCCATCAAGTGATCCCTACACACCATCGAAACTATCCGCTGGCCATCTACCCGCTGCAAACTTGCTTCTTAAACCTGCTATCAATTCTCAGCTCCTTGCACAGCTCTCACGCAGTCATAAAACGCGTCCACCTGCGTCTCCCCACGCGCCTAACCTGCTGCCATAACCACGTTCTCACTCCTGCAATATCATTCGCTCTCAAACCTGCATCAAAAACCCGCGTTTCCTCCCCTCGGCCTTCGCTTCAGCTTTCCTTCCTTGCCGTCGACTGCACCTGCATTGCATACATACAAAACAGTGAAAACATTTCAATACACGGGCCAGGTATCTACGTTTTGGTGTTATTACATGCGTGGACAGGTTAAATTTTAATATGCGTAAGCCTTTTCTCCATATGCATAGGGAGAAATCGTTTTTTTGTTTTTTTAGGTTCAACGTAAATACAATTTCAGTTTTTTTTTTTTTTGCTTTAGATATTGGTTTCATATGATAAGGAAGTAAAAGGCAATTTCTTTTTGTCACATTTAGATCATAATTCAGTTTTAGGTTTAGATAATTTTTAATCTTAGCTTTGTCATGTATAAATTTTAGAATTTAGGATTCTGATTTTAGATATTTAGATTCTAAAATTTTTGTTTTAGTTTTAGATTTATTATTGTTTTAAAAAAATAAAACTATATATATATATATAAAATTTAAAAAATAATAATAATAATTTTGGAAATATTTTGCCAGATTCAGTCTTGGTTCAGGGATTTGTCATGTTTCTCTGCTGAGGCTAAAATGTTGATGTGGGATTAATGTTTATCATTTTCATGTGGTTAAACATGCTTAAATGATCATTTAGAGATTAACTATATGAATGTGATCTCTGTTTAGCATTTAAAATTACACGGTTATTTACAGCTTTTAATCTTTCAAATTTTATTTGTTGGAATATTGTTAAGCCATCGAGCATTTATCGATTATCTCGCATTTGGTAAAGGTCAATCTTTGTTTGAGTTGTTTGATGGTAAACGCTTGTTAATGAGTTCATATTTCTGCAGTATTTGACAAATAATCGTTTCATCATAAGGCACTGGTCTATTAACTAAATAAAATCAGTTAAGTGCTTGTTTCCCCTCGTGTCTCCCAACCCAACTAATCTACAGTTGGTCATCCATTGTCCCATAGGGTCTACCCCCCCTTAGCCGCGGGAGACAGGCTTAAACGGAGAGATCGGGGATCAGGGTGACAGACCCCGGTCTGAGCGTTGCCGTGAAAATCTGTGCGACAACACCACTCATGCACTCCTAATCTTTGCAACTCAGGCAAAGATAGATCGTTAAGAAAAATTAAACCAAGAGCTTTTTCATTGCCCTCGGTCATCATTTGAGCCAAGCCTTGGCCTTTGACTAACTTGGTGGGTCTAATCTCTAAATCATACTCTTGTATTTTAGTAACCCACCTAGTACGAGTCCCTAAGCAATCAGTTTGAGTTAATATATCTTTAACCGCAGAATGTGGGACAAAAGCAATGATTTTGGAATAACCCACATAAGTCTTGAAGTGCTTAAAAGATTTGACTAAGGCATAGGCTTGCTTTTCCATGGTAATGTATTTTAATTCAGAATTTTGAAGCGCTCTACTCATAAAAGCAATAGGCTGCTCGTGATCATCTTTATATTTCTGCAATAAGACACTAGCAATGGTATCTTCATAAGCGAAAGAGAAAATCATGAAATCCTTAGAGTAATCAGGACTAATTAAAACAGGGGCTTTTGCAATAGCGCTTTTGATTTCCTGAAAAGCCCTCTTGCCGTCTTCTTGCCAAACAAATCTTATATCTTTCTTCAGAAGACTCTGAATAGGCATAGCTACTTCTGCGTAATTTGGAATAAACCTTCTAAGAAAATTTGTTTTTCCAAGGAAAGACTGAAGGGATTTAAGATTATGGGGAAGAGGAATCTTTTGGATAGCCTCAATTCTTTCAAGATCAATCTTAATTCCATCTTTAGAAATGATATGATCAAGTACTTTCCCTTCGATTACTCCAAAAACAGACTTAGCTAGGTTCAAAGAAATCCCGTACTCTCTACATCTATCAAAAACTTGCCTAAGATGATTTATATGATTGATACCATCCTTAGAAAAAACAGTAAGATCATCCTGGTAAATTTCAATAAATTTCCCAATTAACCCCTTGAAGGCATAATCCATAGCCCTTTGAAATGTAGCCCTGGCGTTGGTTAATCCAAACGACACTCTAATGTATTCGAAAGTACCCCATGGTGTGGTGAACGTAGTTTTGTGACAATCCTCTTTTTTAACCCATAGCTGATTATACCCGGAAAAACCATCTAGCAATGACATCATTCCAGAACTGGTCACTCTTTGCAACAGAGTCTCTGTGTTTGGCAAAGGGTAATTATCTTTCTTACATGCTAGATTAAGATTTCGAAAATTGACACAAAGCCTTATCGTACCATTCTTTTTCCTAACGATCACCAAGTTAGAACACCATGTTGAATGCCTCGTTTGAGCAATAATTCCTGCTACAAGCATCTTCGAAAGCTCCTTTTGAACCAAAGGGGCTAACTTAGGATTAATCTGCCTAAGCTTCTGACGAAAGGGTTTAGCATTTTCATCTTTCAGAGGGATAGTGTGTTCCATGACATCCTCCCTATAACCTTTTAATTCATCATAAGAAAACGCTAAAACATCCCGATATTTGTGAAGTAAATTGGTTAACTTTTTTCTTTCCTCAACACTAGTACCCTTACCAATTTTAACAATCTTTGGGTTAGTAGGAGTGCCAATGTTTACCTCGAGGTATTCGCCCGAATCCATTTTATTCTCCTCTTTCAACTTTGTGGCATCGTGCCGATCAAAACACTGTTCTAAAGAAACCACATTCCTAGGAGTAGGATTTATGATATGCTCATGATTACCAGATCCATCCTCCTCAGAATCTATCCAAAAATTTTCAAACTCATCCAGACTATCAAGAAAACGAATCACTTGCTTTTCATCATTAAATACTTGCCAATGCTTTGAGTTATCTGGAATAGACGGCCTAAATATAACTTCCAATTTAATCTTATCCTTAATTAGCTCATCAGATAACTGTAAGGTAGTAGTGGCTACGGCAAGTTCATCAGCCAAACTATTCAGTTCTCTTGGGATAGCTTCAAGGTCAAGAGCATCAAAGTGTTCCATAGTATCCTATACAGCATTTCGATAGTTCTTTAATCTTTGATTTTTGCATGTAAATTTACTTTTACGCTGCATGATAATTAAGTCAGAATCCCCCTTAATGCTAAGCAACTTAATCCTTAAAGACTTTGCCAACTCAAGACCCAACAATAAAGCTTCATATTCAGCAACGTTGTTGGTTGCTTCAAATTCCAATCGATAGGCAAACTTGAATATATGACCAAGGGGTGATTTTAACACTATTCCTACACCTTTACCATGCCTAGACGATGCACCATCAAAATACACGTACCAAACTTTATCATTGAGATCCCTAATATTTTTATCAACCTTATCATCAGGAGGAACTATGAAAGTAGACATGATAGCATAATTCCCAATGTCGGATTGCTCTTTAATTATCTCGTTATGAGATCTTTTAGGATCTTCAACATGGAATTTTCTCTCGGGCTCTCTATTAAGTCTCACAAAACCATCACCTCTAGGAGAAGGAATCATAGCATATGACCAATTCATTTAAATACTTCCACCTAGGTTAGATGCCCATTTTCTAGATAGAAGCATACCCCAAGCATCAGGCACATCAACAACAACAATGTCCACAACAATCATAATGTCCGAGTAAACTGATAAATGAACTTGTAAATCTTTGATCAAACCATGAACTTCAATCTTCTTAGAATCCATGGTACATATATTGTAGTAGGGTCTAGAAACTCTTAAATTAAGTTGTTCCATGACCCTCTTAGTCATGACACAAGCTGATGCACCAGAATCCAGCATGCAATTATTCAATTTATATCCATTAACCATCAAGGTGATAAAGAAAGGCTGATGATCTTTGTTATCCGAATCTAAACTTTGCAAATATATGGGAGCATCGTGATAATCAACTTCCGAGGTTTTCTGTTGAGAAATATTTGCTTGAGGACCTTGAATAGCTTTTAGTAACTTATCTCTCTGGGAAGGGATTTTCACAATCTCAGAGACAGGAACCCAAATTTTTGCATTATTAAACCAACTTCCCAAATCGACATCTAATCCAGAGTTTAAACCAGGGTTAAAAGTTCAAGGGGGAAATTTGATTCCCGCTCTGATCTTTATCCCTTCTCTGATAAGTTAAACCTTTATCCCTAGCAATTTCCATGATTTGCTCTGGAGAGGGTTTTTCGCCATATAACTTAGCCAAAATGTCATCTTCATTTTCAAGGTTATTTATACTAAAAGCTAACGAGGGAACATCTCGACTATTTTCCTTAATTTCCATCCAATCATTCATAGACAAAGGAAACTCTTTACCCACTACATTTATTTGATCGCTCGCCCCAAACATTCCATTATCCAAAATTATTCTAACGATGGGATAAGTAGCCTCTTCATGAAGAGCATCACAAACCCGACAGTAAGGCAGAGCATCATCAACCAAATTAGTAAGCGGATTAGGAGGTCTTTGCTCACTAGATTGACCCCTCTTTTGCCAATTATTATTTCTATTATTATTATTGTTTATGGGCTGGAAATTTTGCGTTTGCGCTCTTTCCATTTAGACCAACCTATTCTGCAAAGTAGCTATCTCCTTAGCATGGTTAGATGTTAACTTCGCTTGATTAATTTCCATGATTTCAATCATTTGGAGCAATTTCTGAACAAGCTCGCTATTAGGTTCTTGAACCGCTTTTCCTTTAGGTTCTTTTAGTTTCGTAGCAGCCCTATCGAAACCTGGGATCTTAGACTTCCCAGATGTTGCCTTGTCCTTTTCAAGTTCTACTGCTAAGGCTTGGCAATCCCTATAATCAGGAAGTTTAGCACGTCTCAACTCATAGGATGGCTCAGGGCTAAAGGCGTCAATATAAAAATATCGAAGAGATTTGTCGGTAGGTTTATAATCTTGAGGTAATTCTTTAATAATATCATTAAACCTTTTGTTAAATTCTTCAACAGTTTCTTTCACTCTCTTTTTGATTATGCTAATAGCTTTCATGAGGTGTCTTCCTCCTCTCTTATCTCCATATTTTTCCTTAAAGGCATTAACGATTGATTGCAAGGAATCAAATGAATCCCAAGGCTTTTCTGTAAACCATTCTAAAGCATCACCCTCCAAGGTTAGAACAAAAAGGGTCATTCTAACATCTTCATGATTAAAATCAGTAGCCCTTACATACTTACCCATCCACAAACTAAAAGCTTTCAGATGTGAATTAGCACTAATTGCGTTATCTCCCTGAAAGATAGGCAATTTATATCTTCCATGCTTGGAATACCATTGGGATAACCCTGAATGTTAGAAAAATCGCAAGGGGCAAATATATCCATGATGTCGTGCTTGATCGGGCTAGTAAAAAGGAAATGGATATCAGATAGGGCTTCTTGTCTGAGATTAACAAGAAGTGTATGAGAAGAGAGTTTGTGTAATCGCACTCTGAGAGCCCTTTCAGGATCAAGAGCAGGATTAAACAAACTACTTGGATGTCTTCTAGTATACACTCTTGCAGAAGATAGATGAAGTGGAGTCGCCACCCGAACAAAAAGTATGATATGGAAAAACTCAAAAGGAAAGAGTTAAGGACGAGAGGAAAGAAACGAGACAAATGTTGGGATGACCAAGGACAGAAAAAACTCTATCCCCGGCAATGGCGCCAAAAAATGTTGTCGCATAAAGTGTCTAAGCACCGCGACAACGCTCAGACTGCGGGCTGTCACCCTGATCCCCGATCTCTCCGTTTAAGCCGTCTCCCTAGGCTAAGGGGGGTAGACCCTATGGGATAAAGGAAAACCAACTGGGAAGCAGCTGGCTTGGGAGACACAGCAAGGCAGTTAAGCGCTTGATTGAAGCTTAGCGACACTTAAAAATTAATTGGCTTTTGAATGCCTAAGATCAGTGCTTTATGGAGTTAATGATTAAATAATTGTTTATCAACTGCTGCAGAAATATGAAATTTGTAATTCCACGACTAACAATCATTTATCATCAAATAATCCAAGCAATGATTAATTTCACCAGATGCAAGATATTCAATAAATGCACAATGCTTTAACAATGTTCCAGCAATTAAATTTCTAAAGTTTAAATGCTTGAAACAATTACGAAATTTAAAAGCTAAGAATCCACAAAAAATGATTATGCTTGAAATTCCAGACTTAGAAAAATTTATCGTTTTTCAAGCACTCTTATAAAAATCTTTTCTTTCAAAGCTTAGCCTTAGCACAAAATATACCAAAATTATAAATGTGACAATTCTTAGGAAGATATGCTAAGACTAAGATCGGAATAATTTTTTTTTATTTTTTATGATTTTTTAATTTTTTTATATTTTTATGATTTATTAATTTTGATAATTTTAAAATTTTAAAATAAAATGAAAATCATAGAAAAATGAACATTGACAAAACCAAACAATAAAAATGAAACCATACGACTATAATAAAATAAAAACATAAGAAACCTAATCTAAAATAACTATCCTACAGCCAAGCCATAATATAGAAAATGTTAACGCATATGAAAAAGGGTTTTTGGCTTTTGGGTATTGTTTGCAGGTTTTGATGGAGAAGGGAAGAGCAGGACGGCGGCTTGATGGCGAAAGGAGCAGCTGAAGACTTCAACAGCTGAGAGGAGTTCTGGCAGGGATGATATACGCGGGCAGAGGGAGCGAACGGCTATGGAGGAATGGCAGGATCGAGCTGCGTAGGGACAGGATGATAGTCACAGAGGTGTCGTAAAGAGTAGTGGATGAGGGGACGCAAGACAGAAGATGAGCTTGAGCAAGAGGCAGGAGCAGGACGGCGGGTTAGATGCAGGTTTAGGAGCTGCATGGATGGAGAACGAATTTGCTGCGTGAGGGGTCGATGGAGCTCGGACCAGGTAGCACGCAGGTGAGGAAGGCTGCAGCGTAGGAAAGGTAACGCGTGGGTGTAGCTACGAGGAAGGGAAGGGAAGACACGTAGGGAGAAGCGTGAGAGGAAACGCTGAGGGGAGCTGTAGTAATGGACAACAAAAAGCAGGTGCAGACAGCAGATAGCAAGAAGATTCGTTGCAGGTTTGGAGGGACAGCGTGCAGAGGAATGGAAAGGCAGTCGACAAGAAAGGGATGCGATGGCACTGAACAACAACGAGGAAGAGCGTTTGCTAGATCAAAAACTTGGATGCGGGCAGGGAAAAGATGGCCTGCGGATTTATGGGAAGATGACAGTGTATGGAGCAGAAGGAAATGTTGACATGCTGAGAGGGGAGGCATAGAAATGGAGGATGATAAACGCAGGTCGAAAATGAAGCTTGCTGCGCACAGGTGAGAGTCTAGACAGCTCTCACCTTAAAAAAAAAAAATTCAATTTTTTTTTGCAAAATGAAACCCCAGCAGACAGATAGCTTGGACAAACCCTCAAATTTCTTCAGAAAATTTGAAAATCCATTGAAGAGTATCCCTGCAAAAATAACGATGAGGTTAGATCTTACCCTCCAAGGCCTAGATCTGGCTTCAGAACAAGACTACACCTTCAGATCTGCAACCTGTAAAAACACCCAGAAACAAAATATGCAAGAAACAAAACTAAAAACCCTAAAAGTAGCTAAATAATTACAATATTCACAGTTTAAAGGCTCTAAATAGCCAAATTTATCAGTTTGCCACAAAAATGTTTTCAAAATTTTAAGTTCAATATGAGGTGCTTCAGAAAACTCCTCATGCATTCACAAGAAAAATTTCTAATGACAAGCCCGGAATCAAAACTAGCTGGGCTCTTCAGAAAACACTTCTTGGGAGTTGGCTGGTTCAGCCAAGAACTTCCCCAAACGCCCGTTAATCCTCAAAATCAAGATTTGCCTGCACAGCTTAATTCAACCATTAACAAAGAGGGAGAAAACGACGATAAAATCCAAATCTAATGGAGATACCTGCCATCATATTTAGAAATTTAACTACCATTCAAACCCTAATGACTGAACAAGATACCTGTGTTTAAAATCACTCTTCATCAAGCTATCATCAATGGCTGAAATTAAATTTATGTAGAAAAATAAAACATCTTACAGCATTTCCAGAAGAGTAACACCAGCAAGATTTCAACCCCAAAGTCTTTCTTTATTGCACATGAAAAACGATTACAAGAGAGCTTTCTTTAGCACAAGACTCATAGATCGAATGATCTCAAATGACCCCTGACACCCTATTTAAAGCTAAATTTTCCAACGGCTAGTTCGAGTGATCCATGTCAAGGTAATCTCAATCGTCGATGAGGATCAAAATCTCTTTTAATCTCATCCATCAAAATTTTAAATGTTGAGGAAATTTCACATTTTTTAAATTAAATGCATTTTAAAATATTAAAAAATTAAAATTTTGCATTTATTTCCTCAAAACTTTGACTTATTGTTATTTTATTATTTTTATTTTTATTTATTTTCATTTTTGGACCCTCGAACCTAGCCTTTGGGAATTTTACATAGGACCTAGTACCTATGAGGGGATAAATTATTTTCTAACCCTCAAGACATTTTACATCACGATTTTTACATTTTTACATCTCAAGGGGAAAACCCATTTGACATAGACCCTCATAGACTACCCAGTTCTGCGACACAAATATAATCTAGCAGATCAAACAATTTGTAATAAAATAGCCTAACCAAATAGTTAGGACTATTCCCAAATCACTCGACTTAGCACACTAGGACTCCCCTAAGATTCTAATGACAAAATCCATTCTGGATTTGGGGTTAGGCTGAAGAAAAACTCTGCCGATCATGGATCGGTGAGACAAAAAAACCTTTCGGAATGTAGATTATCACTAGAAAATCAGGTTTACCTAGGCAATTACACGCATGACACAGATTTGCTAAGATTATTTACAATTTACACATGCTGACTGGGTTTACAAAATAACATGATTAGGCTGATGATGATAGTCGAACGGCATAGACACATTGATCAGGCGCTGTCCCTTTTAAAAAAAAGGGGGTGTACTTCTATGGGTAGTTGACACATAATGGTCAACAGAGACACATGAGAAGAAGTCTCATGTATGCAGGTTGAAGAAAGCCTTGTATGGGCTAAAACAGGCAACTAGAGCATGGTATGGTCGAATCGATAGCTACTTGCATGAGAAGGGATTTGACAAGAGTGACACAAATCCAAATCTCTAATATTTGGTTGTAGAGAATGAGTTGTTAATCTTAGTATTGTATGTAGATGATCTCTTTTTAACAAGATCATCCAGGCTCATCGGGGATTGCAAGAAGAATCTAGCCACAAAATTCGATATGAAGGATTTGGGATGAATGCATTATTTCCTAAGGTTGGAAGTTTGGTAGCAAAAGGGAGAGATCTTCCTTGGGCAAGGGAGATATGCTACAAAAATCTTGAAGAGATTCAGGATGGAGGATTGTAGACCCATGGCTGCTCAAATGATCACCAACTAGAAGAATATTGATGCATCAGAAGACAAGGATGTTGATCCCAGCTTATACAGACAGTTCATAGGATCCTTGATGTATCTAGTCAATACCAAGCCAGACATTTGCTACGCTGTCAACACCCTCAGTCAGTTCATGGTGGAACCAAAGAGGGCGCACTGGGCATCAACCAAACATGTTCTGAGGTATTTACAGGGAACAATCGCTTATGGAATCTTGTACACCAGGAGTAAGGATGTCAGATTGAGTGGATTTACTGATGCAAATTGGGCAGGAAGTTCAGTGGATCGGAAATTTACCTCTGGTACTGTTTCAACATTGGATCAAGAATGACCTCCTGGTGCAGTAGGAAACAGAAGTCCGTGGCTCTGAGCTCATATGAGGCAGAATATATGGCGGCAAGCAAAGCTTCGTGTGAGGCCATATGGCTTAGAAAATTTCTTGTGAACCTATTCAGAAAGAATATGGAGGCGACTAGGATCATGTGCGATAATCAGAGTTGCATCAAGCTCTCTGAGAATCCAGTGTTTCATGATAGGTCGAAGCATATTGATATCTGATGTCACTTTGTCAGGGACTGTGTCCAGCGAGGAGTTGTATAGTTGAGCTACACTCCTACTAGAGAACAGGTGGCGGACATCCTCACCAAGGCCCTTGGAAGGACAAAGTTTGACTAATTCAGGGAAAAGATAGGGATGGTAAACAACCCGTTCAGTAGCAAAAATGGGAGTGATAACATCAAGGATGCAAAAGGAGTTGCAATGCAGATCTAGTGTTGGGAGAAAGGACCAGCAGCAGCACGAATGCAGAGGGAGATGTCGTACAGATACAGCAGTGGCAATAGCAGAGCCATGGGAAGCAGTACAAGATGCAGTAGTGCAGAGGGCAGGGAGGCTTAGCATTAGCACAGGGACCGATGACAGATGATCAGGGTGATACTCAGTGAGGAGTATTACTAGAGCATAGTTCTCGTTAAGAGGGAGTGTTTATTTGGGGTAGCATCGGATGTGCTCTAGCCACGAAAATTGGTGGAGAGGCTAAAGCACATGATATATTCAATACCCAGAAACGGTTTGGGGAGATTCTAAACAGTTTGGGAGATATTAAAAAAATTAATATTTTTAATGGAGTCCCTAAGTCTAAACTTAGGGAAAATAAAATATTAATGTGAATTGATATAAATCTATGTTAGAAGGGTCTAAAAGTCATGGATCAAGCTAGAGCTAATCTTAGTCGTTGATTAGGGACTTAATCTCGGTCGTTGATTTGTCAACAAGAAAAGTATAAGAAGAGGCTTGAGGGTCACTTGGAAAATACATTGAGGGAGACCAGTCAGTTCAATTTCTGGAGCGGGGTTAGCTGAGAAATTCGAACTAGTGGTCTGGTGAGCAGTCAGGAGGCAGCAAGTACGGAATAGAGAGAAAGGATCAGCCACTGGAGATCAGCGCTAAGGCAGGAGAGGCAGACGCAGAGGCAGTGGAAGACTGTGCAGCTACTAGAGGGCTTGCGTGGGTGACGCAGAGAGGCCCAGGGCTAACGCAGTCAAGCAGGGGCTGACGCAGAGTGTCTGGGAGCCATGCAGAGGTCAGCCAAGCTGATGCTAGGACTAGGAGAAGTGCTGGAGAATTTTTGTCTCTATGGGTAAGCGAGTTTGGCACTCTGATGTACTGAAGAATTGCTGAATAATAAAATCCTCCCTTGCTGCACCGGTTTTCCCACATTGGGTTTTTCCAGGGACTATTGTCCAAAATATCTATGTCAATGTGTTGATTCTTGTACATGTGTTTGTTTTTTATTACAGTGTGATATCTGCAACAAAATTTATTTTAATGTTTATTGAAAGAATATCATAAATAACTTATTGAAGAATAAGTAGGAAAAGTAAACAAGATGTTACAGTGATAGAATTTTCACATCTATGAAGACACCAAGTTGTTCATAGACAAGGATATCAAGATGAAATGGCCGCGGCATCGTAGAGAGAAGTACCATCAGTAGCAGTAGAGAGTAGCAGACCTACACACGACCAAAGCAGAAGGAAGGTTGTTGACAACACAGAGGCGGAGCAAAGTTGCAAGTTCAAAGCAGATCCACTTTTGATGAAAACAGCTTTGGAGATTGAGGCCAAGAGGCGACAATGCGACAAGAGGATCGCACAAAGAGGATGGAAGAAACAAAGGAGTTGCAGGAGTTGAAGCAGTGAATCAGGGTAGAACAGGAACTAAGCAACGGAGAGAAGGAAGCGTAGCAGGAACATGTACAGTAGGAGGCGCAACATGCACAGACTGATGAAACTATGCCTATATAGGTTATAGACCCATCCCAGTAGCTGGCACAGAGCAGACAGGGTGAGCAATGTTGTCGATCGCATGCACGGGTGTTCAGGAGCATGGATGTCATGGTGCACGCGCATGCAATCCCATCTATTGGCACACTCACCGAGGCAAAGACCAAGAACCAAGTTCGACTAGAGCTGGACATGTACTTTGACGAATTGATGCACATAGCCACCAGCACACACTTGGAGATCAGCACAGGCACTATGCATCAGTATGTCACTGGTCCGACTACACTCAAGACTATGATGCCCATGTTATCAGACAAGTTGGACGGAGGAGCCAAATCAGTGTACCCGGATGCAACGGAGGCAAGAGTTCGCTTCTAGAAGGATGTCACCACAAAGTACACAGACTACCTAGCTTGGCATCGGTTCACCACCATCGATCATCGCAAGGATGTCAAAGAGTTGGTCTTCCCACAATTGTCCGAATCATAGCTATGTCTTGCATGGCTTACTCAAGCCTATTTTGTCTCACATGGGTACATGTGCAGATTGTAATGTAACATCTTGTAAAAGTGAAAGAACAAGTGTCGATAGTAGAATGTAACAGTCATGTAGTAGTTGAAGAGTCATGAGGGTAGGTGAAGAGTCACAAAGGGGATGTCAAGGGTCACCCCGCCCTTTGCTATTTATAGAACCTCATAACTCATTATAGAGGCTTTTGGGAGCCAAGCTTCCTATAGGTGTATCTTAGAGAAAGCTTGGAGTGTATTGTAATGAGCCTTGGCTTCTCCACAGTGCAAAGCTAGTATATCTCTTTGGAGGAGCAGGCGGTAGTGACTGTAACGTTCTGTTGTCGGGACTAGTAGTTGGACATGGTTGTATGTATGATTGGAACTTTCACTTTCTTAATATAACAGAGCCAACACGTTTCATGCATATGTTGTTATTGTATTTCAGCTATCTTGGTTACTCTAATGATATATGTAGTTGTTTGCTTATGCATGTATGTATGGACTTTTTCTATATATGTATGTATGAATTTTATTGAGATGTGATGTTTGTTTAGCCATCACTTTGGATCGTTGGCTAACCTGCCTTCCAGCCTGTGATGTATCTTTTCTTGTGTGTTCCCTTTCAAGTTGCGTGTTTCCAGAGGTTTCTAAGGGGCGCACTCATTCCCTATTCCGTGTGTTATAACCCTTCATACATCTTCCTTAGCTTGTTGCACTGGTCACACCCTTGCCACCAACAAGGACATCCTACTTACCTCTCCGGGCAACCCGCGGATCAAGGCAATACTATATGACTCACTGCTGGGACTCCTACACCAAACGATCTGAGGTCAAGTTGGGACTTCTTACCAGGGAGATCCCCTGACATGCTGGCGGGTCCAGCACCATCAACATGTTCCTAAGTCTAAACTTAGGAAAATAAAAATATTAATGTGTATTAATGAAAATATGGGTGAGAAACTCTTAAGAGACGAAGATCAAGTCTAATTTAATCTTAGTCGTTGATTAGAGACGTAATCTCGGTTGTTGATTCATGAACAAGAAAAGTATAAGAGGAGGCTTGAGGGTTAGTTGGAGACATACCGGGTGAGCATATTAATCAGTCAGCGCAATTTTCTGGGGCATGGTTTGCTGAGAGAATCGAACCAGTGATAAGTTGCAGTGAGAGGGACAGAAGTAGAGATTTGGATCGGAAAGTAAGTTTCGAGCCAAAGAGTATGTGGCAGAGAGGCAGCATGAGCAACAGGAAGACAGCGTAGAGGCCTACGCAGCCCAAGAGGTGCTCACATAGTGGTAGTGCAGAGTGTCTGTCTATAGTCCGAGATTTTGTTGGGGAAGCAAAGTTCTGAGTTGGGAGGGCTGAACGACAGTCTTCATCCAGTAGATCGATCCAACAATTGGGGTGACACAGTCCTCTAGAGGTAGGACGCAAGCCCACGCAGTGATTGTGTAGGGACTACGTAGTATTTGCTGGGAGGGTGCCAAATCGCTCATCGGATCAGTCAGGGCTTGGGGACGAGGTAAACCCTCATATGTATTTCTTGCTGCCATGATTTCTCTGTAAGGTTTGCCGGTGTGAGAGGCAACTTGTTGTACTTAGATTTTGCTTGCTTAATAATATAAAACCCTCTATCTGCTGCACCGGTTTTCCCAAGTTGGGTTTTTCCGGGGACGTGTTGTCCAAAAATAATGGTGTCCCTTGTGTGTGTGTCTCAATTATTGCTTCAGTTTATGATCTATATATCAGTATAGATTGCAGTAGTGTTTACATCAATGTTTATGTAATTAAATAACTTGTTGAATGAAATAACAAGTAGGAGATGTTAAACCAGTCACTGCAATAGGATTTTTGTTTCTAGATTTAGAAATTTTCACATGGTATTAGAGCGATTGCAGATCAAAGGACACTAAAGCCATCAGCTGAGAAGATCCAGCAGATCTGTTGCAAAGAGGCAGCTGTCCCGAGTGACAACGTTGTTCCAGAGCCAAAGAAGCAACTAAAGGGGTGACACAGTGTAGGAGGAGTGATGCAGAAGCTCACGCAGTACCTGCGTCAGCTTTCTGAGCCAGGAGGAGGTGACGCAGTAGCCGAGAGGAGCCCATGCAGTGACTGCGTCAGCTCTCTGGGCCAATGCAGAGACTAAGGGGTAGATCGGGCTCACGCAGAGCCACGTCAGCTTTTTGGACCGAGAAGCAGTGACGCAGTGGCCGGAAGAAGATGATCTAGCTCACATAGTGACTGCGCAGAGCCTGAGGGGCTCAGATCCGTCAGTTGTCAAGGCAGTAGGAGCAGTGTAGATCAGATCTGTGGTGTTGGTGGGACGTTGTTGCTGTTGTTGCAAAACAATGTCTGAGGAGACGGAACTGAGGTAGAGGGAGTCACTGCCTTAATAGATTTCTTGCCAAAGAAATCTAGATCTGAGTTGCTGAGCAACAGCAAAGGAGGATTGAAGAGGGGTGATTCGGCAGTATTTGGCAGAAGGATTTCCATGAAGGAAATCAGGACTCAGAGGGAGCTTGTTCCTTAGAGGATTTCTAGTGCCAAAGAAATCTAGATCCAAGTTTTGCTGGGGCAGCAGTGAAAGAGGGAGAAGAGAACCTGTTTGACACTCATTTGAGCAGAGATGGCAGTTAATGGACTGAGGGATCAAGACAGGTTGGATGGAGCATCCAACTTTGTCATCTAGAAGGCCAGGATCCTGGCAGTTTTGGACAAAAATTGCATCAAGGATTATGCCTTGAAGGCGGTTGTTGTTCCAGTTGATGCTGATCCTCTTAAGAAGTATGAGGAAGCTCAAGCAAAAGCGAAGTGCATGATCTTGGACGGGGTCAAGGATCATGTGGTCCCACATATTGCTGAAAAGGACACAGCAAGGGAAATGTGGGAGGCCTTGACCACTTTGTATGAGGGAACTTCCGTTCAATGGAAGATGTTGCTTGAGAGCAAGCTAAGATAGTATTAGATACAAAAGGGAGAAGAAATCGATCCCTTCCTTCTCAGGTTGCAAGGGATCCAAGACCAGCTAACTTCTGTAGGGTCTACACCAGATCCTGAATTCATGGTCAAGACTGCCCTGAATGTAGTCACTGAAGACTGGGAAACCTTTGTCCAGAGCATCTTGGGCAGGGCTTCTCTCCACAGTTGGGAGGAGATGTGGGCAACTCTTCGATGGGAAGATATCCAGTGGTTGACCAATGAAGGAAGCAGTGGAAAAGGGATCAAAGCCAAGAAGGAGGAAGAGGAGGATGCAGCTCTCGCATCAACAGGAAAACAAGGGCAGCAGAAGAGGAAAAATAAAGACATATCCAAAGTCAGATGCTTCAGATGTGGTGAACTCGGTCATTTTTCCACTCAGTGTCCTCAGAATAAGGGCAAAGAAGAGAAGTCTAACTCAAAGGCTGCTCCAGCACAAGCTAACAAAGAGGGCGATGATGATGATTGCATCATGAGTGCTCATGCACCTCTAGAGAAGAGGTGGGGCGATATTGAGCTATAGTCGAGAGGACTATAGTAAAGGGGTAGGATCCTTGAGGTGCCCAAACTCTTGGATCACATACGACTACGGGAGCCCTTAATGACAGTAGCCAAATGACGGGAGTCAGTTGGTGTGAGCGATGATGGAGCAACAGTGGTAGAGCTAGAGTGCCAAAGTTTGAAGCAGCGCAGTGGAGTGTCGCAACAATGCGGGAGGCATAGAGCAAATACAACAGCAGCGCAGTAGCATTAGAGGGTCAACAAAGATTAGTCGCAAAGGTAGCTTCAACATCACAAGGTATCCAGATGGACCACATGTTAGTTTTTTCTGGGTGGCTTTTTCAGTTGCTTACTTCTCAGCAACTGAGTTTGCAGTGCAGCAGCTGGTAGTGTTAGTGGCAGTGCTATGGGCAACATGATGCAGCGTATTAAGAGGGAGATGTAGCACAGATGTTGTTGATTTGTGGTAGCATTAGATGTGCTCTAGCCATGAAAATTGGTGGAGAGGTTAAAGCACATGAGATCGTCAAAACCTAGAAATCGTTTGGAGAAATTCTACCCGGATAAGGAGATATTAAAAAAATTAATATTTTTAATGGGGTCCTAAGTATACACTGAGGAAAATCAAAATATTAATGTGTATTAATATAATTTTGGGTTAGAAGGTTCCAAGAGACGAGGATCAAGCCAAATCTAATCTGAGCCGTTGATTAGGGACTTAATCTCTGCCGTTGAAGACTCAACAGGAAAAGTATAAGAAGAGGCTTGAGGGTCAGTTGGAGATACACCATATTGATCAGTCAGTTCGATTTTCTGGAGCAGGGTTTGCTGAGAGAATCGAACTAGTGATTTGTTGCAGTGAGGGGCAGTTCGGCACGAGGCCGAGAATACATAGCAGAGAGGCAGAGGCAGTCCCAAAGAGAGCGCAGAGCCTGGGAAGACTGACGCAGAGGCTGAGGAGGCCAATGTGGGTGATGCAAAGGGCTAGAGGGTTGACATAGAGAGCCAAGAGGCTAACACAAAGGCATCAGTAGCTGCGCAGAGGCTATTAGAGCTGACATAGGGCCAAGAGGCAGTGCTAGAGATTTTTCGTGGGGAAGACTAGAGTTGGAAAGGGTGATGCAAAGCAGTGGAGAATCTTGGAGCAGCTTTCGTTGTCGAGCTAAGGAGCTGTCGTAGTTGTTGTGGGATAGATCATTCGGTGACTAGCCAGAATATCTGTCTCCGAGGAGAGGTATTGCTGTCGACATCATTTTCTGTTGGGTGATCCCTTTCTAGCACCCTAGTTGTATTCAGAAACTGCATAATAATAAAACCCTCATATCTGCTGCACCATTTTCCCACATTGGGTTTTTTCGGGGACGATTGTCCAAAAATAACGGTGTTCCTTGTGTGATTGGCTCAATTATTTCAGTTGTTGATCTGTATACGTGTTGAGGCTGCATTTGTCTTTATTTCAGTATTTATATTTATAAATAACTTGTTAACGGAAAGAACAAGTAGGAGATAATAAACCAGATAACGCAGTAGGAATTTTTGACGTGTCAGACTTAGAAATTTCAACATGGTATCAGAGCATTGCATATCACAGGAGGACTGAAGGCACCAGCAGAAATCTGAAATTTGCAGCAATAGCAGTTGTCTCAAGAGACATTGTTATTCCAAAGAAGAAGCAGCTAGAGAAGAAGTGACATAGAGCCTGCTTCAGCATTTCGAGCCAGGAGGAGGGTCAGCGCAAAGGCAGAGAGGGGAAGATCAGACCGACACAGTGCCTTGTCATCTTTCTCAGCCAAGAAGGATTGACGCTGTGGCCACGAGGTGCAAATTAAGCCATTTCCAGGATTACCCAGAGCCTGAAAGGCTCAGTTTCTTCGGTTGCTAGGGTTTGGGGAGTTGTGGGCAGATTGGGATTCGAGGAGTTGGTGGGACGTTGTTTCTATGGAAGCAGAACAATGTCTAAGGAGACATAACCAAGGTAGAGGGAGTCACTACCTTGATGGATTTCTGGCCAAGAAATCCAGATCCAAGTTGCAGTTGCAAGGAGGATTGGAGAGGAGTGGTTCGACAATTGGCTAGAGGATTTCTAGGAGGGAAATCAAGACTTAGAGGGAGATTTCTAGGAGGGAAGTCGAAACTCAAAGGGAGTCCAGAAGAGGAGTTGAAATGGCAGTGAACGGACTAAGGGATTAGGACAGGTTGGACGGGGCTTCCAACTTTGTCATCTGGAAGGCCAGGATCCTAGCAGTCTTGGATCGACATCGCATCAAGGACTTTGCCTTGAGAACCGTGGCTATCCCAGTTGACCCAGCTGAGAACGAGAAGTATGAGGATGCAATGGCGAGGGTGAAGTGCATGATCCTAGACGGGGTCAAAGATCATGTCATACCACATATTGCTGAAAAGAACACAGCAAAGGAGATGTGGGATACTTTGACAACCTTGTATCAAGGCACTTCCGTGTAGCGGAAGATGCTATTGGAGAATCAGTTGTGGTTGTATCAGATGCAGAAGGGAGAGAAAATAGATCCATTCCTTCTTAGGTTGCAAGAGATTCGCCACCAGCTTAATTTTGTGGGGTCTACACCGGATCTAGAATTTATGATCAGGATTGCCCTGAATGCAGTCTCTTAGGAGTGGGAGACATTTTTCCAAAGCATTTTGGGCAGGGCTACTCTTCCTGGTTGGGAGGAGATGTGGGCAGCTCTTCGCCAGGAAGAGATCAGGAGGATGACCAAGGTGGGGAGTAGTGGCAAGGGAGGTCGAATCAAGAAAGAGGAGGAGGATGCGGCTCTAGCATCTATGGGACAGCAAGGGAAGAGGAAGAAGAAGGACATCTCCAAGGTTAAGTGCTTCCATTGTGGGGAGCTAGGACATTATGCATCCCAGTGTCCCAGGAAGAAAAGCAAGGGAGAGGCTTCCGATTCAAAGGCAGATCCAGCTAAGGTGGAGAAAGAGGTCGAGACTGATGACAATTGTGCCATGAGTGCTCATGCACCTCTAAAGAAGAGGTGGGGAGACATCGAGTTGTAGTCAGGAGGACTACATACTAGGGGCAGGATCCTTGAGATGCCCAAACACTTGAATCATATCCGGCTACAGGAGCCCTTAACAAGAGTAGAAGGATGACAGGGCTCAGGTGGAGAAAAGTGTAGTGGAGCAGCAAGGCAGTGCTTGGGTGCAACAATCTGAGGTAGTGCAGTGGAGGTTGTTGCAGTGCGATAGGCACAAAGGTGTATGCAGCAGTGTAGTGGCAGCAGAGGGAGCACAGGGTAGCAACAGAGGCAGCTTCATTTTCACGAGGTTTCCAAACTGACTAGGATATCAATATTTGGGAGAAGTTAGTTACCTACTTTTCGGTAACTGAGTTGCAGTGCAGTAGTTAGCAACTTAGCAATGGCAGTGCTAGGGGTAGCATGGGTAGCATATTGAGAGGGAGTTGTAGCACAGATGTAGCAGTGGCAGTGGCAGTGGCAATGTCATGAGCAGCAGTATAGGAAGCAACATTGCAGATGATGTGAGGCAACAGGCCAAGCATCAGCACAGGTACCGATGTGGAGGATCAGTGTGATATTTCCATGTTGAAGCATTACTAGAGCACATTCCTCGCTAAGAGGGAGTGTTGATTTTTGGTAGCATAAGATGTTCTCTAGCCATGAAAATTGGTGGAGAGGCTAAAGCACATGAGATTTCCAAAACCTAGAAATTATTTGGATAAATTCTACTCGAACAAGGAGATATTAAAATAATTATTATTTTTAATGGGGTCCTAAGTATAAACTTAAGAAAATTAAAATATTAATGTGTATTAATATAATTTTGGTTTAGAAGGTTCCAAGAGATGAGGATCAAGCCAAATCTAATCTTAGTCGTTGATTAGGGACTTAATCTTAGCCATTGAAGATTGAATAGGAAAAGTATGTAAGGGCTGAAAATAGATGCTAAGAAAAACAATCAGGGATTTATCAACAGTAAACAATTTCTTGAAATTTGACAAAATCAATTAACAGAACTGCTGAGGTACCTACCTGTGCCGCTGCGGTTGAATAAGCTGTGTCCCTGCCGTTGAAGATGCCTCCAGCTGCGCTGCTACAGTTACCAAATGACCGAATCCACCCAGCCAAACTGAGTAGAACCTGGCTGCTCAATCCAGTAAGCTTCTTAACAGAAGCCGACTGTTCCCCCGTGCCCAGAACCTCAGAACAACTCAAGTTCTTCCTGTGGGTAATTTCCTCAGATGATGTTCCTCCTTCAGATTTTCTTCCCCTGTTCTTTCCCTTCCTTCCGTCCCCCCTCCGTAACCTTCTGCTCGGTGGTTTTATCAGGTTTCTTGGCGGTGGCCGCCCTTCCATCAGCAGCCCACCGCTTAATCTGCGGGTGACACCTTCCATGTCCCGCCTCCTCTATCACTGGTATGGTCACGTATATAAGTATTTCAAATTTAATTAAGGATATCACTTTATGAATTATTAAAATATTATTAAGATTATGACTTTATATTAATTTCTTTTATATATATATATACCTGTATTTTAAATCATTTTATTAATTAATATAACTTATTTTTATTAAGTGATAGGTCGTTACATACACTCCCCCTTTAGAAAACTTCGTCCCGAAGTTAGGGTCTTATCTTATCTGATTACTTATGATAGCAATTAGTACATTCTTCTTAGGATTGTAAACCGAGGTTTAAAATTCTTATTTTAGTATAAGGAGACTATAAAATTAGTGTTTTAGGTTTATGATTTTAATGGTCATGCCTTGCCCTATCCAGGTTCCCAAGCTATTCTAAAATCATCCTATCCTTCCTAATCTCTTCCGCTCCCATCCTATCCGTCCTCTACTGGAGTATGCCATGGCGTCAGTTTTGCTGACCTAACCATTCATAAACTCTAAGGTGACAGTGTCGGTTATACCGACCTGATTCCCAGTAGGCATCTGGCAGTCATCATCACATGTCTAGGGGAGCGTGATTCGCATAGTCCTTCCATGACTCCGGGGTTCGGAGGATAAATGGTGGGCAACACCTCCACCCCTCCCAGTATAATTAAGGCTAATACCCTATCATAGAATCACTTTGAGCTTTAATTGTTCTGAAGTTCTGTCATTACGTGGTCATTCTGGTAACTGTTTATTATCTGCAATCATACATTTATCCATGCATTCGTAAAATGTGCATCAGCATATTCAAAATAACTCATGTATTATTCACATATGTCGACTACAGTATAACATATTTTGCCATATTCTATGCATGTCATTTGACTTTCATTTAAAATGTAATTATTCCCTGATTTCTATTCCATTGATCATATTGATATGTATAATTAAAACAGGTTTATAATATCTTAATTCCTATCAGAAGTAAAATCATTTAACTGTCTTAAACTTTACTTTGAAAACTATAATTTAGTAAGATCAACAACATATATCGTTTTAGTATCCATGTACCAGCAGAATTTAAACATATATTATGTCACAAAATTTCACGTTTATATATAATCATTCAAAATGGTTCTGAGTCTCTGATTTGCAGTGAAGTAAATATATACTAAACATAGTTTAAAGTTCTTCAAAATTGACATAGATTAGGGTATCTTTGACATATGTCCTCTGTATCTTCCCAAGTAGCTGATCCAGGACTATACTTGTCCCATTGGACCTTAACTTGGTCCACCAGGTGATTCCTGAATTGTCGAACCCTACGTTCCAGTATACGTAATGGTTCGACCGATACGACTCCCTCGTCTGATACCTGCAATTCCTTCCATTGAAGGTTATGAGATTGATCAGCTATATAATGTCTTAATACAGATACATGAAATACATTATGAATTCTATGTAGGTGAGGTGGCAGGGCAAGACGATAGGCAACAGGTCCAACTCTTTCCACGACTTTAAATGGTCCAATAAACCAGGGTGACAACTTTGTCCCTTTTCCGAATCGAATAGTACTTTTATTTGTTTTAATGCGGATGAAAACTTGATCCCCTACTTCATACTTCCTATCAATTCTGTGAGCATCAGCGTAACTCTTTTGTCTATCCTGTGCTTCCTTTAATCGTTGTCTAATTTGTCTCACCTGCTCTTCCATTTCATGGACTAATTCTAGTCCTATAATCACTCGATCTTCTAACCCGTCCCAACTTAATGGTGTTCTGCAAGGTCTGTCGTATAATGCTTCAAATGGAGGCATTCCAATCGAACTGTGGTAACTGTTATTTTATGCGAATTCTACTAAGGGTAAATACTTTTCCCAGTGTGATTGTTGATCCATAACATACATTCTCAACATGTCTTCAAGTATTTGATTTACTCTTTCTGTTTGTCCATCAGTCTCAGGATGGTAAGCAGTGCTTAAATTTAGTTGATTTCCTAAGGCTATCTGCATGCAAGTCCAGAATCTAAGTAGTGAATGTATTTTACAAGCTCCATAAACCTTATCTCGTACTCTTCCACTGTTTTATTACCTTGAACTAAGGTATGGAAGGCTCTGGCTTGCTATTGTTGAAAGTATCGAGGTAAATACTTTGCGCGGAATCTTTCCTCAAATAGCTCCGAAGGGACATTATCCGATGTAAGGTGCAGTTTCTTTTCCAGATTTCCCCACCAAATCAAGGCACTTTCCTTTAATTGAAATACAACAATTTTTGTTTTTGCCAAAGAAGAATATTCTCTTAATCTAAAGCATCTGTTCATTTGTTAAGTTATGGTATGTTCTATGCTTATAACAGTTTACTTCTTTTTCTTATTATATTCCACCGATTAGCAATCACATGTACATAAAGTAAAGTGCAGATAGAACATTAAACGATCGACAGAAAACAAGCCAAGACAAGAGACACAAGATGTGGTGGCTAGCCAGGGACAAACCCCACAATGTGTGGGGAAACCCTTTGATCAAATCTTCTTTTATCTTCAATAATTCAGCAGAAAGAAATAGTACAATAAATCTGATTCATATCAGCAGTAGCAAACCCTAGATCAGCAGCATCAGCATTAGCGGCTTCATTATCAAACTAGGGCAGACCATATCTCACAAACCGATCGTCGGATTGACTTCATTCCACCACCAAAAGTTTCGGTTTCCAGAGGAGGTTCAGATGAACCTACAGCGCAGTTCAGATGAGGAGATCTTCTAGGCCACGCAAGTCAATCTTTACTTCTGCAGTTGTAGCTTCAGTTTCAGTAGTTTCCGGCTTCAAACTAGGGCAGTCAATATCTTGCAAACCGTTCGTCGGATTGACTTCATTCCACCACCAAAAGTTGCGGCTTTCAAAGGAGGTTCAGATGAACCTACAACGCAGTTCCAAAGAGGAGATCTTCTAGGCCATGCAAGTCAATCTTTACTTCTGCAGTTGCAGCTTCAAATTCAACAGCTTCCGGCTTCACATGTGTGAGAGAGAGAGACCCATTTCAGCGCAGTAGAGAAGAGACTCATATCTGCGCAGTAGAGAGAGAGAGATGTGATGAGATGAGTGAGTCCAAATGAGGAAAAGTCCTCTTATATTTATACACAACGTTGGTGGGTGAATAGATGCGACTGTTGGGCTTCTGAGCCTACATGAGTTGTAGGTCGGCTTGATAATAATTCCATAATCAAAATAAATTCATATCTCCATGAATACTTATCGGAATCGGATGATCTTTATATCAATCTTACACCTCTCGACGAGAGGAATCTAATAAAAATATTATCAGCCATGAATAAGATGACCCACATGAAGTTTTGCCCTAGTTGCCAATTTTAACACTCCCTCTCAACCATGGAGAACTTCATCTGCAATCTGTCTATCGGTCATTACTATTCATCCATCAAATGCACTGCCCTGTATAGCCTGACCCTTGCCCTGCTCTGCTCTATTCTGCTTGTTCTGCTTTGTCTTGATCTGCCCTGCACTGGTCTGTACTGTTTTGCTCTGTTCTACTCTGCTCTTGTATTGTTCTGTTCTGCTCTACTTTTGTCCGAATTATGAAGAAGAAGAAATGATCGAGGATGTATCATACTGACTCAAAGTCAGTCTCAGAGTATGTACCACTGGTCCCAGACCAGTCTCAACCAACCCAAAGTCAGCGTCATAGTGAGTACAACTCCAATGGTCCCAGACCAATATCATCCTCCACTGACTCAAAGTCAGTCTCAGAGTATGTACCACTAATCCCAGACTAGTCTCAACCGACCCGAAGTCAGCGTCATAGTATGGTACAACTCCTACCACTGGTCCCAGACCAGTATCATTGATCCCAGATCAATGGATGTCATCCTAGTGTAGGGAGTACGGTAGTTACAACGATGCGTCCATCGGTACTACTATGGTCCCTAACTTCATTTCCCTGCTCATTGATCAGATGAGAGGTACTTCCCATGAGTCCCAGACTGCATGGGTAGGATGCCTCGACAGGAGAACTAATCAATCCTATCGTCACAGGCGAACACATCAATCCTGCTACAATTGCCATGGAGAACACATCAATCCAGGCCTCACAGGAGAACACATTAATCCTGCTACAATCGCCGTGGAGAACACATCAATCCAGGCTGCCATGGAGAACACATCAATCCAGGCCTCACAGGAGAACTAATCATCCTGCTACACAGGAGAGCGAATCATCCTGTTCCACAAGAGAGTGAATCATCTTGTCCCACAAGAGAGTGAATCATCTTGTTCCAGTGTGCACCACCAGGGGAGGGTGAGTCACCCTGTGGTCATATGTTGCTCCAGTAGGAACCGCAAGCCCTCCGAGCTCCCAGAGCTCAATGTATGCAACATGCAGGACCCTTGTACAGAGGTTTCTTGCCGACTCCAAGTCGTTTGGGAAAATCACAGATTAGATCTTTCCTCGGGGCTTTGACAAGGTGTATCAACCTGTACATCATCTTAATGTGATGGAGCTTCCTTGCTCATCGACGTACCATATCCCAGATGATGTCTATCTGCTGGAGCAATTGACGAATACGGGATTCCTCAATAATCGAATCCCACCTCTGGTTGTTACAGAGAATCACAGTGGTATCCAATGTAAATCAAAACAGCTCACTGAAGAGCTTTCGCAACCAGACTACCTCACACGAGGTTATGCTAGCAAAAATATATCCTGCTTCGGCGGTGCTCAAAGCCACCGACTTCTGCTTCCTGCTCATCCAGGATATCGAAGCAGATCCCAAGGTGAAACAGTACCCGAAAGTGCTCTTATGGTCCACCATACTGTCTGCCCAATCAACATCAGTATATCCAAGTAGTCTCACATCTCCGACAGTGTATCTTAATCCATGAGAGATTGTGTCCTGAAGACATCTCAGAAGATTCCTGACATCAATCCAGTGAGGCTCAACCAAATATGAGCTCACAATGCTAACTGCAAAACATATGTTCGGACGGAGGTTCACCAAGAACATCAATGCAAATGAGTTTTTGAAACTCAGAGGCATTTCCCAAGTCTGGTCCGACATCACTACCATATAACTTCTAAAAGTTAAGATCCTCGAGGTAGTCACAGGCTTGCAGTCCATCATACCGAATCTTTCCAATATATTTACCACATATTTTCCTTGAGATAGGAAAATTTCCCTTGGCTTCTGCCACACTTCAAGTCCTTGGTCCTTCATTTCAAATTCAGAAGCCATCTCCCTCTTACATTTGTGAATGAGAGGGTTTGCACCTGTTAGAAAGAGGTCATCCACATACAACACCAGTATGAGAGGCTTGTCATCTTCAACCTTAAAGTAAAGGTTAGGATCAGCTTCACTCCTAGTGAATCCCAGCTTCATCAGGTAGCTATCGATCCTCTCATACCATGCTCGGGGTGCTTGCTTCAGCCCATAGAGAGCCTTCTTCAACCTGCATACATGAGATTTTCAATCATAAATCTCAAATCCTTCAGGTTGCTCCACATAGACCTCTTCTTTGATAGAACCATGCAAGAACGCGGTCTTAACATCCATCTGATGTAGGTTCCATCCTTGTGAAGCCACAAGGGCTATGATCAAGCGGATGGTCGTATATCTGGCAACAGGTGCAAATATCATAGTCTATACCTCCCTTCTGGGATAAACCACGAGCAACAAAATGAACCTTATACTTTTCCATACTTCCATTTGCTGCATGCTTTATCTTGTAAAGCCATTTTGAAGTAACAATTGTCTTGTCCAGGGTCTCGGAACTACTTCCCAGACATCATTCTCCATAATAGACTCATATTCTATGGTCATAGCATCCTTCCATAGTTAATGCTTGATGACATCTGAGAATGATGAAGGTTCATTTTGTATGATCGTGCTCATGATGGTCAGGTATCCTTGATCCCTGCTAAGTTTCTTACTTTGATGGAAGGTTCCTCAGGGTGCAGCATGTCCTTCAGCATCATCAAGTATCCCCCTAAGCCATGAAGGCCTCTTCCTAGAAGAGGAAGGCTCATGTGGATGAGGATCAATCGGATCCATGGGTTCTTCTACATCAGGCATTGATTCATCATCCTTTTCTTTCGGTTCCCTGGTGTCAGCTTCTTGAGAGCTCCTCAAAGTCGGAAGATTGATCACCTTGCTGAGAGCCATATCTTCGTCAAAGGTGACATCATGACTAATTATGACTTCCCTTTGACCGGCTACATAGATTCTATAGCCTTTAGTATTTTCACCATAGCCCACGAAAATTCCCTTCTTTCCAGATGCTCCCAATTTATTTCTTTTCTCTTTCGGCACATGAAAGTATACAGGGCTTCCAAAAATTTTTAAATGAGAAACATCAGGTTTCTTACCGGTGAATTTTTCTTCAGGAGTCTTGGAACCCAATGCTTGATGAGGGCATCGATTTTGTACATATACGGAAGTGTTTGCAGTTTCAGCCCATAGAAACTTTGGAAGTCTTTGATCATGTAGCATGGCCCGGACAGCTTCCATCATCGTGTGGTTCTTCCTTCCCACCACACCATTCTGCTCAGGAGTATGTGGTGTAGTAGTCTCCCTCTTAATGCCAACCTCAGGTGTGCCTGAGTAAACCAATTGTAATATATCGGAGGTCTTGCTTTGGCTTGAGGGGAATGGTCCCCTTAGGCACATCCCGGACATACACCTTCTTTCTCTACTTGGAATTCGGGCATCTCTGTTACCATCTGTCTTACATCGGGTAGAGCTTTGTAATGAAGGTGGGCAAACCTCTGATGCCAAAGTTCGGACTAAAGAGATGTGTCACAAGACATGACACCTAGCGGACTTCCATCGACCTGATATAATGAATCAACACTAAACCCAAGAGTAAAGGCATCTTTAACATTATTTTTCCATATACATACCTTGCCATTGCTGAAGGTTACCTTGAAGCCTCTGTCTTCCATTGCCAAGATGGACACCAGGTTCCTTTTGAGGTCAGGTGCATTTAATACATCCTAGAATTTCTAGCCTTCTTGAATGCTTGTCCTCTTCCTTGATTCCCAGCTCTCCTCTTACCTTTGCTGTTGAATTTGTCATTCCTTTGATTGCCATCAGAGGGATTTCGAGTTGCACCACTGCATACTGTACCATGCTTCTCTAATCATGATTATCATCATGCTGCCCATGTCCATGATTTCATTCATCATGATGCTCATGATCTCATACATAGTGACTTGCTTTATCGCAAATGTAACATCGTCATTTTCTTCTAGCCTTAGGTCCAGCCTTTCCTTTTGATTTAGTCTCGGAATTATTTCTTTTCTTTGCATGAGAAGAAAAGGCAGCAGGGGGACCTTTAGGCATGGGCATTTCCTGCTCTTCTACCCTTGTTTGTTCTTGAATGCATCTAGCCATTAATTCCTCGAAACCAAGAATTACATTATAGTTCAAAAGAGTAGTCCAGAACACATACCATTCAAATGGAAATCCTCCAAGAGTTGTGAGTGCCATTTCTCTGTCAGTAATAGTTTCCCCAGTAGATAGGAGATCGTTCTTGATCTCGGTGATTCTTAAGAAGTATGCTTGCATACTTTCATCTTTACCCTTCTTGATTTCCCTCATCTTATTTCTAAGAAACAAAACTTGATCTGCATCATTAACTTTAAATAAACTCACCAGTCTATCGTAGATTTCCTTGGAGGTGTCCAGTTTAGAGATGTAGGCCACCAAGTGCTTGTCGATAGAGTCCCGAATGATCTTCTATTGTTTTGACTTCTCCATTTTTTTCATTTGTTCCAGGCAGCAGCGGATGCATTTGATGGAGGCTCAACAATATTGCCTCTCACATGATCCAACACTCCTTGATTCTCAAGGGTTAGATCGATAGACATCTTCCATCCGTGATAGTCAGCTTTCTCACGGAGCTTGTCTTCAGCAGGAAAGAGTGTTGAGGACCCCATAGTTCTTTTAGGATAGCCTTGCCAATATTCTCTTCGATGATTTCTCTTGCTCTTGCTCGGGCTTTGTCTTCACCTCAGCTCTCATACCATGTTAAGTTATGGTATGTTCTATGCTTATAACAGTTAACTTCTTTTTCTTATCATATTCCACCGATTAGCAATCACATGTACATAAAGTAAAGTGCAGATAGAACATTAAATGATCGACAGAAAACAAGCCAAGACAAGAGACACAAGATGTGGCGGCTAGCCAGGGACAAACCCCACAATGTGTGGGGAAACCCTTTGATCAAATCTTCTTTTATCTTCAATAATTCAGCAGAGAGAAATAGTACAATAAATCTGATTCATATCAGCAGTAGCAAACCCTAGATCAGCAGCATCAGCATTAGCGGCTTCATTATCAAACTAGGGCAGACCATATCTCACAAACCGACCGTCGGATTTACTTCATTCCACCACCAAAAGTTTCGGCTTCCAGAGGAGGTTCAGATGAACCTACAGCGCAGTTCAGATGAGGAGATCTTCTAGGCCACGCAAGTCAATCTTTACTTCTTCAGTTGCAGCTTCAGTTTCAGCAGTTTCCGGCTTCAAACTAGGGCAGTCGATATCTTGCAAACCGTTCGTCGGATTGACTTCATTCCACCACCAAAAGTTGCGGCTTTCAAAGGAGGTTTAGATGAACCTACAACGCAGTTCCAAAGAGGAGATCTTCTAGGCCACGCAAGTCAATATTTACTTCTGCAGTTGCAGCTTCAAATTCAACAGCTTCCAGCTTCACATGTGTGAGAGAGAGAGACCCATTTCAGCGCAGTAGATAAGAGACTCATATCTGCGCAGTAGAGAGAGAGAGATGTGATGAGATGAGTGAGTCTGATGCAGGAGCATCCAGCTCCGAGGAGACAGAAGATCGATGACTGGCTCGTGAAGAAACAGGACACGACTTCAAGAGTGGTTGGACAAGTCATCAAAAGAAAAACTGGTTGTTGTCTTTTGTTAATCATTGTTCATTTCTTTTCTTTTATTTATTTTCAGAACAAGTTAAGTTACTGGTTGTTAGCTTAGGTAACCAACAACTGTTTAGTTAATTTATTGTTTAAAGAAACAGGTAACAGTTATAGAATTTAGTTTCTAGACGGTTATATTCAGTGTAGCTAAAAATGAAAAAGACGAATGTAAGAGGGACTTTTTTTTGGTTCACCTCAGAACGAGAAATAGGAGAAGCAGCAAGACAATACTTAAAAACCCTCTGTAACAGAAATATTGTTTTCTTTACTGAATATAAACTACTGTTAATTACTTTTCCATATTGTACATCTGAGCATTTACGAAGCATTTGTTATTTTAGAAATGAATTGATAGAGAACGAAGTTATCATACTGTAACTAGAAATACTGAAGCGTTACAGGCATCAAGCCAAAAACCATAAGTTATGTTTTCAGAACTAACACATAGCAAGGTAGCGTAAGGCGGCCAAACAGCATATGCATACCAGTATTGCGAGGACAAAGGAACGACACAGGCATCATAGCAAGCCCAGGTTGCGGCCATAACAGAACAGCGCCCGCAATCAAACACAAAGAACAACACGGTCGTTTATAAATCAAATACAACGACTATTAAAAAGAGGTAACAGTTCAAGACCCACTGATTCCATTAATATAACATTTCATAAGTCTTTATAAACAACAGTTCGACAAATAACAACAGAGTCATATATCAAATCCGGCACCGCCGTAACAGTATAAAGTCCAAAACCTTGTTGCATGGAGGTCATATAATGACACAAAGGAACGAAACCCTGAGATTGTAAATGCCAGCAAAGGGGCACGGCTAACCCTACAAAATCTAACCAACAGAAACCTACGGCAAATTCTACATTGTGTAACCTATAGAAACGCTGGAATAGGAGTAGACCCTACCCGGTCACAAAGGGTACCAGGGTTGGAGAAAGTTGAAGACTGCAAGTTTGAAACCCTCGCGAGCAGAGCTCCCAACCAACCTGCACAGAACAACGATATGAGTTAGTGCGTTTCTATAACCAGAACAAATATCAGAGTGAGAGAAGTAAAGACAGCAAGGTGCGAGAGGAAGAGAATAGCGGACCTACCCAAGGGTCGACGGAGACTGCCGAGCCATAAACCAGTTCCACAAGCTGAAAGGCACAAAAACCCTGTAAGCATCGACAACAGGTGACAGAGGATGATAAAACATAGCACGAGAGTTTACCTCGAGGCCAGGTTGCGTTCGGAGGAGTGATAGTCTCGTGGTTGTGAACACCTGCACAGAACTGGAGCTCAGAAATCGAAAACCAAAAGGATTACTTCGCCAAATTCATGAAAATATAAAACCCTTACCACAGACTTCCGAACCAGACCATTGAAGACAGCAGCTACAGTGAAGGATTCGCATCTCAAACAGGACCATAATCAGTGACAGAGCGAAGGATACGGTGGGTTAGCGCACAGAGAGCATCGCCATAACAACGCGGAGCAGGTAACAGTAGAAAGACAGAGTGTAAATGAGCCGAGGATAACCCTTAAGGGTTTAACATAGGCGGGAAGCCTTTTCAACGGGAGGAACCGGTGACCATACCCAATAACCGGCAGATAGGTGTTGTAAATGCGCCTCGGATTGGGGGCAGATATTTGTCCGCGCCCAAGTGACCACGTGGGACTGAGGTGAGTCACGTGGCTGTGACCACGTCACCAGGGCTGGGCCATCATAAGTGGTATCAGAGCTAGTTTCTTGAGTTAGAACCAATGGAACAGGTAGAAGGTGAAGGTGAAGGAAGAGGAAGAGGAAGAGGAAGAGGAAGAGGAAGGGGAAGAGTAGTCCGGAGGGTAGTAGATGATGGACTTCGAGAGGAGATTCGAGTTTTGCGTGAAAGATTGGCAGTGGTGGAAGCTGGGGGAAGAAGAAACCCAGCAGATGACAGTGATGAAGAAGAAGTTGAACCAGAGGAGGAATTAGAGGGGGTGACACCAGAATTTAGATTGTTGAAGTCGGTCTTGCTGTCAAGTCATAAGCCAAAACATGAGTTGTCGACTTATGACGGAAGTCTGTCCGCAGACGTGTTGTTGGATTGGTTAAGTGAAGTCAACAAGTATTTTGAATTTGAGGAAACCAGCGAAGATAAGCAGGTGAAGTTCGCCGCCACCAAGCTGAAAGGACATGCGTCCTTGTGGTGGGACAGCATTCAGGCGGAACGGAGGAGGCTTAACAAACAGCCTATAAAGAAATGGTCTAGAATGGAGGCCAAACTGAAAGAGAAATTCTTACCACAGGATTATCAGATTATGCTGTACAGGCAGGTACAGAACTTGAAGCAGAGGGGAATGACTGTGAAAGAATTTACAGAAGAGTTCTACAAGTTAAATTTGCGAGCAGGATATGTGGAGGACACCCCGGAGAAAACAGCCAGATTTGTGAATGGCTTAAGGGGGGAAATCTTAGATGAAATTGGTATCCTTTCACCCCGGACAATGGAAGAAGCCTATCAGTTTGCACTGAAGGCAGAAGAAAAGATTAACCGGAAGCAGAATGCCAGGAGAGGAGGTGGAACTGGCAGGGGAAAGGGTAAAGTGTTTGGAAGAGGCCGAGGTACAGGCCCCAGTGAAGAAAGCAGCAGTTCTAAAACTGCTGGAGCGACAGAAAAAGACAATAGCACGAGAGGAGGACGACCACCTCAGCGAGGGCGAGGAAATGGTCGGGGCAGAGGAGCTGTCCAGTGCTATCGCTGCCACAAATGGGGGCACAAGTCTTATGAATGTCCTGAAGCTGAACCAGCAGGCGGAAGAGGAACTTATGTTGTTCAGACAGAGGATGCTGAGACAACACCTCAGGAAGCAGAAAATGCACCGGAGACAGGTGAAGCTTTGGTGTTGAACAAAGTGCTGTTGAAGCCAGCAAAGGAGATTGCAGAACCAGATCAGCGTAAAGCTTTGTTCCGCACTGTCTGCAAGTCGCGGGGCAAGTGCTGTAAATTGATTATTGATAGTGGGAGTACAGACAACCTTGTGGCGGTGGAGATGGTAGAAAAGTTGGGATTGAAGAAATTAAAGCACCCTACACCCTACAAAGTGTCATGGCTGCAGAAAGGACATCAGCTGTTAGTTGACGAACAATGTGAAGTAGAATTTCAGATTGGTAAGTACAAGGATAAGATCCTTTGTGATGTCATGCCAATGGATGTCTGTCACTTACTGTTGGGACGACCTTGGCAGTTCGATAGAGGTGCAGTTCATGACGGGAAAAAGAATTGCTACAAGTTTGTTAAAGATGGGATCAAGCACACGCTTGTACCCATCAAAGAGGAAAATACAGCAGAAGCCAGTGGAGTGAAGGCATTGCTGTTGGGAGGAAAGGAGTTCGTGAAACAGATTGAGGACAGCGAAATCAATTTTGCTGTCATAAGGAGACCAAAGGCAGTAGTGTTACACACACAGCTGTCAGATTTGCCAGAGGAAGTTCAGCAGTTACTGCAAGAATTTGGGGACATAGTGGTGGATGATCTTCCAAATGAGTTACCACCAAGGAGGGGCATTAGTCATTGTATCGACTTTATACCAGGTGCAAGCTTACCAAATAAGGCTGCTTACCGTATGAGTCCCAAGGATCATGAGGAAATTAGGAAGCAAGTTCAGGAGTTACTTGATAAAGGGTTGATTCGAGAGAGTATGAGCCCTTGTGCAGTACCGACTGTTTTGGCTCCAAAGAAGGGAGGAGAATGGCGAATGTGCACAGACTCCAGAGCCATAAACAAAATTACTGTCAGGTACAGGTTTCCCTTACCGAGGATGGACGATATGATGGATTGTTTGAGTGGGGCAGCCTATTTCTCAAAAATTGATCTGAAGAGTGGATATCATCAGATTCGAATACGAGAAGGCGATGAGTGGAAGACAGCTTTCAAGACAAATGAAGGCTTATATGAGTGGCTGGTGATGCCATTTGGATTGAGTAACGCTCCCAGCACATTCATGCGTTTGATGAATGAGGTGTTGAAAGAGTTTAATGGGAAATTCGTGATAGTTTACCTGGATGATATTTTGATTTTTAGCAGGACTAAAGAGGATCATTTCAGGCATTTACAGAGTGTGTTGAGGAAGCTGCAGCAAAACAAGCTGCTGATTAATCTGAAAAAGTGTACTTTTTTTCAGCGAGAACTAGTGTATTTGGGGTTTGTTATTGCAGAGAATGAACTAAAAATGGATCCGGAAAAGGTGGCAGCTATAGTTAGCTGGCCGTCACCAAGGAGTTTATTTGAAGTCCGGAGTTTCCATGGACTAGCCAGTTTTTACAGGAAATTTATCAGAAATTTCAGCGAGATTTGCGCACCTATGTTGGACACGATCAAGAAGGCAAATCAGCCTTTTCACTGGACTGAAGCGGCAGAAAGTAGTTTTCAAACTTTGAAGAAGAAGATTACTGAAAGACCAATATTGAGACTGCCAGATTTCAACAAACTTTTTCAAGTTCGTTGTGATGCCAGTGGGACAGCCATTGGAGCAGTCCTCAGTCAAGAGGACAGACCGGTCGCTTTCTTCAGTGAAAAGCTAAATGAGAGCAGGCAGAAGTACTCAACCTACGACAAAGAATTTTATGCAATCATACAAGCGTTGAAGCATTGGCGGCATTATCTACTGGGAGATGAGTTTGTTTTGTTTACAGATAATTCTGCCTTGCAGTATATTATGCAACAGCATAAATTGAACCACAAACATGCAGCTTGGGTGGAGTATCTGCAGAATTTTACATTCGTATTAAAGCACATTAGTGGCCAAGCGAATAAGGTGGCAGATGCACTGAGCAGAAGAACCTTGCTTCTGCAGGAAAGCACAATGCAAGTTTTGGGTTTTGAGCATTTGAAGGAGCTGTATCAAACTGATACCGAATTTGGGGAGGCATATGAAGCCTGTCAAAACCCTTTGTTAAGGAATGATAGCATGTGGCTAGATTATAATTTGCAGGAAGGACTGCTGTTTAAAGGAGGACAACTGTGCATACCCAACTGTTCCATGCGGGAAAATATAATACAGGAGAAGCACAGTGGAGGACTGGCTGGACACTTTGGTATCGACAAGACGGTTGCTCAAGTACAGCACTTTTATTTTTGGCCGAAATTGCAGCGAGATGTGCAGAGGTACGTGAGCAGATGCAGAGTTTGTCAACTAGCAAAGGGTCATAGTCAAAACACTGGTCTATACTCACCATTGCCGATTCCGAGTCGACCATGGGATTCAGTGAGCATGGACTTTGTTTTGGGTCTACCAAAGACACAGCGAGGCTTCGATTCAGTCATGGTTGTAGTTGACCGATTCTCAAAAATGGCACATTTTGTACCTTGCAGGAAAACCAGCGACGCTACCTACATTGCACACCTATTCTTTACTGAAGTCGTTCGGTTACATGGACTCCCGAAATCCATCAGCTCTGATCGGGATGTAAAGTTTACTGGTCATTTTTGGAGAACTCTGTGGAAAAAGTTAAATACACAATTGCAGTTCAGCTCTGCTTATCATCCGCAGACTGATGGTCAGACGGAAGTCGTAAACAGAAGCCTAGGGAACTTACTTCGCAGTTTGACAGGAGGAAATTCCCGGACATGGGACCGTGTACTTGCCCAAGCAGAGTTCGCGTACAACGATTCCCCTAACCGCAGCACCGGTTATAGTCCGTTCCAGATTTTGTACGGTATGCATCCGCGAGGAGTGCATGAGTTACGGGATTTGGGGAAACTCGAGAAACGGAGTGCGGATGGGGAAGAATTCGCTCAAGCAATGAGCAATTTACACGAACAAGTCAAGCTGAAATTACAGGACAGCAGTCAGAAATACAAGCAGCGAGCTGACACAAAGCGTCGGGAAGTTCAGTTTAACGTTGGGGATGAAGTCCTTGCGTATTTACGTAAGGAGAGGTTTCCGAAGCGGGAGTACAACAAGCTAAAATTTAAGAAGATCGGCCCTTGCAAAATCATCCGCAAATTTTCTGCGAACGCTTACGAAATACAGTTGCCACCCGAGATTGGAATTTCTCCCATTTTTAACGTGGCAGATCTGTTTCCCTATGTAGCCAACTCAGAGAACGATACAGCAACTACAGTGCCACAGAAAGACAGCTATGAGGAAGGTTCTTGGACAAGACAATTACCAAAGGCACCACCCCTTGAAATCGAAGGAATTCTGGATACACAGGTAGCTAGACGCACGCGCAGGAAGGAGTATCTGCGATATTTGGTCAAGTGGCGGAACCGTCCAATAGAGGACAGTTCTTGGCTCGACGCAGCGCAGATAACTAAAGCAGGCTATTCTGTTGACGACCTCATGGAACGGAGCCATGACTTTTTGCCACCCCGGGAGCCTGATGCAGGAGCATCCAGCTCCGAGGAGACAGAAGATCGATGACTGGCTCGCGAAGAAACAGGACACGACTTCAAGAGTGGTTGGACAGGTCATCAAAAGAAAAACTGGTTGTTGTCTTTTGTTAATCATTGTTCATTTCTTTTCTTTTATTTATTTTCAGAACAAGTTAAGTTACTGGTTGTTAGCTTAGGTAACCAACAACTGTTTAGTTAATTTATTGTTTAAAGAAACAGGTAACAGTTATAGAATTTAGTTTCTAGACGGTTATATTCAGTGTAGCTAAAAATGAAAAAGACGAATGTAAGAGGGACTTTTTGGTTCACCTCAGAACGAAATAAGAAGAAGCAGCAAGACAATACTTCAAAAACCCTCTGTAACAGAAATATTGTTTTCTTTTCTGAATATAAACTACTGTTAATTACTTTTCCATATTGTACATCTGAGCATTACAAAGCATTTGTTATTTTAGAAATGAATTGATATAGAACGAAGTTATCATACTGTAACTAGAAATACTGAAGCGTTACAGGCATCAAGCCAAAAACCATAAGTTATGTTATCAGAACTAACACACAGCAAGGTAGCGTAAGGCGGCCAAACAGCATATGCATACAAGTATTGCGAGGATAAAGGAACGACACAGGCATCGTAGCAAGCCCAGGTTGCGGCCATAACAGAACAGAACCCGCAAGCAAACACAAAGAGCAACACGGCCGTTTACAAATCAAATACAACGACTATTAAAAAGAGGTAACAGTTCAAGACCCACTGATTCCATTAATATAACATTTCATAAGTCTTTATAAACAACAGTTCGACAAATAACAACAGAGTCATATATCAAATCCGGCACCGCCGTAACAGTATAAAGTCCAAAACCTTGTTGCATGGAGGTCATATAATGACACAAAGGAACGAAACCCTGAGATTGTAAATGCCAGCAAAGGGGCACGGCTAACCCTACAAAATCTAACCAACAGAAACCTACGGCAAATTCCACATTGTATAACCTATAGAAACGCTGGAATAGGAGTAGACCCTACCCGGTCACAAAGGGTACCAGGGTTGGAGAAAGTTGAAGACTGCAAGTTTGAAACCCTCGCGAGCAGAGCTCCCAACCAACCTGCACAGAACAACGATATGAGTTAGTGCGTTTCTATAACCAGAACAAATATCAGAGTGAGAGAAGTAAAGACAGCAAGGTGCGAGAGGAAGAGAATAGCGGACCTACCCAAGGGTCGACGGAGACTGTCGAGCCATAAACCAGTTCCACGAGCTGAAAGGCACAAAAACCCTGTAAGCATCGACAACAGGTGACAGAGGATGATAAAACATAGCACGAGAGTTTACCTCGAGGCCAGGTTGCGTTCGGAGGAGTGATAGTCTCGTGGTTGTGAACACCTGCACAGAACTGGAGTTCAGAAATCGAAAACCAAAAGGATTACTTCGCCAAATTCATGAAAATATAAAACCCTTACCACAGACTTCCGAACCAGACCATTGAAGACAGCAGCTACAGTGAAGGATTCGCATCTCAAACAGGATCATAATTAGTGACAGAGCGAAGGACACGGTGGGTTAGCGCACAGAGAGCATCGCCATAACAACGCGGAGCAAGTAACAGTAGAAAGACAGAGTGTAAATGAGCCGAGGGTAACCCTTAAGGGTTTAACATAGGCGGGAAGCCTTTTCAACGGGAGGAACCGGTGACCATACCCAATAACTGGCAGATAGGTGTTGTAAATGCACCTCGGTATTGGGGGCAGATATTTGTCCGCGCCCAAGTGTGACCACGTGGGACTGAGGTGAGTCACGTGGCTGTGACCACGTCACCAGGGTTGGGCCATCAGAGTCCAAATGAGGAAAAGTCCTCTTATATTTATACACAATGTTGGTGGGTGAATAGATGCGACTGTTGGGCTTCTGAGCCTACATGAGTTGTAGGTCGGCTTGATAATAATTCCATAATCAAAATAAATTCATATCTCCATGAATACTTATCGGAATCGGATGATATTTATATCAATCTTACACCTCTCGACGAGAGGAATCTAATAAAAATATTATCAGCCATAAATAAGATGACCCACATGAAGTTTTGCCCTGGTTGCCAATTTTAACATCATTCCTTCCAACCATGCTTCAGCGCGTTCACCTGCTCGACCTCTTGAAAATTCTGAGAGTTTAATTTTCTGAAGCTCCCTAGAAATATCTTCTTTTGATCTTTTGGGCTCAAAATTCTTTGGTTCTGCTGAACTGGTAGCCAAAGGTTGAAATTCCTCTTTGGTCTTAGCCTTAGTTGATTCTTTTAATGTCTCCAATAAGGCTTCCAATGAGTTCATTATCACGGTCAACTCTGGTGCTGGAGCGATTGATGTTGATAAAGGTCTTGGCGGAGACGATGGTGATAGTGGTGGCGATGGGGATGATGATGGCGATGGTGGCGGCATTAATGATGGCGATGGTGGCGGCATTAATGACGGTGATGCTGCCCGATCACGTCGTCGTCGCTCATATGTCTTTACCATTGTAATGTTTCCTATGTACATAATAAAATTCTATAAAAATTGAGGTAGACAATCGAATTTAACATATAGTTTTCTTTTTGCAATTTCACATTCATAAACGGGTATAGTTTTTTTGCTATTTTTATCTGCTAGGCAGATCTTACTGGTACCGAGGTCAAGAAGGGTGGTCTCACGACCTCCTTGTCCTAATGCAGAGTATTCTATCCTAATATGAAATAATGCAGAAGTGTATGGTTATTAATGCCTAGGGTTGATCATCTAGAATTAATTACTAAGTAACATTCACAAAATTAAATATTTAAATATTAAATATCTCGTTATAATGAACATCGTCAACACACCCATCATGCCTCAAACTATTACCTCTACAGAAGGACACACATAGTTACAATGTTGGATATGTTACTTAGATGTATATTATCATAATATCAATTATAACTATAACATATCCATTGCAATTTTATAAAAGATTTTTTTTTTTTTTTTTTAAATCTCTAGTTAATAAAATTAACAACTTTTATGTTAAAAGTAGATATTGCATTATCCATGAATGAGTAAAACATAAATCTAAAATTCTGAATGGAATTTCCTTTGTAAAGTTTACATAATCATATAAGTCGTCCATGTCCCATGTATGTGATCAAAATTTAAGATTGCAACTTTCTCGTAATTGAGAATTTACAAATGTATTTACGCATGTGTAATAAACGAGTCTGTAATTGTTTAATTTATTTTTAATGGCGCTAAAAAATGATATGCGTAGATCATATTTGCTTATCGCGTAATTTAGCAATCAGATTTAATCACGCTGTTCCAATATATTCTTTTATGTATATGTTTATTTTTCGGTTTAAAATATTGTCAAAACCTTTACTTTCAAATCTACAGGAAAAGTAAACTAGAAATGTATCAAGTATCTTAATGTTTATTATAAATCAATGCTTATTAAAATTTATTAGACGTTTAATTTGTATAATTATAATTACATTAGTTTTAAATTGTGACAATGTAATGTATCATAAAAATAAATATTTTAATATTTTAAGGAAAGTGCAATTGTGTTGTCTTTAATTAAATATGTGCTTCTCGAAAATGGCGGTTTCGCTGTTCCTTTCAAGATGATTAGGTAAACAATAAAAAATAAATAATAAAATAATGATTAAATGAAAGATTCCTGCCTGATGATTCTAAAGGTCCCACACATTACAGCTTCCAAAATTGGCCGACTCGGTGTAGTTCGACTCCTGTAAATTTCACCATGTAGATATTTCTATGTTAACATAGCATGTAGTTGTGGCTCAAACAAATTTCGGCGCTCGCCCGACACGGGGTCGAGTCCGCGGAAGGTCATCGATGATCCAAATATAATTAACAGAATAATACGCCTCCCATTCACATCGAGTTCTGCGCTGTCTCCCTGGTACCAACTCTGCCTCTCTGCTATGTATTCACTGCCCCTTGTTGTTGATCACTGATTCTATCTCTCTTAGCAAACCCCGCTCTAGAGAATAGAATCACTGATCACTCTGGTGTGTTCTCCAAGTGACCCTCAAGCCTCCTCTTATAATTTTCTCATTGGTCCATCAACGACCGAGATTAAATCTTTAATCAACAACTAAGATTAGATTTGGCTTGATCCATGACTTTTGGAACATTCTAACCCAGTTTTATATTAATACCCATTAATATTTTATTTTTCCTAAGTTCAGACTTAGGAACTCCATTAAAAATATTAATTATTTTAATATCTCCCAAACCAGTTAGAATCTGCCCAAACCATTTCTGGATCTTGGAGATATCATGTGCTTTAACCTCTCCACCAATTTTCATGGCTAGATCACATCCGATGCTACCCCAAATCAACACTCCCTCTTAGTGAGGATTGTGCTCTAGTAATACTCCACACTGAGCATCGCCCTGATTATCCAGCATTGGTCCCTGTGTTGATGCTAGGCGTCCCCGCCCAACATCCTCTACACTACTGCATCCTATACTGCTGCCCATGGCCCTGCCATTGCCACTGCTGCATCCGTATGGCAGCTCCCTCTGCATCTGTGTTATTGCTGGTCCATCCTCCTAGCACTGCATCTGCACTGCATCCCCTCTCATCATGTTGCATCATGCTGCCCATAGCACTGCCACTGCTAACTGCTGCACTGCAACTCAGTTACTGAGAAGTAAGTAACTAATCCACCCAACTCTGACATCCCTATGAGGCTAGAGACACTCCCGATGTTGAAGCTCCCTCTGCTGCTAACAAGTGCTCCCTCTACTGACCTCTGTGCTGTTGCAACAACTCCCTGCATCTCGCACTGTTTCACACCTCTCTATGCCATCCTGCACTGGTGCAACACTCCCGTGCCTCTCGTATTGTTGCAGCCTGTTAGCCTAGCGCTATCCTGGGACTCCTACACTGTAGCACTCTCTGCTGCTCCATACGCATCCATCTCTACCGACATCCGCTAGTCCTGCTACTCCTCTTCGGGGCTCCCATAGCAAGGTATAATCCAAGACGTTGGATACCTCGAGGATCCTACCCCTCATCGCATGTAGTCCTCTGACTACAGCTCGATGTCTCCCCACTTCTTCTCAAGCGACACATGAGCACTCATGGCACAATCATCATCCTCCTCACTTCTTTCTCCGCCCTCGCCGGTGCTGCCTTGGTCTCAAAGACCTCTCCCTTACTCTTCTTCCTAGGACACTGGTTCGCAAAATGACCCAATTTCCCACAATGGAAGCACTTGACCTAGGAGAGGTCCTTCTTCTTTCTCTTCTCCTGCTTCCCCGCAGATGCTAGAGCCGCATCCTATTCTTCCTTCTTCTTGATTCTGACCCCTTTGCCACTACTCCCCGCATTGGTCACCTGTCTGATCTCTTCTTGACGAAGAGTTGCCCACAGTTCCTCCCAATCTGGAAGGCTCGACCTGCCCAGTATGCTTTGGACAAATACCTCCCAATCCTTTAAGACTACATTCAATGCGGTTCTCACCATCAATTCCTAATCCGGCATGGCCCCTATGGAAGTTAGTTGGTCATGGATCTCCTTCAATCGACCAAGGAAGACATCTATCTGCTCTCCCTTTTGCATCTGGTATGACCGCAGTTGATTTTCAAGTAACATCTTCCTCTACACAGAAGTATGCTCGTACAACTTCTTCAGGGTATCCCACATCTCATTTGCTGTGTCCTTCTCGGCAATATGCGGCACCACATGATCCTTGACCCCATCAAGGATGATGCACTTCGCCCTGACCATTGCCTCCTCGTACTTCTCATTTTCAGCTGGGTCAACTGGGATTGCTATTGTTTTCAAGGCGAAGTCCTTGATGCGATATCTATCTTGAATGGACAAGATCCTGGCCTTCCAGACCATGAAGTTGGATGCTCTGTCGAACCTATCTTGATCTCTCAGTCCATTCATAGCCATTATGCTGCTTTTTTTCCGACTCCTCTGAGTCTCTCTACTTCCCTCCTGGAAGTCCTCTATTCGACTCCTACTGAGTCTCTCAACTTCCCGTCTGAAAGTTCTCTGTTCGACTCTCTTTGATTCTCGATTTCACTTCTAGAAATCCCTCCTCCTTGGTCTTGCCCTGTTAGGTACTGTTCTGACCATAGTATCCCAACAGCTTTGCTCCGCAAATTACCCGCAGCCTCCTATACCCCAAAAATTAAGGACTGAGCCACTTGGCTCTGTGCAATCCTGGCACCGGCAAATCAGCTCCCCTGGCCAACTGCGTCAGCCCTCCTAGCCTCTGCGTGAGCCTGACTCTGCCTCCATTAGCCTCTGCACTGCCTTTCTCTAGCCCAGAATGATGATGCAGTCTCTCTGCGTCACTCCTCCCTTTTTTGCCTTCTGCACGGATCAACTCTATCACTCGGGACAGCTGAATCTGCTGCTACTACTCTGCTAGCTGATGCCTTCAGTGATTCTGTGATCTGCAACCACACTTTGATACCATGTTGGTGTAAAAATTTCTCATTTCCCACCTCAGTTTTCAGTTTCACCTTATTTCTCCAACATAGTTAAATGCCCTTTCCCATATCCATACATTCAACAATTGGAAAATAAATTTTGCTGAAAACACAAATTCTGGAAAAATTACAGAATGCTGGAAAATGCAGAAATAAATATCAGCACATACAAATAGCCATTCAACACATTTAAACACAGTGATTTTTGGTCAAGGTGACCCTGGAAAAACCCCTACAACTCTTGGGGAAAACCAGTTCGAAAGCTCCTTTTTATTTCTGGAAAATGCTTTTTACAGTGAGAGAAAATATTCAGCAGAAATCAGCAAGCAAACTTTTACAACATATCTTATTTTCCGTGCTTCACAACCAACTGGAAAAACTTGCAAACAACAAAACTAAACAGCAATAAATGCTGTACGGCCTCCTCGATTTTTGTGCCAAATTTCAGCTTTAAATGTTGCTGTACGGCTTGCCTAGAAAAGCATGCAAGCTGCCATAAACGCTGTTGTATGGTTTCCTCGATTTCTGTGTAGAAAAAAATAGTAGTACAGTGTACAGATTTCTACCTAGAAATGCGTGCCAAGGTACAGCCACTTGCTGTACGGCCTCCCTTGAAAAATGTGCCAGCAAATTTCAGACTTTCTGCTCCTCGATTTCTGTGCTAACTTGTTGTACGGCCTCCTTGGAATTTGAGCCAAAACTGCTATACGGCCTTTCTAGAAAAACGTGCCCAAAACCTGCCTTTCACTGTGTGCTAACTCAGCTGTACGGACTTGCTGGAATGCTGCCTTGGAATGTGTGCCAAGCTGCTGCCTCCTTCTCCTCACTGTCCAGAAATCTCCCTTGCTCTCTTGCTCTCCCTCTCTCAATCTGCTCATGAAAGAATGAATGACCTTTTCCTCCTTTTCCTCCTTTAATCTAACCCTAAGTGACTTTTGGGGAATCCCTAAATCCAATGGCTGAAATAGATTGAGATCTAGGGCTGAGATTAAATGCTCATTTAAATCTCACTTTCTATTTTTTTTAATTCACCCCACTTTAATAAAGACTCACTTAGTCATTTATTTCCAAAGTCACTTTTCCGTTCTAATTTTACATTGACTTTATTAAAGTCACTTTAAAATTAGACTTTAGTAACTTTATCACTTAAAGTCACTTTTAAATTAGATTTGACTTTATAAAAATTATAAAGTCACTTTAGGAGAAAAATTAAATTCTTTTGGACACTTTTCCCTAGGCCAAAGATCAAAGCCTTAGGGAACCACCTGTCCTCCGGTACCAAATTTCAACACTCCCTCTTACCGAGGAAGGTGTTCCTCACCACATCCATCTTGTCTGTGAAGTAGGCATGCTTGCCCCGTGGTAAGGCTTTGGTAAGAATATTTGCAACCTGCTCATCAGTGGGAATATACTCAAGCTTCACAGCTCCCTTCTGAACATAGTCTCTGATGAAATGATATTTGATCCCGATATGCTTTGACCTGTCATGAAATACTAGATTCTCCGTGAGTTTAATGCAAGTCTGATTATCACAGTAAATCACTGAAGGTCTCAACGGCTGACCAAATAAGCCAAACATCTTGCGAAGCCAGATGGCCTCACAACTAGCTAGACTGGCTGCCATATACTCTGCTTCCACTGAACTCAATGCTACTGACTGCTGCTTCCGGCTGAACCATGACACTACTGCCGAACCCAACCCAAAACAGCACCCTGAAGTGCTCTTCCTATCAGAAGCACAACCTGCCCAATCAGAATCAGTATAACCTACCAATCTCACTCCATCCGCCTGCCTATAGTCTAGACCATAATCCACTGTCCCCTGCAAGTACCGCAAAATGTGTTTTGCATCCACCCAGTGAACCTTCCTAGGCTCACACATAAACTGACTCATCGTGTTGACTGCAAAACAAATATCTGGTCTAGTGTTGACCAAATACATCAAGGAACCAATCAGCTACGTGTACAATGTGGGATCCACCAACTCGGAATCCGAAGCATGAAGCTTCTTCCAGTTGGTGATCATCGGTGTCGACATGGGTTTACAATCCTCCATGTGGAATCTGCCAAGGATGTCCACAATATACTTCCCCTACCCCAGGAAGAAATGCCCCTCCTCCTGCCACACCTCCAAACCAAAAAGTAATGCATCAAGCCGATGTCCTTCATCTCAAACTCCGCCGCAAGATCTCTCTTGCAGTGCTCTATAAGTCTCTCTGCACCTGTAATGACCAAGTCATCCACACACAGCACCAGAATGAGAGGCTTCTCACCTATCACAATATAGTAAAGGTTCGGATCTGCCTCACTCTTTGTGAAACCCATCCCCTGCAAGTATGTATCTATCCTGGAGTACCAAGCTCTGGGAGCTTGCTTCAGGCCATAAAGGGCCTTCTTCAGTCTACACACATGGGACTCCTTCCCATGCACCTCAAAGCCCTGTGGCTGCTCAATGTACACCTCCTCCTGTATGAAGTCATTGAGAAATGCAGTCTTCACATCCATTTGGTGGATCTTCCAACCCATCTCTGCTGCTATTGATATAATGGAGCGGATCGAAGTATATCGAGCCACGGGAGTGAAGGTCTCCTCATAATCAACTCCCTCTACCTGGGAGAACCCTCTAGCCACAAACCTCGCTTTGAATTTCTCAATGCTGCCATCTGTAGCATGCTTTACCTTGTAAAGCCATCTGGAAGTAACCACGGATTTGCCCTCAGGCCTCGGAAACACCTCCCAAACATCATTCTTCATGATAGAAGAATACTCCTCCTGCATGGCCTCTCTCCAGACCTGCTGGATAGCTGCCTCCTCAAAGCTAGAAGGCTCAGAGTCAAGAATGTTGGTAGTCATTGCCATATAGCTACAAAACCTCTCAGGTGGTCTACTCTCTCTGACCGGCCTCTTAGGCTCAGCAACAGATGTGGCATCTCTCAAGGTGTCCTGAAGCCACTTGGGCTTCCTCTTCCCTGAGCGCACTTCTCCCATTGGAGAATGAAACTCCTCCTCCTCATCATCATCAGGAGCCTGAACTCCTGACTGTCTGTCTGCTGTCCTCTTGCCTGCACTTGAACTTGTAGAAGATGAGGTACCGTGTGAATTGTCCATCAGTGGACTCCCTAGTGAATTTCTCTTTGGACTGCTCTGCATGCTGCCCGGAGCACCACCCCTCTGGCTCGGCGAGCCACTGCTCACTGACGGACCTAACATCCTCATAGATGTACCTCCGGATCCTCCTGATCCCTGCCCACTGGATCCCTACGACTGACTCAACTGCTGCTGAGGGTCTAGCTGATCCAGATACTCTAACTCCCGTGACCCCCTAAAGGCCCTGTCCTCCTCGAACTTCACATCCCGGCTGACAACAACTTTCCTCTGTGTAGGAATGTAAATCCGAAAGGCCTTTGAGGTCTCACTGTAGCGCACAAAGATACCCTTCTCTGCGATGGGCTCTAGTTTGGTCCTCTTCTCTTTGGGTATGTAGGAGTATGTAATGCACCCAAAGATACGAAGATGACCAATATCAGGGTTCTTCCCAGAAAAAGCCTCCTCTGGAGTCATGTGCCCCAAGGCACGATGCAGACTCCTGTTCTGCAAATAAACAGCTGTGTTGTACGCCTCTGCCCACAAGAACAATGGCAACCCTTGATCATGTAACATGGCTTTGGCAGCCCCTCTGATGGATCTGTTCTTCCTCTTCGCAACCCCGTTTTGCTGGGGGTTGTAAGGAACAGTGAACTCCCTCCTAATGCCTGCCTCCGCACAATAGTCAACAAACTCTCCAAGGGTGTACTCTCCCCCATTGTCCGACCTCAGGGACTTGATCTTCCGACCTGTCTGTGTCTCCACAAGAGCTCTAAACTCCTGAAACCGCTTGAAGACCTCACTCTTGGTCTTCAAGAAATAAATCCAGGTCCTCTTGGAGTAATCATCAATGAATAAAACATAGTACTCATATCCACTCAAGGAAACATGAGACATCTGACCGCTCACATCGGAATGAATCAAATCAAGTATCCCAGTCACTATGTTGTCACTGCTGGGAAAAGGGGATTTGGCAAACTTGCCCATCGCACATCCTCTGCAAGTATCAAAGTGATCAGTACTGAAATCTGGCACACCTGTAGTGATCTCTCGCAAGGTCCTCAAGGCTCCATGATACATATGCCCCATCCTGCGGTGCCAAATCTCACACAGCTCAGAACTGCTAGCTCTGCTGTCAGTACTACTGCTCAATGCCAAAAGGAGCTGGAATGCAAACTTGTACACCTTTGCATGGCGTACACCTATCACTCTAGCTGAATCAGCTGGAGTGCCCCTGGGATACATCAACACCTGTCCTCCCCTGAACAGTACCTCATATCCTCTGTCCTCCAAAGCTGAGACGGATATGAGGTTCTTCCTCATCCCTGGCACATAAAGAACATCTGACACCTTCAAGGGAGGTTTGGACTCCCTCTGAAATGTCAGTGTCCCCACACTGACTGCTCTAACAACTCTGTCATCACCGAGTACTACCTCTATATCAGTGCCACTCTCTGAAAGCTCTGAGAAGTACTCACGGACTCCTGTCATGTGACGTGAAGCCCCACTGTCCACATACCAGATACCCGAAGATGCTCCATTAATCGAGGGAAAAGCATGCTCCCTCTGAACCTGTGTGGCAGGTGATCCTGCACTAGAGGACTCACACGCAGTGAACCCAAACTCCCGGTCAAAACGATCTGCAAAGTCCTCAACCTCTGTTGAAGCTGCCATGCTCTGGTTCTTCCCCTTCTTCTTCTTCTCTGGACACACAACTGCATAGTGTCCCATCTTTTGACAATTCCAACACTTCACCTTGGAATAGTCCTTCTGTGTGTTACCCTGTTTACCTTTACCTTTGCCTTTGCCCCCACCATTGCTTGTGGAAGCCTGCTTCTTCCCTTTGCCTTTCTTGCCTCCTACCAACAGTGCCACATCCTCATCCTGCTCAACTGGCTTGGCTGCCCCAAGCTGACCTTTCCTAATCTCTGTCTGAATGCAATCATCCCAAAACCTCTCCCATGTGGGAAGGGTCTCACGTGCACAAACCCCATCAGCAAAGTTCATCCATGAACGAGGGAGGCCATTCACTGCAATCCGCACCAACTCAGTGGGTGGAATGACCTCTCCAACTGCTGCCAACTCATCTCTCACATTAGTAATCTTTGTGAGATATCTAGCTGCACTATCATTACCCATCTTAATGGTCTTCAGCTTCTCCTTCAGGACCATTTTCCGGTTCTCATTGGTACTCTGGTAGAGATTGGACAATGTTGTCCACATCTCATGGGCATTTCTCTTTCCTCTCACATGAGGAATGCAATGGTCTTTGACTCCGTCTAGAATTAGTCTCTTACCCTTGTTGTTCTTTCTATTATAAGCAGCCAATTGAGTGGCATCAGTAGGCACAACAACAGGGTTCTGTGTGGTATGCACCATAATGTCCCAGACTTCTACCTCCTCAAAGATACTCTGCATTCTCTCCTTCCAAACGCTGTAATTGGTATGCCCATCCAACCTATCCTCCACCCTCAATCCCAATGACATCCTGTTGTCCTAAAACTGAAAAATAGCACTATTGTAATAAAGATAAAACCGCTGTTTGTGAACAATCAGCTTGCTGGAATTTTTTGAGTGAAAAATCAGCAGGCTGTAATTTTTCTCCTTGCTGTCCCAAACTGCACTTCAGCACTCAAGCTCTGATACCATGTAAAAATTTCTCATTTCCCACCCCGGTTTTCAGTTTCACCTTATTTCTCCAACATAGTTAAATGCCCTTTCCCATATCCATACATTCAACAACTGGAAAATAAATTTTGCTAAAAACACAAATTCTGGAAAAGTTACAAAATGTTGGAAAATGCAGAAATAAATATCAGCACATACAAACAGCCATTCAACACATTTAAACACAATGATTTTTTGTCAAGGTGACCCTGGAAAAACCCCCTACAACTCTTGGGGAAAACCAGTTCGAAAGCTCCTTCTTATTTCTAGAAAATGCTTTTTACAGTGAGAGAAAATATTCAACAAAAATCAGCGAGCAAACTTTTACAACTTATCTCGTTTTCCGTGCCTCACAACCAACTGGAAAAACTTGCAAACAGCAAAACTGAACAGCAATAAATGTTGTACGGCCTCCTCGATTTTTGTGCCAAATTTCAGCGTTAAATGCTGTTGTACGGCCTACCTAGAAAAGTGTGCAAGCTGCCATAAATGTTGTTGTACGGTTTCCTCGATTTCTGTGGAAAAAAACAGCAGTACAGTGTACGGATTTCTACCTAGAAATGCGTGCCAAGGTACAGCCACTTGCTATACGGCCTCCCTTGAAAAACATGCCAGCAAATTTTAGACTTTCTGCTCCTCGATTTCTGTGCTAACTTGCTGTACGACCTCCTTGGAATCTGAGCCAAAACTACTGTACGGCCTTTCTAGAAAAACGTGCCCAAAACCTACCTTTCACTGTGTGCTAACTCAACTGTACAGACTTGTTGGAATGCTGCCTTGGAATGTGTGCCAAGCTGCTGCCTCCTTCTCCTCGCTGTCCAGAAATCTCCCTTGCTCTCTTGCTCTCCCTCTCTCAATTTTCTCATGAAATAATGAATGACCTTTTCCTCCTTTCCCTCCTTTAATCTAACCCTAAGTGACTTTTGGGGAATCCCTAAATCCAATGGCTGAAATAGATTGAGATCTAGGGCTGAGATTAAATACTCATTTAAATCTCACTTTCTATTTTTTTTAATTCACCCCACTTTAATAAAGACCCACTTAGTCATTTATTTCCAAAGTCACTTTTCCTTTCTAATTTTACATTGACTTTATTAAAGTCACTTTAAAATTAGACTTTAGTAACTTTATCACTTAAAGTCACTTTTAAATTAGATTTGACTTTATAAAAATTATAAAGTCACTTTAGGAGAAAACTTAAATTCTTTTGGACACTTTTCCCTAGGCCAAAGATCAAAGCCTTAGGGAACCACCTGTCCTCTGGTACCAAATTTCAACAGTTGGAATTTCTAATTCTAACCCATTAGAAATTCTTTTTGTACTATCTGGTTTATTTCTTCCTACTTATTTAATTACTTAACAAGTTATTTACCATGTAAATACTGAAAATAAACACAAGTACAGTATCAACATCTATAGATCATCAACTGAAAGAAAACAAGCACACAAGTGACACCGTTATTTTTGGACCAATGTCCCCGGAAAAACCCAATGCGGGAAAACCGGTGCAGCTATTCAGAGGGTTTTATTATTATGTAGTTTTCAGAATACAACTAGGGTGCCAGAAATGGCTCACCCAACAGAGAATGCCCTCGGCAGTAGTACCTCTCCTCAGAGACAGATATTCTGGCTGAATAATCATCGGATGAACGATCCCACAATAACAATTGCAGCTCCCATTGCTCTGTGTCACTCCGATAAGGAATGCGTCACCCTACCCCACTCACCAAAACCTAGTCTGTCCCACGAAATTCTTCCAGCGCTGCCTCTTGGCCCTACGTTAGCTCTGCTATCCTCTACGTTAGCTTTTGGAGCTTCTGCATCAGCCCCTAGACCCTCTGCGTCTCACACGCTGGCCTCTGCTGGCTCTGCGCAGCTCCTGGCTGCCTCTGTGTCAACCTCTCTAGGCTCTGCGTTGTCTTGTTGGTACCAACTCTGCCTCTCTTCTATGTATTCACTACCCCTCGCTGCTAATCATTGATTCTATCTCTCTTAGCAAACTCCGCTCTAGAGAATAGAATGATTGATCACTTTGGTGTGTTCTCCAAGTGACCCTCAAGCCTCCTCTTATACTTTTCTCGTTGGTCCATCAACGACCGAGATAAAATCTCTAATCAACAGCTAAGATTAGATTTGGCTTAGAACCATGACTTTTGGAACATTCTAACCTAGTTTTATATTAATACCCATTAATATTTTATTTTTCTTAAGTTTAGACTTAGGAACTCCATTAAAAATATTAATTATTTTAATATCTCCCAAACCGATTAGAATCTACCCAAACCATTTCTCGGTCTCAGAGATCTCATGTGCTTTAGCCTCCACCAATTTTCATGGTTAGAGCAAATTCAATGCTACCCCAAATCAACACTCCCTCTTAGCGGGGACTGTACTCTATTAATACTCGACACTGAGCATCACCTTGATTATCCAGCATCGGTTCGTGTGTTGATGCTAAGCCTCCCCGCACAACATCCTCTGCACTGTTGCATCCTATATTGTTGCCCATTGATCCGAATTTAAACAGGAACACAACAAATTACAGAGATAACCATAAGCACAAAGATGTAGCGGAAATAATACTTCATTTCATTAATGTAAAACACTGAAATATGCTTACAAACAGAAATGGAAATAAACCAGCTGGAGCGATGGTAGCTTATCTTTGAGAAGAGATGTGGTTGCTACATGCCTCTGAACTGTGTTACAATGAGGCTCGAAGGCCTAGTTATTGTTGAGAAACAATGGAAACCCCTTAACATCCCAAAACCAAACCCTAGAAGATGAAATGCCAAATTATGGGCCTCATTTTGGGTAAGTTGGTACATCAACTTCCCGGGGTCGTAACTTTGGCACTCGATCTTCGTTTGACGCATACAATAGCTCGTTAGAAAGATATATCCAAGCACTACAACTTTGGAAAAAGCAATATTAGTCCATGAACCCATGTTGCTCCCAAATTTCCCAAAAAATGTCGTTTAGGGCTTCAAAATGGCTCTGGAAGTTCAGGACCTGAAAAACTGCTAAAAATAGTAAATTGTGCTACAATTACATAAACTGAAAAACTGAAAGAGACAGTTGTGGGGGTCCAAGTGGGATAGGTGGGTGGCCACCAACATCCACCTAGATCATTCCTCCCCCCTTAGGAAGCAATGGTCCCCATTGCGTTGAGTTCCTCCATCTGCTGAACTTGGTCCTTGGTGAGCTGTTCTGCAATCTCGGATGTGTCCAGTAATGGTGGAAAGCATGGTCGAGGGTAGTACACATTGAACACTTGGTGCAGGCGAAGGAATGGAGGAATGATGTGCTCCAAAGCATTATTTCCCACAGCCTTGGTAATGGTGTAAAGACCATGTCAGCATGGTCGGAGCTTCTGATGGGCTCTTGTAAGGCATTCTTTCTGCAGATGCAACCAGACTTTGTTGCCCACCTGAAGCTTGTGTGGTACCCTTGTGGGTGAGGAGAAGTTGTTCCTGTGTTCTTTCATGGCTGTATCCCTCTGCTGTTGTTGTTGCGTGGAAGAAGTTAAGAACCCTTTGCGAGGGTCATGGATGTGGTGACGATCTTCCCCTTACTTTGGGAGCAAACCAGATAGAAAATGAATTTCCTAGTCTGGGAGATGAGCTTGCTGCCTTTCTTGGTAGTGATCAAAGAGGTGGCGGTAGGTGGGGCTACCTCTGGTATCCTATATAATGAATTACACAAAGAAATAATGACAGCACGAGGCCTTGACTCATACACAGCATGTCGCCTCCACAAGTATGGTTGGCCTAATAGTACATCACAAACATCTAGAGGTGTAACATCACACAATACCATGTTTGTGAAGGGTTTGATGCTATAAGGAAGGCAGTACTGCTAGCAAACTCGGAGATCTCGTCCTTGGTGAAGCCACCCGATACTGTACGGCTGCGGGTGTGGTGTAGTCGGTAGGCCCAACTGCTTCACGACCTCTACTGAAATGAGGTTCTTTTGGCTCCCACTATCAACAATGAATTGCAGCGGCGAACCCTTCACCCACATCTATGAGTGGAAAAGACGCTCCCCCTCCTCTGGATCTTTGGGCTCATTCTTCTGGATCTTGGCGGTGGCAACAGTGGTGCTAGGCTCCGCATCAATGATCTGCTTCCCTTTGCCATTCCCCTTGTCGAGTTCTGACTCAGGGTCGGAACATGCATCTGATTCTGAAGCCTTCAACTCAGCCACCAACGACTACTTGCTCTGACACTCACTTGTGTTGTGAGTGGGGCTGTTATGGAACTCACACCACTTTCTTGTGTCCTTCTTCGACTTCGTGGTGTTGTTCTTTTCTTGTGGCTTCGACGGGTTGTCTTGGGTCACCTCGCCTTGGCTTTGTCCTTTGGTCTTCGGATTTGCAAATTCAAAGTCTCGCTTCTTCTGTTTGAACTTCTGCTCAATCTTGACGGCGTGTCGGTATGCCGTGCTGAGCAAGGAGATGTTCAGGAACTCCATCTCGTCCTGAATGTACCTGTGTAGGCAGCCGCAGTATTTGAGTACCAAATGTAGCTCAGAATCCTTGATACCCAACTGTGTGCGAAGGGTATGAAAAATGTTTGTAAACTGCAGCACATCTTGGTCCCTTCCTTGCCGTAGCGTCGTCCACTTGATGTATTTGTCCTCATAACTATTGACAGGGTAATACTGCTCCTTGATGGCATCCCGAAATAAATTCCAAGTGGGTGCGGCTAAAAATAGTGAGCTCGTACTTTCATCCTTCTACTCGCATTAGGTTTCCCACCAGTCCTTGATGTGGGGGGCTGCTTTGAGAAGAGCAAAAATAATCTTTTCTCGACTGAAAAAATCATGAACATAAAAATACCCTTCTAGCAGATTTAACCATTTATCTACGGCATCTGTGTCTATTTTACCCTCGAAAATGGGGATTTCAAAATTAACTTGTACCTTAAACGGTGTGGCGTTTCCAGAGTAGCTATTGGAAGTCGATGCATCGCCTCTGGGTAGCCACTGAAGGATCTGGGAAAAGTTGTCCATCATCGCGTTCCTTTGTCGCTCGAGCGCTTCTTTGAGCAAGATTTTGATAGGATCTCCTGCCCCCTCGTCTTTCTTTTCATCTGCCATGGGAGGCCGTCGGGATTTGCGGGGCTGGTCTTGCAAAGGTTCGACCAGTTCAAGCCCTAACTCCTTATATCTCGACCTCGCTGGGGACATGCAAAGAAAAATAGAGAAAAAGCAAACCCTCTGATACCATTGATCCATATTTAAATAGGAACGCAACAAATTACAGAGATAACCATAAACACAGAGATGCAGCGGACATAATACTTCATTTGATTAATGTAAAATACTGAAATATGCTTACAAACATAAATGGAAATAAACTAGCTAGGGCGATGGTAGCTTATCTCTGAGAAGAGATGTGGTGGCTACATGCCTCTGAACTGTGTTACAATGAGGCTCGAAGACCTATTTATTGTTGAGAAACAATGGAAAACTCTTAACATCCCAAAACCTAACCCTAGAAGATGAAACGCCAAATTGTGGGCCCCATTTTGGGTAAGTTGGTACATCAACTTCCTGGGGTTGTAACTTTGGCACCCGATATTCGTTTGACGCGTACAATAGCTCATTAGAAAGATCTATCCGAGCACTACAACTTTGGGAAAAACAACATGGACCCATGTTGCTCCCAGATTTCCCAAAAACGTCATTTAGGGCCTCAAAACGGCTCTGGAAGTTCAGGACCCGAAAAACTGCTAAAAATAGTAAATTGTGCTACAATTACGAAAACTGAAAAACTGAAAGAGACAGTTGTGGGGGTCCAAGTGGGATAGGTGGGTGGCCACCAACATCCACCTAGATCACCCATGGCCCTGCCACTGCCACTGTTGCATCCGTACAGCAGATTCCTCTGCATCCATGTTGTTGTTGGTCCATCCTCCCAGAACTGCATCTGCACTGCACCCCCTCTCATCACGCTGCATTGTGCTACCCATAGCACTGCCACTGCTAACTACTACACTGCAACTCATTTACTAAGAATTAAGTAACTGATCCACCCAACTCTGACATCCCTGTCAGGCTAGAGACACTCTCGATGTTGAAGCTCCCTCTGTCGCTAACAAGTGCTCCCTCTACTGACCTCTACGTTGCTGCAACAACTCCCTGCATCTCGCACTGTTGCACACCTCTTTGTGCCATCCTGCACTAGTGCAACACTCCTGTGCCTCTCGCACTGTTGCAGCCTGCTAGCCTCGCGCTGTCTTTGGACTCCTGCACTGTAGCACTCTCTGCCACTCCATCCGCATCCGTCTCTACCAACATTCGCCAATCCTGCTACTCTTCGAGGCTTTCGTAGCAAGGTATAATCCAAGAGGTTGGGTACCTCGAGGATCTTGCCCCTCATCACTTGTAGTCCTCTAAATACAACTCGATGTCTCCCCACTTCTTCTCAAGTGGCACATGAGCACTCATGGCACAATCACCATCCTCCTCGACTTCTTTCTCCGCCCTCGCCGACACTGCCTTGGTCTCAGAGGCCTCTCCCTTACTCTTCTTCCTAGGACACTAGTTTTCAAAATGACCTAGTTCCCCACAATGGAAGCACTTGACCTTGGAGAGGTCCTTCTTCTTTCTCTTCTCCTGCTTCCCAGTAGATGCTAGAGTCGCATCCTCTTCTTGACTCTGACCCCTTTGCCGTTACTCCCCGCCTTGGTCACCCGTCCGATCTCTTCTTGACGAAGAGCCGCCCAAAGTTCCTACCCATCTGGAAGGCTCGACCTGCCTAGTATGCTCTGGACAAATACCTTCCAATCCTCTAAGACTGCGTTCAAGGCGTCCTCACCATCAATTCTTGATCCAGCGTGGCCCCTATGGAAGTTAGTTGGTCACGGATCTACTTCAATCGACCAAGGAAGACATCTATCTACTCTCCCTTCCGCATATGGTATGACCGCAATTGATTTTCAAGTAACATCTTCCTCTGCACAGAAGTATGATGGTACAACTTCTTCAGGGCATCCCACATCTCATTTTCCATGTCCTTCTCGGCAATATGCAGCACCACATGATCCTTGACGCCATCAAGGATGACGCACTTCACCCTGGCCATTGCCTCCTCGTACTTTTCATTTTCGCTGGGTCAACTGGGATCGCTATTGTTTTCAAGGTGAAGTCCTTGATGCGATATCTGTCTAGAATGGACAAGAACTTGGCCTTCCAAACCAAGAAGTTGGATGTTCCGTCCAACCTATCTTGATCTCCCAGTCCATTCACGACCATTATCCTGCTCTTCTTCCGACTCCTCCAAGTCTCTCTACTTCCCTCCTGGAAGTCCTCTATTCGACTCCTCCAAGTCTCTCAACTTCCCGTCTGGAAGTTCTCGATTCGACTCCCTTTGAGTCTCGATTTCCCTTCTGGAAATCCCTCCTCCTTGGTCTTGCCCTGTTAGGTATTGTTCTGACCATAGTACCCCACCATCTTTTCTCCACAAATTACCCGCAGCCTCCTAAACCCCAACAACTAAAGGATTAAGCCACTTGGCTCTGCGCAATCTTGACACTGGCAAATCCGATCCCCTAACCAAGTGCGTCAGACCTCCTGGCCTCTGTGTGGCTCTGCGTGTGCCTGACTCTGCCTCCCTTAGCCTCTGTGCTGCCTTTCTCTGGCCCAGAATGATGACGCAGTCTCTCTGCGTCAATTCTTCCTCTGTCGCCTTCTGCACGGATCAACTCTGTCACTCGGGACTGTTGAATCTGCTGCTACTACTCTGCTAGCTGATGCCTTCAGTTATCCTGTGATCTGCAACCACGCTCTGATACCATGTTGGAATTTCTAAGTCTAACCCATTATAAATTCTTCCTATACTATCTAGTTTATTTCTTCCTACTTGTTTAATTACTTAACAAGTTATTTACCATGTAAACGCTGAAAATAAACACAAGTACAATATCAACATCTACATATCATCAACTGAAAGAAAACAAGCACACAAGTGACACCATTATTTTTGGACCAATGTCCCCTGAAAAACCCAATGCGGGAAAACCAGTGCCACTGTTCAGAGGGTTTTATTATTATGCAGTTTTCAGAATACAGCCAGGGTGCCAGAAATGGCTCACCCAATAGAGAATGCCCTTGGCAATAGTACCTCTCCTCGGAGACAGATATTCTGGCTGAATAATCACCAGATGAACGATCCCACAGCAACAATTGCAGCTCCCACTGCTCTGCGTCACTCTGATAGGGACTGCGTCACCCTACCCGGCTCACCAGCACCTAGTCTATCCCACGAAATCCTTCCAGCGCTGCCTCTTGGCCTTGCATCAGCTTCTGGAGCTTCTGCATCAGCCCCTAGACCCTCTACGTCTCACACACTGGCCTCTCCTCTCTATGCATAGCTCCTGGCTGCCTCTGCATAGCACCTAGCTACCTCTGCATCAACCTCTCTCGGCTTTGCATTGTCTCTCTAGTACCAACTCTATCTCTCTGTTATGTATTCACTACCCCTTGTTGTTGATCACTGATTCTATCTATCTTAGCAAACCCCGCTCTAGAGAACAGAATCACTGATCACTCTAGTGTGTTCACCAAGTGACCCTCAAGCCTCCTCTTATACTTTTCTCGTTGGTACATCAATGGCCGAGACTAAATCTCTAATCAATGGCTAAGATTAGATTTGGCTTGATCCATGACTTTTGGAACATTCTAACCCAGTTTTATATTAATACCCATTAATATTTTATTTTTCTTAAGTTTAGACTTAAGAACTCCATTAAAAATCTTAATTATTTTAATATCTCCCAAACCGGTTAGGATCTGCCCAAACCATTTCTGGGTCTTGGAGATCTCATATGCTTTAGTCTCTCCACCAATTTTCATGGCTAGAGCACATCCGATGCTACCCCAAATCAACATCTGTGGTCCCAAGAAATTGTTGTTGTTCTCATGACCTCTCGTCCGAGTACGTTCATGCACTCTTCCAAAAACTCATGTCCCAGTTGGAGCCAAATGTTACCCACCATCAGTGGGTGGTATGATAGGAGAAATTTTTCCTCCTAGATGGTCCTCAACCAATAGCCAGTAGCCCCTTGCAGCCAAGAGATAGCTTGATGTGCCACTATCTCTTCCACCTGAGCCAACCTTATGGTCCCTTGCCCATCTGTTATGTTCATATGTTTGAAGGTGGGTGTCCTGACCCTGAAGGTATGACTTTTCGTTGATGTAGCTGAGTAATTTTGTTTACTTACCATGAACACTTTTGGGCAAGGATTGATGGGGGGATTTAGCAGAAAGAGTGGGCTAGGTATGTACTATTCTACTGGATTTGGTGGAGAGGCTAGAATACATGAGATCTCCAAAATCCAAAAATCAAATCTGGAAATTCTAACTAGAAAGTGTCTCCATTAGATTATTAACTGTTTTTTAAATATTTCCTAAGTCTAAATTTATGGAATATGGTTAATTAATCATTATTAATTGAGATAAGGTGGGAATCATCTATAAACTCACACGGATTGATCCAGAGATGATCCTAGCCATTGATTAAGTTTTAATCTTGGCCATTGGTGCTAGAACAATGGATTATAAGAAGAAGTCAATGTGGTGATGGAGAACACCAGAGCAGATACTCAGTTTCCCAGGCAGTTCGATTTTCTCAGTAGTAGCAACTCAACGGAGAGGATAGAGCCAAAGGGTGAATAGTAGGTGGAGGAGGAGGGCAGCAGCATTCCGGGAGGAAGATTTCCAGTCCCTAGAAGAGGCAAAGGAAGGAAGGTCGGAGTTTCCAGAGGGCCAGTGTAAGCTCTGCATAGAGGGTGACATAGGGAGCTCATCACAGAGGCTAGGGAGGCATTTTCGGAGGCAGAAAATCGTTGTGGGGTGAGAGAAAATTCTCACGATATTTTTGCCAGCATCTTTCTCAGATTATATTGCTAGTTGGGCATCTAAATTATTGTACTCAGAACTGTTGTTGAAGATTAATAATAAAACCCTCATCTGCTGCACCGGTTTTCCCAATTTGGGTTTTTCCAGGGACAGTTGTCCAAAAATAATTGTGTCAAAATTCTTATGTGTGTGCTAGAATTTATCACTTTAATGTATTTTATCTTCCGTAGTATTTTTATGGTGAAAATTGTAGTTGTGATTTTATTCGTTGTTTGTCGTAGTAAATAAACTGCATAATTATATTTTCAGTTAGAAAAATAATTTCTAGTAGCTACAATAGATAAAATTTTCACACGATATACCTAACTGCTCCTCATCAATGGTCGACTCCAAGGATGGATTCTCATCCTCCTCCACCATGGGCTTAACATGAGCCACTAAATGGCCCTCCATAGATAACTCATCATGCATAACATCCTCAACAATGAGTGATAAGTAGCTACCATCTAGAAACTCTGTCACATATTTGGATGCCTTTATACCTATCAGCTCCTCATCAAAATGGGATATGTCTCCAAGCACCTCACCAATCTAATGTGTGTTGCTCTCACCTGAAAAATTAGACACAACCCCGAACACCTCATCAATGGATACCTCAACAACGGATGGCACCTCCTCAATGGTGGACACCTCTGCGTCTCTTGGTACCTTGTTAATGGATGGCCCTATGGATGTGTGCTCTAATATCTCCCCCAAGGTGTCAGTCGAAGCTATCAAAGGAATCTCCAACAAGGGTGACTCCTACGTCAAACTAGACACATCGACATGCTCCTCACACTCTGGTGTGCCCACAACCTCACGCTCAACCTCCTCCTCAGTCTCCTGATATATAAAGCCAGGTCTCCACCAGCAAATGTGCTCCCTGGTCTCACCCTCTAAGTATCCCTATCCTGTGTGCTACTTTTGAGGAGATTTGATGCCCTGATTCTATCAAATTTCCCCACACAGTGTAGATGGCTTCACCCCCATAGCCTGCAGACCACTAGTGTCTCTGTTGTAAGGATGAGGATGGATATGGTCCGACACCTTCCTCAACTGGGACAATCTCTCATCGTTCCAACGAATTACACCCCAGAATTCCTGCATACTAAATCTTCCTTGAGCCGTGGGTTGTCTATGGTTTAACCTATCACTGTGCATACATGCCCAAATCTTCCATTATCTAGATGGCTACCCCACAGCTAGCCAAGATCATGGCTCTTATAACACTATAATATTCCTAATAGGAAAATACAGGGAGTAACAAAGCTATGAACTAACTACAACTTGGAATCTCAAAAACATGCAAGCACATGAATTAAACACCAGAAATATGAACCAAGCTCTGAATCATTTTATTAATATGAGCAGAATGGGTACAATAGATGGTAATAGTAGAACATGGGCTTGCTACAAGCAAGCAAGGGAAAACTCAGGGTGATAATGATGAAGCCTGAGTGTTGTAGAATCTCCTGCCCAATTTCTGTGATGATCTAATAAATTTATGTTGCTGCTGCTAGATAGGAAATGGAAAATTTGCCCTCATAAGTGCCCAAAAAATTCTGAGAAATCAGCTGGTGTACTTTCTCAACAAGGCCAATAAAACCCAGAAAGGGATTGGCCCAAACTAACTCTTTAAGAAACCCACAAAGTGGTGCAAAATTGTCAGCTAACTAGTAAACACACTACTGAAAGAAAGTAGATTTTTGTCCTGAATATTGTATGGATCACACTGACAATGCAACCACAAACTCCTCTTCAAATACCCACAAAAACCCATAAAAGGTTTGGGTTGATTCAGAGTGACGAGAGAGCCCACCAAATAGTGTGAGTGGCCCTCTGGTTGGCTACACGCACTGCTGAGAAGCAACACTCCAGAAACTCGCAAATCCTCTGCTGTAATGCCACTAAAATTCCACACAAAATCCCCTCCGGAATCTACCTTCTCCCCTAGCAAATATCCTCCATAATTAGTTTCCCTCTTCCCCTATGCAAGCTTTCTCTAATGAGCTCTGCACACTCGCAAAATGGAGAAATTCAGCCCACCAAATGGCCAAGACTTTTGCCCTACAAAACACTAACAAAATTCTGGTCTCAAGGTAGGAAATCTCTCTGCAAATCACTGGATCTCGACTCACTCTAGTTGAAGAAATTTGTGCTCCACAAACTACCTCCGTGCCCAGGAAGTGCGCATAACTAAGTGAACACCTACAATAAAGATCAAGGAAAGCCTTGAAGTGGACTCCCAAATTACCTCAATAGGGAGATGCTCGAAGTTCTCCAAAATGAGGGTGGAATTTTGCTTGGAATTCCTGGTGCTAAACAACACTTTTCTTCTTATGCTAAACAACTGCAAGAGAAGATCAAAGGTGAAATGTAATAGTCAAAAAATGATTAGCCAATGAGTCTTGTTATCGCTCAAACTAACAAGGGACCTAAGGGGGGATCCCCAAAGGGAAAATGCTAAGCCAAGGGCAAAAAATGGAGACTTAGCCCACTGTCACCTCAGCTAAGGCTCCCTTCTATTTACGGATTTTCACCGATGTGAGGAGACCTGGTATTTATGGAGTCACCATTGTAGGAGAAGTCAATGGATAATGAGTTACTCAAATAAACCCTTTCCCAGAAGAATTTGAAGGATGGAGCTTGCTTGCTCTCTAAGAAAGGTACTATGTATTCTAGGGAAAGGGAAGAGAGGATTTGAGGGTTAGGTTTATGGGATAGGGCTTGTGAAGGAGTTCCCCAATCCCTAAAGCCCTTGTTAGAATTGGATTCCCGAATGGTTCTTGAAGAATGGTCTTTCAAAGGAGCGGGACCACAGGGGCCCAAGTGGACCCAGTGTAGGGAATGAGGAAAAAATGTAGCAACCAATGATATTATTACCCTAGAGAAGGTGGGGAAAGGATCAAAGCAAGTATTTTCTATTGAAGATGTTGTTTTGACCTTATGAGGTACTAGCCTTGGGGATGGCAGGACAAGTTTTGATCCTGGAGCTAAGGCTTGGATTTTCTCCCAACTCCACCGTCGGAATGGCTTCAAAATTGGAGGAGAGCTAGAGGAAAGGCCAGCACAAGAGACCCTAAGAGATCGAATGTTTTTTATGGCTAGCTTGTCAGGAAATTGATGCCCTAGTACCCCAACTTGGCGAGACCTAGAAGGAGGTGAAAGAATATGATTTAGTGACCATCCTTGGTGGATCAGTGCTTTAATATTTGGGAGAATGGAGTCTATGACGAATATGAGTAGGATTTTTTGGTTCCCAATGAAGGAGACCTCAAGATCACTTCGCTTGCCTTCAAGGTTAAGAAGAAACAACCTTGCAGCTTTTATACTTTGATGTGCAAAAGGAATGGCTTATCAAGGTCAAATTCATTGATAGAATAACCTCTAATAGATTTCGCTCATATCAGATGGCCCATACATTGAGAGATGTTATAATAGAGACAAATTCCACAATTTTACGCAGTAAATGCATAACAACTAGCCCTAGAACAATGAAAATCCTAGTATAACGTATATGAAAAAAGTAAACAAGAATAACATTAAAAAGCATGTATTTACATGTAATAGAGTATATCCAACCATTCACAATTAACAATAGAGAAGCTCTAAGAGAAGATAAACCAATATCCACACATCAAAACTCATCCATAAAGCTCCTATTTATCCTCTAGAAAAAGTGTGAAAATCTCAAGAGAGATAAGAGATCCAAACCAAAGTGATGATTATCAAATGAGCTCATCTCACTTGTATTTATACGCAACTTAGGAGTTCAAATTAGCCTCTTTGGTCTACATAAGCCCCAAAAATAAAATAATGTTCTAATAATACAACTTTTGGCGACAAGCCCACCAAACTAGATCATAAATGAAAAAGTAAGCCTCTCAAGAGGTCAAATAATAATCTATGCATGTTGTAGGGCCCTCTGAGAGGCCTAATGAGGTCCATGGGTGCCACAATAAAGAATAGGACCCTCAAAAGCAGTGGACAAGGGGTTGGCCCCTTGTAATAACATATGGTCCTCAAATGACATGTGGCGGCACACAAGTGTCCTCATGGATCTCCAAATAAATCGAAGATGTATGTAGATCACTTGCAAGGGCTAGGATGATGGTGTAGGTGATGGCACACCATCATGCAAGTCCTAGATCATCTACCAAGTGTATGGTGTAGATCTGGGGCCAGTTGGGCATGATGAATCAGGTGCATCCTCCTTGTCCAATAAGTGAACCACGAGCAATCTCTAAATGGCTATGGGGATCCACGGAGTGCAATCTCCTGCTGTGGAGGCCCATGGCTCTCAAAGCTCACCCAACATGTGCCACTATAGCCCTCAAGAGGATTAGGACCCTGTATAGGGAGACCAAACCCAAAATAGAAACCATCTACAATCCTGCATAAGATCCAATGCGTGCCCTAGCCTTCCAGTACAACTAGTCATTAGAGAAATCGAGTAAATGAGCTTACCTAATCATGGACCATAGGTGGGGACTTCATAATGGCCTACCCTTCCATAATGGGCTTTGGGATGTGCCAATGTCTCCTAATCTCCAAATTGTTGATTTGTGTAGCTTAGGAGGTACTCCAAGACCTAGGGTTCAGGGTTTGGAGAACAAAGTGCCACAAGGGTCACTTGTGGGCTTGGAACCTATTGTCACACAGAGTGTTTAAGCACCCCGACAACGTCAGATCGGGGGTTATCACCCTGATCCCTGATCTCTCCGTTTAAGTCGTCTCCCTATAGCAGGCTAAGGGGGGTAGACCCTATGGGATAAATGATCTGGATCTTGGGAGGAGGCCCCCAAGATCTAAAAGATTGAAATGGATCTTGGGAGGAGAGACCCCCAAGATCTGAAAACTTGCATTGCCAGAAGAAAAATAGGAGAATCCCCAATAAACAAAACCACAAAGAAACTTTTATTTAAAATAGTAATGAAAATAAACCAGCTAGGGCGATGGTAGCTTATCCCTGAGAAGAGATGTGGCGGCTACATGCCTCTGAACTGTAAAGGCTACATTGTGGCGGACAATCTGTCCTTTTACAAAATGTGACTTGTTACTTATAGTATTTTCCAGTTACAATACCACGGGTCAATTCCATGGGTGAATGAATACCATGGGTAGATTTTACAATACCACGGGCGGATGCCATTTACAATACCATGGGTAAATTCCATGGGTCAATGAATAATATGGGTGGATGAGTACCATGGGTTGATGCCATTTTCCATTCGGATCATTCCTCCCTCCTTAAGAAGCAATGGTCCCCATTGCATAAAGTTCCCTCCTGCAAAGCCTTCGTTGAATATGAAGAGCCACTGAAGATAAGGGTTTTATGTGGTTAACCCAAAACCCTGATAAACGAAGATCCAAGGATAGAGATACCCTGTAATGCTTGTGACCAACTGTGATTCTGACAGTGTGCGGCCTAGCAAATGGACTTCGATGACAAGGATTTTATGCGGTTGACCCATAACCATGATGTTGGTTGTTGATGCAGTATCAGGTGCCTACATAGCTTGGGGTGGGAGGGCACATCTCCAAATAACCCAAGCCGAATGCTGCTATGTTGAAACTGATGAATGTGAAGCAGGTGCCTAATAAAGTGGGGTGGGAGGGCACGTCTCCAATGGGAACCCACTCCGAATGCTGCTCCAGAATTATAATGGACATAACTCAGTCAATATAACTCAGAATATTTATTATAACCTTTTTTTGGAAGCAGAATGATCATTTTGCATCTTCCCATGAGTTGGAAATCCCTATCTGGACACTCTAAGAACTCAGATTCGTGCTGCAACAGTTCCGCCGTCACAAAAATTCTAATAAAATAGCTGATTTTAAATCAGCGATATCTCCCACATCCGAACTCCGATTCAACCCATTTTTTTTTGAAATTGGGTGATTTTTCGAGAGGAATCCAGATCTGGTATTTGTTTTTGTAAATTTTGTACCAAATGTTTCAGATCTGATCTAAAAAGTCGCTGCCCAAAAAAAAAATCCTACAAAAAAAATGAGAAAAAAATTCTTCCTGCTTGACCCAAGAAAGTGCTCTGTGGAGGTTGTAGCACATGCCTGAAGTTTGTTGAATATTGCTGCAAAATTTGAAACTGAAATATGCATCAAACCCTCATTCCCATAGAATCATAACCTGCTCTGATACCACTAATCCGGATCTTGGGGGGAGCCCCCAAGATCTAAAAAAAATTGAAATGGATCTTGGGGGGAGAGACCCCCAAGATCTGAAAACGTGCATTGCCAGAAGAAAAATAGGAGGAGAATGCCCCATAAACAAAACCACAAAGAAACTTTTATTTAAAATAGTAATGAAAATAAACCAGCTAGGGCGATGGTAGCTTATCCCTGAGAAGAGATGTGGCGGCTACATGCCTTTGAACTGTAAAGGCTACATTGTGGCGGACAATCTGTCCTTTTACAAAATGTGACTTGTTACTTATAGTATTTTCCAGTTACAATACCATGGATCAATTCCATGGGTGAATGAATACCATGGGTGGATTTTACAATACCACGTGCGGATGCCATTTACAATACCATGGGTAAATTCCATGGGTCGATGAATAATATGGGTGGATGAGTACCATGGGTTGATGCCATTTTCCATTCGGATCAATAAAGGAGCACCAACTAGGAACCAGTGGGTTTGGGAGACACAGCGAGGCAATCAAATACCTAATTAACACTTAGCAAGACTTAAGATTTAATTAGATTTTAAATGATAAATACCAGTGCCTTAATGATCTTGCCAAGTAATTGATTAACTACTGTTGCTTAGGAAATAATTAACAATTGCCTGAAAATATTTGCCAAACATCTAGCATATAACGAGCATCAAATAAAATTCAAGAAAGGATGACAGATTTTCTATAGAAACACAATGCCTCAGCAATTAGATTTCAAGAGATGCAAATGCTTTAAATAACCACAAAATTTAAATGCTAACCAGTTTCAAAAAAGAATGATTCACCACTTTCAAATAGTTAATCCTTAGATAAAAATTTAAACACATTTAATGATAGAGAGATGGCAAACACTAATACCACAAAAAATCTCATTTAAATTTTACCCTTGATGAATGAGATTAATCTTAGGAATTTTTTTTTAAATGTTTTTAGATTTTATATTTTGAATGTTTTTTAGATTTTTTTTTTTTTTTTTTTTTTTTAAATCAAAAAAAAAAAAAAAAAATTAAAGCAAAACCCAATTCAAAATAAAATGGAAATCCGACTTTTGAAATCTTTTTATTTATTTATTTATTTAAAAGTAATAAGCAAAGAAAAATGAAGAGTCAATCAAAACAAAAAAATCAAGCTACAATAAATTGAAATAAAAATATCATGACCCATCAAATTTTAAATGAAAATACAAATATACTAACCCTAACGTAAATCATATGCTAATAAAAAATAAAGTAAAAAAAAAGGAATCTAAATGAGACTCTACACTTATGCTTTGCAGGTTTACGGGATGATGAGGAGCAACACTTTGATGGCGGAAAGGGACAAATGCCTAAGCTAGGAGCACTGGCTGCGGATTAATGGACGAAAGAGCTACGTAAGGAAGACAGTGGTTTTGGCAGTGCGAGAAAGGTTTCCAGATGAGGAAGATCGTGGCTGCGGGTTGGAGCTACGATGGGGAATGAGATTGTGTGGAGAGAAAACTGCGTGGGAGAGGAAAGGTTTAGAAGCAGCGTAGAGGGTTTTGAGGATGAAGTATAGATGCGCAGAAGTTGACGTTGGTGGATTGAGCGATAGGAGCTGCGTGTAGAAATACAAAGCAGAGACGAGTGAGGGCAGAAAGGAGATGGCGGCGTGGAGATGGTTGCGTGGAGAGGTTGGATGATAGTCGCAGAGGGAGAAGAAAGCCATGTAGACAAGTAGAGGGTTTGATGGGAGAGCCGCAGGGATGGTTGCGTATAGGTGAGGCGTAGCAAAGGAGGAAGTGTTGTTTGTTGCAGTGTGGATATTTGCGGCTAGAGGAAATTAAAAGAGCAGCATGGGCACTGTTTGTTGCTGGTGATGAAGGGGGAGCGTTTGGAGAAGTTTGGAGCAGTTGGGTAGCGTATAAGGCTTTGGAACCAGGCAGCAAATGGATCGATGGAGAGTTAGAAGGAAGAACGTAGATGGCAACAGATCTGGAGATGGCAAAGCACCGATGGTTTTACACAGCTCACCAGAAAATTTTCGAAATTTTCCTGCAATAAAAAAAGAAAACCCTAGGTAGCAGTAGACAGGTGGCCTAGAAAACCCTCAAAATTTTCCAAAAATCTTAATAAAAATTTTAAATCCTTTTGCTTCAGATTTGCCTGATGAAAACCCCACAAAAATTTTCCAGATCTGAAATAAATACCCCTGCAAGAGCTAATTCTGAGGCCAGATCTTACCCTCCAGGGCCTAGATCTGGCTTCAAATTTAGACGTCACCTTCAGATCTGCGACCTGCAATGGCAAAAACAAAACGCCCAGAAATAATATATACAATGATGAAACTAAAAACCCCAAAAACGCTAAATAATTACAGTAATCACAAGCTAAAGGCTCTAAGCAGCCAGATCTATCGTTATGCCACACATATTTTAAAATTTTAAATTTAAGGTGAGGTGCTTCAGAAAAAACCCTTCATGCATCGACAATAAAACTTCTAATGATAAGCCCGGATTCAATCAAGCTGGGCTCTTCAGAAAATGCAAATCGGGAGTTGGCTAGTCCAACTGAAAACTTCCCCGAATGCCCGATGATCCCAAAATCAAAAAATTTCTTGCACAACTCGATTCCACCATTAACGTAGAGAGAGAAAATGACACTAAAATTCAGATTTAATGGAGATACCTGCCATTATATTCAGAACTTAAACTACCATTCAAACCCCAGTGATCAAGCAAGATACCTGTGCTTAAATCACTCTTCATAAAGCTATCATCAATGGCTAAAAGAAAATCTATGCATGAAAATAAAACATCTTACAGCATTTCCACGAAGAGTAACACCACCAAAAATTAACCCCAAAGTCTTTCTTTATTGTACTTGAAAAACGATTACAAGAGAGCTTTCACTTAGCACACGACTCCAAAATCCAATGATCTCAAATGACAACTGACCCCCTATTTAAAGATAAATTTCCCAACGGTTAATTCGAGTGATCCTTGTCAAAGCGATCTCGACTGTTGAAGAGGATAAAAAATTCTTTTAATCTCATCTGTCGAAATTTTAAATATTGAGAAAATTTCGAATTTTTCAATTAAATGCATTTTAATATATTTAAAAATTAAAATTTTGCATTTATTTCCTCAAAACTTTGACTTTGACTTAACCCCAGTGACCTAAGACATAAAATTTAGCAAAATAATCAACGAACCTTAGTCCCTAGACTAGTTAAGATTCAATTTTTTTAAAGGATCCACGAATTTTACCTTTGGAAAATTTAAATTTACCTAGGACCTAGGACCTATGAGGGGATAAATTATTTTTCTAACCTTCAAGACATTTTACACCATGATTTTTACATTTTTTCATCTCAAGGGGTAAAAACCCATTTGATATAGATCCTCATAGACTACCCAGTTCTGTGACACAAACATAATCTAGCAAATCAAACAATTTGTAATAAAATAACCTAATCAAATAGTTAGGATTATTCCCAAATCACTTTTACATAGACTCGATCTAACACACTAGGACTCCCCTAAGATTCTAATGACAAAATCCATTCCGGCTTTGGGGTAAGGCTGAAGGAAAACTCTGCCGATCATGGATCAGTGAGACAAAAAACTTTCCAGAATGTAGATCATCACTAGAAAATTAGGTTTACCTAGGCAATTACATACATGACACAGATTTGCTGAGATTATTTACAATTTACACATGCAAATTGGGTTTACAATATAACATGATCAGGCTGATGATGATAGTCAAACGGCACGGACACATTGATCAAGTGCTATCCCTTTTGCGAAGAAAAGAGGGTGTACTGCTATGGGTAGTTGACACATAGTGGTCAACATCTGGCTCTACTTGGGGACACATTGCTGCACTGTAGGAATGTGAGAATCCAGAATCTGCATCCACGCAACACACAACAAAACATAAGTAGCGTCCATCCAAAAATCATCATATAACATTAAGCACAGGAAAGATATAAGCTCTTCATTTATTAACTATCTAGTAACATGAAAAGTAAATCTAATCCTAAGACAGAAATGAAAAGCTGAAAAGACAAGGAGTAGGGTTAGAAATACAGAGGATGCCCCATGGCATCAGATGCGTCCAATATAGTGTATATTGAGCATTTGCCTGCTTTTCGACAAATCTGTCGGCTGCTTCTCGGATGTGCAATGTCCAATTTTGCAGACAGTAGGACTTTTTCCTATCCGAAAATCAAGCTGCTTACGGCTATCTGATGCATCAAATCGCTTTCTCGTTCTCTTTCTCTTGCATTTTTTTCTTTGTGGGAGGCTGTATCACTAATGACGTGAAACATCCTGCTTCAAAACTCTCAGATGAAGTATGTAAGATATGCGTGACATGTCTTTCTTCATTTTTCATCTGATCTTTATTGTTTTCTGTTTTATCCAGGTCACCTTCAATTAACCACTTTTCAATGGAACCAATGACCTCATAATAAGATGGAGCTTGTCACAGCAAATAAGGAGGCTTCCAATCTATTGACATCTCCTTGTTTCTTTCATCCTCTGACCGATGCTGAAATTTTTGTACCTGTATTGTTATGGCATCCATCTGGCTAGAGTGTTCAACCTTCATAGCACTGATTTCCCTGGCATGGTCTTCCTCCATGCTCAATAACTTATTCTGAAGACATATCTGACTAGCTTCCATATCTTTTATTACTTTATCATTCTTTTCCTTTATGGTTATCAAGAAATGCTACATAGAGTTTATCTCTTTCTTATGATTTGCCTGCATGGTAGCCAACTGATTATTATAATCGAATGTCATGATAATCATTTCTTCATCCATAGTTAATAACTTGTTTTGCATAGAATTAATTTTCCTATCATGATTAGCTTTCATGGTTTCGATCTCCTTATCTCGCTTTTCCAGGTGGGTGTATAAAGTTCTCATATCATTGACATAATAAGTTACAAATTTTTCTTAATTAATCTCCATATTTTTTACCAGCTGCATTAGTTCCTCTATAATTTGCTTTTGATTTTCCCTTTCATTGTCGACACTGATTTGACAATTTGTTCCTGCTTTTCCACTATCATGGATTTGATCTGTAACGGTGCAAGTGGATGGCACATTCTGATATGGAGAATTGTCTTGAAATCTTTCATTGACAGTTGGACCCTTCACAAGATCACTTTCATTCTGTTGCATAATTTTAGGGGCACCATATCTATCTTTAAAAGCATTGATGATGTCTTTTAAAGAAGCGAAAGAATCTTCAGGACAATTATTAAACCAATTCAAAGCATCATCCTCTAAAGAAAAGGCAAATAGATGCATTTTGACATCTTCATGATCATACCGGGGAGAACTACAATATATGAGCATTATACGAGAAAAACTGCATAGATGCTTTCTAACAGTGACTAAATCACCACCCGAATCACCACCCGAGAACAAAGACAATTTATGAATGGCCACTTCTGGAATATCATGGAGGACATCAGTAAAATGACACGGGGTAAACGAATCATCCATGATGAATAATGAGGGACCAAATGGACGATAGAGAGAGACCCTTGTTCAAGAAAATCAAGAGATCCACAAGAAGGGAGATTCTAGTTGAAATTCTTGCAATAAAGAAGTGGAGTCGCCACTTGAACATGAATCTAACTCTAGGACCTAAAAGGCAACAAACAACTGGATATAAGGGAGGGCTTCTTGTCTGAGAAAAAATAAATAAAAAGAAATGGAATCGCCACCCAAACAAGAAACGGACCAAGATGTCCAGGTGTTAAAGGTGCAGATGAAACGATTAACGAGATGACGAAAGATAGGGCGATGAAAAGATCAAATGATGCCCGGAAATGCTGTGGTGCTTGACAGGCTAATCAATGGCGAAAAAGATGAGATGATTAAAAACGATAAGGAAATGTCATTGAAATGCCGAGAATAAAATGTCTTCGGCAACGGTGCCAAAAATGTTGGCGTTGCCAGCTAAAATGAATGATAGAAAGATGAAATATGAATGTCATAAAGCCTCGGCCCAATAAATCGGTCCCCGGCAACAGTGCCAAAAAATGTTGTCGCACAGAGTGTCTAAGGACAGCGACAACGCTCAGATCGGGGGCTGTCACCCTGATCCCCGATCTCTCTGTTTAAGCCATCTCCCTATAGCAGGCTAAGGGGGGTAGACCCTATGGGATAAAGGAGAACCAACTGGGAACTAGTCGGTTTGGGAGACACAGCGGGGCAATCAAATACTTGATTAAAACTTAGCAAGACTTAAGATTTAATTAGATTTTAAATGATAAATACCAGTGCCTTAATGATCTTGCCAAGTAATTGATTAACTACTGTTGCTTAGGAAATAATTAACAATTGCCTGAAAATATTTGCCAAACATCTAGCATATAACGAGCATCAAATAAAATTCAAGCAAGGGCAACAGATTTTCTATAGAAACACAATGCCTCAGTGATTAGATTTCAAGAGATGCAAATGCTTTAAATAACCACAAAATTTAAATGTTAACCAATTTCAAAAAAGAATGATTCACCACTTTCAAATAGTTAATCCTTAGATAAAAATTTAAACACATTTAACGATAGAGAAATGGCAAACACTAATACCACAAAAAATCTCCTTTAAATTTTACCCTTGATGAATGAGATTAATCTTAGGAATTTTTATTTTTTTTTAACAAAATAAATCAAAACCTAAAGACTAAGGTTCTCTTCTTTTTTTTTTAATGTTTTTAGATTTTATATTTTGAATGTTTTTTAGATTTTTTTTTAATCTTATTAAAATCAAAATAAAAGAAACTAAAAGAAACAAAACTCAATTCAAAATAAAATGTAAATCGGACTTCTGAAATCTTTTTTTTTAATTAATTAATTAATTTATTTATTTAAAAGTAATAAGAAAATAAAAATGAAGAGTCAATCGAAACAAAAAAATCAAGCTGCAATAAACTGAAATAAAAATATCATGACCCATCAAATGAAAATGAAATAACAAATATACTAACCCTAACGTAAATCATGTGCTAATAAAAAAATAAATAAATAAGAAAAAAAAGGAATCGAAATGAGACTCTACGCTTATGCTTTGCAGGTTTACGGGATGATGAGGAGAAACGCTTCGATGGCGGAAAGGGAGAAATGCATAAGCTAGGAGCGGTGGCTACGGATTAATGGATGGAAGAGCTGCGTAAGGAAGACAACGGTTCTGGCAGTGCGAGAAAGGTTTCCAGATGAGGAAGATTGTGGTTGTGGGTTGGAGTTATGATGGGGAATGAGATTGCGTGGAGAGAAAACTGCGTGGGAGAGGAAAGGTTTAGAAGCAGCGTAGAGGGTTTTCAGGATGAAGTATAGATGCGCGGAAGTTGATGTTGGTGGATTGAGCGATACAAAGGAGAGACGAGTGAGGGTAGAAAGGAGATGGCAGTGTGGAGATGGCTGTGTGGAGAGGCTGGATGATAGCCGCAGAGGGAGAAGGAAGCCACGTAGACAGGCAGAGGGTTTGATGGGAGAGCCGCAGGGATGGCTGCATATAGGTGAGGCGTAGCAAAGGAGGAAGTGTTGTTTGTTGTGGCGTGGATATCTGCGGCTAGAGGAAATTCAAAGAGCAGTGTGGGCGCTGTTTGTTGCTGGTGATGAAGGGGTATCGTTTGGAGAAGTTTGGAGCAGTTGGGCAGCGTATAAGGCTTTGGAACCAGGCAGCAAATGGATCGATAGAGAGGTAGAAGGAAGAACACAATGGCAACGGATCTGGAGATGGAAAAGCAGCGATGGTTTTACACAGCTCACCAGAAAATTTTCGAAATTTTCCTGCAATAAAAAATGAAAACCCTAGGCAGTAGCAAACAAGTTTCCCAGAAAACCCTCAAAATTGTCCAGAAATCTTACTAAAAAATTTAAATCCTTTTGCTTCAGATTTTCTTGACGAAAACCCCACAAAAATTTTCTAGATCTGCAATAAATACCCCTGCAAGAGTTGATTCTGAGACTAGATCTTACCCTCCAGGGCCGAGATCTGGCTTCAAATTTTAGACGTCACCTTCAGATCTGCGACTTGCAATGGCAAAAACAAAATGCCCAAAAATAATATATACAATGATGGAACTAAAAACCCCAAAAACGGCTAAATAATTACAGTAATCACAAGCTAAAGGCTATGAGCAGCGAAATCTATCATTATGCCACACATATTTTTAAATTTTAAATTTAAGGTGAGGTGCTTCAGAAAAAACCCTTCATGCATCGACAATAAAACTTTAATGATAAGCTCAGGATTCAATCAAGCTGGGCTCTTCAGAAAATGCAAATCGGGAGTTGGATGGTCCAACTGAAAACTTCCCCGAACGCCCGATGATCCCAAAAATCAAAAATTTCTTGCACAACTCGATTTCACCATTAACGTAGAGAGAGAAAATGACACTAAAATTCATATTTAATGGAGATATTCAGAACTTAAACTACCATTCAAATCCCAGTGATCAAGCAAGATACCTGTGCTCAAATCACTCTTCATAAAGCTATTGTCAATGGCTAAAAGGAAATCTATGCATGAAAATAAAACATCTTACAGCATTTCCACGAAGAGTAACACCAGCAGAAATTAACCCCAAAGTCTTTCTTTATTGCACATGAAAAATGATTACAAGAGAGCTTTCACTTAGCACACGACTCCAAGATCCAATGATCTCAAATAATAACTGACCCCTATTTAAAGATAAATTTCCCAACGGCTAGTTCGAGTGATCCTTGTCAAAGCAATTTCGACCATTGATGAGGATCAAAAATTCTTTTAATCTCATCCGTCAAAATTTTAAATATTGAGGAAATTTCAAAATTTTCAATTAAATGCATTTTAATATATTTAAAAATTAAAATTTTGCATTTATTTCTTCAAAACTTTGAATTTGACTTAACCCCAGGGACCTAAGGCATAAAATTTAGCAAAAATAATCAACTAACCTTAGTCCCTGGACCAGTTAAGATTTAATTTTTTTAAAGGATCCACGAATTTTACCTCTGGAAAATTTAAATTTACCTAGGACCTAGGACCTATGAGGGGATAAATTATTTTTCTAACCCTCAAGACATTTTACACCATGATTTTTACATTTTTACATCTCAAGGGGGAAAATCCATTTGATATAGATCCTCATAGACTAACTATTTCTGCGACACAAGCATAATCTAGCAAATCAAGCAATTTGTAATAAAATAACCTAACCAAATAGTTAGGCTTATTCCCAAATCACTTTTACACAGACTCAATCTAACACAGTAGGACTCCTCTAAGATTCTGATGATAAAATCCATTCCGGCTTTGGGGTAAGGCTGAAGGAAAACTCTGCCGATCATGGATTAGTGAGACAAAAAACCTTCCGGAATGTAGATCATCACCAGAAAATTAGGTTTACCTAGGCAATTACATACATGACACAGATCTGCTGAGATTATTTACAATTTACACATGCAGACTGAGTTTACAATATAACATGATCAGGCTGATGATGATAATCGAACGGCACGGACACATTGATCAAGCGCTATCTCTTTTGCAAAAAAAGGGGGTGTACTGCTATGGGTAGTTGACACATAGTGGTCAACAGAACCCGAGGATGGGGTTTTGCACCCAATCATGTTTGGGACATTTTCGGAAGCACATTTCTACATGTGATGGTATGAGATGATAGAGGGTGGAAAAGGAGACTCCAATGCTTCAAGAATCGTTGAATTCCGAGTTGTAGAAGTGGAAAAATGAATTTTTGAAGTTGACAAGTAATTATTGGTTTTCAAGTCATGTAGGCTTGAAGTAAAATTTGTCCAATAGATGTGTGCCCAAGAACTAATGCGGCTGGTAAAAAATATGGAGATCAATCAAACTAATTACGCCAATGATGTGAGAACTTTATGCACCCACCTGGAAAAACGTAATAAGGAGATGGAGATCATGAAAATTAAACACTCTGATTACATAATTGACATGCAAAATCAACATGCTAAGGAAATTGAGGCCATGAAAACTAATCATGACACAAAAATTAGTTTTATGCAAAGCAAGTTATCAGGCTTAGAGGAAAATATGACGACCATGCAAGCAAATCATAAGAAAGAGATAAACTCTATGCAGCATTACTTGATGACCATAAAGGAAAAAGACGATAAAGTAATAAAAGATATGGAAGCTAATCAGCTGTGTCTTCAGAATAAGTTACTGACCATGGAAGAAGACCATGCCAAGGAAATCAGTGCTATAAAGGTTGAGCACTCTAGTCAGATGGATGCCATTAAAATGCAGTTTCAGAAATTTCAACAGCAGTCGGAAGATGAAAGAAACCAAGGAACGTCAATAGATCAGGAGCCTCCTTATTTGCTGCAACAAACTCATCTTATTATGAGGTCCTTTGTTCCATTGAAAAGTGGATAATTGAAGGTGACCTAGATAAAATGGAAATTAATAATAAGGTTGATGCTCACATGGTTAATCCACCAGTCATAGAAGATCAAGTTATAACTAATGGCACCTGTGAGATTGATCCATCATCCTTGGCAGGGCAGATGCAGAATGAATAAAGATGTGTCACGCATATCTTACATACCTCATCTGAGAGCTTTGAAGCAAAAAGTTCCACATCATCAGTGATACAGCCTGCCACGAAGAAAAAACGCAAGAAAAATAAAATGAGAAAAAGATCTGAGGCATCAGACGACTGCGAGCAGCTTGATTTTCGGATAGGAAAAACTCCTACCATATGTAGAATTGGACATGGCACATCCGACAAGCAGCCGACAGATTTGCCTGAAAGCAAGCAAATGCTCAGTATACATTATATTAAACACATCTGATGCCATGGGACATGCTTTGTATTGTATTTCTAACCCTACTCCTTTTTTTTCAGCATTTTCATTTCTGTTTTAGGATTAGATTTATTTTTTCATTTTGTTAGACTAGTTAATAAATGAAGAGCTTATATCTTTCGCGTGCTTAATGTTATATGATGATTCTTGAATGGACGCTACTTATTTCTATTGTGTGTTGTGTGGATGCAGATTCTAGATTCTCACATTCCTACAGTGCAGCAACGTGTCCCCAAGTAGAGCCAGATGTTGACCAGTACGTGTCGACTACCCATAGCAGTGCACCCCCTTTTTCGCAAAAGGGATAGCGCTTGAGCGATGTGTCCGTGCCTGTCATCATCGGCCCGATCATATTGTTTTGTAAGCCCAGTCTGCATGTGTAAATTGTAAATAATCTTAGCAGATCTGAGTCATGTATGTAAATTGCCTAGGTGGACCTAATTTTCTAGTGATAATCTACGTTTCAGAAGGTTTTTTGTCTCACCGATCCATGATTGGCAGAGTTTTCCTTCAGCCTAACCCCAAAGCCGGAATGAATTTTGTCATTAGAATCTTAGGGGAATCCTAGTGCGTTGATTTGCTAGATTATATTTGGTCGCAGAACTGGTTGATCTATGAGGGTCTATGTCAAATGGGTTTTCCCCCTTGAGATGTAAAATTGTAAAAGTCATGATGTAAAGTGTCTTGAGGGTTAGAAAATGTTTTAATCCCCTCTTAAGTCCTAAGTCCTAGGTCCTAGGTGATTTTTCCAAAGGCTAAGTTCGAAGATCCAAAAATAAAAAATAAAAAATAAAAAACAATAAAAAAATAAAAGATATAAATAATAAAAATAAAATTAAAAAATAGATAAAATAGCAATAAAATTAAAAATTAAAAAAATAATAATTAAAATAATAATAATAATAATAATAATAATATTAATAATAAATAAAATAAAATAATAAAATAATAATAAGTCAATTTTTGAGAAAATAAATGCAAAGTTTTAATTTTTTAATATTAAAATGCATTTAAAATTCGATGGATGAGATTAAAAGGGATTTTGATCCTCATCGACGGTCGAGATCATTTTGACATGGATCACTCGAACTAGCCGTTGGGAATTTTTCCTTTAAATAGAGTGTTAGGGGTCACTTGAGCTCAGATTGGATCTGAGAGTCTGGTGCTAAAGAAAGCTCTCTTGTAGTAATTTTTGTGCAATAAAAAAAGACTTTGGGATTAAAAATCTTGCTGGTGTCACTCTTCTAGAAGTGCTGTAAGATGATTTATTTTTCTGCATAATTTTATTTTCAGCTATTGATAATAGCTTGATGAAGATTGATTTAGGCACAGGTATCTTGTCTGATCTCTAGGGTTTGAATGATAGTTTAGATTCTGAAATATAATGGCAGGTATCTCCATTTGATCTAAATTTCACTATTGTTTTCTCCCTCTATGTTAATAGTTAATTTTAAGCTGTGTAGGAAATCTTAGTTTGAGTTTACCGGGCGTTAGGGGAAGTTCTCGGCTGAACCAGCCAACTCCCGGATTGCATTTTCTGAAAGAGCCCAGCCAGTTCTTGATCCCGGGCTTATCATTTGAAATTATTTATGAATGCATGAAGGGTTTTCTGAAGCATCTCACATTAAATTAAAATTCTGAAAATATTTATGTGGCATAACGATAAATCTAGCTATTTAGAGCCTTTAATCTGTAATTACTGTAATTATTTAGCTGGTTTTCTGTTAGGGTTTTAGTTTTTTTTCTTGCATATTTTGCCTCTGGGTTTTCTGTTTTGCTTGGCAGGTTGTTGATTTGAGGAATAATTTTCTGTTGGAGGCCAGATCTAGGCCCTCGGGGTCACTTTCAAATCTGGAAGTCTTTGAGAGGGTTTCATCAACAAAGTTGAAGTTGAGTGGCTCAAATAATTTCATTACGGTCTCTGGAAAGTATTTTCTTTAGCTGTTGGTTGCCTGGTGGGATTTCGCTGTGCATTTCGAATTTTTTTTGGGCCCCAGCCCTGCTGTTTGCTCCAACTTTCACAGACCCCGCAGCGCTGCCATCTGTTGATGCCCATCTGCGTATTGCTGGTAGCAAATCTTCATCCACGCGTGGTCCATTTCAAAGTTGCCTGTACGCAGCTCTGGTTCCATCAAGCTCCTCATCTGCGCAGTCATACTCCCTCATCGTGCTGCCTCCACGTCAACCTGCACACTGCAAATCTCTTGTTGCTCTGCGTCCACCAGATTACCACGCAGCAGTACCATTTCCTCACCTTTTCTGCTGTTGTCCGTTGGCCCCTCTGCTCCATACGTAGGCTTCTATTGTCGCTGCCCCATTCCCTTCACAATCCTGCAAAAAACGCTGTCATTCAAGGATTCATTACGCAGTAGCTCTCTTCATCTACGTTCTGCCATTTTTTTAGCAGCCATCCTTGTTGCTCCCTCTACCTGCGTCCATCAGTTCATCCACTCATCTGTACGCTTCTTCACGCTGCCAATACGTACCGTCCAAGCTTGCACGCGGTACAACAGCTATTGCTCCACACTGCTAGAGCTCCATTTTGCCACTATCCAGGGCTGCGTTCCTCCATTCCTGCTGCCGTCGGGCTCAACTACACACTAAAACGCAATTTTTTTTTTTTTTTACCCTTTGTCTATTCAATAGGTTTAGCATGCGTATGGCAAGTTTAATATTTTGGTAAGTTCAGATTTCAGATTTGATTTTTATTTTATTAGAGTTCATTTAGATTTGGGTTTGATTTCTTTCAAATAAAATATATCTATATATATATATATATATATATATATATATATATATATATAAAGATCCGAATTTCCCTTTTCGGTTTATTTTATTTTAGCTTAACTTTTAATTTTTTTTAAGTTTTAGTTTAGTTTAAGACTTTAGATTTTAGTTAGATTAGATTTTAGTTTTATTAGAACTTTAGTTTTGTTTTAATTTTACTCTTAAAAAAAATAAAAAAATACAATATGAATAAATCACAAAAAAATATAAAATTTCGACTTTCCTTTTGTTTAGTTTTAAATTTCATTTAGAATTAGATTTAGGCTTCTTCTTTATTTTGGGTTGGTTTTTAGTTTGGTTAATTTTATTTTTAATTTAGTTAGTTTTGTTTAATAAAAAAAATTCATAAAAAAAATAAAAATAAAAATTCATAAAAGGTTAAATTTTTTTATTTTTTTTAGATTAATATTTTAGTTTTAGTCAGGATTTAGATTTTTTTTTAATTTTTCATTAGATTTTAGTTTTATTCAGTTTTGATTTTAAATTTAGAATTTTACAATCTAAAAAAAGAAAAAAAATATAAAAATAACAAAAAGAAATTCGATTTTGTTTATATTTTATATTCGATGCTATTAGGTGTTAGTTCTTTTTAATTAGATTCTTTTTGTTATTTACTTTTATTTAGTTTAGGTTCTAGTCTTAGAAATGGGTATTTTTAAGTTTAGTTTTGGTTTGATTTTGATTTTAAAATAAATCAAAAAATCATAAAAAATAAAAGAAAAATTCCCAAAAATCATAAAAAGTTGATCCTTAGGCCTTTTTTAGAGTTTTGTTTAGATTTTTAGATATTAGTTTTGTTTTATCTTAATCTTAGAATTTTATTTAAAAAATAAAAAAATTATAAAAATAAAAAAATCATAAAAAATTTTAAATTTTAGATTTTAATGGGTTCATATTTTGTTTAGATTTATTTGATTTTAGGATTAAATTTTAATAATTTTAAGTTTCATTTAGTTTAGTTTAGCTTAGAATAGTTTTAAGTTTCATTTATTTCAGTTTTATTAAGATTTTTGTTTTGTTTTAAAAAAAATAATAAAAATATTTAAAAAAATAAAAAAATATAAACAAATTAAAAAAATTTGAAAAGGCTTAGCTAAAAATTGAAAAATTCATTTTTGATGTCTCTATGTTCCATTTCTCTATAGTTAAATGCACTTAATGTTTATTTTGAAGTTAGCTATGTGAAAATGGTAATTGGTCAGCATTTAAATTTTATGATCATTTAAAGCATTTAATTTTTCTTAAAGTTTAACTGTTGGATCATCGTTAAAGCGTTGTGCATTTGTTGAAAATCTTACATTGCTTGGGTTATTTGATGATAAATAATTGTTCTACATGGTTTATATTTCTACAATATTCAATAAATAATCATTTAATCGTTAGCTCCTTAAGGCACAGGTCTATTAAATTAATAAAATCAATTAAGTGCTTGTTTCCCCTCATGTCTCCCAACCCAACTGGTCCATAGTTGGTCATCGATTGTCCCATAGGGTCTACCCCCCTTAGCCGCGGGAGACAGCCTTAAATGGAGAGATCGGGTATCAGGGTGACAGCCCCCGGTCTGAGTGTTGTCGTGACAATCTGTGCGACAACAGGAGGGATCCAGAGCAGCATTTTGTTGAGCTGATGAGGCTCAAACAGACAGGGAGCCCAGAGACCTACATCGCAAATTTCTTGAGGGTCTCAGTGATGGTGCCAGATCTATCCACGACACGGAGGATCTATATGTATGTTGAGGGGTTAGCAAAGCCACTTCAGGGTTTAGTCCGATCCACTAGACTAGCCACACTCCAGGACGCTATTAGCAGGACCCGGGACTTACAAGATGTCTTACCCAGGACCCGGACACCTTACCCCCAGAGACAGAATTTCCAGTCTAAGGGGAAGGATGTGAGGATTCCACCTCCAAAGGGAATTCCAGGACAAGCACAGATTGACGATGATGCTAGGAGGGAGCTGAAGAAGAAGCGGTTGTGCTTCACCTGTCAGGAGCCCTGGGCACCAAGACATAGATGTGCTACTGGCAAAGCACATTTTATTGAGGTCTTCTCCGAGAGTAGTGGGGAAGAAGATGATGAGGATGATGTGGAGGCAGGAAATACTCATGCCGTGCAGGGAACTTTGCCACCTCCACCGCCAGCAGCAGGTGGTGCATCTTTTGCACCTACCGAAGGGGCCCTTGCAGCATTGCGAGGAGTTCCCAAGTATCTGATGCTACGCATATGAGGGACAGTACGTGGCCAATGAATATCAATTTTGGTTGACAGTGGGGCAACCCACAACTTCATCGATGCACAGATGGTTAAGCAGAGAGGTATACAGACAGAGAGCTTCGATGGGTTTTTAGTCTTGGTCCCAGGAGATCAGACCATGATGTGTGCTTGTTATGTTCCAGAGCTGTTAGTGACAATGAGCACCTACACATTGACTGACCACTTTTTCGTGGTCGATATTCCAGACACCAACATAATACTGGGTGTTCAATGGCTTATCACTCTAGGGAAGGTCACGACAGATTGGAAGACCCTAGAGATGGAGTGGGATGATGAGAAGACAGGGAGGCATGAGAAGATACGGGGGCAGCACACATATCCGCCTCAGACTGTTTCGGCTCATCGGATGGAGGCAGTCTTCCGGAAGGGGGACGTAGAGTGGGCAGTGGAGCTGCGTGCATCAGAGGCAGGGACTACAGGGCAGACAGTACATCCAGAGATACAGTCCATCCTTGACCAGTATGCCATAGTGTTTGGGGAGATTCCGCCAGGACAGCCACCGGACCGGGGGTTTGAGCACACCATCGAGCTTGAGCAGGGCATACAGGCAGTGATTACCACCCCCTATAGGCACCCCAAGGCCTATCGGGATGAGATTGAGCGGGCTATCCAGGAGTTGCTGGCTCTTGGGCACATTCGGCCGAGCACGAGTCCTTTCGCTTCTTCCGTGGTGTTGGTGAAGAAGAAGGACGACACATTGAGAATGTGCATTGACTACAGGGCCCTGAACAAGAAGACACTGAAGAACAGGCACCCCATACCCAGGATTGACGAGTTGATGGATGAGCTGAGAGGAGCACGGTTCTTCTCAAAGATTGATTTGAGATCTGGGTACCATCAGATTCGCGTGAGGGAGCAGGACATTCCCAAGACCGCCTTCAGGGGTCACTATGGGCACTTTGAGTTCTTGGTGATGCCCTTTGGGCTAACCAACGCCCCCGCCACATTTCAGTCCTGCATGAATCACATCTTCTACAGTCACTTGAGGAAGTTTATGTTGGTATTCTTTGATGACATTCTCATTTACAGCAAGACTTGGGAGGAGCATCTCCAGCACATTGAGACAGTGTTGCGTATCTTGCAGGAGCAGCAGTTCTATGCCAAACTCTCCAAGTGTGAGTTTGGGTTGACGAAGATGTTGTATTTGGGGCACATCATAAGGGTGGAAGGAGTGAGAGTCCACAAGGAGAAGATCAGGGCCATTAGAGAGTGGTCGGAGCTGAGAAATCTGATAGAACTCCGGGGATTCATTGGCATTTGTACTTACTACCGGAAGTTCGTCAAGAGTTTCTCATAGCTTGTTGCACCCCTGACAGATTTGACGAGGAAGGGGGCTTTCAGTTGGTCGGATACAGCGCAGCGAGCCTTTGACAGGCTCAAGGAGGTTATGAGCAGCTGCCCAGTGCTTGCATTGCCAGATTTCACGCAGCCATTTGTTTTGGAGTGTGACGCGTCGGGAGAGGGGATCGGCGCAATATTGATGCAAGGAGGTCACCCTATAGCCTATGAGAGCCGGAAGCTCCTTCTACATGAGAGGTTGTATTCTATATATGACAAGGAGATGCTAGCCATCATGCATGCATTGGCCAAATTTCAGTAGTATTTAGTGGGTAACAGGTTCAGGGTGAGGATTGATCACAACAGCCTTAGATTCTTTTTGGAGCAAAAGCAGCTACAGGAGAGGCAGCAGAAGTGGATCAGCAAAATCCCAGCATATGACTTTGACATTGAGTATGTCAAAGGTAAGAACAACGTGGTAGCAGATGCTCTTTCACGTAGACCAGCCACATTGTCTCTTATGAGCTTGGACACAGACTGGAGGGCTCAACTCTTAGTAGAATACTCCAAGGACAGGTTTGCATGTGAGGTTTTGGATGGGCAGGTGGCGGATAATAGGTACAGGGTGGTCGATGAGATCATCTACTACAGGGATCGGATCTTCTTGACTGAGGGATCTCAGCTCAAGAAGAAGATACTCCAAGCATCACATGATTCACCATTGGTCGGCCATCAAGGGTTTACCAAAACCTACAGGGCCATCAGAGAGAGGTTCTCATGGAAGGGCCTCAAGGAGAACGTACTCCAACATATCTGGGAGTGCGACGTTTGTCAGAGGAACAAGGGGGAGATGAGCCATCATGTGGGTTTATTGCAGCCTCTTCCCATTCCAAAGGGGAAATGGGAGAGTATTTCGATGGACTTCATCACAGGGTTTCCCATGGTGCAGGGCAAGGATTGTATCTTTGTCGTCATTGACCAACTGACGAAGTTCGCACATTTCTTTGCCATATCCGCACACTAGACAGCAGCACAGGTGGTCGAGCTATTCTTCAGAGAGGTCTTCAGGCTACATGGTCTTCCTAAGATCATCATCAGTGACAGGGACAGTCATTTCATGGGTGGGTTTTGGCAGGAGCATTTTCAGCTAGTGAGGACGGAGTTGACACCGAGTACCAGTTATCACCCACAGACAGACGGACAGACAAAGATAGTTAACAAGTGGTTGGAGGGCTACTTGCATAACTATGTTAGTGGGCAGCCGAGGGGATGGCTGAAGTGGCTACATCTAGGGGAGTACTGCTACAACACTACACATCACATGTCCATTGGTATGTCACCATTCTATGCTTTGTATGGGTATCATCCTTTATCTTTTGTTGACACGATGTTTGGTGATAGCAAGGCTCCGAGAGCCAAGATTTGGATCTAAGAGAGTCAGGATAGCCTCCGAGCTCTCAAGGATAACATGGCTACAGCGCAGAACCAGCAGAAGCTGTATGCTGACAGGGGTCGGATGGAGAGACAGTTTAAGGTAGGGGACATGGTCTACCTACGATTACAGCCATACCAACAGTCGTCACTGAAGTAGAAGTGGGTTGAGAAGCTCAAGCCCCGCTTTTATGGGCCATACAGGGTGATACGTAGGATTGGACAAGTTGAATATGAGTTGGAGCTACCTCAAGGCAGCAAGATTCATAACATTTTTCATGTATCATTTCTGAAGAAGGCATTGGGGCAGCAGGTGACAGTGACAGATGAGCTACCACCCATGGATGATGAGGGGCATTTGGTGTTGCAGCCAGAGGCTATTATTGACACCAGGGAGAGGCAGTTGCGAAGCAGGACGGTCCAAGAATTCTTGGTGAGGTGGAAGAATTTGTCGGATGAGGATGCCACTTGGGAGAGAGAAAATATTGCAGCATCCATCACTTCAGTTGCTTGAGGACAAGCAACATTTTTCCGGGGGAGACTGTAAATTCCTAATTAGCCATGGCTAATTGGAATATTCAATTTTGCTTATTTTTGCCTTCTATAGTTATTTATGAATAAAAAGGTGAGGGAAAGGGGACATGACTCACCTTTAGAATAAAAGTCACTTCCTAGTAGCACAACGTTGTGACTTAAAGGGGAGCCAAGGGGGCCAAAGGGGGGACATAGAGATGGAGCCCACACAGACACTTGGAGGGACTGCGCAGAAGGGAAGAAACACGTGGCAAGAAGGGACTTACGCTGAAGAAGGTGGGCCTTGGGATTGAGGGAGGCAAAGGCTATAAAGGAGAGAGGAGCTTCCTCATTTTGGCATTCAGTTATGAGCATTTGAGATAGTCACTTCGACTTAGAGCATGCTGGCTGTTTAGCTAGTCTGCAACACTGTTTAGTGCATTGAGTGTCTCCATTCAGAGATATCACCCTTAGCCCCGGGGGACTTCGAGTGCCTGCTCGGGCAAGGTATTTCCATCATCATTTCTGCAGTAGTTTCATCAGAATTTTGGCAGGAGGACTCAGCATCTTGGAGGATTGCACAACATTGAGAGGGATGACGCAGTTCTTTCTAGCAGAAGTTTTGGATTGAGGGTTTGCAATAGGATTTGTGCTGGGAGATTGAGCAGGGGATCAACCCTTGCATATTGGAGAGTTTTGGCAAAGGTTTCAGGCAGATTTCTGGAGGGTTTCATTCAGTGGCAGCGCAGAGCATTGAGGGACTGCGCAGAACCCCAAGGGGGTGATTTTCGGGGGTCGACTATTCCAAGAAAGATTTCTGGGTTTTTCTGGGTTTCTTGAGTAGAGTCCGATTCCAGAGCTTCAGCATTTTCAGAAGAGGGGAACAGCCCCAAATCCTCGTTTGATTTCCAACAACAGCAACACGGTAGTTCTCCAGCAACTTCCACGCAGTTCTGAGAGAGGCCATTCCTTTGCTATTCTGAGTATATTTCTTCACTTGCCTTGTGCAAGTCGAGGTGCCATCTTTCTGATCACCTCTTGTACTCATTCTATTGCTCAGTATAATAAAATGGCTTAGCATTTCTCTCTGCATTTCTTGAGTATCTGCTTATATTGCACGTTTATATTATTATATATTGCACCACTGTTATTTTTATCATTTTGAGTTTCCTGGTTATTATATCATTTGTACGTATTTGGTTGGAGTTTACTAGGGTTTGGATAATATCTCTGAAATGGGATATTACACATAATGAGCTAGCTGGTGGCTTCAAGGGGCTGCTGGCTGCCCACTGAGGACCATCTTGCAGAAAAAAAATATTCTCCTAGGGATCTTACCCACAAAATGTTGGGTAACGAGTCTATTCTCCTTTTATAATTTCTCCCCATGCTTCTAGACTCCTTTTTAATTATTATTTTATTGGTGGGGGCCATTTTCCACTAAGTGACTTTTGCCTCCATTTTAATAAAATAATACTTTCCACCTTTCTCCAAAATAATATTTTCCCCTTTACTTAATATCACCAAAACTAGGCAAAATTCCCATGCTCACAAAATTGGGGATATTACAACACCCAAATGTGGACCTCCCTAATCATAGCTACCCTTGTACCATGGCATGTCGCTTGGAGCCTTCCCCTGATGCCCCTTTGTTCCATCATTATATCACATGACGCCAACCATATGACGGATGTGCCATGGACCTGTCACTCCCCTAGAGGTTGAAACCACTTAATAGGGTCCTTGATTAACCTCCTTCTTGGACTAGGAGACAGTTGTACACTCTAAAAGCCCATTATGGAAGGGCATGCCACTATGAAGTGGCCACTTGGTTCCATGACTTGTAAGCCCATTTGCTCAATTACACTAATGATTTTTTGTACTGGATGGTGAGGAGACGCATTGGATCTTATGCAAGATTGCAGGTGGGTCTGCATCTTGGGGTGTGGTCCCCCTTTACAGGGTCCAAGACCTCTAGAGGGTCATATTGGCATTTATAGGGAGCGTGTTGAGAGGCATGGGCTTCCACTATAGTAGAGAGCTGATAACCATGCCATGGGATCCTTCAACACCACTCATTGCTCACTCCTGTTCCATTTATTTGATGATGATGATGCACCTGGACCACCTTGCCTACCCGGCTACACATTTGCACCACACACTTGGCAGTTGATCCAGGGCCTAGATGGGGTTGTGTCTCACCATGGGAGATGAAGGGATGGTTTGCATCATTCTTCCAGCCCTTGCAAATGGGCTACATGCTTGTTCGATTCAGTTGGAGACCCATGAGGATGATTGTGTGCCCCATAACGACTTAGGGGCACCACAGGACATTTTATTGGAGATAAAGGGGCCATCCCCTTCATCACTATTTTGGAGCCTTTTCATTTATTTTGGCACATGTTGGACTCCATTTTGCCTCCCAACGTGTTGATTTCTGGTAGCATCGAATGTGCTCTAAGTCTCAAATTTTGTAGGGAGGCTTGGGCACATGTATTCCAAAGAACCCAGAAAGAGGATTGGGAAATTCCACCCAGAGACATTTTTATTAAAATAATTAATTATTTTTAATGGGTCCCTAAGTCTAAACTTAGGAAATTAAGATAATTAATGGGTATTAATTTAACTGAGGGTGTAACTTCTAGAAGAAGATGAGGATCAAGCATAAATGATCTTAGCCATTAATTAGCTTCTAATTTGGGCCATTGAATACCAACGAGAAGATTACTTAAGAAGGCTTGAGGGTCATTTGGAAAACACACAGAGAGTTGATCACTTAGATCGAATTGCTAAAGCTACAACAGCGTAGTGATTTTGTAGTGATCATGCAGAGAGGGGCAGAGAGAGTTTTTTCTGGAGTATCTTCTCTAGAGCAAGGAATACTCAGTAGAGAGGCAGAGAAACATGCAGAGGAGGCAACACAGTGCCCAAAGAGGGCGACGCAGAGCTAGGTAGGGCTCACGTAGAGCAGTGCAAAGCCTTCACACAGAAGTCCAAGATTTGATGGGGGTTTGACGTTTTGAGCCAGGAGGGCTAGAGTCAGCTCCTGAGAGCAAATTGATCCAGCAAAGAGGTGACGCAGGGCCTTAGAGGTTGTGACACAGGCCCACACAGTGACTACGTAGGGGCAGCGTAGAAGTAGCCGGGGGCTCGTTGGTTGAATTGTCGGATCAGCGGAGACTTGTAGTGTAGAGTGAGGTAATCTCACTAATTTCTTCTGCCGAGCGATATTCTCCATACTAGATTTCCAACAAGACATCCAGAGTTTGTATTCAGAAATAACTTCTGCTTAATAATAAAAACCCTCAAATTTGTTGCACCGGTTTTCCTACATTGGGTTTTTTCAGAGAGGTTTGTCCAAAAACAACTGTGTCATTTTTGTTGTATCTCTATTGTTCAGTTTCTTGTTTCGGCATATTATTTTAAATGGTGTAGGCTACAGTGTATGTATTTCAATGTTTGTCATAGGAAACTACAAATAACTTGTTCATGTAAATTAACAAGTAGGAGAAATATTATCAATTGCTGCAGTAGGAATTTGGGTCACCGAATTTTCACATGGTATCAGAGCAGTGCAGGTGAGACAAGAAGAGTAGTGCCAGAGAACCCAACGCTGAGCAGAGGAGGTTGAATAGTTGCAGGATGTAGTAGTTTGAATCCCTAGAGGGATTGCGCAGTCCAAGCCAGGAGGGCTAAATTTTAGAGGAAAGTCTCTTTCTGAGTGAGTCGACAGAGAGGAAGGGCTTCCAGATCAAAATCTTGTTGTGCCAGAGGGAGCAGTGCAGAGTCTCAGCGTGAGGAAGAGATGGCGGGACGCAGTTTTTTTAGAGGTAGATTGTTGGGCTGAAAGATGCTAGAAAAGAGAGGAGAAGCACAGTGAGGGAATTTTTCCTCAGTAGACTTCCCACCAAGAAGTCTGTTTTCTTATTGCCTGAGCAACAGCAGTAAGAGACAGAGAGTAGTTCGACATTTTTGTGGCAGAGATGGCAGCCAATGGGTTGAGAGATTAGGACAGGTTGGATGGGGCATCCAACTATGTGATCTGGAAGGCAAGGATGTTGTGCCTTCTAGATGAGCATTTTCTCAAGGCCTATGTTGACAGTGTGGTGGTTGTGCATGCAAATACAGATCCGATGAAGAAGTACAGGGGAGAAATGGAGAAGGCCAAGAGAATGATCCTTGATGGAGTAAAGGATCATGTGGTATGTCACATCGCCAGCAGAAGGACTGTTAAGGAGATGTGAGATGCCTTGACAACACTATATCAAGGATCTTCCGAGTAGCAGAAGATGTACTTAGAGTAGAAACTGAGATCTACACAAATGCAGAAGGGGGAGAGCATTGATTCGTTCCTCACAAAGCTTCAGGAGACCCGAAATGAGTTAGCAGCTATGGGGTCTACACCTCAAGGTTCCGAGATGGTGAGAATGGCTCTAAACTCAGTCTCAGAAGAGTGGTAGGTCTTTTTCCAGAGCATCCTGGGCAGGGCAACATTGCCAGACTGAGATAGTATGTAGGCAGCTCTCAAGCAGGAAGAGCCGAGGAGAGATCTCGTCAAGTGTAAGCTTGACAGAAGCAGCAGCAATGGGTCGAAGCCTAAGGAGGAGGAAGAGAATGTAGCTCTTGCATCCAAGGGGCACCAGGAGCAGCGGAAGCGAAAGAAGGACGTCTCAAAGATAAAATTCTTCAGGTGTGGTGAAATGGGTCACTAGGCAACACAGTGTCCTCTCAGGAAGAAGGACAAAGATGAGAAGCATGATCCGAAGGCTGCACGTGCGAAGATCGAGGAGGAATTTTCCATGACAGTCAAGATACCCCAAGAGGGAGGTGGGATGATTCGGAGTTGTAGTTCGAAAGAGCTACAGATGGGCAGGATCCTTGAGGAGTTCACCTCTCGGATCAATACCCTGCTATGAGAGCCCAAATCAGTAGTAGTAGGATGGACTAAGTGTCAGATGGTGCAGAGGAGTGTTGGACTGACAGATGCAGCGGCTAGAACGCCAAGTCTGAGCAGCGTAGTGCAGAGTTGCAGTAATGCAGGGAGGCACAGTACAATAGTAGCAGCAACGCAGTGGCTTCAGAGGGATAGCATAGGACTAGCAGCAGCCAGATCTTCAAAATCGAGATGCATCTATGATGAACACTTGTTCAGTAATTTGGGATGTTTTTTCGTTGTTGTTGCAGGAGCAGCAACAGTTTGCAGTGCACAAACAGTTGGCAGTGGCAGTGCAAACATCAGTACTGACGTAGAAATTCAGAGGGAGTTGTTGTATGGATGTAGTGTTAACAGTGGCAGGGTCAACAACAGTACAGTTGCAGCAAAAGCGCAGTAGTTGGTGGACAACATGTCAAACATCAGTAGCACAGAGGATGATGTTATGGAGTCGGGGTGATGCTTTAGTGGGAGGCATTGCTAGAGCACATTCCTCACTAAGAGGGAGTGCTGCTTTCTGGTAGCATAGGACGTGCTCTGAGTCTCAAATTTTGCAAGGAGGCTTGGGCACATGTATTCCAAATAACTCAAAAAGTGTTTTGGGAAATTCCACTCAGAGACAATTTTATTAAAATAATTAATTATTTTTAATGGTTCCCTAAGTCTAAACTTAGGAAAATAAAATAATTAATGGGTATTAATCTAATTGAGGGTGTAACTTCTAGAAGAAGACGAGGATCAATCAGAAATGATCTTAGCCATTGATTAGCTTCTAATCTAGGTCGTTGAATGTCAACAAGAATATTATTTAAGGAGGCTTGAGGGTCATCTGGAAAACACACAGAGAGTTGATCAGTCAGATCGAATTGCTGAAGCTACCGCAACGCAATGATTTCGTAGTAATCACACAGAGAGGGGCAAAGAGAGTTTTGGTTGGAGTATCTTCTCTAGAGCCAAGAATACTCAACGGAGAGGTAGAGATACATGTAGAGGAGGTAGCGCAGTGCCCAGAGAGGGTGACGCAGAACCAGGTAGGGCTCACGCAAAGCCTTCACACAGAATTTCGAGATTTGCCTGGGGTTTGACGTTCTGAGCCGGGAGGGTTGGAGAGACATGTAGAGGAGGTAGCACAGTTCCTAGAGAGGATGAAGCAGAGCCAGTTAGGGATCACACAGAACCTTCACATAGAGTCCAAGATTCGCTGGGGGTTTGAACTTTGACATTCTGAGCCGGGAGGGCTAGAGTCAACTCCTGAGAGAAAATCGATACAGCAAAGAGGTGACGCAGGGTTTTAGTGGTTGTGACGCAGGCCCACGCAATGAATATGTAGGGGCAGCGTAGAAGTAGTCGGGGACGCGTTGGTTCAGCTGCCAGATCAGCCGGGACTTGTAGTGTAGAGTGAGGTAATCTCACTAATTTCTTCTGTCGAGTGATATTCTCTGTACTGGATTGCCAGCAAGACATCCAGAGTTTGTATTCAGAAATAACTACTGCTTAATAATAAAAACCCTCAGATCTACTGCACTGGTTTTCCCACGTTAGGTTTTTCTGGGGACGTTTGTCCAAAAACAACTATGTCATTTGTGTTGTATCTCTCTATTGTTCAATTTCTTGTTTCGACATATTATTTTAAATGGTGTAGGCTGCAGTGTATGTATTTCAATGTTTCTTGTAGGAAACTACAAATAACTTGTTCATGTTAATTATCAAGTAGGAGAAATATTATCAGTTGTTGCAGTAGGAATTTGGGTCACTAAATTTTCACACAAAGGCCCTCCTAGCTACTTGTCTATCATTTCGGCCCACTTGAGAGGCTTATTTTTCATATTATGGAGCTATTTTGGTGGGCTTGTCACCAAAGGGTTGTTATTTGTACATTATTTTATTATTTGGGGCATCATTAGGCCTGATTAGGTAAGTCGATCCCTTAGAGGATCATATATATTGATGAGAGGATCATTTCATTCCTCATCATCACGTGGATTTGTATCTTTCTCTTCTTGAGAATTTCACACTAACTATTGATGGACGAATTGGAGGATCTTTAATGCATTTTGATGTTTGGATTGTTGCTATTCTATCTTGGAGCTTCTCTCTTGAAAATATGATGAATGGATATACTCTTTTTGCCATGTAAGTTTCTCTTTTATGTGTAATGTATGGAATACTGCATCATGATGTTGCTTGTGCTCTAAATTTATGCGAAAATCTTGAATCACTTGGTAGTCTAGATCTATTGCATGCTTTATTCATTGCGGAACAAGAATGAATGTCCCTAGGGTTTATCGTTGAAAGATTCAACCTTGAAACCCCATCTAGATTTGCAAACGAAGTGTAAATTCCTTGTGTAGCCTAACTAGCACCTCCTAGACTACCGAAGTTGCATATTGGAGTCCTTGATGAAGCAAAAGGTCTAAAATCAAATATTATTCTTGAATCCATTCACCAATAGGCTAGGCATTCATCCTTGTCTTGGTGATCACCTCAAAGAAATTTTATTGCCCCTTTTCTAAACTCTCTAAGCCCTAACCCTAGAGGTATCCTAGGGCATCAAGTGAAATTCATTTGAGCCGTCCATTTTAAGAGCGAGTTGGACTGTGCTTGCGCTGGGGTTTTCTCTTGGTCCTCACAAATTTTGAAGTATTTTCCATGACTAGATTTGGAGATATCCCAAGCCCTAGCTCCAAAATCATTCTTGTTCCTAGGTTTCCTTGGTTAGTGGCTTCCTCAAGGGTCATTTCATTACAATTCAAGTGAAATCCATGTTTCATTGATTCTCTTCTTCTCCCTTGCTTGGTCCAGATCTTTTGTTTGAAGTTTAACAAGAAACCCTAGACTTTGCTTGGGTCCTCTTGGGCCTATTTGTGGTCCCATACCCTCATCATTCATTATTTTTCAAGGCCACCTAGAAAACCTTCTTCCTTTAGGAATCTTAGGTCTAGGGCATCCCTTATCAAGAAAAATATCTCTATTCCCTAGATCTAGGCCTCCTTTGATCCTTTCTTGGAGAGCTCCACACCTTACTTCTAAAGAAATCAAATCTTATCATTTGAGTCTATCCTATGAATAGGCTTTAGAAATCACTGCTTATCCAATCATTGACTTATCATTCATAGTGATTTCCTTCATACCGAGACTCCTCCCATCGGTGAAAGTCTGTAAAGAGCAGGGGACATCGACTGAGGTGACAGTGGGTCCTTGTCCCATTGTTGCCACTTGATCTAGTAGTAGTCCCATAGGAACCCCTCCTAGGACCCCTACTAAATTGAGCGGTAACAAATAAGAAATTCAAATAACACATATAACATATGCATAAATCCAACCAAGTTAGGGACTTCCATGTACCACCCGACGATAGATTGGGCTGAACCAAATCTCTCTTTTAGCTAATCACCCACGTGCCATATTCCAAGCAAGAATATGGGATCATATGGGTTAAATCAAAATAGAATCAATTAGGGCTTTCAGAGGCCAAAGTACCTCAACCCTCAACCACAGTGATTTCACCTATACCAGTCGAGAAATCACTAACACCAAACAAGCTTGGATACCTCCGATTTTCTTCACCATACCCAGAGGAATTTTCCTGTCTCCACCCATCCGTCAAGAGTTCCAAGAGAAAGCCCATCTCAACCCTCGACCCTTGGGAATTTTTCTAAGACCACCTCACCAAGATCCAAACTCTACTGGCCATCCAAAGCTCAGTCAAATAGGGAACCCACTACACCATGGCTATCCAGGAAATGGCAACGCTAGGTTGAAACAACTGTCAATCCAGGAAAATCCCATGCCAATGACAACAATGTAACCAAATGACCACATGCATGTACCATGCACTCAAATCTCAGCAATGAAATCACACATGCAACCTGCTACCTACAATGTTCTACTGTAGCTATTTTTCCTTAGTTGCCCATGAATTGCCTTGCTTGCTTATGTCCAAGTTCTCTCTCTCTCCAAGTCTAAGTGAGAGTGCCTATATGTTCAAGTGAATGCTAGAATGCTCTAAGTGTGTGTTGTCGCACAGATTGTCACGACAATGCTCAGATCGGGGGGCTGTCACCCTGATCCCCGATCCCTCCTTTTAAGCCGTCTCCCGAGGCTAAAGGGGGTAGACCCTATGGGATAAAAGATGACAAACTGTGGACCAGTTGGGTTGGGAGACACAACAAGGCAATACCAGTACTTGATTGATTTTAGGAATTAATGTACCAGTGCCTTCTGGAGTTAATGATTAAATGATTATTTGTTAAATGTTGCAGAAATATAAACCCTGTAAAACGATCATTTATCATCAAATCACCCAAGCAGAATGCAAAATATTCAACAGACGCACAACGCCTTAATAAGGATCCAGCAATTAAATTTTAAAATATAAAAAGCTTTAAGCAACCATGAAATTTAAACGCTGACCAGATTTCAAATAGTTAATCTCCAGATATAAACATTTAAAGCACATTTAGTTATACCATAACAGAAAAAAGACTTTAAAAGGAATTTCCAATTTTGAATTAGTCTTTTTTCATAATTTTTTAATTTTTTATATATTTTTATAAAATTCTAAGCTAAAAATCAAAATAGAACAATTAAAATCCTAAATTAAAAACCAAAGTCTAATCTAGAATCCTAAAAGGAACCTTTTTATGATTTTATAATTTTAAATTTAAAACTAAACTAAAATCTAAAATATATGAAAAGTGAAAATTATGAAGTCTAAAATCTAAATAAATAGAACTTTTAAATCTAAATGAAAAACCAAATAAATATCTAACTAATAAAATGACTCGAATATATTAAACCCCAGACTAAATTAAAATGGATATATAAAAAAAAATGGAAAACTAAAGCACAACCCAAATACTCATACGCTAAATAAAAATAAAAAAAAAGGAACGAGTTTGTTGTTTGCTTGTCGTATGCAGGTGCGCGTGAGGAGCAGAGGACGGAGGAAAAGAGGGCTCGATGGACTATGTGAGGGTTACGAGCAGGTCCAGAATGGAGTAGAAAGTGACTGCGTGGGGCAAGCTAAACGTCTGGAGCAATGGCAGCAACGTAGGAAGAAAACGTGAGAGAGAAGAGAGATGTGTTGGGTTTGTAGGTTTTCTGGTTTCTGTTGAAGAGATTAATGCTTGGACGGAGTTTGGATAGCAGCGCAGGGAGCAGATGGGAAAGACACAGGGTGGTGCGAGTGTGGCAGAGAGAACCAAACGAAGCTGAGATGGGGCTGGACGGTGGTAGCGTAGGAATAGCAACACGTAGGTAGCAATGATCCAATGACAACGAAGGGTGAAAGAGGATGAGATTAGGCAGTGATGAGAAGGATAGCGAAAACGCGTTTTGCTGCTGACTGCAGGTTTGCGTAAAAAGAATACGTGCAGGTCCAAGGTCCAGGGCAGCAATACTGGCAAGGGTTTTAAAAAAATTCGAAATTTTTTCTTGCAAAAATGAAACCCTGGGTAGTAGAGAAACTGAAACTGGCGGCCTAGAAATCCCAGGATGCCACAACATAAAAAAAATTTCGAAAATTTCTATCAAAATGAAATCCTAGGCAACAAATAGATAGCCTGGAAAAACCCTCGAACCTGCAAATTCTCTAGTAAATTTTAAATTGCCCTACATTCAGAATTATCTAATGAAAACTCCAAAAAAAATTTAAGATTTGTACCTGCAACCTGCAATGGCAAAAACAAAACACCAAGAAGTAAAATGCGATAGAAACAAACCTAAAAACCCTAAAACCAGTTAACAATTTACAATATTTACAGATTTTTGACTCTTAAGCAGCCAGATTTGTCAATAATCCACAGTAACATTTTCAGAATTTTAAACTTAATGTGAGATACTTTAGAAAAACCCTTCATGCATTCATAAAAATTTCAAATGATAAGCCCAGGATCAAAACTGGCTGGGCTCTTTTAGAAAACACAATCCGGGAGTTGACTAGTTCAGCCGAGAACTTCCCGTAAAGCCAGGTAAGCTTAAAATTAAGGATATCTTGCACAACTTAAATCAACCATTAACATAGAGGGAGAAAACAACAGAGAAATTCAGATCAAATGGAGATACCTGCCATTATATTTTAGAAATTAAACTATCATTCAAACCCCAAAGATCAGACAAGATACCTGTGCCTAGATCAATCTTCATCAAGCTACTATCAATGGCTGAAAATAAAATTATGCAGAAAAATAAAACATCTTACAGCATTTCCAGAAGAGTAACACCAGCAAGATTTTCAACCCCAAAGTCTTTCTTTATTGCACAAAAAATGACTACAAGAGAGCTTTCTTTAGCACACGACTCTCAGATCGAATCTGATCTCAAATGACCCCTAACACCCTATTTAAAGGAAAATTTCCCAACGGCTAGTTCGAGTGATCCATATCAAAATGATCTCGACCGTCGATGAGGATCAAAATCCCTTTTAATCTCATCTGTTGAATTTTTCAAATGCATTTTAATATATTAAAAATTTAAATTTTGCATTTATTTCCTCAAAACTTTTGACTTATTATTATTTTATTATTTTATTTTATTTTTTAAAATTTTTATTTATTTTTATTTTTTAGTTTTTTAATTATTTTGTAATTTTTTATTATTATTTATATTGGATCCTCGAACTTAGCCTTTGGAAAAATCACTTAGGACCTAGGACTTAGGACTTATGAGGGGATTAAAACATTTCCTAACCCTCAAGACACTTTACATCATGAACTTTACAATTTTACATTTCAAGGGGGAAAACCCATTTGACATAGACCCTTATAGACCACCCAGTTCTGCGACACAAATATAATCTAGCAGATCAAGCAATTTGTAATAACCTAACCAAATAGTCAGAATTATTTCCAAATTACTTTTACATAGACTCGAAGCACACTAGGATTCCCCTAAGATTCTAATGACAAAATCCATTCCAGCTTTGGGGTTAGGCTGAAGGAAAACTCTGCCGATCATAGATCGGTGAGACAAAAAACCTTCCGAAACATAGATTATCACTAGAAAATTAGGTTTGCCTAGGCAATTTACATACATGACTCAGATCTGCAAAGATTCTTTACAATTTACACATGCAGACTGGGTTTACAACATAACATGATTAGGCTGATGATGATAGTCAAATGGCACGGACACGTCGATCAAGCGCTATCCCTTTTGCGAAAAAGGGGGTGCACTGCTATGGGTAGTTGACACGTAGTGGTCAACGGTGTGTAACAGTGTAAGAGTGACTAAGAGTAGCAAGAGTAACTAAGAGAGGCATAGAATGTTCTCTCTCTCCTTTTGTTTTCTTTTTCCTTCATTTTCCTTTGCATGCATTTTCTTATATCTTCATCTTCCTTTTCTCCTATTTACCTTTATCCCTTTAATTGATTATCATCTATTGCCTTTTTTCCTTTGCCAGTGCCAATGACAATTTTCATAGCCATTAATAAACCACAAGCAATGCTCACTATAGTGTTGTCTCTCCATTCAGGTTGGAATACGTGTCCCATGACCTTGGTTTAATTTATTTACATGGAAAATCAACTCGGGGCTGTTACATCACATTTCAGACCTTAGAACCAGATAAACTTCTTGAGAACTTGCATAGCATTCCATAGGAACTCACATTATCTATTACAGAGGATCCACGAACATTTTCATGCCTTTTGGTGGAGGATTCACCCCAATTTATAGTTGTTCGTCACTATGAAGGGTCACGTCTGTTCAACAGGCCGACTTGACCAACAGGAGGGCCGACTTGGTCTTATGGAGGACTATTTGACTCCTTTTAAATAAAAAAATTCTTTTTCTTTTTTCTTACAAAGAGTCCCAATGGACTTTGACTCAAAATTAATTCTTTGACTTAATCAAAAACCTAGAAGCATGAAGAACATGCTTGACCTAGACTTGAGCATGAAACCCATGCTTAAATAAAATTATTTTTCTTCTTTTACATAAAATACAAATTGATACAAGTACATAAATAATTATGAAGACTGAACCTAGTTACTTTTCCAAAAAAAAACATAATTTGATAAAACTATGTATAACAAAATTAAATAATTCCTTCTCAGTCAAATCCCAAGCTTACCAATAAACTAGTTGAGGCCAAAATACTATAGAAGGATTCAAACTGAGAAGCTTCAGAAAAATGACTCTGCAAGATGCCATGACAAAATGAAAGTCAATATAAGATAAACCATTTTTTATTTGCATTTCAAGAAAAGTATATTTAAAATTTAGAATTCATAAGAGGCATCACTCTACCGAGACATAGAGCACACCTGCCTTATAAGTCTTGAAGATTCAAATGATGACAGCATCTCAAAATGGCAGAAAATTTACCTTTAGGTAAAATGCAAGGCCAACAAGGAAAAGGCAAATAGCCATCCCTCCAGATGAAATCTGTTAAAATGAAACTAAAGTCACGCATTCTTTCCCGAAATTAGACATTCTCCGAGAGTCTGTTATATTATGAGGAATTGTATCTTGATAGGTTTTTTTCACCCACCATGAGTAGGAAACGGCGCCCAGCCTTGTCAATTAGCCATGCAGTGACTAAATTCATAACAACCTAAAAAATAGCAGGGAAAGTTGCTTCATACATAAAAGCTAATTACCTGTATTTCAAGTATGAAGCTAAACATGATGTTTCTTAAAATTCCATATCAGATAGTTAACAAACATCTATGCTTTTAAGGCTAGGCAGTGACCTGAATAGAAGCAAGTCCAAGGGATGCAGCATCACCAGATGAAATTCCTGACATATTCAAGATGAATCTTCAAATTATGGTTTACCATGTACCTTTTAAATAATCCAAACATTTTCTGTTCAATTTTATCTTCCATCTAAAATTCATATCTTAACAAACAGAAATATTTAAAATCACAAGTCTACAATAAACGTCACCCATTCAAAATTCAAATCAGAAAATGCTTCTTGACGACCAAAGTGTTTTCTGCAATAGAATCTCTAATAATTGCCATAAGTAATTTGTGTAATACACTATCTAAATACTTACAGACATGCTCGGATGGCACTTACCGGCAGACACAAAAATGGAACTGCTGTAAAACAGAATCCCACTGATTCCACACAACTGCTGAAGGAGAGGTAACCCAATACCAATCTACAAAGTTCCATTTTGAGAAACGATCAAAACCAATGTCAGAAATCCTTGTCACCTTCACGCATTTCTTAAAAAACAGCAAAAGGAGGAGCACAAATGTGCTTCCACTTGTATTCCAAATATTGGTGAACCTAAACTTACAGTCAGAGGGAGTGCATATCGTCTCTCCCATAGTTCAGAAAATCTGATACTGGTTTGCTGCCTGCTTGCCTCAACTGCATTCTGAAATGTAATGAGGATTTGATAAAGTTATAACTAGAATTTACCCCAAAATTAAAGAAACAAGTCTCCGAGAAGAATCTTTTCGACATACATCAAAGAAAGTAGAAGTGAAGGAAAATATCGAATATGGATACAGGAGCACAATTTTTTATAACCTTGACTTCATCTATTTCAAGGGAGACATCACTACCATAGCCACGTAGAACTTGCAAAGAAGTTTCAAAATTTTTATTTCCAACCTTGGCCTGCAGCATCATAAACAAGCATTTCCCAAAATTAAGTTTTCATAAATCAAGTCACACTGAATCCTACTATACAAGTGAGAGGACTTGAGATGACTTTGGTGAACAAAACTAATTTGTATAAAACTCACCAGCCACCTGGGAGATTCTGGGATGAAAAAGAGTCCAATAAACAAGAATATGCAAGGGATTACACCTACACATCCGACCAACAGTAGCGAACAGAATTTCACAAAAGATTTAAAGATAGGGAAATGAACAGACTCTGAAATATTATCCCTAAAAAGACTACTTACCAACAATTGCCAAAGGCCTCCAGTCAAGGAATATCCCACATAAATATGCCATCATAATACCAATGGTGAGAGAGAGCTGCTCCAGAAATAGGCAACGATTAGTCATTACTGAAATTCACAATTTAGTTGCCACAATTCTTCTTATGATACAGTAACCTTGCATTATAATATCACCATTTTGAATGTCCCAAGGCCTCCCCGCAAGTGTTTGGGAGCTATTTCAGCTATATATACTGGTACCTACAGTGATTATGTCACAGGTTGTCTATCAGATTCATATCAGTCTAATAATCTCGTCTTGAAAAAACATAGAAACATGTAGAATACATACATAATTACACAGACACTCATCCCTTCTTCCCATATACACACACAGACCAAAATATTGGAAATTCAGTAAACTGGATTGTTTGAGAGGAAGGTATCAACTTACAGTGAATGAGATGATCCCCACTCCAAAGCCTGTCAGCAATCTACCCAAATACAAAAAAGAAGCATCCTGCAAACATATAGAAACAACACAGTCAATGAGGATTGGTGTTGTATTCTAGATACATCATAAAACTGTATTTTATTGCTAATTCAGCAGTCATAACCATTCATAATATTAATATGCTTCAGATTACGCAGAACCATTCATAAAGAATCACACCCATAAAGAGAGTACAAAGTAGGAGAAAGGAAATGGATCTGGCAGTAATCAGCCCTTAATTTTCGTCAAAGTTACTCTAGTTGCATACTCATGCATGATGTTATTTGCTTATTCATTGAGAAGACGACAGTTGGAACCACCTGACTGTCATGTTGGTCTAGTTGACTGACGACAGTCTGTGGACTAAGCGACTGACAATATGCATACTCTCTGACATATGACAGACATTACTGATCCAGGATTGAATCGGATAATGACATCTACAAGCAAGTGTTCTTCTTACAGCATCTCTCTAACCTTAGCTTACTGCTGCATCCTGAAGCAGCACAGTACAAAAACTTCTAAGTGATCAAAATTTAAAGTTATATCTAAGTCTCAAAAAATTTCCAAGGCTGAACCCAAAATTTATGTGAAAATAATACAACAGGGACTTTATTCAATGACTTCTAGGTCTTCTTCATATTGTTGTTGAATGGTTGTAGTCTCAATGATCACAAGAACTATCAAACTGGCTGGAGCAGATGACACAGGTTGATCTTGTTCTATACTGTTTGTGATAGTGAATTCTCATTGAGTCCATTGAGCAGGCTGAATGACTGGAAGATTTTGTGTTGGCATAGAAATTCAAATGGTGATTTTGGAACATTTTGGAAGCAAGTACCATATAAGGCATGGGCTCCGTGATAAATTGATGTCCTGAAAGTGTTCTAACTGGTGAGGGTTTGACTAGCACTGTCCTTGGCTTGTCGAATCTGCATGAGCTGCGCCCCTGTAGTATTCCTGTCAATCTTGGCATTCTAGGAAGTTATCTCACTAGCTCCATGATTACTTTTTGTGAATAATAAACTCTGCTTCTGCCAGTTGTTAGTTTTTTGTAGCATCAGATGTGCTCTAGCCATGAAAATTGGTGGAGAGGCTAAGGCACATGAGTTCTAAAGAACCCAGAAACCGTTTGGTGAAATTCCACCCGGATTGTATTTTATTAAAATAATTAATATTTTTAATAGGGTTCCTATGTTTAAACTTAAGAAAATTAAAGTATTAATGGGTATTAATCAAATATGGGTGAGAATGTTCTAGAAAGCGGATCAAGTCAAGTTTTTAATCTTAGCCGTTGATTAGAGACTTAATCTTGGCCATTGAAGTCTCAACGAGAAAAGTATAAGGAGGCTTGGGGTTCATTCAAGAACACACTGAGAGAACAAATTGATCTAGAGTTTGAAATTTCTGGGGCTTGGAAGTTGCGAAATTCGAACTAAGTGATCATTCTGCAGCAAAGGGGTAGCGATAGTTTGGGAATACTGTGCAAAGAGGTGGAGAGCCACCAGTGGAGGTAGCGCAACACCTAGAGGGGCTGACGCTGGGCCAGTTTGGGCCCACGTAGGCTTGACGCAGAGCCAGAAGGGCTAGCGCAGAATGCAAGTTGCCTCAACACAGAAATCCAGAACTGCCGAGGAGCTGCTAGAACAACGGAGAGAGGTTGACACAGAAACTCCAAGAGGCAGAAGAGACAGCGCAGGGCTGACACAGAACCTCTAAAGCTGATGCAGGGCTAGTGCAGAGATAGCCGGGGGTTTGCCAGTTCTGCTGTCAAATCAGCTGGAAACTGCCGGGTGAAGTGAGGTAATCTCACTCAGTTTTCCGCCATTACATTTTTCTCTGTAACTAGATTATCGGGAGGGCATCCATCATTGTATTTAGAGCTACTGTTTAATAATATAAAACCCTCAGAGCAGTTGCATCGGTTTTCCCGCACTGGGTTTTTCCGGGGACTATTTTGTCCAAAAATAATGGTGTCCTATGTATCTTGTTCTTTGCTCAGTTTCTTGTTTCATGTAATCAAATTAAATTGGTGTAGGCTGCAAAAGTAATTTACTTCAGTATTTTTCAAAAAATAGCTAGATAATGTATATTAAAATCAAGTAGGAGAAGTAAATTCAGTTTTGCTGCAGTAGGAGTTCCTTGAGTATAGGAATTTTCACATGGTATCAGAGCATTGATTTTCAAACAGGAAAAGTAGATCCAGTGCTGAGCAGAGAGGCCAATAGCTGCATTTAGCAGCGATTCGAATCCCCTTGAAGGGATTGCAGAGACCTTGCCGAGAAAGCAAAGATTCCGAGGAAATCTCTCTCTAAGAGAGTAGACAGAGAGGTACAATTTCTGGTTCGTGAGCTTGTAGAGGCAGAGGGACTGACGCAGAGCCTCAACATAATGCTTGAAGGGCGCAGTTTCTGCCGAGGCAGAAATCCGTCGGAAAAGAGCAAAGACACATAGTAGGGGAATTTTTCTCCTTAGAGGACTTTTTTCACCAAAAGTCTGAATCTTTCACTTCTTGGGCAGCAGATTAGTGCTACGCAGTGTCTAAAGGAGTCAGTTCGACAGTTTGGGTGAGATGGCATCACATGGGCTTAGAGATCAGGATAGGTTGGAAGGAGCCTCCAAATATGTCATATGGAAGACTAGAACCTTAGCTGTTCTGGAGGAGTACAATCTCAAAGCTTATGTCAAGAGTGTTGTGGCTGTTCCCGTGAACAATGATCAAAAGAAGAAGTGCAAGGCTGAGCAAAAAAAGGCGAAGAGATACATACTCGATGGAGTTCGAGATCATGTGGTCTCACATTTGCAGGGCAAAGATACAGCCCGAGAAATGTGGGAAGCTTTGTCTTCACTGTATGAAGGTCCTTCCAAACTGTAATATCCCTTTTCAGGAATATTTCCCAAACCCCAGCAAACTCCAACCAAATACGTACAAATGATATAATAACCGGGAAGCTCAAAATGATGAAAATAACAGTGGTACAACATATAATAATGTAAACAGGAAATATAAGCAGATACTCAAGAAATGCAGCGAGAAATGCTAAGCCATTTTATTATACTAAGTAATAGACAGAGTACAAGAGGTGATCAGAAAGATAACACCTCGACTTGCACAAGGAAAGTGAAGAAATACACCCAGAATAGCAAAGAAATGGCCTCTCTCTGAACTGCGTCCAAGCTGCTGGAGAACTGTTGTGCTGCTGCTACTACATGGAATCAAGTGAGGATTTGGGGCTGTTCCCCTCCTCAGAAAATGATAAAACTCTGGAATCAGCCTCTACTCAATAAACCCAAAAAAACCTAGAAAGCTTTTCTGAAATAGCTAACCCCCAAAAATCACCCCCTTGGGGATCTGTGCAGTCCCTCAATGCTCTACGTTGCCACTGAAGAAAATCCTACAAAACTCTGCCTGAAACTCTGCCAAAATCTGCCAATATGCAAGGGTTGATCCCTTGCTCAATCTCCCAGCTCAAATCCTCCACAAACCCTCAATCCAGAACTCCTGCCAAAAAGAACTGCATCATCCCTCTCAAGACTGCGCAGTCATCCAAGATGCTCAATCCTCTTGCCAAAATGTTGATGAAACTACTACAAAATAATGATGGAAATACCTTGCCCGAGCAGGCACTCGAACGCCCCCGAGGCTAAGGGTGAGATCTCCGAACGGAGACACTCAATGCACTAAACAGTGTTGCAGACCAGCTAAACCGCCAGCGTGCTCTAAGTCGAAGTGACTGGCTCAAATGCACATAATCGAATGACAAAATGAGGAGGCTCCTCTCTCCTTTATAGCGTTGGCCCCTCTCAAACCCTAAAGCCAACCTTCTCCAATGTAGCCTCCCTCTTGCCACGTGTTCCTATCCATCTGCGCAGTCCCTCCAAGTGTCTACGTGGGCCCCCTCCTCTACGTGGTTCTATGGCCCCCCTTGGCTCCCTTTTAACTTACAACGTTGTGCTACTAGGAAGTGACTTTATTCTAAAAGTGAGTTATGTCACCCTTTACTCATTTTTTTATTCATAACTAACTATAGAAGGCAAAATTGAGAAAAAATTGAATATTCCAATTAGCCATGGCTAATTAGGAATATTACAGTCTCCCCCAGCAAAATGTTGCTTGTCCTCAAGCAACTGAAGTGATGGATGCTGTAAAATTTTCTCACTCTCCGAAGTGGCATCCTCATCCAGTAAATTCTTCCACCTCACCAAGAATTCTTGGACCGTCCTGCTCCGCAGCTGCCTCTCCCTGGTATCAATAATAGCCTCTGGCTGCAACACCAAATGCCCCTCATCATCCATGGGTGGTAGCTCATCTGTCACTGTCATCTGCTGCCCTAATGCTTCTTCAGGCATGATACATGAAAAATGTTATGAATTTTGCTGCCTTGGGGCAGCTCCAACTCATATGCAACCTGTCCAATCCTGCGTATCACCCTGTATGGCCCATAAAAGTGGGGCTTGAGCTTCTCAGCCCCCTTCTGCTTCAATGACGACTGTCGGTATGGCTATAACCGTAGGTAGACCATGTCCCTTACCTCAAACTATCTCTCCACCCGACCCCTGTCAGCATACAACTTCTGCTGGTTCTGCGTTGAAGCCATGTTATCCTTGAGAGCTCGAAGAATATGCTGACTCTCTTGGATCCAAATCTTGGCTCTCGGAGCCTTGCTATCACCAAACATCACGTCAGCAAAAGATAAAGGATGATACCCATACAAAGCATAGAATGGTGACATACCAATGGACATGTGATGTGTAGTGTTGTAGCAGTACTCCCCCAGATGCAGCCACTTCAGCCATGCTCGTCGCTGCCCACTGACATAGTTACGCAAGTAGCCCTCCAGCCACTTGTTAACTATCTTTGTCTGCCTGTCCGTCTGTGGGTGATAACTGGTACTCAGTGTCAGCTCCGTCCCCACTAACCGAAAAAGCTCCTGCCAAAACCCGCCCATGAAACGGCTGTCCCTATCACTGACAATGGTCTTAGGAAGACCATGTAGCCTAAAGACCTCTCTGAAGAACAGCTCAGCCACCTGTGCTGTTGTGTAGTGTGCGGATATGGCAAAGAAGTGTGCGTACTTTGTCAGTCGATTTACGACAACAAAGATACAATCCTTGCCCTGTACCATGGGCAACCCTGCGATGAAGTCCATCGAAATACACTCCCATTTCCCCTCCGGAATGGGAAGAGGCTGCAATAAACCCGCGAGATGGCTCATCTCCCCCTTGTTCCTCTGGCAAATGTCGCACTCCCGGATATTTTGGAGTACGTCCTCCTTGAGGCCCTTCCATGAGAACCTCTCTCTGATGGCTCTGTAGGTTTTGGTAAACCCCTGATGGCCAGCCAATGGTGAATCATGTGATGCCTAGAGTATCTTCTTCTTGAGCTGAGATCCCTTAGTCAAGAAGATCCGGTCCCTATAATAGATGATCTCATTGACCACCCTGTACCTGTCATCCGCCACCTGCCCATCCAGAACCTCACATGCAAATCTGTCCTTGGAGTACTCTACTAAGAGTCGAGCCCTCCAGTCTGTGTCCAAGCTCATAAGAGAACGTGGCTGGTCTACGTGAAAGAGCATCTGCTACCACGTTGTTCTTATCCTTGACATACTCAATGTCAAAGTCATATGCTTGGATCTTATTGATCCACTTCTACTGCCTCTCCTGTAGCTGCTTCTGCTCCAAAAATAACCTGAGGCTATTATGATCAGTCCTCACCTTGAACCTGTTACCCACTAAATACTGTCGGAATTTGGCCAATTCATGCATAATGGCCAGCATCTCCTTGTCGTATATGGAATACAACCTCTCGTGCGGAAGGAGCTTCCGGCTCTCAAAAGCTATAGGGTGACCTCCTTGCATCAAAACTACGTCGATCCCCTCTCCCGACGCATCACACTCCAAAACAAATGGCTGCGTAAAATCTAGCAATGCAAGCACTGGGCAGCTGCTCATGACCTCCTTGAGCCTGTCAAAGGCTTGCTGCGCTGTATCCGACCAACTAAATGCCCCCTTCCTCGTCAAATTTGTCAGGGGTGCAGCAAGCTGTGAGAAACTCTTGACAAACTTTTGTAGTAAGTACAAATGCCAATGAATCCCCGAAGTTCTGTCACGTTCCTCGACTCCGACCATTCTCTGATAGCCTTGATCTTCTCCTCGTGGACTCTCACTCCGTCCACGCCTATGATGTGTCCCAAGTACAACATCTCCGTCAACCCAAACTCACACTTGGAGAGCTTGGCATAAAACTACTACTCCTGCAAGATACGCAACACTGTCTCAATGTGCTGGAGATGCTCCTCCCAAGTCCTGCTATAAATGAGGATATCATTAAAGAACACCAACAGAAACTTCCTCAAGTGACTGCAGAAGATGTGATTCATGCAGGACTGAAATGTAGCGGGGACATTGGTTAGCCCAAAGGGCATCACCAAGATCTCAAAGTGCCCATAGTGACACCTGAAGGTGGTCTTGGGAATGTCCTACTCCCTCACGCGAATCTGATGGTACCTAGATCTCAAATCAATCTTTGAGAAGAACCGTGCTCCTCTCAACTCATCCGTCAACTCATCGATCCTGGGTATGGGGTACCTGTTCTTCAGTGTCTTCTTGTTCAGGGCCCTGTAGTCAATGCACATCCTCAATGTGTCGTCCTTCTTCTTCACCAACACCACAGAAGAAGCAAAAGGACTCATGCTCGGTCGAATGTGCCCAAGAGCCAGCAACTCCTAAATGGCCCGCTCAATCTCATCCCGATAGGCCTTGGGATGCCTATAGGGGGTAGTAATCACTGCCTGTATGCCTTGCTCAAGTTCAATGGTCTGCTCAAACCCCCAGTCCGGTGGCTGTCCCGGTGGAATCTCCCCAAAAACTATGGCATATCGGTCAAGGATGGACTGAATCTTTGGATGTACCGTCTGCCTTGTAGTCCATGCCTTTGATGCACGCAACTCCACTACCCACTCTACGTCTCCCTTCCGGAAGACTGCCTCCATCCGATGAGCCGAAACAGTCTGAGGCGGATATGTGTGCTGTCCCCGTATCTTCTCATGCCTCCATGTCTTCTCATCATCCCATTCCATCTCTAGGGTCTTCCAATCTGTCGTGACCTTCCCTAGAGTGATGAGCCACTAAACACCCAGTATCATGTTGGTGTCCGGAATATCGACCACGAAAAAGTGGTCAATCAATGTGTAGGTGCCCATCATCACTGATAGCTCTGGAACATAACGAGCACACATCATGGTCTGATCTCCTAGGACCAAAACTGAAAACCCATCGAAGCTCTCTGTCTGTATGCCTCTCCGCTCAACCATCTGTGCATCGATGAAGTTGTGGGTTGCCCCACTGTCAACCAAAACTGATACTCGCTGGCCACGCACTGTCCCCCGTACGCGTAGCGTCAAATACTTGAGTACTCCTCGCAATGCTGCAAGGGCCCCTCCGGTAGGTGCAAAAGCTGCACCACCTGCTGCTGGCGGTGGAGGTGGCAAAGTGTTAGAAAATTATATATTACGGAGCAATGGAACACATAAAATATTGCAGAAATATAAACACAGAAAACGCACAAAACAAGAGAGACAAAGATATAAGTGGTTCACCCAGTTTGGGCTATGTCCACCCCGAACAGCCAGTCCTTCCTTTCTATTATCCAGCAAAATGAAGAGACACAACCTACAGCAAATCCGCTGTAATATCCTCTGTTTTCTCTCACAGTCTCACCTCTCTGTTTCTCGCTCACAGAATACACATCTATTTCACAGCCTCAAATACAATGCCCTCATACAAAGAGAGGGGTTGCCTTCTAGGGCAAAAAACCCTAAACTAAACATAAGTTCTACCGTCAGATCATCCGCCTGATGAACGGCCCAGATTGACTAGAAATTACTATACTTTTACAAGGCAATTTTACATTTATTTTTGGCTTCGGGGGCGCTGCCCCTGAGCCCCCGCTGGGGGACCGCTGGCCCCCGGACCCCCGTGGGGGGGGACAAGTCCCCCCCCGCACCCCCCCGCGTGGAGGGGTGTACAAAAATTCCTGGGGTATACATCCGACTGAAACAAAGACCTCTGAACAATCATGCTCCACACACAACACAAAGGACCCTGCACGGCATGACTATCTCCTGCCTCCACATCATCATCCTCATCCTCTTCCCCGCTGCTCTTGGAGAAGACCTCAATAAAATGTGCTTTGCCAACAGCACATCTATGTCCCGGGGCCCACGGCTCTTGACAGGTAAAGCACAACCGCTTCTTCTTTAGCTCCCTCCTGGCATCATCGTCAATTTGCGCTCGTCCTGGATTCCCCTTTGGAGGCGGAATCCTCACATCCTTCCCCTTAGACTGGAAAGTCTGTCTCTGGGGGTAAGGTGTCTGGGTCCTGGGTAAGACATCCTGTAAATCCTGGGTCCTGCTGATAGCATCCTGGAGTGTGGCTGGTCTAGTGGATTGGACTAAACCCCGAAGTGGCTCTGCTAACCCCTCAACATACATGTAGACCCTTCATGCCACAGATAGATCTGGCACCATCACTGAAACCCTCAAGAAATCTGCAATGTAGGTTTCTGGGCTCCCGGTCTATTTGAGCATCGTCAACTCAGCAAAGTGCTACTCTGGATCCCTCTGGTCAAATCTCTCTATCAATCTCTTGGTGAACTCGGCATATGTCGTCACCGTGGAGTGTCCGAGTGTAACCATCCCATGGAACCACCAATCCTGGGCCTCACCATCCAAATGTAATGTTGCCACCTTGATGGCCTCTGTCTCCGACATCTGGTTAAGCTAGAAATAAATGTCCAGCTTCTCCACCCAAGACCTTGCCGAACTGTTTGATGAACCATCAAATGTAGGCAAGTGGAATCTACTAGCTGTGCGGTGGGTGTCTCCATCATGATAAATGCCGATATCCTCTGTGATGGTCACGAGGTCTGCTGTCCCACTAGAGCTTAACAAAGTCTCTGAATGAGAGAGCCTCCCTGAACTCCTGCCCATAGACCTGGTACTCTGCAAAATAATCGCCCATATGACCAGGCTCTACCTCCTGTTGGGCTCCGGCCCCCGTGTCAGCTCCTAAGAAAGTGGGCATGGTAGAGCATGTAGGGGCATGCGAGACCACTTTCTCAGTAGTATCACGCTGCTCTGGAAAATGGTGGGATGCACCCGATCCCTCACCAACCTGGAAAACCCATGGGCTCTCACGCTGTCTAGCCTCTATTGCCGTGAATCTCTGCCCCATCACCTCAATCTGCCTCGACAGATCGTGCACTGATTTGAGGAGCATATCCGCAAATCTCTTCCCATCCTCGTCTGCCATCGTATCCTTCTACACCGCGTCCACCACAGGTTCCTTTTGTTCTGCGTCCTCTACCCGAACACAGTCTCCCTCTCCGTAGGTGTTCTCCAACCTACGCTCAATGTCTCTGTATTTCCTACCTCTGTAACAGATGTAGGGTTTCTCCCTCGGTGTCATAGACTGCTAGCTCCACAGGCTGAGCCAGATCTATGCTCTGATACCACTGTAATATCCCTTTTCAGGAATATTTCCCAAACCCTAGCAAACTCCAACCAAATACGTACAAATGATATAATAACCGAGAAGCTCAAAATGATGAAAATAACAGTGGTACAACATATAATAATGTAAACAGGAAATATAAGCAGATACTCAAGAAATGCAGTGAGAAATGCTAAGCCATTCTATTATACTGAGTAATAGACAGAGTACAAGAGGTGATCAGAAAGATAGCACCTCAACTTGCACAAGGCAAGTGAAGAAATACACCCAGAATAACAAAGAAATCGCCTCTCTCTGAACTGTGTCCAAGCTGCTGGAGAACTGTGGTGCTATTGCTACTACATGGAATCAAGTGAGGATTTGGGGCTATTCCCCTCCTCAAAAAATGTTAAAACTCTGGAATCAGCTTCTACTCAATAAACCCAGAAAGCTTTTTTGAAATCACTGACCCCTGAAAATCACCTCCTTGGGGATCTACGCAGTCCCTCAATGCTCTGCGTTTCCACTGAAGAAAATCCTCCAAAACTCTGCCTGAAACTATGCCAAAATCTGCTAATATGTAAGGGCTGATCCCCTGCTCAATCTCCCAGCTCAAATCCTCCACAAACCCTCAACCCAGAACTCCTGCCAAAAAGAACTGTCATTCCTCTCAAAACTGCACAATCATCCAATATGCTCAATCCTCTTGCCAAAATGCTGATGAAACTACTGCAAAATAATGATGGAAATACCTTTCCCGAGCAGGCACTCGAAGTCCCCCGAAGCTAAGGGTGAGATCTTCGAATGGAGACACTCGATGCACTAAACAGTGTTGCAGACCAGCTAAACAGCGAGCGTGCTCTAAGTCGAAGTGACTAGCTCAAATGCACATAATCGAATGACAAAATGAGGAGGCTCCTCTCTCCTTTATAGCGTTGGCCCCTCTCAAACCCTAAAGCCAACCTTCTCCAACGTAGCCTCCCTCTTGCCACATGTTCCTATCCATCTGCGCAGTCCCTCCAAGTGTCTGCGTGGGCCCCCTCCTATACATGTTTCTATGGCATCCCTTGGCTCCCTTTTAAGTTACAACGTTGTACTACTAAGAAGTGACTTTATTCTAAAAGTGATTTATGTCACCCTTTACTCACTTTTTTATTCAAAACTAACTATAGAAGGCAAAATTGAGCAAAAATCGAATATTCCAATTAGCCATGGCTAATTAGGAATATTACAAAAACAGTGGAAGAGGTACTTAGAACAAAAGTTTCAGTGGACATTGATGCAGAAGGGAGAAGGGGTTAACTCCTATCTTCAACGTCTTCAGGACACCAAAGACCATCTTGCTGCAGTGGGGTCTACTTCTCAATCTACCGTGATGGTAAGGACGACCTTGAATGGAGTCTCAGATGAATGGCAAGTCTTCGTCCAAAGTATATTGGGCATAAAAAGACTACCTTCATGGGAGGAGATGCAGGCAGCCCTTCAACAGGAAGAATTAAGGAGGGAATTGGTTAAGATCACCTCAATGGCAGCAGTGGGAATGGCACGAAGACCAAGGAGGAGGAGGAGAATATAGCTCTAGCATCAAAGGGGCAACATAAGAGAAGTAGAAGAAAGACATTTCGAAGGTGAAATGTTTCAGATGTGACTAGATGGGCCACTTTGCATCCCAGTGTCCTTTGAAGCAAAAGGATAAGGATGAGAAACATGATCCTAAGGTTGCTCCAGCAAAAATTGATGAAGATGAGTTTTCCATGAGTGCCCACGCATCTCCAGGAGGGAAATGGGGCGATATAGAACTGTAGTCGAGAGGACTACATGTGGGCAGGATCCTTGAGGAACCCACCTCTTGGATCAATTCCTTGCTACGGGAGCCCGAGATTCAACAGTAGCGAGATGGACTTAGTGTCAGATGATGCAGTGGGTTGGTTGGAGAGACAGATGCAGTAGCTTGAGACCAAAGATTGATCAACGCAAAGCAAGGTTGGCAGCGTTGCAGATGGTGTTGCTTTTTGGTAGCATCGGATGTGCTCTAGCCATGAAAATTGGTGGAGAGGTTAAGGCACATGAGATCTCCAAGACCTAGAAATCATTTGGGGAAATTTCACCCCTAACGAGGAGAAATTGTTTTAGGAAAATTAAAATATTAATGTGTATTAATATAAAATGGGTGAGAAAGTTCTAAATAACGAGGATCAAGACAAATCTAATCTTAGCTGTTGATTAGGGACTTAATCTCAATCGTTGAATCATCAACAGGAAAAATATAAGGGGAGGCTTGAGGGTCAATTGGAGATACACCAAGTTGATCAGTCAATTCGATTTTTTGGGGCAGGGTTTGCTGAGAAATCGAACTAGTGATCTATTGCAGGGAGGGGAAGTTCGGCAGAAGGCCGAGAATACATATTAGAGAGGCAAAGAAAGTGTCGAGAGACAATGCAGAGCCTAGGAAGGTTGATCGAGAGGCAGCCAGAGATGACGTAGAGGCTAAGGAGGCCAACGCAAAAGACGTAGAGGGCCAAGAGGCTGACGCAGAGGGACAAGAGGCTGACGCAGAGGCTAGCAGAGCTGATGTTGGGCTGAAGAGGCAGCACTGAGGAATTTTTGTGGGGCAGACTAGGAGCTGAGAGGCAGACTCAAAGCCGTAAAGGGTGACGCAGTCCTTGGAGGGTGACGTAGATCCAAACAGAAGCTTGGAGAAGCTTTCGGTGTCCAGCTAAGGAACTATCGAAGTTGTTGTGGGATCAATCATCCGGTTGTTGATCAGCCGGAATATTTGTCTTCAAGGAGAGGTACTTCTACCAAGGAAAATCTCTGAAGGGTGAGCCATTTCTGGCACCCTAGTTGTATTCAGAAACTACATAATAATAAAACCCTCATATCTGCTGCACCGGTTTTCCCGCATTGGGTTTTTCGGGGACGATTGTCCAAAAATAACGGTGTCCCTTGTGTGATTGTCTCAGTTATTTCAGTTGTTGATCTATATATGTGTTAAGGCTGCATTTGTGTTTATTTCGGTATTTATATTTATAAATAACTTTTTAATGAAAAGAACAAGTAGGAGATAATAAACCAGATAATGCAGTAGGGAATTTTGATATGTCAGACTTAGAAATTTCAACATGGTATCAGAGCATTGCAGATCACAGGACGACTGAAGACACCAGCAGAAATCTGAAATTGGCCACAGTGGCAGCTATTCCGAGAGACAACATTGTTCCAGAGTAGAAGCAGCTAGAGAAGAAGTGAGGCAGAGCTTGCATCAACATTTCAAGCTAGGAGGAGGGTGAGCGCAGAGGGAGGGAGGGGCAGATCATACCTAAGCAGTGCCCAATCATCTTTCTCAGCCAGGAAGGATCGACGTTGTGGCCAGGAGGAGCAGATTCAACCTTTGCCAGGATTGCGCAGAGCCTGAAAGGCTTAGTTTCTTCAGTTGTTGGGGCTTGGGGAGCTGTGGGAAGATTGTGATTTGCGGAGTTGGTGGGATGCCATTTCTGTCAAAGCAGAACAGTGTGTAAGGAGACGGAGCCAAGGTAGAGGGAATCACTACCTCGATGGATTTATAGCAAAGGAATCCAGATCTGTTTTGCAGCAGCAAAGGAGGATTGGAGAGGAGTAGTTCAACAGTTGGCAAGAGGATTTCCAAGAGGGAAGTCGAGACTCAGAGGGAGTCTAGTAGAGGAGCAGAGATGGCAGTCAATGGATTGAGGAGTCAAGACATATTGGATGGAGCTTCCAATTTTGTCATCTAGAAGGCCAGGATCCTGGAAATCCTGGACAGACATCGCATCAAGGACTTTGCCTTGAAAACCGTAGCTATCCTAGTTGACCCAAATGCTAATAAGAAGTATGAGGAGGCTGAGGCGAAGGAAAAATGCTTGATCCTAGATGGGGTCAAAGATCATGTCATACCACATTTTGCTGAGAAGAACACAACAAGGGAGAAGTGGGAGGCACTAACCAACTTATACCAGGGCTCTTCCATGCAGCGGAAGATGCTCTTGGAGAATCAGCTACGGTCATATCAGATGTAGAAGGGAGAGCAGATAGATCCATTCCTTCTCAGGTTGCAGGAGATTTGCGACCAGCTTACTTCCATGGGGTCTACACTGGATCCAAAGTTTATGGTCAAGACGACCCTGAATGCAGTCTCCGAGGATTGCGAGACATTTGTCCAAAGTATATTGGGCAGGGCTACTCTTTCCAGTTGGGAGGAGATACGGGCAGCACTTCGCCAGGAAGAGATTAGGAGGTTGACCATGGCGGGGAGTAGGGGCAAGAGAGGTTGAATCAAGAAAGAGGAGGAGGAGGATGCGGCTCTAGCATCTGCGGGACAAAAAGGGAAGAGGAAGAAGAAGGATATCTCCAAGGTTAAGTGCTTCCATTGTGGGAAGTTGGGACATTGTGCATCCCACTGTCCCAGGAAGAAAAACAAGGGAGAGGCTTCCGATTCAAAGGCAGCTCCACCTAAGGTGGAGAAAGAGGTTGAGATTGATGATGATTGTACCATGAGTGCTCATGCACCTCTAGAGAAGAGGTGGGGAGACATCGAGTTGTAGTCAGTAGGACTACATACTAAAAGGAAAGATCCTTGAGGTGCCCAAACTCTTGGATCACATCCAGCTACGGGAGCCCTTAATGACAGTAGCATGATGATATATGTCGGGTGGAGAAAAGGGTGTGATGGAACGACAAGGCAGTGCTTGAGTGCAGAGATCTGAGGCAACGCAGTGGAGGTTGCAGCAGTGCGAGAGGCACAGAGGTGTTTGCAATAGCACAGTTGCAACAGAGGGAGCATAGGATAGCAGCAATGGTAGCTTCAGCATCACGAGGCTTCCAGACTGACCAGGATGTCAGTATTTGGGAGAAGTCAATTACTTACTTCTCGGTAACTGAGTTGTAGTGCAGCAGTTAGAAGTGGTAGTGTTAGGGACAACATGGGTAGCATATTGAGAGGGAGTTGCAGTACAGATATAGCAGTGGCAGTGGCAGTGTCATGGGCAGCAGTACAGGAAGAAGCAGTGCAGAGGATGTGAGGCAGCAAGCCAAGCATCAGCACAGGTATCGATGCGAAGGATCAGTGTGATGTTTATGTGGTGAAGCATTACTAGAGCACATTCCTCGCTAAGAGGGAGTGTTGATTTTTGGTAGCATTGGATGTGCTCTAGCCATGAAAATTGGTGGAGAGGCTAAGGCACATGAGATCTCCAAGACCCATAAATCGTTTGGGGAATTCCACTCGGACGAAGAGATATTAAAATAATTAATATCTTTAAAGGGGTTCCTAAGTCTAAACTTAGGAAAATTAAAATCTTAATGTTTATTAATATAAAATGGGTGAGAAAGTTTGAAATAATGAGGATCAAACCAAATCTAATCTTAGCCGTTGATTTCTAGGGTAGGGTTTGCTAAGAAATCGAACTAGTGATACATTGCAGCAAGGGGCAGTTTGACAGAAGGCCAAGAATACATATCAGAGAGGCAAAGAAAGTGTCGGGAGACAACGTAGAGCCTAGGAAGGTTGACCAAGAGGTAGCCAGGACTGACGTAGAGGCTAAGGAGGCCAACGCAGAAGACGCAAAGGACCAAGAGGCTGACACAGAGGCTAGCAGAGCTGATGTTGGGCTGAAGAGGCAGCGCTGAGGAATTTTTGTGGGGCAGACTAGGAGCTGAGAGGTAGACACAGAGTCATAAAGGGTGACGCAGTCCCTGGAGGGTGACGCAGATCCAGACAGAAGCTTGGAGAAGCTTTCGGTGTCCAGCTAAGGAACTGTCGAAGTTGCTGTGAGATCAATCATCCGGTAGTTGATCAGCCGGAATACCTATCTCTAAGGAGAGGTACTTCTGCCAAGGAAAATATTTGAAGGGTGAGCCATTTCTGGTACCCTAGTTGTATTCAGAAACTGCATAATAATAAAACCCTCATATTTGCTGCACTGGTTTTCCTGCATTGGGTTTTTCCTGGGACGATTGTCCAAAAATAACTATGTCCCTTGTGTGATTGTCTCAGTTATTTCAGTTGTTGATTTGTATATGTGTTAAGGTTGCATTTGTGTTTATTTTGGTATTTATATTTATAAATAAATTATTAATGGAAAGAACAAGTAGGAGATAATAAACCAGATAATGCAGTAGAGATTTCTGATGTGTCAGACTTAGAAATTTCAACAGATGGCACAGTGCAGAAGTCAGTAGCAGCGCAAAAGATTCAGAGGGTCAGAGACTAGTAGTAGCCAGATTCCAACGTTCACATGGTATTATGCTAAACACAGTTAGTTAAGTAATTTTGGGTGGTTTTCAGTTGCTTTTGTCAGCAACTGAGTTGCAGTACGAATGCAGTGTTAGCAGTGGCAGTGCTAGCAACATAGCAGATGCAACATTTGAGAGCGAGTTGTAGTACAGATGTAGAAGTGGTAGTGGAAGTGTCATGGGCAATAGTACAGTAGCAGCAATAGCACATTCTTGATGGCAGCAACAACGCAGAAAGGAGATGCTTCAGATAGAGAGTAGCATGCAATTGGACATTGTTGTTAGAGCACATTCCTCGCTAAGAGGGAGTGTTAGTTTTTGGTAGCATCATATGTGCTCTAGCCATGAAAATTGGTGGAGAGGCTAAGGCACATGAGTTCTAAAGAACCCAAAAACCGTTTGGTGAAATACCACCTGGATTGTATTTTATTAAAATAATTAATATTTTTAATGGGGTTCTTAAGTCTAAACTTAGGAAAATTAAAGTATTAATAGGTATTAATCAAAATATCGGTGAGAATGTTCTAGAAAATGGATCAAGTCAAGTTTTTAATCTTAGTCGTTGATTAGAGACTTAATCTTGGTCGTTGAAGTCTCAACGAGAAAAGTATAAGGAGGCTTGGGGTTCATTCAGGAACACACTAAGAGAATGAATTGATCTAGAGTTCGAAATTTCTGGGGCTTGGAAGCTGAGAAATTCAAACTAAGTGATCATTCTGCAGCAGAGGGGCAGGGATAGTTCGGGAATACTGGGTAGAGAGGCGGAGAGCCACCAGTGGAGGCAGCACAACACCTAGAGGGACTGACGTTGGGCCAGTTTGGGCCCACGCAGGCTTGACGCAGAGCCAGAAGGGCCAGCGCAAAAGGGAAGTTGCCTTCACGTAGAAATCTGGAACTGCTGGGGAGCTGCAAGAACAGTCGGGAAAGGTTGACGCAGAAGCTTCAAGAGGAAGAAGAGACAACGCAGGGCTGATGCAGAGCCTCTCGGGCTGACGTAGGGCCAGTGCAGAGATAGCCGGGGGTTTGTGATCCAAGATCTTTTGCTTATAGATGTATTAAAGAATTACATGAACAAGTTGTAGCTTAACCATAGAAACTTAATGTGCACATGAAAGAAGAGAGGAATGTTGGAATTTCTAGGTTTAACCTGTTAGAAATTCTTCCTGTACCATCTGATTTATTTCTTCCTACTTGTTCAACTACTTAACAAGTTATTTACCATGTAAATACTGAAAATAAATACAAGTACAGTATCAACACATACAAATCATCAATTGAAAGTAAACAAGCACACAAGTGACACTGTTGTTTTTGGACTAATGTCCCTAAAAAAACCCAATGTGGGAAAACCGGTGCAACAATACAGAGGGTTTTATTATTATGCAGTTTCAGAATACAACTTGGGTGCCAGAAATGGCTCACCGAACAAAGAATGCCCTCGGCAGTAGTACCTCTCAATTGAAGGCAGATATTCCAGCTAAATCACCGGATGAACGATCCCACAGCAACAATGTAGTTTCTGCTGCTCTGCGTCATTCTGATAGGGACTGCGTCACCCTATTCGGCTCTCCACCTCTCATTTTGTCCCACGAAATTCTCCAAGCGCTGCCTCTAGGCCCTGCGTCAACCTCTCTAGCCCAGCGTCAGCCTCTGTAGGCTCTGCGTCAGCTTCTAGAGCCTATGCATCAACCCCTAGACCCTCTGCGTCTCACACACTGGTGCTCTCTGGCTTTGCACAGCTCCTGGCTGCCTCTACATGGCCTCTAGGTGGCTCTGCAACCCTCTCCCAGCTCTGTGCTGATCCTCCTGGTACTAACTTTGCCTCTCTGCTATGTATTCACTCACTAAATTTCCTCAGCAAACCCTGCCCCAGAAAATCGAGTTCTTGAACTCTCTTGGTGTATTCTCCAACTGACCCTCAAGCCTCCTCTTATACTTTTCTCATTGGTCCATCAACAGCCGAGATTAAATCTCTAATCAACGGCTAAGATTAGATTTGGCTTCATCCATGACTTTTGGATCCTTCTAACCGAGATTAATATTAATACTCATTAATTTTTTATTTTTCCTAAGTTTAGACTTAGGAACTCTTTAAAAATATTAATAATTTTAATACCTCCCAAACCAGTTAGAATATGCCCAAACCATTTCTGGGTCTTGGAGATCTCATGTGCTTTAGCCTCTCCGCCAATTTTCATGGCTAGAGTACATTCGATGCTACCCCAAATCAACACTCCCTCTTAGCGAAGACTGTGCTCTAGTAATACTCTTCACTGAGTATCACCCTGATCATCCAACATCGGTCCCTCTGCTGATGCTAGGCCTCCCTGCCCAACATCCTCTGCACTATTGAATCCTGTACCGCTACCCATGGCCCTGCCACTATCATTGCTGCATCTGTACGGCAGCTCCCTCTTCATCTGTGCTGCTGCCAATGGACCTGCCACTGCCACTGCTGCATCTGCACTGCATCCCCTCTCATCATGCTGCATCGTGCTACCCATAGCACGGCCATTGCTAATTGTTGCACTGAAACTCATTTACTGAGAAGTAAGTAACTAATCCTCCCAACTCTGACCTCCCTGTCAGGCTAGAGACACTCCCGATGTTGAAGCTCCCTCTGTCGTTGACAAGTGCTCCCTCTACTTACCTCTGTGTTGCTGCATCTCGCATTGTTACCTCACGTTGTCCCGGGACTCTTGCACCATAGCACTCTCTGTCACTCCATCCACATCCGTCTCTACCGACATCCGTCAATCCTGCTACTCCTCTTCGGGGCTCCCATAGCAAGGTATAATACAAGAGGTTGGATACCTCAAGGATCCTGCCCCTCATCGCCTGTAGTCTTCCTGACTACAGCTCGATGTCTCCCCACTTCCTCTCAAGTGGCACATCAGCACTCATGGCATAGTCGTCATCTGTCTCCACTTCTTTCTCCGCCCTCGTTGGCGCTGTGTTGGTCTCAGAAGCCTCTCCCTTACTCTTCTTCCTCAGACACTGGTTCGCATAGTGACCCAGTTCCCCACAATGGAAGCATTTGACCTTGGAGAGATCCTTCTATCTCTTCTCCTGCTTTCTCGCAAATGCGAGAGCCGCATCTTCTTCTTCCTCCTTCTTGATTCTAACCCCTTCTCTGCTACTCCCCGCCTTTTGACGAAGAGCCGCCCATAGTTCCTCCCAATCTGGAAGGCTCGACCTGCCCAGTATGCTCTAAACAAATACCTCCCAATCCTCTGAGATTGTGTTTAATGCAGTCCTCACCATCAGTTCCTCATCCGGTGTGGCCCCTATGGAAGTTAGCTGATCATGGATATCCTTCAATCCACAGAGGAAGACATCTATCTGCTCTCCCTTCTGCATCTATTATGATCACAACTGATTTTCAAGTAACATCTTCCTCTGCACGGAAGTATGCTGGTCCAATTTATTCAGGCCTCCCACATCTCATTTGCTGTGTCCTTCTCGGCAATATGCGGCACCACATGATCCTTGACCCCATCAAGGATGATGCACTTTGCCCTGGCCATTGCCTCCTCATACTTCTCATTTTCAGCTAGGTCAACTGGGATCACTATTGTTTTCAAGGCAAAGTGATTGATGCGATACCTGTCTAGAATGGACAAGATCCTGGCCTTCCAGACTACGAAGTTGGAAGCTCTGTCCAGTCTATCCTGATCTCTCAGCCCATTCACTGCCATCTTGCTTCTCTTCTTCCGACTCCTCTGAGTCTCTTTACTTCCCTCCTGGAAGTCCTCAGTTCGATTGCCTCTGAGTCTCGATTTCCTTTCTGGAAATCTTTCCTCCTTGGTATTTCCCTGTTAGGTATTGTTCTGACCAAAATACCCCACCAGCTTCGCTCCGCAAATTATCCGTAGCCCCCCTATACCTCAGCAACCTAAAGAACTAAGCCTCTAGGCTCTGCGCAATCCTGACACTGGCAAAATCTGCACCTCCTGGCCACAATGTCAATCCTTCTTGGCTGAGAAAGATGACCGGGCACTGCGTAGGTCAGGTCTGCTCCTCTCTGCCACTGCGTTGATCCTCCTCCTGGCTCGAACTTATGACGTAGGCACTCTGCGTCACCCCTTCCTTGCTTCTTTCGGCTAGGAACAATTTTTGTCACTCGGGACAACTGTTTTCTGCTACTACTACTCTGCTCGGCTGATGCCTTTAGTTATCTTGTGATCTGCAACCACCCTTTGATACCATGTTGGAATTTCTAAGTTTAACCCATTAGAAATTCTTCCTGTACTATCTGATTTATTTCTTCCTACTTGTTCAATTACTTAACAAGTTATTTACCATGTAAATACTGAAAATAAATACAAGTACAGTATTGACACATACAGATCATCAACTGAAAGTAAACAAGCACACAAGTGACACCATTGTTTTGGACTAATGTCCCCAGAAAAACCCAATGCGAGAAAATCGGTGCAGCTATTCAGAGGGTTTTATTATTATGCAGTTTCAGAATACAACCTGGGTGCCAGAAATGGCTCACCCAACAGAGAATGCCCTCGGCAGTAGTACCTCTCAATCGGAGACAGATATTCCGGCTAAATCACCGGATGAACGATCCCACAACAACAATGCAGCTTCTGTTGCTCTGCATCACTCTGATAGGGACTGCATCACCCTATCCAACTCTCCAGCTCTTAGTCTATCCCACAAAATTCTCCCAGCGCTGCCTCTAGGCCCTGCGTTAGCCTCTATGGGCTCTGCGTCAGGTTCTGGAGCCTCTGCGTCTCACACGCTGGCTCCACGCAGCTCCTAGCTGCCTCTGCGTGGCCTCTAGCTGGCTCTGCGTCCCTCTCCCGGCTATGCGCTGATCCTCTTGGTATTAACTCTCCCTCTCTACTATGTATTCATTGCCCCTCAGCTACAACTCAAATCACTCACTCAATTTTCTCAGCAAACCCTGCCCCAGAAAATCGAGTTCTTGATCTCTCTTGGTGTATTCTCTAATTGACCCTCAAGCCTCCTCTTATACTTTTCTCGTTGGTCCATCAACAGCGGATATTAAATCTCTAATCAATGGCTAAGATTAAATTTGGCTTGATCCATGACTTTTGGACCCTTCTAACCCAGTTTTATAGTAATACTCATTAATATTTTATTTTTCCTAAGTTTAGACTTAGGAACTCCATTAAAAATATTAATTATTTTAATATCTCCCAAACCGGTTAGAATTTGCCCAAACCATTTCTGGGTCTTGGAGATCCCATGTGCTTTAACCGCTCCACCAATTTTCATGGCTAGAGCACATCTGATTCTACTTGAAATCAACAAGGAAACACATAAAGACATGAAAAAAGACGAGAATTGATAATAGAGTTCGTCCAATTTGGACTACCTCTCTGGGCCCTGCTCGATCAATGGGGAGGCCTTCATTCATTAAGTGGCATAAAAGAGAAAGAAGTACAATCAACATTTACATAAGGAGTCTTCTACCTCCTGTTGTCGCACAAAGTGTCTAGGCACCACGACAACGCTTAGAGTAAGCGCTGTCATTCTAATCCTTACTCGCGCTATTTAGACTCTCTTCTAGACAAGTCAAGGGGAGTAGTCCCTATGGTGAATGAATGAGAAAAGCATGTGGAACACAGGCTCTACGAGACTTAAAGATGGACAACTTGACAAATGTAAATGAGTCTTGATTAACTCAGATAAATAGATTAAACTAATGTAACCAAGACAAGACCACAAGATAGAAATGATTATAGACCAATGCCTTTATGTTCAATTAACCATAGATTAAGTAAAAACAAGTTATCCAGAACAATTTTCCAATATGTGACGAATAGTGACAATCATGAATGATCAATGTAAACGCCCAAAACTGCAATATGCAAGAGATTCTAGATTTAAAATAATTTTCATTAATGACCTAGATCTAGAATTAATTAACTTCCTCCTATCGCCAATATAATTTTTTGAAACATTAATCGCACTTGACAATAGAGAAATATTACCACAAAATGACACCAAGGAAATTTATGTAATCAATTCAATTGTTCCTTAGGAAATTAATTTAATGTGGTAAATGAAGAAATTAAATTTTTAATATGACAAAGTAAATCAAAAGGATTAATAAATTGAAATTTTTATGGGCCATAGGCCATATTAAAAAATTTAATGTGAAAGTGCAAATCTTTTTTTAATTCAATTCCTTACCCATTAGAAGAAAAAAATTGGATATTTTAAAAGTTTTAGATTTTTAATTTTTTAGATTTTTTAATGGTTTAATGTTAAATGAATAAAAAAAAAAAATCATAAGTCAAAAAATAAAAGTGAAAAAATCAAATCAAATCAAAAATTAAAAATAAAAGTCAAAATGGAAAATCAAAATTAAAATAAAATGAATCTAACTAAGGTTTCAAAAGAAATGAAATCGAATTATATACATAAAAAGGAAAACTAACCCAAACCCTAACAGTGAACACTAAAAAAAATAAACAAAAGAAACCTCAACACAAAAAAAAGTCAAACATTTGGTTGCATTTGCAGGTGAGTCCGGAAGATGGAGGGATCGAAGCAGGGAGCGAGGTTCATTTTGCAAGATTTGAAGGAGAAAAGGGAGACAACAATACACAGACAGAGAGGAGAAGCTGCAGGCAGCGTTGGGCATATGGAGTTTGCATGAGGAGCTGGACGGTTCTGATGCGAGAGGATGAGAAATCGCAGGGTTATGGAAGCTGTGCAGTAGAGAGGGAGGAGTTATAGCTACAAATTTGAGGAGATACGCAGGCAGGAGAGGATGAGGAGGGACAAGGGTTCGGAGGGGAGATGTCAGCAAAGGAGGATACACGAATCTGTGGGTTTGTGGGAGGATCAGAACGGAGTAGAGGGAGACTGCAATGAGAGATGTGGTTTGGCAGAGGGCACGTAGCAATGAGGGTCGCCGGTTTAGGAAAGAGCAGCAATGGAATGACACAGACTTGTATATGTGGGCCTCTCTTTAAAAAAAAATCGAAATTTCTGCAGAAAAAATGCAAAAATCCCTAGGAAACAGACAAAATGGTAGCCAAAGAACCCAAGAAAAATTTCCAGAAATCTCTGATTACATTAATATATTCTGCTTCAGATTTGTCGGTGAAACCCTTATAAAATCATTTCCAGATTTAAAATTTTTTAAAACCCTTGGACTGCAAAAGGCTGGATAATATTCCTATAAAAATGATTTTGAGGCCAGATCTTACCCTCCAGGGCCTAGATCTGGCTTCGAATCAAACTTCATCTTCAGATCTGCAACCTATACCTGAAAACAAAAACACCCATAACCCAAATATACAAAAAATAAATAAAACCCCAGAAACCCAAGTTAGAAAACCCAAATTGTTTTACAGATTTATGCACAGGAACGACAGATCTATCAGATCTGGGGAGTGTGAGTCTAACTCCGTTCCCAGATTTGATAATCTAAGGCTTTCGATAGCCAGATTCATCAATTTCGTACATAGGAAAAAAATAAATTTTAAATTTTAAAGGAGGTGCTTAGCTCAAAACCCTTCATGCATCACCAATAAAAATCTTATGATAAGCCCTGAATCAAATTAAGCTAGGCTCTTCAGAAAACACGAATCGTGTTGGAATTTCTAAGTTTAACCTGTTAGAAATTCTTCTTGTACTATCTGATTTATTTCTTCCTACTTGTTCAATTACTTAACAAGTTATTTACCATGTAAATACTGAAAATAAATACAAGTACAGTATCAACACATACAGATCATCAACTGAAAGAAAACAAGCGCACAAGTGACACCGTTGTTTTTGGATTAATGTCCCCGAAAAAACCCAATGTGGGAAAACCGGTGCAGCTATTCAGAGGGTTTTATTATTATGCAGTTTCAAAATACAACCTGGGTGCCAGAAATGGCTCACCCAACAGAGAATGCCCTCAGCAGTAGTACCTCTCAGTCAGAGACAGATGTTCCAGTTAAATCATCAGATGAACAATCCCACATCAACAATGCAGCTTCTGCTGCACTACGTCGCTCTGATAGGGACTGTGTCACCCTATCCAGTTCTCCAGCTCCTAGTCTGTCCCACAAAATCCTCCAGCGCTGCCTCTAGGCCCTGCGTCAGGCTCTTTGGCCTCTGCGTCAGCTTCTGGAGCCTTTTTGTCAACCCCTAGACCCTCTGCGTCTCACACACTGGCCTCTCTAGCTCTGCACAACGCCTAGCTGCCTTTGCGTGGCCTCTAGCTGGCTCTACGTCAACCTCTCCCGGATCTACGCTGATCCTCCTGGTACTAACTCTGCCTCTCTGCTATGTATTCACTGCCCCTCAGCTGCTACTCAGATCACTCACTCGATTTCCTCAACAAACCCTGCCTCAGAAAATCGAATTCTTAATCTCTCTTGGTGTCTCCTCCAACTAACCCTCAAGCCTCCTCTTATACTTTTCTCGTTGGTCTATCAACGGTCGAGATTAAATCTCTAATCAACGACTAAGATTAGATTTGGCTTGATCCATGACTTTTGGACCCTTCTAACCCAGTTTTACTTTAATTCCCATTAATATTTTATTTTTCCTAAGTTTAGACTTAGGAACTCCATTAAAAATATTTATTATTTTAATATCTCCCAAACTGGTTAGAATCTGCCCAAACCATTTTTGGGTCTTGGAGATCTCATGTGATTTAGCCTCTCCACCAATTTTCATGGCTAGAGCACATCTGATGCTACCCCAAATCAACACTCCCTCTTAGCGAGGACTATGCTCTAGTAATACTCCTCATTGAGTATCACCCTGATCATCCAGCATTAGTCCCTGTGCTAATGCTAAGCCTCCTCGCCCAACATCTTCTGCACTGCTGCATCATGTACAACTGCCCATGACCCTGCCACTACCACTACTGAATCCATACGGCAACTCCTTCTGCATCTGTGTTGCTGCTGGTCCATATACCCAGCACTGCGTCCCCTTATCCTCACGTTGCATGGTGCTTCCCATAGCACTGCCACTACTAACTGTTGCACTGCAACCCAATTACTGATCCACCCAACTCTGACATCCTTGTCAGGCTAGAGACTCTCCCGATGTTGAAGCTCCCTCTACCGCTAACAAGTGCTCCCTTTATTGACCTCTGCACTGTTGCAACAACTCCATGCATCTCGCACCATTACACACCTCTCCGTGCCATCCTACACTGAAGCAGCACTCCCTTGCTTCTTGCATTGTTGCAGCCGACTGTCCCGGGACTCTTGCACTGTAGCACTTTCTGTCGCTTCATCTACATCCGTCTCTACCAACATTTGCCACATCCTGCTACTCCTCTTTGGGGCTCCCATAGCAAGGTATAATCCAAGAAGTTGGGTACCTCAAGGATCCTGCCCCTCATTGCCTGTAGTCCATTAGACTACAGCTCAATGTCATCCCACTTCCTCTCAAGTAGTGCATGAGCACTCATGGCACAGTTGTCATCCTCCTCGACTTCTTTCTCCGCCTTTGCTGGCGTTGCCTTCGAGTCAGAAGCCTCTCCCTTACTCTTCTTCCTCGGACACTGGTTCGCATATTGACCCCGTTCCCCACAATGGAAGCACCTGACCTTGGAGAGGTCCTTCTTCTTTCCCTTCTCCTGCTTTTCCATAGATGCGAGAGCCACATCTTCTTCTTCCTCCTTGATTCTGACCCCTTTTCCGCTACTCCCTGCCTTGGTCACCCATTTAATCTCCTCTTGATGAAGAGCCACCCACAGTTCCTCCCAATCTGGAAGGCTCGACCTGCCCAGCATACTCTGGACAAATACCTTCCAATCCTCTGAGACTGCGTTCAATGCAGTCCTCACCATCAATTCCTGATCCAGCGTGGCCCCTATGGAAGTTAGCTGGTCACGAATCTCCTTCAATCCATCGAGGAAGACAACTATCTGCTCTCCCTTCTGCATCTGGTACGACCGCAGCTTATTTTCAAGTAACATATTCCTTTGCACGGAAGTATGCTGGTACAATTTCTTCAGGGCATCCCACATCTCATTTTTCGTGTCCTTCTCGGCAATATGTAGCACCACATGATCCTTGACCCCATCAAGGATGATGCACTTCGCCCTGGCGATTGCCTCCTCGTACTTCTCATTTTCAGCTAGGTCAACTAGGATCGCTATTGTTTTCAAGGCGAAGTCCTTGCTGCGATATCTGTCTAGAATGGACAAGATCCTGGTCTTCTAGACCACGAAGTTGGATGCTCCGTCCAACCTATCTTGATCTCTTAGTCCATTCATGGCCATTATGCTGCTCTTCTTCCGACTCCTCTGAGTCTCTCTACTTCCCTCCTGGAAGTCCTTGATTGGACTCCCTCTAAGTCTCGATTTCCCTTCTCGAAATCCCTCCTCCTTGGTCTTGCCCTGTTAGGTATTGTTCTGACCACAGTACCCCACTAGCATCACTCCACAAATTATCTGCAGCCTCCTATACCTCAACAACTTGACGGACTGAGCCTCTAGGCTCTGTGCAATCCCGGCACTGCAAAATATGCACCTCCTGGACACAACGTCGATCCTTCCTGAATGAGAAAGATGACTGGGAACTGCGTAGTCAGGTCTGCTCCTCTCTGCCTCTGCATTGATCCTCCTCCTGGCTCGAACTAATGACGTAGGCCCTTTGCATCACCCCTTCCTTGTTGCTTTCTGCTAGGAACAACTTCTGTCACTCGGGACAGTTGTTTCTGCTGCTACTGCTCTGCTCGGCTAATGCCTTCAGTTATTCTGTGATCTGCAACCATGCTGTGATACCATGATGGAATTTCTAAGTTTAACCTGTTAGAAATTCTTCCTGTACTATCTTTTTTATTTCTTCCTACTTGTTCAATTACTTAACAAGTTATTTACCATGTAAATACTGAAAATAAATACAAGTACAGTATCAACACATACAAATCATCAACTGAAAGAAAACAAGCACACAAGTGACACCATTGTTTTTAGACTAATGTCCCTCGAAAAACCCAATGCGGGAAAATTGGTGCAGCTGTTTAGAGGGTTTTATTATTATACAGTTTTAGAATACAACCTGGGTGCCAGAAATGGCTTACCCAACAAATAATTCCCTCGGCAGTAGTACCTCTCAGTCGGAGACAGATGTTCGAGCTAAATCACTGAATGAACAATCCCACAACAACAATGGATCTTCTACTTCTCTGCGTCACTCTGACAGGGACTGCGTCACCCTATTCGGTAATCCAGCTCCCAGTTTGTCCCACGAAATCCTCCAGCGCTGCCTCTAGGCCCTGCGTCAGCCTCTCTGGCCTCTACGTTAGCTTTTGTAGCCTCTGCGTCAGCCCCTAGACCCTCTGCGTCTCGCACGCTGGCCTCTCTAGCTCTGCGTAGCTCCTCGCTGCCTCTGCGTGGCCTCTAGCTGGCTCTGCGTCAACCTCTCCCGCTTTGTGATGATACTCTTGGTACTAACTCTGTCTCTCTACTATGTATTCACTGCCCCTCATCTGCAACTCAAATCACTCACTCGATTTCCATAGCAATCCCTGCCCCAGAAAATTAAATTCTTGACCTCTCTTGGTGTCTCCTCCAACTGACCCTCAATCCTCCTCTTATACTTTTTTCGTTGGTCCATCAACGACCGAGATTAAATCTCTAATCAACGGCTAAGATTCGATTTGGCTTGATCCATGACTTTTGAACCCTTCTAACCCAGTTTTATATCAAGACCCAAAAATATTTTATTTTTCCTAAGTTTAGACTTAGGAACTCCATTAAGAATACTAATTATTTTAATATCTCCCAAACTGGTTAGAATCTGCCCAAACCATTTCTGGGTCTTGGACATCTCATGTGTTTTAGCCTCTCCACCAATCTTCATGGCTAGAGAACATTTGATGCTACCCCAAATCAACAGATCGGGAGTTGGCTGGTCCAACTGAAAACTTCCCCTAACGCCCGAGAATCTAAAAATCAAGACTTTCCTGTAAAACTCAATTCAACCATCAAAATAGAGCGAGAAAATAATAATAAAATTCAGATAAATAGAGATACATGCTATTACATTCAAAATTTAAATTATCACTTAAACCCCAGCGACTAAGAAAGATACCTATACTCAAATCACTCTTTAGAAGCTATCATCAATGGCTAAAAAAAATTATGCATGAAAATGACATATCTTACAGTATTTCCATGAAGAGTAACACTGGCGAAAATTAACCCCAAAGTCTTTCTTTATTATTCAGAAAAAGATTACACGAGCTTTTCGCTTAGCACACGACTCAAAGGTCAGATGGATTGTCTGACGAATTCAAATATTTCAATTAAATGCATTTTAATTAATTCAAAATTTAAATTTTTGAATTAATTTCCCCAAAATTTTGACTTTCACTTAACCCAAGGGATCAAAGGCTTAAAATTTATCAAGATTATTGTTTTACCTTAGTCCTTGGAGTTCTTAAAATTTAATTTTTAAGGACCGACGAATTTTGCCTTTCGAAAATTTAAATTTACCTAAGACCTAGAATTAATTAAATTTTTGGCTTAGGATTTTAATTAATTTTTTGCCAGAAAATTTAATTAATTAACCTATGAGGGGATAAATTATTTTTCCAACTCTCAAGACATTTTACATCATGATTTTCACATTTTTTACATATCAAGGGGGAAAACCTGTTTGTAAAAGACCCTCACAGACTACCCATTTCTGTGACACAAATATAATCCAGCAGACCAAACAATTTGTAATAAAATAATCTAACCAAATAGTTAGGATTATTCCCAAATCACTTTTACATAGACATGATCTAGAACACGAGGACTTGCCTAAAATCCCAATGACAAAATCCATTCTGGATTTGGGGTAAGATTGAAGGAAAACTCTGTCGACCATCCGAGAATGGATCGGTGAGACAAAAAACCTCTTGGAATGTAGATCGTCACCAGAAAAGTAGGTCTACCTAGGCAATTACATACATGGCATAGATCTGCTAAGATTATTTACATCATATATATCAAAAATGGGTTTACATTATAACATGATGATCAGGTTGATAATGATATTTGGACGGCACGGACACATCGATCAGGCGCTATCCTTTTGCGAAAAAAGGGGGTGTACTACTATGGGTCGTTGACACGTAGTGGTCAACATCTGGCTCTACTTGGGGACATGTCCCTGCACCGGAGGAATGTGAGAATCCAGAATCTGCATCCACGCAACACACAAGATAACATAATTAGCGTCCATCCAAAAATCATCATATAATATTAAGCACAAGAAAGATATAAGCTCTTCATTTATTAACTATCCTAATAATATGAAAAACATAAATTTGACATAACTACAAAATGAAATACTAAAATAACAGGGTATAAGGTTAGAAATACAATACAAAGATGCCCCATGGCATCATATGCGTTCACTATAGTGCATACTGAGCATTTTCCTGCTTTCAAGCAAATCTGTTGGCTGTTTATCGGATGTGCCATGTCCAATCCTACACATGGTAGGACTTTTTCTTATCCGAAAATCAAGCTGCTCGCGGCTATCAGATGGATCAAACTGCTTTCTCATTCTCTTTCTCTTGCACCTTTTCTTTGTGGTAGGCTGTGATGTTGATGATGATGTGGTCGGCGCACAACTTCCTTCTTGATTCGAAAAACACTCATATGGAAAACTTGGAATGTTCAAAACTTCTGTGATCTGCGCTTCTTTATGAACTTGATCTATTATGACTGGTGGATTAACCATGTGAGCATCAACCTGATTCTTATCAATTTCCATTTTATCTGGGTCACCTTCAATTAGCCACTTTTCAATGGAACAAATGACCTCTTCATAATAAGATGGAGCTTGCTGCAGCAGACAAGGAGGCTTATGATCTATTGATGTTTCCTTGTTTGTTTCATCCTCTAACTGACACTGAAATTTATGTACCTGTATTGTTATGCCATCCATCTGGTTAGAGTGTTCAACCTTCATAGCACTGACTTCCTTGGCATGGTTTTCCTCCATGGTCAATAACTTATTCTGAAGACATATCTGACCAGCTTCCATATCTTTTATTACTTTGTCATTATCTGCTTTTATGGTCATCAAGCAATTTTGCATAGAGCTCATTTCTCTGTCATGATTAGCTTTCATGGTTTCCATTTCCTTAGCATGTTTTTCTCTCATGACAAGTAAATAGTTTTGCATGGAAGTCCTTTCTTTCTCATGATGACTCTGCATGTCGGTCCTCATAGCCTCCATATTCTGAGCACACTTTTCTACTACGATGGCTACATGATCGGAGTGTTTAATTTTCATGATTTCCATCTCCTCATCACATTTTTCTAGCTGGGTGTACAAAGTTCTCATATCCTTGGCGTAATCAGCTATAATTTTTTCTTGATTAAGCTCCATATTTTTTACCAGTTGTGTTTGACTGAACTGTGTGTCTTTAACCAACTGCTTTAGTTCTTCTATAAGATGCTTATCATTTTCCCTTTCATTGTCGACACTGATTTGACAACTTGTTCCTATTTTTCCACTATCATGAATTCGTCTTGTAATGGTACAAGTGGATGGCACATTTTGATATGGAGAATTGTCTTGAAATCTTTCATTGACAGTTGGATCCTTTACAAGATTATTTTCATCCTATTGCATAGTACTAGGGGCACAAGGTGAGCCACCTTGATCTCCATATCTATCTTTAAAAGCATTGATGATATCTTGTAAAGAAGCGAAAGAATCTTCAGGACAATTGTGAAACCAATTCAAAGCATCACCCTCTAAAGAAAAGGAAAATAGACGCATCTTGACATATTCATGTTTATATTGGGAAGAACGACAATATCTAATTATTATATGAGTAACCCTGGATAGATGCTTTCTAGCAACGACTGAATCACCACCCGAAAACAAAGGTAATTTATGAATGGCCTCTTCTAGCATATCATGGAGAAAGTAAAATGACACGGGGCAAACAAGTCATCCATGATGACTTGCTTAAAGGGATAAGGAGGGACCAAATGGATGCTAGAGAGAGACCCCTACTCAAGAAAATCAAGAGATCCACAAGAAGCGATCTTCTAGTAGAAATTCTTGTAAGAAATGAAGAAGTGGAGTCGCCACTTGAACATGAATTTAGCTCTAAGATCCAAAAGGTAAAAACAACTGGATATAAGGGAGGGCTTCTTGTCTGAGAAATAATGGATGAATAAGTGGATTCGCCACCCAAACAAGAAATGAATCGAAATGTCCAGGTCCTAAAAGTGAAGATGAAACAATTAATGAGATGACAAAAGATAAGGCGATGAAAAGATCAAATGACGCCAGGAAATGTTGTGTTGATGGGATAAGAAATGATGAAAGATTAGATGATTAGAAAAATGTCGTGAGGACCAAGGACAAAAAAACTCTATCCTTGGCAATGGTGCCAAAAAATGTTGGCGTTGCTGGCTAAAATGAATGATAAAAAGATGAAAGATGAATGTCGTAGAGCTAAGGCCCAATAAATTGATCCCCGGTAGTGACGCCAAAAAATGTTGTCGCACAAAGTGTCTAGGTACCGCAACAATGCTGTGAGTAAGGGCTATCACTATAATCTTTACTTTGTTTAGACTCTCTCCTAGACAAGTCAAGGGGGGTAGTCCCTAAGGTGAATGAATGAGAAAACCCTGTGGAACACAGGCTCTAGGAGACTTAAAGATGGACAACTTGTCGAATATAAATGAGTCTTGATTAACTCAGATGAATAGATTAAACGCTAATGTAACCAAGACACGACCACAAGATAGAAATGGTTACAGATCAATGCCTTTATGTTCAATTAACTGTAGATTAAGTAAAAACAAGTTATTTAGAACGATTTTCCAATATGTGACAAATAGTGACAATCATGAATGACCAATGTAAACACCCAAAACTACAATATGCAAGAGATTCTAGATTTAAAATAATTTTCATTAATGACCCAGATCTAGAATTAATTAACTTCCACCTATCGCCAATATAATTTTTTGAAACATTAATTGCACTTGACAATAGAGAAATGTTACCACAAAATGACAACAAAGAAATTTATGTAATCAATTCAATTGTTGCTTAGGAAATTATTTAATGTGGAAAATGAAGAAATTAAATTGTTAATATGACAAAGTAAATCAAAAGGATTAATAAATTGAAATTTTAATGGGCCATAGGCCACATTAAAAATTTTAATGTGAAAGCACAAGTCCTTTTTTAAATTAATTCGTTACCCATTAGAAAAAAAAAAAAATAATAATAATTTTTTTTAAATGTTTTAGATTTTTTAATTTTCTAGCTTTTTTTTTAGATTTTTTAATGTTTTAATGTTAAATGAAAACAAAAAATAAAAAATTTAAAATCACAAGTCAAAAAATAAAAGTGAGAAAATCAAATCAAATAAAAAATTAAAAATAAAAGTCAAAACAGAAAATCGAAATTAAAATAAAATGAATCTAATTAAGGTTTCAAAAGAAATGAAATCGGATTATATACATAAAAAGGAAAACTAACCTAAACCCTAACCGTGAACACTAAAAAAAATAAACAAAAGAAACCTCAACACAAAAAAAGTCAAACGTTTGGTTGTGTTTGCAGGTGAGTCCGACTGCGGAAGATGGAGGGAAAGAAGCAAGCAGCAAGAATCGTTTTGCAGGATTTGAAGGAGCAAAGGGAGACAACAATACACAGATAGAGAGGAGAAGTTGCAGGCAACGTTGGGCATATGGAGTTTGCATGAGGAGCTAGACGGATCTGATGCAAGAGGATGAGAAATCGCAAGGTTATGGAGGTTGTGGGCACGTTAGCAGCAGCAAGGGAGGAGTTATAGCTGCGGATTTGAGGAGATACAAGGCAAGAGAGGATGAGGAGGGACGAGGGTTCAGACAGGGAGGTGGAAGCAAAGGAGGATACACGAATCTGTGGGTTTGTGGGAGGAGCAAAATGGAGTAGAGGGAGACTGTAATAAGGGATGCGGTTTGGCAGAGGGCACACAACAATGAGGGCCGCAGGTTTAGGAAATGGTAGCAATGGAAGGACAGAGAGTTGTAGTTGTGGGCCTCTCTTTAAAAAAAATCAAAAATTCTGCAGAAAAAATGCAAAAATCCCCAGGCAGCAGACAACATGGTAGCCAAAGAACCCAAGAAAATTTTCCAAAAATCTCTTATTACATCGATATATTATGCTTCAAATTTACTAGTGAAACCCTTATAAAATTATTTCCAAATTTAAATTTTTTTAAAACCCTTAGACTACAAAAGGCTAGATAATATCCCTGCAAAAATGATTTTGAGGCCAGATCTTACCCTCCAGGGCCTAGATTTGGCTTTGAATCAAACTTCACTTTCAGATCTGCAACCTGTACCTGAAAACAAAAACACCCATAACCCAGATATACAAAAAATAAATAAAACCCGAGAAACCCAAGTCAGAAAACCCAAAAAGTTTTACAGATCTATGCACAAGAATGGCAGATCTATCAGATCTGGAGAGTGTGAGTCCAACTCAACTCCCAGATCTGATAATCTAAGGTTCTCAACAACAAAATTCATCAATTTCGTGTTGAATTTTCTAAGTCTATCCATAAAAAACTAATCTATATTCTGTTGGTTTATTTATTCTACTTGTTTAAATTCGAACATGTTATTTAATACATTTAAATATCGAAATAAACACAATACAGTCACAACATCTAAAGATCATCAACTGAAAGAAAACAAGCACACAAGTGACACCTTTATTTTTGGACGAATGTCCCCAGAAAAACCCAATGCGGGAAAACCAGTGCAACTATTCAAAGGGTTATATTATTATGCAGTCTATCTGAGTACAACTGGGTGCCTAACTGGCTCACCCAATAGAGAAAAATACACGACAACAATACCTCTATATCCGGAAACAGGTATTCAGAAAACTTGTCCCACGAAACCCTCTCTGGCACAACTAAAGCTCAGCGCTAGTCCTTCTGGCCTCTGCGTCAGCTCTAGGACCCTCTACGTCAGCCCTCTGAGGCACTATGCAGCCTCTGGGAGCCTCTACGTCACTCCCTCTGCCCTTTGCATGGATGACGCAGTTTCTCTGGGCTCTGCGTTGCCTCTGCTAGGCTCTTCGTAGCCTAGACTGACTACTACTCTCGCTCTCTCTGCTTCATTGCTGATCTCCCAGCATTGTCCCTGCCTCTCTGCCTCGTACTCACTGCTCCTCCCTGCTGATCGCTGATTCAACTTTTCTTAGCAACCCTGCTCTAGTAAAATGAATCACTGATCACTCTGGTGTATTCTCCAATTGACCCTCAAGCCTCTTCTTATACTTTTCTTGTTGGTCCTTCAACAACCGAGATTAAATCTCTAATCAACGGTTAAGATTAGATTTGGCTTGATCCATGATTTGTAGAACCTTCTAATCCAGTTTTATATTAATACCCATTAATATTTTATTTTTCTTAAGTTTAGACTTAGGAACTCCATTAAAAATATTAATTATTTTAATATCTCCCATACCAGGTACAATCTGTCCAAACCATTTCTGGGTCTTGGAGATCTCATGTGCTTTAGCCTCTCCACCAATTTTCATGGCTAGAGCACATCTAATGCTACCCCAAATCAACACTCTAGTAATACTCCTCACTGAGCATCACTTTGATCATCTGGCACAATACCTATGCTGATGCTAGGCCTCCCCGCCCAACATCCTCTACACTGCTGCCCATGGCTCTGCCACTACCACTGTTGCATCCGTACGACAACTCCCTCTGCATCCGTGCTGCTGCTGGTCCATCCTCCCAGTATTGCAACCCCCTCTCATCATGCTGCATCGTGCTATTGCACTACAACTCAGTTACTAAGAAGTAAGTAACTGATCCACCCAACTTATGATATCCCTGTCAGGCTAGAAACACTCCTTATAATGAAGATCCCTCTGTTGCTAACAAGTGATCCCTCTACTGACCTCTGCGTTGCTGCAACAACTCCCTGCATCCCGCACCGTTGCACACTTCTTTGTGTCATCCCGCACCGTTGCAACAGTCCCGTGCCTCTCACACTATTGCAGACTTTTAGCCTCGCGCTGCCCCAGGGACTCCTGCACTGTATCACTCTCTACTGCTTCATCCGCATCTGTCTCTACCTACATCAGCCAGTGCTACTACTCCTCTTCGGTGCTCCCGTAGCAAGGTATAATCCAAGAGGTTGGGTACCTTAAGGATCCTTCCCCTCATTTCATGTAGTCCTCCTGACTACAGCTCGATGTCTCTCCACTTCTTCTCAAGTGGCACATGAGCACTCATGGCACAATCATCATCCTCTTCGACTTCTTTCTCTGCCTTCGCTGGCACTACCTTCGAGTCAAAAGCCTCTCCCTTACTCTTCTTCCTCGGACACTGGTTCACAAAATGATCCAGTTCCCCACAATGGAAGTTCTTGACCTTGGAGAGGTCCTTCTTCTTCCTCTTCTCCTGCTTTCCCGCAGATTCTAGAGCCGCATCCTCTTCTTCCTCCTTCTTGATCCTGGCCCCTTTGTCGCTACTCCCTGCCTTGATCAGCAGTCTGATCTCTTCTTGACGAAGAGCCGCCCACAGTTCTTCCCAATATGGAAGACTGTGTTAAGTGCAGTCCTCGCCATTAATTCCTCATTCGGCGTGGCCCCTATGGAAGTTAGTTGGTCACGGATCTCCTTCAACCAACCGAGGAAGACATCTATCTGCTCTCCCTTCTACATTTGGTATGCCCTTAGTTGATTCTCTAGGAGTATCTTCCTTTGCACGGAAGTATGTTGGTACAATGTCTTGAAAGCATCCCACATCTCCTTTGTTGTTTCCTTCTTGGCAATATGTGGTACCACATGATCCTTGACCCCATCAAGGATGATGGACTTAGCCTTAGCCATTGACTCCTCGTACTTATCATTTTCTACCAAATCCACTGGGATAGCCATCGTTTTCAAGGCGAAGCCCTTGATGCAATGTCTGTCTAGAATGAACAAGATCCTGGCCTTCCAGACCACACAGTTGGATGCTTTGTCCAGCCCTGTCCTAATCTCTCAGCCCATTCACGGCCATCTTGCTGCTCTTCTCTGATGACTCCTCCGAGTCTCTCTACTTCCCTCCTGGAAGTCCTTTGTTGGAGAGTCTCTCTACTTCCCGTATAGAAGTTCTCTTATGGACTCCCTCAGAGTCCCAATTTCCCTCCTGGAAATCCTTCTGCCAACGTCAAGTTGCCCCACTCCGATCGTTTGTGCAACTGCAACACTGATCCGGATTCCTTGGCTAGAAATCTGCTTCGGCAACAACTCCCTCCACCTTGGTCTTGCCCTGTTAGGTACTGTTCTAACCATAGTACCCCACCAGCTTCTCTCCACAAACTATCCATAGCCTCCTATGCCCCAACAACTGAAGGATTGATCCTCTTGGCTCTGCACAATCCCGGCACCGGCAAAACAAATCCCTCAGCCAACTGCGTCAGCCCTCCTGGCCTCTGCGTGGCTCTATGTGAGCCTGTTTCTGCCTTCCTCAGCCTCTGCATTGCCTCTCTCTAGCCCAAACTGATGACGGAGTCCCTCTGCATCACTCCTTCCTCTGTCGCTTTCTGCAAGCACCAGCTTTGTCACTCGGGACAACTGAATTTGCTGTAAATGCTCTTCTAAACTGATGCCTTCAATTTTCCTACGATTTGCAACCACGCTCCGATACCATGTTGAATTTTCTAAGTCTATCCGTTAGAAATTTAATCTATATTCTGTTGGTTTATTTCTTCTACTTGTTTAAATTTGAACAAGTTATTTAATAGATTTAAATATCAAAATAAACACAATACAGTCACAACATCTACAGATCATCAACTGAACGAAAACAAGCACACAAGTGACACCGTTATTTTTGGACAAATGTCCCTGGAAATACCCAATGCAGAAAAACTGGTGCATCTATTCAGAGGGTTATATTATTATGCAGTCTATCTGAGTACAAATGGGTGCCTAACCGGCTCACCCGACAGAGAAAAATACACGACAGCAATACCTCTGTTGACTACTATGTGTCAACGACCCATAACAGTGCCCCCCTTTTTTCGCAAAAGGGATAGTGCTTGATCGACGTGTCCGTGCCATTCGACTATCATCATCAACCTAATCATGTTATATTGTAAACCTAGTCTGCATGTGTAAATTGTAAATAATCTCAGTAGATCTGTGTCATGTATGTAATTGCCTAGGTAAACCTAATTTTCTAGTGATGATCTACATTCCGGAAGGTTTTTTGTCTCACCGATCCATGATCGGCAGAGTTTTCCTTCAGCCTAACCCCAAAGTCAGAATGGATTTTGTCATTAGAATCTTAGGGGAGTCCTAGTGTGCTAAATTGAGTCTACGTAAAAGTGATTTGGGAATAATCCTAACTATTTGGTTAGGTTAGCTTGATCTGCTGGATTATATTTGTGTCGCAAGACTGAGTAGTCTGTGAGGGTCTATATCAAATGGGTTTTCCTGCTTGAGATGTAAAAGTGTAAAAATCATGATGTAAAGTGTCTTGAGGGTTAGAAAAATAATTTATCCCCTCATAAGTCCCAAGTCCTAAGTCCTAGGTCCTAGGTAATTTTAAATTTTCCAAAGGTTAAGTTCGAGGGTACTTTAAAAGATTGAATTTTAAGAGGTCTAGGGACTAAGGTTAAATGATTATTTTGCTAAATTTTATGCCCTTGGTCCCTAGGGTTAAGTCAAAGTCAAAATTTTGAAGAAATTAATTCCAAAATTAAAATTTTGAATTAATTAAAATGCATTTAAATAATAATTTCGAATTTCCTTATTATTTTAATTTCGATGGATGAGATTAAAAGATTTTTTGATCCTCATCAACGGTTGAATTTGCTTTGACAAGGATCACTCGAACTAGTCGTTGGGAAATTTTTCTTTAAATAGGAAGTCAGTGGTCAGTTGAGATCATTCGATCTTTGATTCGTGTGCTGAGTGAAATCTCTCTTGTAATCGTTTTTCATGTGCAAATAAAGAAAGACTTTGGGGTTAATCTTTGTTGGTGTTACTCTTTGGGAAAATGCTGTAAGATTTTTTATTTTATTGCATAGATTTACCCTCAGCCATTGATGTTAGCTTATTGAAGAGTGATTTGAACACAGGTATCTTGTTTGATCACTAGGGTTTGAATGATAGTTTAATTTCTAAAATTAATTTCCAGTATCTCCATTAGATCTTAATTTCATTGTCATTTTCTCTCTCTATGTTAATGGTTGAATTAAGTTGTGCAGGGAATCCTTGGTTTTGAGATTATCGGGCATTCGGGGAAGTTTTCAGTTGGACCAGCCAACTCCCGGATAGCATTTTCTGAAGAGCCCAGCTGGTTTTGATCCCGGACTTATCATTAAAACTTCTGTTATGGATGCATGAAGGGTTTTCTCAAGCACCTCATCTTGAATTTAAAATTTTAAAAATATATGTGAGGCATAATGACAGATTTGGCTGCTTAGAGCTTTTAACTTGTGAATACTGTAATTATTTAGCTTTTTTTTTGGGTTTTTATTTCATCCTTGCATATATTATTTTTGGGTGTTTTGTTTTTGTCATTACAGGTTGCAGATCTGAAGGGGAATTCTTGTTTGAAGCCAGATCTAGGCCCTTGAGGGTAAGATCTGGCCTCAAAATTAGCTCTTGCAGGAGTGTTTATTTCAGATCTGGATATTTCTTGTTGGTTTTTCATCAGGGAAATCTGAAGCATAAAGATTTAAAAATTTTAAGTTTTCTGAAGAATTTTGAGGGTTTTCAGGTTGTCTGTCTGCTACTGCCTGGGGTTTCATTTTGTTATAGGAAAATTTTCGAAATTTTTTTTAAAGCAGGTTGTGGGATTGCTGCCAAACCTCCACATATTTTTCTCCCACTGGCCAGTCTCTACCTACAGATCTCTTCAAATCCACACAAAATCTGTTCCTCACACGCAACTCACTTTACTCCATCGATCCATAGCTTTTTCCACCAATCTGCATCCCCATTTGCTGCTGCTCATCTCGCTGCATCCCAAGCTTGTGTTCCCCATCTTCATACCCTGCAAGCATTCTGCTCCTTCTCCCTGCGTATCTCCATTTCACCTCGCTGCAGTCATTTGAGCCTTCCTTTCGCTGCCATTTCCGCTGCCATCACCCGCAACCCCTATCCTCCCTATTTTCAACCTGCAAAATCAACTCAACTGCCATTCCGTCGAATCACTCCCTCAATACTGTCCAACTTGCAAACAAATTCACGCAATCTTCCACGGTCCCAGCTCTCCACGCTTCTTTCATCGAGCCACCTAAACTGCGGCTCTCAAACCTCTACCCTCAGCCATACTGCACGTTGCCTCCGCATGGTTTGTTGTCCACGCGATTCAGCGTTTCAACTCTCGCTGCTCAACCTGCTCTTCATCGCTATCCAAAACTGCACTTCACTCGCCATTCAACGCTCCATACCTGTAGCTTTTCTCCTACTCGCTGCATCCTCCGCCATAAACCTCCTTCATTCTGCCGTCCATCTCTGCCAGCGTCCAATCTTCTGCCCAAGCCTTCAATCCCCTGCGTGCTACCTCTATAGCTCATCTTGATCCGTTGCCTTCCCTAGCTCCTCTTTGCGCAACCTTTTCTCTCCCGCCATCAACCTGTAGCTACATAACAAACAAAGCCTTTCGATTTTATGTATGTAGGGAGTCCTTTGGGTTGATATATTATTTTAGGGTTTAGATTTAGCTATATCTTCTCCTTTTCTTTAATTTTTTGATTCCATGTAAATAAAATCTAGATTATATTCATTAATTTTCGATTTTCATTTTTACTATTAGGTGTTAGTTTTTTTTTTTTTTAAATTAGACTTTTTTTTGTATTTTCACTTTTGATTTTATTTAGCTTAGGTTTTAGTCTTAGAATTACATATTTTTAAGTTTAGTTTTGTTTTGATTTTGATTTTAAAATAAATAAAAAATCATAAAAAATATAAAATATAAAAAATAAATTAAAAAATAAAAAATCCTAAAAAAAGCATAAAGGTTAATCTTTAGGTTTGATTTATTTTTGTTCAAATTTTCATTTAATCCCAAATATATATATATATATATATATATATATATATATATATATATATATTGATTGGAAATCTTGCATTAATTCTTGCTTAGCAAAAGGATTTTCTAAGTTTGTGGTTTTAAAGCCTTTTGTGCTAGGGCTAAAATTTGGAGGAAAGGATTTTTATGGTACTATAGTTAAAGGTGCTTAATTTTTTATATGGAGTTTAACTATTGGAAAACGATAAATTTTCCTAGGTTTGGAATTTCAAGCATAATCATTTTAAATTCTAGGTGCTTAGCTTTTAAAATTTCGTGGTTATTCAAAGTATTCGATCTTTTGAAAATTTAATTGTTGGAGCTTTGCTAAGTCATTGAAATTGATCGTTATTGCTTGATTGTATTAATGCTCATCGTATGCTAGACATTTCAGTAAGTATTTTCAAGCAATTGTTAAAAGGTTTGTTCACATTTCTATTTCCTAAGCAGCAGCAGCAAACCAATTACTCAATTTTCACTTCATCTAGCGAAGGCACTGGTCTTAAACATTTAAGATCTAATCAAATTTTAAATATCGATCAAGTGCTTTTTTCCTCCGCCGTGTCTCTCAAGCCAACTGTTTCCGAGTTGGTCTTCCTCTATCCCATAGGGTCTACCCCCCTTAGCCTAGGGAGACATCTTAAACGGAGAGATCGGGGATCAGGGTGATAGCCCCCGCTCTGAGCGTTGTCGCGCTACCTAGACACTCTGTGTGACAACAACCTCTATATCCAGAAATAGGTATTCAAAAAACTTGTCCCACGAAACCCTCTCCGGCACAACTGAGGCTCAGCGCCGGCCCTTTTGGCCTCTGCGTCAGCCTCTTGCTGACCTACGTCAGCCCTAGGACCCTCTTAGGCACTGCGCAGCTTCTGGGAGCCTCTACGTCACTCCCTCTGCCCTTTGCGTGGATGACACAGTCTCTCTGGGCTTTGCGTTGCCTCTGCTAAGCTCTACGTAGCTTGCACTGACTGTTGCTCTCACTCTCTCTACTTCTGTGATGGTCTCCCAATATCATCCCTGCCTCTTTGCCTTGTACTCACTACCCCTCGTTGCTGATCACTAATTCAATTTTTCTTAGCAACCTCGCTCTAGCAAAATGAATCACTGATCACTCTGGTGTATTCTCCAACTGACCCTCAAGCCTCTTCTTATACTTTTCTCATTGGTCCTTCAACAGTCGAGATTAAAGCTCTAATCAACGGCTACGATTAGATTTGGCTTGATCCATGACTTTTGGAACCTTCTAACCTAGTTTTATATTAATACCCATTAATATTTTATTTTTCCTAAGTTTAGACTTAAGAACTCCATTAAAAATATTAATTATTTGAATATCTCTCAAACCGGGTACAATTTGTCCAAACCATTTCTGGGTATTGGAGATATCATGTGCTTTAGCCTTTCCAGCAATTTTCATGCATAGAGCACATCCGATGCTATCCCAAATCAACATTTCTCACATTAAAAAAATAAATAAATAAATTTAAAGGAGGTGCTTAGCTCAAAACCCTTCATGCATCACCAATACAAATCTTATGATAAGCCTAGGATCAAATTAAGCTGGGCTCTTCAGAAAACACAGATCGAGAGTTGGTTGGTCCAACTGAAAACTTCCCCTAATGCCCAAGGATCTAAAAATCAAGTATTTCTTGCAAAAATCAATTCAGTGATCAAAATAGAGCGAGAAAATAATAATAAAATTCAAATAAATAGAGATACCTGCTATTACATTCAAAATTTAAATTATCACTTAAACCCTAGCAATTGAGTAATATACTTGTACTCAAATCACTCTTTAGAAACTATCATCAATGGCTAAAAAACATTTACACATGAAAACGACATATCTTACAGTATTTTCATGAAGAGTAACACCCACGAAAATTAACCCCAAAGTCTTTCTTTATTATTTAGAAAAAGATTACACAAGAGCTTTTCGCTTAGCACACGACTCAAAGGTCGGATGAATTGACTAACAAATGACTTCCTATTTAAAGATAAATCCTCCAATGGCTAGTTCGAGTGATTCTTGTCAAAGCAATCTCGACCGTTGATGAAGCTTAAAATTTCTTTTAATCTCATCTGTCAAAATATTTAAATATTTGGGGAAATTTGAATTTTTCAATTAAATGCATTTTAATTAATTCAAAAATTAATTTTTTGAATAGTTTCCCCAAAATTTTGACTTTGACTTAACCCCAGGGATCAAAGGCTTAAAATTTATCAAAATAATTAATTTACCTTAGTCCTTGGACGTTTTAAAATTTAATTTTTAAGTATCGACGAATTTTGCCTTTGGAGAATTTAAATTTACCTAGGACCTAGAATTAATTAAATTTCTGGCTTAGGATTTTAATTAATTTTTTTCCAGAAAATTTAATTAATAAACCTATGAGGGGATAAATTATTTTTCCAACCCTTGAGACATTTTACATCATGATTTTTACATTTTTTACATCTCAAGGGGGAAAACCCATTTGTAAAAGACCCTCACAAACTACCCATTTCTGCGACACAACATAATCCAGCAAACTAAGCAATTTGTAATAAAATAACCTAACCAAAATCCATTCCAGCTTTGGGGTAAGATGGAAGGAAAACTCTGCAGACCATTCGAGAATGGATTGGTGAGACAAAAAACCTCCCGGAATGTAGATTGTCACCAGAAAAGTAGGTTTACCTAGGAAATTACATACATGGCATGGGTCTGCTAAGATTATTTACATCATATACATGCAGAATGAGTTTACATTATAACATGATGAGCAGGTTGATGATGATAGCTGGACGGCACGGACACATCAATCAAGCGCTATCCCTTTTGCGAAAAAAGGGGGTGTACTACTATGGGTCGTTGACACGTAGTGGTCAACACCTCCAATCTGGAAAATGGCCGAAAGATGGAGAGCTATGTTGCAGAAAATGACATCACCGTTGAGTTCTTGTTACCGAGAGGTGCAAAATCAATATAAAACTTGCCCAATTCTGACACTAGACCAAATTGATCCTCTGAAAAATATGCTCAGGCAAGGTTCCGCCCCCTGCCACAGGACGATCAGGGTTCTGCCTTCCTGCAACTAAAATATATTATTTTTTGTTCTCCCCTGTTAATTTTAGATATATTCTATGATAGAGCAATTTATTTCAATTTTCAAAGTTAGCTCATTATCTTTTCCAGATTAGCAATCACATCAGCATTAAAGTAAACTGCAGATAGAACATAAATATAAATCGCAGAAGACAAGCCAAGACAAGAGGACACAAGATGTGGCGCTAGCCAGGGACAAACCCCACAATGTGGGGAAACCCTTGATCAATTCTTCTTTTATGTTCTTCAAAGTTCAGCAGAGAAAGAAAGAGAGAGATAGTACATTTACAATAGAAGTCAACACTTTGACTTATCTAGATAACAGCATAGATCATCTCTAAGAAGATGATACATGAGATCAGTTGAAGACATGTTGCTTCAACTGATTCGCCAAAGTGACTCCTTCACCTATCATTGTGCTGCAGTTCGTCATCATGCTGCACCACACCGCGCTGCACCATGCTACACCCATCATCATTGTACTACATTATGTGCCACTGTTGCACCATGTTGCCTTACCGACAGTTCCGATTGTTCCCTGCAGTTCCAACAGTTCCAGTTGTTCTCGACAGTTCCTGTAGTTTCGACAGTTCCAGCAGTTCTGGATTTTTTGGCTTTTTCGGCAATACTGACTTTTCCAACAGTTTCGGCTTCTTTAGCAGTTCCGGATTTTCCAGCTTTTCCGGCAGTTCCGGCTTTTCCAGCTTTTCCAGCAGTTCCAGCTTTTCTGACTTTTCCGGCTTTTCTGGCAGTTCCGACGTTTCTGGCTTTTCCGACAGTTCCAGCTTTTCCGGATTTTTTGGCTTTTCCGGATTTTCTAGCAGTTCCGGCTTTTCTGGCTTTTCTAGCAGTTCTAGCTTTTCTGACTTTTCAGGCTTTTCCGACAGTTCCGGCTTTTTCGGCAATTCTGGCTTTTCCCGCTTTTCCGGCTTTCTGGATCAAGGCAGTGTTATCCCTTAAGATCTCTCCTTCTCCTAAAACCCAAAGACAAGTAGAGAGAGGAAGAGACCCCAAGTGTGTGTTGAAATGACTTGAAGTCCTCTATATTTATACTAAAACGTAGATGATGAATAGGCATGTCTATTGGGCTTTTGAGCCGACTCAAGTTGCTGGTCGGCTTAATAATAATTCCATAATCAAAATAAATTCATAACTCCATGAATACTTATTGGAATCGGATGATCTTTAGATCAATCCTACACCTCTCAATGAGAAGGATCCAATAAAAATATTAGCTACCATAAATAAGCTGACCCACATGGATTTTGGCCCTAGTTTCCAATTTTAATACTCCCTCGCAACTAGGGAGAACTCCATCCGCTGATCCATATGTTTGACTGTACTGTCTCTGCCATCAATGCCCTGCACTGCTCTGCTCAGCTCTGCTTAGCTCTATTGTCTCTGCTCAGCTCTATTGGCTCTGCTCTGCTCTACTCAGCTTTGCTGGCTCTGCTCTGCTCTACTTAGCTCTGTTGGCTCTGCTCAGATCTGCTGGCTCTACTCTACTCTGCTTAGCTCTGCTCAGCTCTGCTGGCTTTGCTCTACTCTGCTTAGCTCTGCTGAACCATGAAGAAGAAGAATTGATCGAGAATGTCTCATACCATTCTCCACTGACCCGAAGTCAGTCTCAGAGTGCGTACCACTAGTCCCAGATCAGTCTCAACCGACCCAAAGTCAACATCATAGTGGGTACCACTCCTACCACTAGTCCCAGACCAGTATCATTAGTCTCAGAGTGTGTACCACTGGTCCCAGACCAGTCTCAACTGACTCGAAGTCAGCGTCATAGTATGTACCACTCTCACTGGTCCCAGACCAGTCCTCCATTGACCCGAAGTCAGTCTCAGAGTATGTACCACTGGTCCCAGACCAGTCTCAACCGACTCGAAGTCAGCGTCATAGTAGGTACAACTCCTACAACTGGTCCCAGACCAGTATCATTGATCCCAGATCAATGAAGGTCATCCTAGCATAGGGAGTACGGTAGATACAACGATGCGCCCATCGGTACCACTATGGTCCCTATCCTCATTTCGTTGCTCATTGATCAGATGAGAGGTACTTCCCATGAGTCCCAGACTACATGGGTAGGATGCCTCGACAGGAGAACTAATCAATCATGTCCTCACAGGAGAACTTATCATCCTGCTACACAATCGCCATGGAGAACACATCATCCAAGCCTCACAGGAGAGCTAATCATCCTGCTACATAATCGTCATGGAGAACACATCATCCAGACCTCACAGGAGAACTAATCATCCTGCTACATAGTTGCCATGGGAGAACTAATCATCTCGGCCCACAAGAGAACTAATCATCCTGTTCATAGCACACCACCAAGGGAGGGTGAGTCGCCCTGTGGTCGTATGTTGCTCCAATAAGTACCCCAAGCCCCCCAGAGCTCCTAGAGCTTAATGCATGCAACATGCAGGACCCTTATAAGAAGGTCTCTCAATGACTCCAAGTCGTTTGGGAAAGTCACAGATTTGACCTTTCCCCGGGGCTTTGAAAAAATGTCTGCGACTTGTACATCAGTCTCAATGTGATGGAGCCTCCTCGCTTATCGACTTACCATATCCTAGAAAAGGCAATATCTGATGTCTATCTGCTAGAGCAATCATCGAATACGGGATTCCTAAATAATCGAATCCCACCTCTGGTTGTCACAAAGAATCACAGTGGTATTCATCATGTGTACAAATAGCTCACTTAAGAGCTTCTGCAACCATGCAGCTTCACACAAGATCATACTCGTAGCTATGTATTTGGTCTTGACGGTGCTTATAGCAACCGATTGCTCATCCATGATATCAAAGCAAAATTTAAAGAGAACTAGCACTAAGAAGTGCTCTAGTGATCCTCCACACTGCCTACCCACTCAACATTCGAATAATCATGCAGTTCCATATTTCCGGCAGTGTATCTCAATCCATGAGAGACTGTGCCCTGAAGATATCTCAGAAGATTCTTGGAACCAATCCAGTGAGGCTCAACCAAATGTGAGCTCACCATGCTAACTGCCATAGGCGAATTCGGACGGAAGTTCACCAAGAACATCAACGCGAATGAGTTTATGAAACACAGAGGCGTTTCCCAAATCTGGTCCGACATCACTACCATATAACTTCTGAAAGTTAATATCCTTGAGGTAGTCACACGCTTGCAGTTTATCATTCCACATTCGGAATCCAACTCCCTCTTACTTCTGCAAATGAGAGGGTCTGTACCTGTCAGAAATAGGTTGTCCTCATAAGCTGTCGGTATGAGAGGTCTATCATCCACAACCTTCAGGTAATGGTTTGGATCGGTTTCACTCCTAGTGAATCTCAACTTCATCTGACAGCTATCAATCCTCTCATACTACGCCTGGGGAGTTTTGCTTCAAGCCATAGAGGGATTTCTTCAACCTGCATATGTGAGATTCCTAATCATCAATCTCAAACCCCTCTGGTTGTTCCAAACTTGTGGACCTGCTACATGAGGGGAATGGTCCCCTTGTAAGATTTTCCTTTGGTACATCTCAGACATGTACTTTCATGCTCTTTTTGAATTCAGGCATCCCTGTCACCATCTGACTCACAGACCTTCGGTGCTATGTGTCAATGGACATGGTCCCCAGTGGACTTCCTGCAACTTGATACAACCCTGAACTCAAAAGCATCTTTGAAAATTCTATTTTCAAACACATACCTTTCCACCGATGAGTGCAACCCTGAAACCTTTTACTTCCATTGGTTAAATGTACACCAGGTTCTTCTTGCGATCAGGTACATAAAAGAGATTCTGTAATTGAACTGAGTTACCCTCATTTCATTCAAATGAGGGATAACATTCCCTACACCCTTTCCTGGATAGGTGGCATCGGCTCCAAAGTATAATCCCACGATTGTTTCTATCTCTACCAAACAATGTTGCACGAAGTGGGGGCGAAGCGGAAGCGTTTTTTGGAAGCGGGGACGCGGAAGTGTCATTTTCCAAAAATCTAGGCAGCGAAGCGTCCGCGGAAGCGTCTGCTATATATATATATTTTTATATTTTTTTGCATTTATACTCAAAGCAAACATCCCAAATACCAAATTAATTGTAGAAGACATGAAAACATGCATATTTTTGCATAAATCAAGATACATATAACATCCATTGTACATTAATGATTAATTATTCGAGCATCAACCTTTTAGATGCATCAACCATCTAGAATCTAGATTCTTCTCCTCTTGTCTAGCCCTTGCCTCTACCTCGATTTTCTAGGGATATTAGTCAACATTGCCCAATTTTGATCAAACTACCTAATTCAAGACTTAAAATATGGTAGAAAAGCTTAACATGCTTGATCGATGATTTTGACTTGATTGAAAAGTAATTTTTTGCTAAGGGTGTGCCACGTGACAAAGGAGTTCAACAATTAACACCACCAACACTAGGGTACATATAGGGCTTGGTGCTCTTGATTAAATGCTAATCGCATACCTTCATACTTGATATAATCTAATGAAATGCCACAATCCCATTGATCCTGAATTTCTGAAAACTATTAAGTCTGCTGAATTTTGAATAGGCTATGAAATTCTATTTTCTCCATATGAAGTCCAATGAGGCTGGAACCACTCTCAAACATCCTGAGTCATTTCATGGTAATGTTAAAAATTTAAGTAAAAGGACGAAAATGAAAACATTTTCGTCCTTTTACTTTAAGAATTTAACATTACCATGAGGGAGCATCTGCTATATTTATATTTTTTTGTCTTCATTTGTCACCCTAACCCAAGGTGGACCCACCCCCAACAAGCAAACTCACCTAAAATTTAAAAAAAATTTGAAAAAAAACGATTTTCTAAACGCTTTTCCGAAAGCTTTTCCGGAAGTGTACGGAAGCGTACGCTTCCTCCTCCGAAGCGCCACGCTTCCGACGCCCGAAGCACCATACGAAGTGCGCTTTGGCGCTTCCGTACCACGCTTCCGAATTTCCAGGAAGCGGCAAAAAAGTCGGAAGCGTGCTTCTGGCCAAGCTTCCTAGGCGCTTCCGTACGGGACGCGCTTCGGGGCTTGGAACCGTGGGGGGGGGGCGGCGCTTCGTGCAACATTGCTACCAAATTAGAGAGTGCACCCATCTATCCGATGAAGTGCCTTGAAGCACTACAATCAATAAGCCAGATTCCCAAAGAATCTGAAGGAGAGGACCAATACAAGATAACACTTCTTTATCTTATCAAAAACAACATTTGATTCTTCATACCTGGGGTTCCTTGCTTTCTTTGAAGAGTCGACCATTTCCTTGATGACCTGCATTACCTGTCATTCCTTTGATCATTGAAGATGTCCCTAGAATGATTGTTATCTTCATCAAGAGATGTGTCTCTGCCATTCAGACACTCCTTCGCATAATGGCCGAACTTATTGCAACCAAGGCATCCGCCTTTCCTTCCACCCTTAGATCCGAACTTCCTAATGAAGTGATCTTTAGGTAGGCCATCAGAAACTTCCACTGCGCCATTTTGATAATATTCTCTGCTTCGACTTCACCCTCGGTGAATTTGAAGAGGGATGAGGAATCCACTGATCCTTTTGTCCTTTCCCAACTGTCTTCGGTGATTGCTCTTTCACTCTTGCTTGGGCATTGTCTTCACCTCAGCTCTGATACCATGTTAATTTTAGGTATGTTCTATGCTAGAGCAATTTATTTCAATTTTCACAGTTAGCTCATTATCTTTTCCAGATTAACAATCACATCAGCATTAAAGTAAACTACAGATAGAACATAAATATAAATCGCAGAAGACAAGCCAAGACAAGAGGACACAAGATGTGGCGCTAGCCAGGGACAAACCCCACAATGTGGGGAAACCCTTGATCAATTCTTCTTTTATGTTCTTCAAAGTTCAGCAGAGAAAGAGAGAGAGAGAGATAGTACATTTACAATAGAAGTCAACACTTTGACTTATCTAGATAAGAGCATAGATCATCTCTAAGAAGATTATACATGAAATCAGTTGAAGACATGTTGCTTCAACTGATTCTCCAAGGTGACTCCTTCACCTATCGTTGTGATGCATTTTTTCATCATGCTACACCTCACCGCGCTGCATCATGCTACACCCATCATCTCAGTGCTACATTATGTGCCATTGTTGCACCATGTTGCCTTCTCAGTAGTCCCGGCTGTTCCCTGCAGTTATGACAGTTCCGGCTGTTCTCGGCAGATCCGACAGTTCCAGTAATTCTGGCTTTTCCGACAGTTCCAGCAATTCCGACTTTTCCAGTTTTTCCAGTAATTCCGGCTTTTCTGACTTTTCCGACAGTTTCGGCTTTTTCGGCAGTTCCGGTTTTTCCGGCTTTTCGGATCAAGGCAGTGTTATCCCTTAGGATCTCTCCTCCTACTAAAACCCAAAGACAAGGAGAGAGAGGAAGAGATCCCAAGTGTGTGTTGAAATGACTTGAAGTCCTCTATATTTATACTAAAACTTAGATGATGAATAGGCATGTCTATTCGGCTTTTGAGCCTACTCAAGTTGCTGGTTGGCTTGATAATAATTCCATAATCAAAATAAATTCATAACTCCATGAATACTTATCGGAATCGAATGATCTTTAGATCAATCCTACACCTCTCGATGAGAGGGATCCAATAAAAATATTAGCTACCATAAATAAGCTGACCCACATGGAGTTTGGCCCTAGTTGCCAATTTTAACATCCCTGCCAGGTCCGCCCTCCTCCATCTGCACTTTGCAAGAGGGTTTATGTATCTTATGGCTGGCGGATCTCCCAACAGAGTCCGTTGGTGCATTGATGGAATTAGCAAGTGGTTGAGGAGGGGTCGGGGGATCATATCCCGCCCCTTCCCGTTTTAATACATTGTAGTTTGCATCGTTGTACTGGGTGGCGGGTTCGCCGGACAGGTGGCCCGCCCCCACATCTTTCGTCGTAACCATTTGTATGAATGGAGTGGAGGGGCAGCAGGGTTGACAGCCCGCCCCCCAACACATTTTTTAAATATTGTTTGTTGTGGCGGTTCCAGGGGCGGCGGGGTCATGGCCGCCCACCCCTTTTTTTATATTTAAATCATTGTGGGCTCCACTGAGGGCGATGAAGGTCATGGCCTGCCGCCCTTTTTTTAAATTTATTAACCCACTTTAGAAAAAATTCTTGAACCTTAGGGTTATTGGATGAATTAATCGTCCTACAAATTTTCTCGGAAAACTGGCCGAATTCCGGTGTTGGGTTTCTGCCAAATTGCGCCCTCCTTAAGCCCGCCACATAGGTAAGTCAACCCTGAACATTGACTGCTCCTATATTCCTCATACGAGATCGGATTGGAGTGTCATTCACACCGTTGGAATCAGGGCGATGAGAACTTCGATCTGGTGTGAAGTTCATCAACTCTCTGCCATTTTGAATTTTGAGCCTTTTACCATGCCACTGGTAACTAGAGATCCACCTGGATCAATCCTCCCCACTGAAAGCTTTTGGACCACCAAAAGCATTAACACCATTTAACATACGACCTGTGTCCTTGCCAAACCACACTTTCAATCATCTGCATGAAAAACTAATACATCTTCTGCACTCATATACAACCACTCATGACTCAACAATCCCTCACTTGCCAAGAGTTTATAGCACACACTCTTTGGTCAAGGATTACACAATAACAACCAATACCTCAACTACTCATAAGAAGGCCCAAAAACATCATCGTTGCATTTTGAAGTGATGGCAACACATCATCACTTTTACATTTACTTCCAACGCATGATTTACAAATCGAGGCCATACAAAGTGTCAAACCAGGCAATAACTCCTCAAAGCAAAATTGATTCGTATGTTTTATTCCTTCAGGTTGGTATTCATTATATACATGAGGGAGAGACTGTTCACTTCATCTCCCGATGACTGTTCGTATTACTTATTTATTTACATTATATTCACCCAATCCTGATGATTAGGTGTCAACATTCCCCCCTTAATCTAAAGGGATGTTGGTGAGTCCAAGCATCATTCTGAATTGTTCAAGTTTTTCTCTTCCAAGCGCTTTGGTGAAGATGTCTGCAATTTGCTCATTAGTGGAACAATGACGAAGATGGATTGTTTTGGCCTCAACATGATGTTGAATCAGATGATATTTAGTATTGATGTGCTTCGTTCGATCATGGAACTTTGGGTTCTTGGCCAACTTTATTGTAGAGGTATTGTCAATCATGAGTGGAGTTGATTGTACTTGTTTTACCTGCAAATCTTCAAGAATTTTCCTGAGCCACACAATTTCTTTTGTTGCTTCAACTGCTGCCACGTATTCTGCTTCTGTTGTGGAATCTGCTGGAACTGATTGTTTGCGTGATCTCCAGGAGACAGCGCCTGATCCAAGACTCATAGCATATCCTGAAGTAGATACCCCAGTTTCTTTGTCTCCATCAAAGTCTGAATTAGAGTATCCAATCAAGCTGAAGTCATCCACCTGTGTATACTTGATTCCAAATTCTTGAGTTCCCTTCGAGTACCTTAGAACTCTTTTTGCAGTAGACCAAGGTCCCTCACAAGGATTTTGCATAAACCTGGAGAGGATTCCAACAGCAAACGAAATGTCTGGTCTGGTAGTAGTTAGGTAGTTCAGACTTCCTACAAGCTGTCTATACTTTGTTGCATCCTCAAATTCTTTTCCTTCAACAGATGTGAGCTTTAAGTTTTGTTCCATTGGAGTAGTAAGAAGATTGCATTTTGTCATGCCAAACCTGTTCAACAGATCTCCAATGTATTTCTTTTGAGCAAGAAATATGGACTTCAGATGTTGGGTTACTTCAATACCAAGACAGTAATGAACATAGCCCAAATCAGTCATTTCAAAACTTTTCCCCAATTCCTTCTTTATGGATGCAATGTAGCTTTCATTGTTCCCTGTCATTAAAAGATCATTTACATATACCACAAGATATACAACTGCTTTGCCAACTTTCTTGACAAATAAAGTTGCATCATCAAGATCATAATGTTTGAAATTGAGTTTCAGAAGATGCTCAGTTAATTTTTCATTACAGGCTCGCGGTGCTTGTTTGAGGCCATACAAGGACTTCACCAGTTTGCATACTTTATGTTCATTTCCTTTCACAGCAAATCCTTCAGGCAGGGACATAAAAACATTATCTTTTAGATCTCCATTCAAGAAAGTAGTTTTTACATCCATTTGATGGACTTTCCAACTGTTCTGCGCTGCTAGGGCAAAGAGTGTCCGAATGGTAGCCCATTTTGCTGTAGGGGCAAAAGTCTCCTCATAATCAACCCCTTCCTTCTGTGCAAAACCTTTTGCCACAAGCCTAGCTTTGTGCTTGTCAAGTGAGCCATTAGCTTTATACTTGTTCTTGTAGACCCACTTGTAGCCAATTGGTTTGGTTCCTAATGGAGGATCAACCAACTTCCAAGTGTCGTTCTTTATGAGGGCATCATACTCCTTTTGCATCGCTTCTTTCCATTCATCATGAGAAGCAGCTTCTTTGAAGGAAGTTGGTTCAAAATCTGTAGACAAGTTCAATTCACAATCATAAGAAACATCCATATCAACAGGTGAATTAGAGTCATCTACATCACCTCCATTTTGCCGGTTTGAATTTCTAGTTCCTATCTTTCCAACCTCATCAGGATGAACACTTTCAAGTGTCTTTGTCAGCCACTTTGGGGGACCTTTCTCAGATGGTCCAGGCTACTCCACTGATTGAGTTGGGACTGAATCAAGGTTGAGTCTCCCAATTCTGTCAATCACATCACTTAAAGCATCATCCATTGTTGGAGTTTCATGCAGGGGAGAGTGTTCTTCAGAAGAAGATTCCACATGTTGATCTAGTATAGGAATCCCCCCTTCAAGATGTGGAATCTAATTATCAAATTCTTGAAATGATTTTGCTTTTACGAATCTATCCAAGCGATCAAGTTGCCGCTCAACAACATTGTCAGTTTTGGATGATTCAAGAAAAATTACATCTCTAGATACAACAAACTTTTTATTTACTTCATCATAGAGACGATATGCTTTGGAGGTGTTTGAATACCCCAGGAAGATACATTTACGACTTCTAGCACCAAGTTTGTTTCTATGTACCTTTGGTATCAAGGCATAACAGGTGGAACCAATTACCCTGAGATGTTTTACTTTAGGAACATGTCCATACCACATTTCATATGGAGTCTTGTTTCTAATAGCATTAGATGGACATCTATTCTTTATATATGCAGCACATAGAACAACATCAGCCCAAAACATTATCTTTACATTTTTGAAGAAGAGCATGGATCGTACCATATTTAAGATTGTCCTATTCATTCTTTCAGCTACACCATTCTATTGGGGATTATAAGGTACAATTGTTTGATGTTTGATCCCATGTTGGCGAAGATAGTTTTCAAATTCATTTGATGTGTATTCTTTTCCATTATTAGTGCGAATAGACCCAATATGAGATTGTGCATCATTTTCAATCCATTTATGAAAGTTCTTGAATGTTTGAAAAGCATCAAATTTGTTCTTCAATAAATAAACCCAACATATTCTAGTGTAGTCATCAATAAATGTCATCATATATTTGTTTCCATTTGCAGAAGGAACAGGCATAGGACCACATAAATTTGAATGAATGAGTTCAAGTTTTCTATGTGCTCTTGAATGTGAATCATGAAAAGACTGTTTGCTATGCTTTCCTAGAATGCAAGCATCACATTGCTTAAATTTCCTAGGAATTGTAGGCAAACCAGCAACACCATTTTTCTTCAACAAGCGGAGGCTGTCATAGTTCAAATGTCCAAGTCTAGCATGCCATAATAAACTTGATGGAAGTGTACCTTCTTCATGATGAGAATTGTATGAGAAATGTTGTGCACGAGCAGAGGTACCTTGCAGCTTGAGAAGCCTTTCTTCTTCTATTCCCCTCATGACAAGTGAGTGGTCAGATGCTTTTCTTACCTCAAGCTTGCCATCAAACATATGAATGGAGTGACCTTGCTCGCGGATGTGGACCAAGGAAAGTGAGTTTCTCTTGAGTTGTGGGAGATATAGAACATGATGCAGAAGAAAGTCTGGAAGACCAGGCAGTTTAAGCCTGATTGTGCCAAGCCTTGATGGCTTGATTTTTGATTGGTCTGCAAAGTATACTGCTCCATCAACATTGTCAGTAAATTCTTCAAAAAAATCTTTTCTATGAGTCATGTGGCAGGTTGCTCCTAAATCAAGCAACCAATCATTTTTCCAAGAAGCAAGTGAAGCATTAAATAAATCTTCATTTACTCCAATATTACATTGTGCTACAACATAGTGAGCGGATTCAGGTGCTTTACCTTTTTCTGTATCATCAGTTTTACCTTTCTGTTGGTTTCTTTGCTGCTCAATTTTGTCCCATGGTAACTTGCATGTAGAGGCATCATGTGATCCATTTCTTTTGTAGCGTATGCAGTGCAAATCTGCCTTTTCTCCTTGAGAGTGTCTGCCCCCCTGCCTCTGAAATATCTTCCTCTTCCTCTTCGACCACCTCTTCCTCTTGAAGAATCTTGAGCAGGATGCTTTTCTTTATGAGCAAGGCACACAGCCTCTTCAGAAGATTCAGGGGCTATCTTCTTTCCAAAAGCTTTCTCTCTTTCAGCAAACTTTTTCACAAGAGAGTCAAAGGTGATATCTTTGAGATTTCCATTTGCTTGCAATGACTCAAGATAATTGGAGTAAGTAGGATAAAGTGCCTTGAGAAAAGCGATAAGAGGAATATCCAATTCAACCTTAGTGGATTTGATATCATGCATTATAGACTTTACTTCAGATGCAAGAGCAAGAGGATCATTATTTTGCAATTCAAGAGTGAAGAGTTTAATCATGAGTTGAACAACTTCAAGTGCAAAATGTGAGTCATAGAGTTCTTTCAGCTTTTGTAAGGCTTCAAAAGCAGTTGAAAATGGCAAAATATGGCGACTCACCTCTTCATTTACAGATGCTGTGATTAATGCATAAGCTTTGTTGTTCTTGTTTTCCCAAATGATGAGCTCTTTGTCTGAGGTAGGCTGTTCTGGCTCTTTGTCTCCGTCTCCAACACACACTCCTTTCCACAACTCATTGAAAATGAGCATGTGTTTTATCATCCGGGACCACTCAGGATAGTTCTCTTTGCCAGTGAGAACTATTCCCACGATGGATATGATTGAATGCATACTGTAACAAAAAAAACTTCTGTTGCAAAAATTTTACTCTTAATGGGAAAAAAAATAATTCTGATGTGACGAGACAACAAATTCAAATGTCAATTGGCATTCATCTGGACAGTGTTAAAGTATAGAATATATATGGGTGAGATAGTCGAAATATATGGTGAGTGACTGTGTATATATATATGGCAGCCTAAATATACCATAAATATATAAAAAACTGTACAGCACTGGACACAAAACTTTACAACGCATACAACAGAGGTATATATCAGGGTTCCAACAACGTTCCAGCAGCGTGATACCAACAGAGTTCTAATACCAAGCGTATAGTGGTCCTTCACGCAGCACTCCCAACTTAAATTCAATGCAATGAACAATGCAACTTTCAATTTACACGCAGCACGTATATCAACCCAATTGTTGCTACAGTCTTGAACGCATGTCAGGCCTCAACGCATATCATAGGACAGCGCTTCATTCAACGCATGGCTCAAATCAACTTTCCATCAAATTTCAACGCGTTTAACTTTCATATGCATGGCTCAAATCAACTTTCAACGCATTTAACTTCCATACACATGGCTCAAATCAACTTTCATACGCATTTAACATATGCCATGAACAACGTTCAAAACAGTTCAATATTCAACGCATACCATGTGCATTCAAGATGCAAGAGCAATGACTCGACCAACGGACCAGCGTTCAATATGCAAGAGCAACGACTCGACCAACGGACCAGCGTTCAATATGCAAGAGCAACGACCTTCAAAACTCAATGCACAGAGAAACTGACCAGGAGTTTCAACGCGCAGAGATGTAGAGATTCAACACTCCTCTTCTGGAAAACTGAGAGACGGAAGTGGGTAAGGAAACGTATACAGGAAAACCGTGCCAACAGTGATTATGGCAGAGAGCCTAAAGAGCGCAAAGAGGACAATTATGAACAACCTAGGGAGCGCAGAGGGCGTAGATACTATTAGAGATTTGCAGCAGCGACTGTGGAGGCAGCAATAGACGGACTCCATAGGGGCAGTGGACAGACTGCAAGAAAATGGCAGAAGGGAGTTATAACTCATTTGGTAGCTGGCTCTGATACCATGTCAGACTAGGAATTAACTCCTCAAAGCAAAATTGATTCGTATGTGTTATTCCTTCAGGTTGTTCTTCATTATTTACATGAGGGAGAGACTGTTCACTTCATCTCCCGATGACTGTTCATATTACTTATTTATTTATTTACATTATATTCACCCAATCCTGATGATTGGGTGTCAACACAAAGTACTATTAAAAAACCGTCCTTTCCTTAATAAAGTGGACCACCATGAATGTGTTTGAGCGTTGTCACTGTCGGGCTTCTCTATTGCTGCTTTCTAGCTGTGGAGCATTTGGTACGTGCTTTCCTGATGTCCTTCCTCGTTGTAGCGACTACAACAATTTTTCTTTCTCCAAATCTTATGGTTCTTCTTGAAGCGCTTCCCCTTGGTGTTCCTCTGAGAAGGGTTCATGGAGCCCTTACTATCACTGGAATAGGAGGAAGTCTCGTCATCCGTCGTTGACTGGTCACTAGTTGCTTTGGAGCTTTCCCCAATGTCCTTCTTGATATAACCGAGTCATGCATGACGAGGCGTTTCCTCTACTTTGATGGGGTTCATGATGCCCTGTCCATTAATGTCGAGGCCCTTCCCCTGATATCCCACTTTCTTCAATAGCTTGGACCCGATACCCGTAGTATAATTTTCAAAAGCAGCGAAATCATTATCAGGAAAAGTACATGGAATCGAAAAATTGTTTTTTACCTCAAGGGGGTTAGGCTGCAGCCTTCCCAAGGCCTTGTTCTTAGCTTGCAACTGGTGTAGCAACCTCTATTTCTCCTCCTCTGCTTCCCGTAGGAGCCTCCTTAGCTTAGCATTTTTTGCTTGAAGGTTTTGGTTGGTCTCCTCAAGTTCCTGGAGCCCTACCACATTGGGTGTCCTTTCCATCTTTGGTACAATATCTATTGAAATTTTTTCTTCATCACTTGAATCAGAACCCAGATCGATGGGTCTGTCTACTGCTATTCCAAGAGCTACAATCCTCCTTTCGTCACTGGAATCTGATCTCAAGTCAATGGGTTTACCTCGTGCACAACCCGCAGTCGTGACCTTCTTGTCTTCTTCTGACTTAGATGTTTCATCTTGATGCATGGTGGCAATTGTCTTCTTCTTCTCCTTTCTGTCATTTCTCTTAGGTCTCAACTCAGGGTGAAGTTTCCAACAATTCTCTTCGTTGTGTCCCTCTTTCTCACAATGTGTACAAGAGGGTTTTGCCCCTCTTCTCTTGGTTGTTGCGGCTCTTTTTTGGTGGTCATTTTGCGCGTGCATCCCACTGCTTTCAAGATGCATGGCTTTCACACTGGCCTCGTCGACAGTAGTAGACTCAAACAATAATAATGAATGCCTAATGTGACTATGTAAAGAACCGATATACTTAGTTACAATCTCTGGTGAACCTAAGGAAATGCTCAAACTCAATGCTTGTCTTCTAAATTCTTCAGTAAATTTTTGCACATTTTGGCCTTTGCTTTGCCTTAGGTGTTGCCATTCCATTAATGCCTTCTGCCTATAGCCCAAGGGGTAAAATTGTTTTTTCAATGAAGACACAAAATTTGACCATGAGGAGAGAAGGTTACCCAGATTCTTGTTGCCCTGCAATTTCCTTTCCAACTAAACGAGAGCAGTGCCACTCAGTCAAAGGGATGCCAACTAGATCTTTGCCTCGTCCTCTTCGATATGTTGAATTCTGTAGTAGACTTCAATCTGCCTAATTCAATTATTAAGCTTTTCTGCATTACTTTCACCGTTATACATGGGAAGGTCAAATTTGTCATCTAATTTAAAGAAAGGTTTCTTAGATGCATTTCTTGAACTCCTATGATGATGGTGAGAACAAGAAGAGGAACTTTTACTCATGGAAGGAGAAGGAGGGGGTTCCTCTCCACCATGTCCATGCGCCGAACCTTGTGCTTTTGGCCCATTCTCCTCTGCTTTTACTGTCTTCTCAAGCATTGAGAACAACTTTTCAACCCTTTCTGCCATTGTATAGAAGGTTTTGCGGTAATTTTGCTGCTCCTTATAGCGAGCCTCGTCATCGGCATTGTTCCTTCTTCGATGTGCACACCCCGATTCAGGATCGAAAGACTTCAATTTCCCTTCGCCTCTTCGGAACTTGTTTCTTGTTAGCATACAAACATGCAATTCACATCTACAAAGACCTGCTCTGGTACCACTTGATCCAAGATCTTTTGCTTATAGATGTATTAAAGAATTACATGAACAAATTGCAGCTTAACCATAGAAACTTAATGTGCACATGAAAGAAGAGAGGAAACACATAAAGGCAATAAAGAAGACAAGAGACTTGATAACGGAGTTCGTCCAATTTGGACTACGTCTCCAGGCCCTAATCGATCAATGGGGAGGCCTTCATTCATTAAGTGGCATAAAAAAGAAGTACAATCAACATTTACATAAGGAGTCTTATACCTCCAATCTGGAAAATGGCCGAAAAATGGAGAGCTCAGTTGCGAAAACTAACATCATCGTTGAGTTCCTGTCGCAGAGAGGTGCAAAATCGATATAAAACTTGCCAAATTTTGACACTGGACCAAATTGATCCTCTGAAAAATATGCTCATGCAAGGTTCCGCCCCCTGCCACAGGTCGCTCAGGGTTTCGCCTTTCTACAATTAAAATATATTAATTCTCGTTCTCCACACCTGGTCTGCCCTCCTCCATCCGCACTATGCAAGAGGGTTTATGTATCTTTTGGCTGGCGGATCTTCCAATGGAGTCCGTTGGCGCATTGGTGGAATTAGCAAGTGGCTGAGGAGGGGTTGGGGGATCAAATCCCACCCCTCCTCGTTTTAATACTGTTGGACATTGGATAAACCAACGCTCCCTGTGTGTTTCACGACATGGACTAACTGCCTCTAGTGGATCCTTATCTCTGGCGATGCAATCATTGGCTAACACTTGCAGATTTTGGTCTAATGGCAATCATGATTCCCAACAACTGGTATCAGAGCATAGGTCATGAGTTTGATACACACTCGACTTGCGTTGGGTTTATGTATATTTTGGCTAGCGGATCTCCCAACGGAGACCGTTGGTGTTGTTGTCGCACAGATTGTCACGACAACGCTCAGACTGGGGGCTGTCACCCTGATTCCCGATCTCTTCGTTTAAGCCGTCTCCTGCGGCTAAGGGGGGTAGACCCTACGGGATGAAAGATGACCAACTGTGGACTAGTTGGGTTGGGAGACACAACAAGCCGATTTAGCACTTGATTGATTTTAGGAATTAATGAACCAGTGCCTTATGGAGTTAATGATTAAATGATTATTTATTAGATGTTGCAGAAAATATGAACCTTGTAAAACAATCATTTATCATCAAACCCAAGCAATGCAAGATATCCAGTAAATTCACAATTGCTTTAACGATGATCCAGCAATTAAACTTCAAGAAAAATTAAATGCTTTAAATGATCATAAAATTTAAATGCTGACCAATTACCACTTTCACATAGCTAACTTTAAATAAACATTTAAGTGCATTTAGCTATACCACAACAGAAAGAAAAGACTTTAAAAGGAATTTCCGATTTTAAATTAGTCTTTTTTCATAATTTTTTTTTTTTAATTCTAAGAAAAACTAATTTAAATCTAAACTAAAGGAAAATTAAAATTATTAAAACTAAATCCTAAATAAATCTAAAAAGATCAAAGCAAAATCTAAAATTTAAAACTTTTTATAATTGTTGATTTATGAAATTAGGATCAAAACAAAACTAAATTAAAACTAAAAACCTAAAAGAAAATCAATACCTAATCTATAAAAAATGAAAGTCAAATTCTTTTTATTTTAAATATTTTTATTTTTTATGATTTTTTGATTTACTTTAAAATTAAAACAAACCTAAACGTTAAACATTCTAAATATTAAAACTAAAGCCTAACCAAAAGAAAAGCAATTTGAATAGATACAAAACTTAAATATATCCAAACTAAATAAAAAGAGGAACCTACGCATATACATCCCATAAATAAAATAAACTACCTACACTAACCCTATGAAAACAAAACATGTACCAAAATTGAAACGCTTGTTTATTTGCAGGTTTGACGTGAGAGCGAGCGTTTGAAGGTGAGCAGCACGTTGTGGACTTGGGTTTTTGCTGTACGGAACTCAACGGCCAGTCAATGGATAGCGTGAAGATGGTTGAGCGGAGTGTAGACAACGTTTGGACGAGCTGTGATGAAGCTGCGTGGGTTTGGAAACACGCTGGTGCAAGTAGGAAGCAGCTGCGTGGAAGTGTATGGAGCAACCAGTGTGTAGGTTTACGGGATATGGAGATTTTTTAATGAGGAGCCATGAGGATCAAAGATTGTCGAAGCCGCGGATGGGAAAGGAGTGCAAATGCTGGAGCTGAAGGAGTATGATGCAGCAAAGAGAGAGATCAATACGCGGATGAGCAATGGAGCAGCGTTGGAGCTGTATGAGCAAAGGGCAACGTGGAGAGGCAAGGAAAGAGCCACGTTTAAAAAAAATGACTGCGTGAGGAAGCTGAGGGGAGCTTGCTGCGTAGAGGGACTGGCAGCAACGCAAAGAATGGCCAGCGGGTGGTTGATGGAACTGTTTAGCAGTGAAGAGAAGTGGCAGTGCGAGATTTTGAAAGGACACAGGTTGACTGCACATGAATGGGCAGCGTTGAAGGCTGCGTTGAGGAGGAGCTGAGCAAAAATAGCAATGCTGAAACTTGGCACAATCTAGGAGCCTCCCCAAAAAAAATTTCGAAAATTTTCCTGCAACCCGAAGACAATGGAAACAAACAGCCAGAACTTGAAAATGCAACAAATAAATGAAACCCTAAAAACCCTAAAAAACCAACTAAATAATTACAGTGTTTACAGAGTTTCAACTCTTAAGCAGCTAGATCTGTCAATAATCCACACTAATATTTTCAGAATTTAAAACTTAATGTGAGATATTTCAGAAAACCCTTGATGCATTCATAAAAAATTTCAAATGATAAGCCCCAGATCAAGAACTGGCTGGGCTCTTTCAGAAAACACAATCCGGGAGTTGGCTGGTTTAGCGGAGAACTTCCTCTAATGCCCGGTAAACTCAAAACTAAGATTTCCTGCACAGCTTAAAATCAACCATTAACATAGAGGGAAAAAACAATAGTGAAATCCAGATCAAATGGAGATACCTGCCATTATATTTCAGAATCTAAACTATCATTCAAACCCCAGAGATCAGACAAGATACCTGTGCCTAAATCAATCTTCATCAAGCTATTATCAATGGCTGAAAATAAAATTATGCAGAAAAATAAAACATCTTACAGCATTTTCAGAAGAGTAACACCAGCAAGATTTTCAACCCCAAAGTCTTTCTTTATTGCACAAAAAATGACTACAAGAGAGCTTTCTTCAACACAAGACTCTAAGATCCAATCTGATCTCAAATGACCCCTAACACCCTATTTAAAGGAAAAATTCCCAATGGCTAGTTCGAGTGATCCATGTCAAAATGATCTCGACCGTTGATGAGGATCAAAGTTTCTTTTAATCTCATACGTCAAATTTTTAAATGCATTTTAATATATTAAAAAATTGAAATTTGCATTTATTTACTCAAAACTTTAACTTATTATTATTTTATTTTTTCAAAATTTTTTATCTTTTTATTTTTTTATTTTTTAATTTTTTTATTTTTTATTATTTATATCTTTTTTTTTTTTTGGATCCTCGAACTTAGCCTTCGGAAAAATCACAAAGGACCTAGGACTTAGGACTTTAGGACTCATGAGGGGATAAAACATTTTCTAACCCTCAAGACACTTTACATCATGACTTTTACAATTTTACATCTCAAGGGGGAAAATCCATTTGACATAGACCCTCATAGACCACCCAGTTCTGCGACACAAATATAATCTAGCAGATCAATGCACTAGGATTCCCCTAAGATTCTAATGAGAAAATCCATTCCGGCTTTGGGGTTAGGCTGAAGGAAAACTCTGCCGATCATGGATCGGTGAAACAAAAAACCTTCCGGAACATAGATTATCACTAGAAAATTAGGTTTCCCTAGGGAATTTACATACATGACTCAGATCTGCTAAGATTATTTACAAATTTACACATGCAAATTGGGTTTACAACATAACATGATCGGGCTGATGATGATAATCGAATGGCACGGACATGTTGCTCAAGCGCTATCCCTTTTGCGAAAAAGGGGGTGTACTGCTATGGGTAGTTGACACGTAGTGGTCAACATCTGGCTCTACATGGGGACACGTTGCTGCACTGCAGGAATGTGAGAATCCAGAATCTGCATCCACGCAACACACGATAAAACATAAGTAGCGTCCATCCAAAAATAATCATATAACATTAAGCACAGGAAAGATATAAGCTCTTCATTTATTAACTAGTCCAACAACAAGAAAAAGTAAATCTAATCCTAAAACAGAAATGAAAATGCTGAAAAAACAAGGAGCAGGGTTAGAAATACAGAGGATGCCCCATGGCATTTAGATGTGTTCAATATAGTGTATATTGAGCATTTGCCTACTTTCAGGCAAATATGTCGGCTACTTCTCGGATGTGCCATGTCCAATTCTGCATACGGTAGGACTTTTTCCTATCCGAAAATCAAGTTCCTCGCAACCGTCTGATGCATCAAATCTTCTTCTCGTTCTTTTTCTTTTGCGCTTTCTCTTTGTGGCAGGCTGTATCACTGATGACGTGGAACTTTCTGCTTCAAAGCTCTCATATGAAGTATGTAAGATGTGCGTGACATGTCTTTCTTCATCCTGCATCTGCCCTGTCAAGGATGATGGACCAATCTCACAGGTGCCATGAGTTATAACTTGATCTTCAATGACTGGTGGATTAGCCGTGTGAGCATCAATCTGATTATTAATTTCCCTTTTATCCAGGTCACCTTCAATTATCCACTTTTCAATGGAACAAAGGACCTCATAATAAGATGGAACTTGTTGCAACAGATAGGGAGGCTCCTGATCTATTGACATTCCCTGGTTTCTTTCATCTTCCAACAACTGTTGGAATTTCTGAACCTGTATTGTAATGGCATGTATCTGACTAGAGTGTTCAACCTTCATAGCACTGATTTCCCTGGCATGGTCTTCTTCCATATCTTTTATTACTTTATCGTTCTTTTCCTTTATGGTCATCAAGCAATGCTGCATAGAGTTTATCTCTTCCTTATGATTTGCTTGCATGGTAGCCAATTGATTATTATGATCGAACATCATGATAGTCATTTCTTCATCCATAGTTAATAACTTGTTTTGCATAGAATTAATTTCCCTATCATGATTAGCTTTCATGGTCGTCATATTTTCCTCTAAGCCTGATAACTTGCTTTGCATAAAACTAATTTCTGTGTCATGATTAGTCTTCATGGCCTCAATTTCCTTAGCATGCTGATTTTGCATGATCTCCATCTCCCTATTACGTTTTTCCAGGTGGGTGCATAAAGTTCTCACATCATTGGCGTAATTAGTTTGATTTATCTCCATATTTTTTTACTAGCAGCATTAATTCTTGTATAATTTGCTTTTGATCTTCCTTTTCATTGTCATTCGTCCCTGCTTTTCCACGATCATGGATTTGATCTGCAATGGTACAGGTGGATGGCACATTCTGATATGAAGAATTGTCTTGGAATCTTTCATCGACAGCTGGACCTTTTATAAGATTACTTTCATTCTGTTGCATAATTTTAGGGGCACAAGGCGAGCTATCTGGATCACCATATCTATCTTTAAAAGCATTGACAATGTCTTGTAAAGAAGTGAAGGAATCCTTAGGATAATTGTTAAACCAATTCAAAGCATCACCCTCAAAAGAAAGGATAGAAAGACGCTTTTTGACATCTTCATGATTATACTGAGGGGGTCTACAATATATGATCATTATATGAGTAAACAAGCCAAGATATTTTTTAATAGTGATTGAATCAGCACTTGAGAACAAAGGTAATTTAGAAATGGCCACTTCTGGAAAATCATGGAGATCATCAGTGAAATGACATGGTTTAAACGAATAATCCATAATGTATAACGAGAGGCCAAATGGATGATAGAACAAGATCTCTGCTCAAGAAAATCAAGAGATGAAATAAGTGGAGTCGCCACTTGAACAATGAATCTAATTCTAGGATCCAAAAAGCAACCAACAAGCAGATATGAGGGAGGCTTCTTGTCTGGGAAAAATAAATAAAATGGAGTCGCCACCCAAACAAGAAACGAACTGAAGAGAAGTCGCTGATATGACGAAAGATAAGGTGATGAAAAGATCCAAATGATGCCAAAAAACGTTGAATCTGCTAGCTCAAATAAGAGATGAGAAAGATGAAAGAATGATGAGAAAAGAGAAGATGAATTTCGCTGAAATGCCAGGGACAAAAAACTCTATCCCCGTCAACAGCGCCAAAAAATGTTGTCGCACAGATTGTTACGACAACGCTCACACTGGGGGCTGTCACCCTGATCCCCGATCTCTCTGTTTAAGCCGTCTCCCACGGCTAAGGGGGGTAGACCCTACGGGATGAAAGATGACCAACTGTGGACCAGTTGGGTTGGGAGACACGACAAGCCAATTTAGCACTTGATTGATTTTAGGAATTAATGAACCAGTGCCTTATGGAGTTAATGATTAAATGATTATTTATTATATGTTGCAGAAAATATGAACCTTGTAAAACAATCATTTATCATCAACCCCAAGCAATGCAAGATATCCAGTAAATTCACAATTGCTTTAACGATGATCCAACAATTAAACTTCGAGAAAAATTAAATGCTTTAAATGATCAAAAAATTTAAATGCTGACCAATTACCATTTTCACATAGCTAACTTTAAATAAACATTTAAGTGCATTTAGCCATACCACAATACAAAGAAAAGACTTTAAAAGGAATTTCCGATTTTAAATTAGTCTTTTTTCATAATTTTTTTTTTTTTTTTTTAATTCTAAGCAAAACTACTTTAAATCTAAACTAAAGGAAATTTAAAATTATTAAAACTAAATCCCAAACAAGTCTAAAAAGATCAAAGCAAAATCTAAAATTTAAAACTTTTTATAATTGTTGATTTATGAAATTAGGATCAAAACAAAACTAAATTAAAACTAAAAACCTAAAAGAAAATCAAAACCCAATCTATAAGCAATGAAAGTCAAATTCTTTTTATTTTAAATATTTTTATTTTTTATGATTTTTTGATTTACTTTAAAATTAAAACAAAGCTAAACGTTAAACATTCTAAATATTAAAACTAAAGCCTAACCAAAAGAAAAGCAAATTGAATAAATACAAAACTTAAATATATCCAAACTAAATAAAAAGAGGAACCTACGTATATACATCCCAGAAATAAAATAAACTACCTACGCTAACCCTATGAAAACAGAACATACCAAAATCAAAACGCTTGTTTATTTGCAGGTTTGACGTGAGAGCGAGCGTTCGAAGGTGAGCAGCTCGCTGTGGATTTGGGTGTTTGCTGTACGGAGCTCGACGGCCAGTCAATGGACAGCGTGAAGATGGTTGAGCGGAGTGCAGACAGCGTTTGGACAAGCTGCGATGAAGCTGTGCGGGTTTGGAAACACGCTGGTGCAGGTAGGAAGCAGCTGCGTGGAAGTGTATGGAGCAACCAGCATGTAGGTTTACGGGATATGGAGATTTTTTTATGCAGGCGCCACGAGGATCAAACACTGTCGAAGCCGCGGATGGGGAAGGAGTGCAGATGCTGCAGCTGAAGGAGTATGACGCAACAAAGAGAGAGATCAATATGCAGATGAGCAATGGAGCAGCGTTGGAGTTGTATGAACAAAGGGCAGCGTGGAGAGGCAAGGAAAGAGCCATGTTTAAAAAAAATGACTGCGTGAGGAAGCTAAGGGGAGCTTGCTGTGTAGAGGGACTAGCAACAACGCAAAGAATGGCCAGCAGGTGGTTGATGGAACTATTTAGCAGTGAAGAGAAGTGGTTGTGTGATATTTTGAAAGGACGCAAGTTGACTGCGCATGAATGGGCAACGTTGAAGACTGCGTTGAGGAGGAGCTAAGAAAAAATAGCAATGCTGAAACTTGGCACAATCCAGGAGCCTCCCCAAAAAAAAATTCAAAATTTTTCCTGTAACCTAAAGACAATGGAAACAAACAGCGAGAACCTGAAAATGCAAAAAATAAATGAAACCCTAAAAAACTAGCTAAATAATTACAGTATTTACAGATTTTCGACTCTTAAACAGCTAGATTTGTCAATAGTCCACACTAATATTTTCATGATTTAAAACTTAATGTGAGATATTTCAGAAAACCCTTCATGCATTCATAAAAAATTTCAAATGATAAGCCCGGGATCAAGAATTGGCTGGGCTCTTTCAGAAAACACAATCCGGGAGTTGGCTGGTTCAGCCGAGAACTTCCCCTAACGCCCGGTAAACTCAAAACTAAGATTTCCTGCACAGCTTAAAATCAACCATTTACATAGAGGGAAAAAACAATAGTGAAATCCAGATCAAATGGAGATACCTGCCATTATATTTCAGAATCTATACTATCATTCAAACCCCAGAGATTACACAAGATACCTGTGCCTAAATCAATCTTCATCAAGCTATTATCAATGGCTGAAAATAAAATTATGCAAAAAAATAAAACATCTTACAGCATTTCCAGAAGAGTAACACCAACAAGATTTTCAACCCCAAAGTCTTTCTTTATTGCACAAAAAATGACTACAAGAGAGCTTTCTTCAGCACAAGACTCTAAGATCCAATCTGATCTCAAATGACCCCTAACACCCTATTTAAAGGAAAAATTCCCAATGGCTAGTTCGAGTGATCCATTTCAAAATGATCTCAACCGTCGATGAGGATCAAAATTAATCTCATCCGTCGAATTTTTAAATGCATTTTAATATATTAAAAAATTGAAATTCTGCATTTATTTACTCAAAGCTTTGACTTATTATTATTTCATTATTTTATTTTATTTTTATTTATTTTTTTAATTTATTTTATTTTATTTTATTATTCTTATTTTTTTTAAATTTTATTTTTTATTATTTATATCTTTTATTTTTTTTATTTTTTTTTATTTTTGGATCCTCGAACTTAGCCTTTGGAAAAATCACGAAGGACCTAGGACTTAGGCCTTTAGGACACATGAGGGGATAAAACATTTTCTTACCCTCAAGACACTTTACATCATGACTTTTACAATTTTACATCTCAAGGGGGAAAACCCATTTGACATAGACCCTCATAGACCACCCAGTTCTGCGACACAAATATAATCTAGCAGATCAACGCACTAGGATTCCCCTAAGATTCTAATGACAAAATCCATTCTGGCTTTGGGGTTAGGCTGAAGGAAAACTCTGCCGATCATGGATCGGTGAGACAAAACTTTCCGGAACGTAGATTATCACTAGAAAATTAGGTTTGCCCAAGCAATTTACATACATGACTCAGATCTGCTAAGATTATTTACAAATTTACACGTGCAGACTGGGTTTACAACATAACATGATCGGACTGATGATGATAATCGAATGGCACGGACATGTCGCTCAAGCGCTATCCCTTTTGCGAAAAAGGGGGTGTAGTGCTATGGGCAGTTGACACGTAGTGGTCAACAGGCACATTGGTGGAATTAGCAAGTGGTTGACGAGGGGTCGGGGGATCAAATCCCACCCCTCCCCATTTTAATACTGTTGGACATTGGATAAACCAACGCTCCCCGTGTGTTTCGCGACATGGACTAATCGCCTCTCATGGATCCCTATCTCTGGCGATGCAATTGTTGGCTAACACCTGTAGATTTTGGTCTAATGGTGAACGTGATTCCCAACAAGTGGTATCAGAGCGTAGGTCACGAGTTCAATACACACCCGACTCGCGTTGGGGGGGAGATTGTTGGACATTGGATAAACCAATGCTCCCCGTGTGTTTCACGACATGGACAAACCGCCTCTCGTGGATCCTTATCTCTGGCGATGAAATCGTTGGCTAACACCTGCAGGTTTTGGCCTAATGGTAATCATGATTCCCAACAAATACATTGCAGTTTGCATCGTTGTACTGGGTGGCGGTCCACCGAACTGGTGGCCCACCCCCACATCTTTCACTGTAACCGTTTGTCTGAATGGAGTGTAGGGGCGACGGGGTTGACAGCCTGCCCCCTAACACTTCTTTTAAATATTGTTTGATGTGGCAGTTCCAGGGGCAGCGGGGTCATGGCCACTTGCCCCTTTTTTTAATATTTAAATCGTTGTGGACTCCACCGACGGCGGCGGGGGTCATGGCCTGCCGCCCTTTTTTTTTTAATTTATTAACCCACTTTAGAAAAATTTCTCGAACCTTAGGGTTATTGGACGAATTGATTGTCCTACAAATTTGCCCAGAAAACTGGCCAGATTCTGGTGCCAGGTTTCTGTCAAATTGCACCCTCCTTAAAACCTACCACATGGGTAAGTCAACCTTGAACTTTGACTGCTCCTATCTTCCTCATACGATTTTGGATTGGAGTGTCGTTCGCACCATTGGAATCAGGGCAACGAGCACTTCGATCTAGTGTCAAGTTCATCAACTTTTTGCCACTTCAAATTTTGAGCCTTTTACCATGCCACTGGTATCTGGAGATCCACCTGGATCAGTTTGCCAGTTCTGCTGTCGAATCAGCCGGAAACTATCGGGTGAAGTGAGGTAATCTCACTCAGCTTTCTACCATTATATTTTTCTCTGTAACTAGATTGTCAGGAGGGCATCCAACATTATATTCAGAACTACTTCTTAATAATATAAAACCCTTAGAGCTGCTACACCGGTTTTCCCACATTAGGTTTTTCTAGGGACTATTTTGTCCAAAAATAACGGTGTCCTATGAATCTTTTTATTTGCTCAGTTTCTTGTTTCATGTAATCAAATTAAATTGGTGTAGACTGCAGAAGTAATTTACTTCAGTATTTTTCAGAAAATAACTTGATAATGTAAATTAAAATCAAGGAGGAGAAGTAAATTCAGTTTTGTTGTTGTGGGAGTTCCTTGAGTATAGGAATTTTCACACTGATCTGAATTGGATCCACAAAAGACTGTCGAGAACCTTGACTGTATCGAGTTGAACAAATCCTTGAAGATTCCAAAACAGTGATCAAAAACGCCTTGAACCAGTGGCAATGGCCGCCAACGTAGAACGACGAGGACCTCGGTCAAAGCGCGCTGACCGAGGCCCATGGAGACTACGCAGGAGGTCAAAGCAGCCCCTGGGAGCCCCAGATCGGGAAAGGGAGGCGATTTTGATGGCATCGCTAGGCAAACAGGGCCAAAGTGGAAGAGCCTTAAGCACTTGGTTGCGTTGGGAGCCGGAGAACCGCGGGCGGAGAAACAAAAAGCGCTAAAGGACAAAGGCGGGACCCGCGCTCTGGAAAACCGGCGGTATTGATCGGGGCGCCCTTGAACGGTAAGAGGTTTTGGAGGAGAGCGGAGCGATCCCACTCAACGATCGACGTGTGGCAGTGGAGGTGAGAGAAAAACCGTCGTTGATCGCGCACTATCGGTCGAGCAAGTCAACCGCGCTCGACGTGCGTATGACGTTGGATCTGGAGGAGCCCAGATCGGACGACTGAGATTGCGCCCGATGGAGGAAGCGGAATCGACAGGGGATTAAGCCGAGTTCTAAAGAGATTTGGAGTCTGTTTGACCGCCATAGTGGAGAAAGAATGCATACACGACGTAACGGAAGAAACGAACCAACGGAGCGTGCTGGCACCAGTTAGATGGAGACACGTGGCCACTGCCTGAGCGTTTGTGCTGACGCCGAACAAGGAATTCCAAGCGCAGCTGCAGAAGGCGAATTGCCGCAGGCGGGAGAGGAACCGAACAGGCATAGGGATCGAATGACTAAAGCCATGAACAGAGACAGTCAGAACAGAGACAGAGAGAAGAGAAGAGTTAATTGGAAACCCGAATTGAGAAGAGTCCAAGCAACCAAGAGAGACAGTGAACACAGAGAGCAGTAATGCCAAGCAGAGGAGACAGAGGGCCGAGCTGACCACAGGTAGCATCGAGCATCTGAGAGCTTGAAGATTCAAGCCTTTCCATAGAGGAATCTGTCCGAATCGAGCATCACAGTTGGCTCTTTCCATTGTAGACCAAGGGTCACAGAGCTGGTAGGAAGAACAAGAGTCTGTGTACTCTGAGTGGCTTGGGGAATCCAAGAACCACCCTGCCAAGCAAACCTGCTTCAGGAGAACTCGCATTGAGTCCTTGTATTTGTAATTCTCTGCTTAAGACACAATAAAACAAGGCCACCACTGAAAGCTGGACTGGAGATGTAGCCCTCGAGAATAGGGTGAACTTCTTATTATAAATTCTTGTGTCTTTGTGTTGCTTACTGTGTTTCTCTGTTGTCTTTCCACTTATTTTCTGTGTATTGGCAATCTGATCGATCCATTGTTTCAATAACACAGAACACACACACCAGCACATGAGTCTGTAATACCTTTTGTTTAATAAATTTTCAAACTAAGGTCACTCATAGGGTGATTATCAGATCAAGTGGTATCAGAGCTCTAGGCCGTAAGGTTAGACAATCTTGTGTTGGTTTAGCTGTGAATGCTCACTAGATCAAAGCTCAAATTAGGAGATGGAGAGTTGGTGGAAACTAATCCTGAAATTGAGAGAGTCTACTCTTGGAAGACAATTTCAGAGGAAGGTTCTATAGAGCCAGACCCTCAATTCATAGAAAGTTTCCTAGCTATAAAGTCTATGGTAGAAGAAATGTATAGGGACTTTAGAAAGCATAGGGATGAAGATTCATCAAGCTCTAAACAAGATAAAGAAAAAGATGAGCCTCATTCCCATGACCACTCCAAAGGAAAGGGGAAAGAGGAAAGCTTTCTCACACCTCCTAATAGCCCTGTACATAATAAGAAAGCATCTTTGATTAAGTTAGATGTTAAATTTGATTTGCCTATATATGACGGAGAGCTAAATGCTGAAAAGTTGGACAATTGGATAAGACAAATTGATGTGTATTGCAGGGTACAAAACATTGACTCAAACAAGAGTAAGATTCAGCTGGCAAGCCTACGCCTAGGAGGCACTACCTTGGTTTGGTGGGAAGGCAGAACCCAAGCTGATATGAAGAAGCATGGTAAGACCATCTTTGTCTGGAGTGAATTTGTTGCTGCAATCAAAAAGCAGTTCTATCCATTGGCCTACATGCAACAAGCCATGATGAGTTGGCAAACTCTTCGGCAATTGAAAGGGCAAAGTATACAAGGGTATACTCAAGAGTTCAGAAAGAGAGCATTGATGTTGGGTATCTCATTAGACTCACCAGAGACTCTTTTGAAGTACATTGGTGGTCTACACAGCTACATGAGGCATACCATCCTCATGTTTAATCCCACTAGTATAGATGAGGTATCTGTACAAGCTACTCATCTAGAAGCCAGAGGAAAGAATGGAAATCCAAAAGTTGGGGGACCATCCCAACCCACTGTAAGCAAGAGCAAGGAGAAAATGAAGCAGAAGTGGAAAGCACGGAAGGCTAATACTGCACAAAAAGGCAAAGCTTCATGCACTCACTATAAAAAGGAGGGGCATGATGATGAGCACTGTTGGATTCTGCATCCAGAGCTGAGACCTAAGAAGTCCGAGGGCAAGAAGAAGAAGGCTGCTGCAGCTATTCAGAAAGATTTGGGGTCAGACTCGGGAGATGAAACAATCATTGCAGCCACAGGTATAAAAGGTAAGAATTCTGAAGCATCTACTAGTAATTCTGCTCAATCTGTTATTGATGAAGATCATGAGAGAAAAATACATGAACTTTTCCATATTCGAGTTGTTTCCAAAAATAAAAAGATTGATACTTTGTTTGATAGTGGCTCACAAGTAAATCTGATTTCTGAAGCAATTATAAAGAAATCAGGATTAGCAACTACACCTCATAAGAAGCCATACCCATTAGGATGGCTGAATGATAAAGCACAACTACAAGTGACTAGACAGTGCAAACTCAAGTTTTCTTTTGGGTCAGCATTTGTAGATGAGGTTGAGTTAGATGTAATTCCTTTAGATATATGTGGAATTGTTTTAGGAAGTCCCTACTTGTATGATAGAAAAGCTATTTTCTATAGAACTGAGAACAAATATCTACTTGTTAAAGATGGAATTGAATACTTTGTAAGGGCTCATAAGCTCAAGAATAACTATACTCTCATCAACTCAGGATAGATGAAAAGAATGATAAATTCATGCAAACAATTCTTACTAATGGTTGCAAAGGAAAAGAAATTTGATAAAACCAATGTATTTGGGGGCTGTAATGCTAATCAACAAGCTGATATAGAAAAGGTTGTTTCAGAGTATGATGTCTTATTTCAAGAACCTAAAGGTCTGCCACCCAAAAAGGGAATAGTACATGATATTATTTTGCAGCAAGATGTTCCTTTGCCTAACATTGGGATGTACAGGTTGTCTGCTTTAGAGAATGCTGAAATCAAGAAGCAGGTGCAGGAGTTGCTCGAGAAAGGGTTCATCAGGCCTAGCACATCACCATGTGGGTCACCCATCGTCTTGGTGAGAAAGAAAGATGGCTCGTGGAGAATGTGCATTGACTACCGAGCACTAAATAAGATAACAATCAAAAATCGTTATCCCCTTCCTCGCATAGATGATCTTTTAGATCAATTGAAGGAAGTTGTTTATTTCACCAAGCTAGATTTGCACAGTGGATACCATCAAGTCAGAGTTGCGGAGCAAGATGCATGGAAGACTGCTTTCAAAACAAAGCAGGGATTGTATGAATGGATGGTTATGCCTTTTGGTTTAACTAATGCTCCTGCTACTTTCATGAGATTAATGAATGATGTACTCAGACCTTTTCTTGATGATTTTGTTATTGTGTATCTGGATGACATTCTGATTTTTAGTAAAACGTGGGAAGAACATTTAAAGCATGTTAAGCAGACATTAGATGTTTTGAGAAGAGAAAAACTTTATGTTAAACTCTCCAAATGTGAATTTGGCAAAACCTCTCTAAATTATTTGGGTCACATAGTAGGGGGAGGTAAATTGAAAATAGATCCCTCTAAAGTGCTAGTCATTGTAAACTGGCCTAAACCCCAGTCTGCTACAGAAGTGAGAAGCTTATTAGGAGCAGCACAATATTGGAGGAAGTTCATTTCAAATTTTTCCTCAATTGCAGCTCCCTTACATGCTTTGACAGGATTGAACAAGGTGCTCTAGTGGGGAGGCAAACAGCAGAAAGCCTTCGACACCTTGAAAGAAAAGATTAGTACAGCACCTGTACTAGCACTGCCAGATCTACAAAGACCATTTGAGATCTAAACTGATGCCAGTGACTATGCCATGGGAGTAGTGTTGACACAGCACAGTAAACCCATATGTTATCATTCTGAGACTTTTAATCCTGCAGTAGTTAACTATCCTACCTATGATAAAGAATTGTATGCATTAGTTCAGAGTGTGAAAAAGTGGAAACATTACTTAATGGGCAAAGAAACAGTAATACACACTGATCATCAGCCAATTCAATATCTACACTCCCAAACTAATTTGCAACAATCAAGACATTATAGATGGATGGGTTTTATACAACAGTTTCATTTAGTCATCAGATATAAAAAGGGCATACATAACAAGGTTGCAGATATGTTATCGAGACCCATTATAAATGCATATACCATACCTAAGCATAATTCTGTGCTGCATGAAAGCTATATAGAACAGTATGCTCAGGACATGGACTTTCAAGATGTATATGCAACTTTGAGTCAAGGCAAGAGAGTAGAAGAATTGGACTATAACGTGAAGGACCAACTCTTATATCATTGTGGGAAACTCTGCATTCCACAAACTGAGAGAGTAAAGATAATTAGGGAAGCCCACACTTCTCTGATATCAGGTCACTTTGGGGTAAGTAAAACAGTTGCACAGCTGCAAAGGTTCTACTATTGGCCGAAAATGAATGAAACAGTTTCTAGATATGTAAAGGGGTGTGCTATGTGTGCAAAAAGCAAGCCCAACAACAGAAAACTAGGCTTATACACTCCATTACCAGTTCCTTCTCACCCTTGGGAAAGCATTTCCATGGATTTTGTTGGAGGACTGCCCAAATCTAGGAAAGGTCATGATTATCTGTATGTTGTTGTGGATAGATTCAGCAAAATGTGTATTTTGATACCCTGTAGTAAACAGATTACAGCTGAACAAACTGTAAAATTATTCTTAGAACATGTATGGGTTCATTTCGGATTGCCCACTTCTATTGTATCTGATCGAGACACCCGATTTGTGGGGAAGTTTTGGTCAAGTTTGTGGGAACTAATGGACACCAATTTAAAGAAAAGCACAGCTTTTCATCCACAAACAGATGGCCAGACAGAAGTAGTTAACAGGACGGTGATCCAGTTACTGAGAGGATATTGCAGCAAACACCCCAAGCTTTGGGATGAACACTTGTGTTATGTGCAGCATGCTTACAATAGAGCCAAACACTCTTCTACACAGAGATCTCCTTTTGAAACCTGCTTTGGTTTCGTACCGAGGTCTCCTTTTGATTTTGTCTTTGGTAAAGATACCATGGTTGATAGACACAATGATGTGGACAAAGCAACTAGGTTCATTGAACAGATCCAGGAGATCCATCAGGCAGTACAGGAACAACTAGAAAAGAGCCAAGCCAAGTACAAGGCTAGGCATGATAAGCATCGAATGGAGCATAGTTTTCAAGTTGGAGACCAAGTCTGGCTGTATATCAGCAAAGACAGGATGTAAGGTGAAGGTAAAAAGCTAAAACCTATCAGGTATGGACCCTTCAGGATACTTGAGAAGGTTGGTGAAAATGCCTTCCGCCTTGAGCTGCCAGCTTACATGCACATCTACTCAGTCGTAAATGCAGACTGTTTGAGGTTTGTTGACCTCTCCCAGTCAACTCCCCATGCAGTACACCCCCTCTTTTCTTGGTAGAAAGGGGTTGCACCTGATCGACGTGTCCGAGCCATCCTGCAGTCAGCAGCAGTTTCATCATTTTGATTGTAAACCCAGTCTGCATGTATTAATTGTAATAATCTTAGCAGATATGTGTCGTGTATGTAAATTGCCTAGGTGGACCTAACTTTCTAGTGGTAATCTACGTCCCGGAAGGTTTTTCGTCTCACTGATCCATGATCGGCAGAGTTTTCCTTCAAACCTGACCCCAAAGCCGGGATGGATTTTGTCATTAGAACTTTAGGAGAATCCTAGTGTGTTGATCTGCTAGATTATAGTTGTGTCGCAGAAACTGGGTGGTTTATGAGGGTCTATGTTAAGTGGGTTTGTCCCCTTAAGATGTAAGTTGTAAAAGTCATGATGTAATGTGTCTTGAGGGTTGGAAAATGTTTTAAATCCCCTCATGAGTCCTAAGTCCTAGGTCCTAGGTGATGTTTCCAAAGGCTTAGTTCGATGATCCATTTAATAAAATAATAAAATAATAAAAAAATTAAAAAATTAAAATTAAAAAATTAAAAAAATAAAAAAATAATAAAAAATCATAAAATAGAGCAAAAAACCCTAAAATAATAAAATAATAATATTTTAAGTGAATGCATGCAAAATATTATTTTAATAATAAGTTAACAATTTCGACGGATGAGATTAAGAGATGTCTTGATCCTCATCGACGGTCGAGATCATTTCGACATGGATCACTCGAACTAGCCGTTGGGATCATTTCCTTTATATAGGGTGCTAGGGGTCATTTCAATGGGAAGAAGATCTGTGAGTCTGGTACTGAAGAAGCTCTCTTGTAAATCTGTTTCTGGTTAATAAAAGAAGACTTTGGGGTCCATATCTTGCTGGTGTTACTCTCTTGAAATGCTGTGAGATTGTTTAATTTTCTGCATATTTTATTTTCAGCCATTAATAATAGCTTTTTGTAGAGTATTGTGAGCACAGGTATCTTGTTCACTTGCTAGGGTTTGAGTGTTGTTAGGGTTTCTGAAGTAATGGCAGGTATCTCCATTACTTTTTGAGATCTAGCAGCATTTTTGCCCTCTTTACTGATGGTTGTTCTGAGCTGTGCAGAAAACCCTTTCTGAAGGAAATTTGTGGGCGTTCGGGGAAGTTCTCGGCTGAACCAGCCAACTCCCGCAAGCATTTTTTGCTGAGCCCAGTTGGATTTGATCCTGGGTCTATCATTCAGTTTATTTTTCTAATTTGCATGAGAGATTTTTTGAAGTTCTTCACAGTGAAAATCTGAAATTTTTATTTCTTTAAAATATTCCTGTGCTCATTGTTGAATCTGGCTGTTAAGGGGCCAAAAATTTGTACATTAATCAGCTGTTTTAGGGTTTCAAATTTTTTTTCTGATCTAGGGTTTCAAATTTTTGCTTTATGCAGTTTTCATTAGGGTTTTGTTTTCTTGTACAGGGTTTTCAGTTTTTGGTTTTAGGCATAAATTTTCCTTGGGTGATCTTGTCCTTTCAGGTTTGCAGGATTACTAAAAAATTTCTAAGGCCCTCACCCACACCTTATTTCGCCAACAATCTTTCCGCAATCAGCTCGAAGTTTCAGACGCCCTAATACATTTCATATTGTGCTGATCTATTATTACCTGGCTAATGAGGAAAGAAAAATATTGATGCGTTTATAAAATCGCTGTTGGAGAAACGCAAATGTAAATCTCAGCATCAGATGTTTTCGAGGCTGCCAAAATGATGATATGAAACTGAGAAACCTGCGGATCAACAAACCGGCAAACCTGTGGACCCGCATGCCTCTCAAACTCACACGCTGTCAACATTCCTGCTGTCAACCTGCGTACACACAATTAGGAGCTCGTTTCGTCATGATTTTAAGGCATCTGAAAGTACGCTTCAGTGAGTGTCGTAGCAGATTGCTCTCCGCAGCGTGAATACCTGGCCAGCTCTCGACTGTATGCGCCGTTGCCAGCAACCTGCCATATCCACGCATAAAAAGAATGGACGGCTATGAAACAAGATAACAGGCTCTCATTCACGCAGAGGAGTCATGGTTTCAGGGGTTACGCCGGTCAATTTCATCGTATCTGCAAAATCGATTCAACGCCACCGCCGTCTGCTATCAACTGTCCAGGTAAATCAGGGTTTGACGGTGAGGAATTGCAGTAAGGGCTAAATTTTTGGTTTTGTGCATTCGTTGTGCTTCATCTTTCGTTCGGTGCGAATTGCTGTAGTTTTACAGTCTTAACGTAGCGTGTTTTTTCCTCTTTTGTATGTTACGTAAGTCTTTTTTTTGTTTAGGTTTTAATTATAGTTTCATTTCTTAGCTTTAGTTTTAGATTAATTAATCTTAATATAGTTCCGTTTATATTTACTTTAGATTTTTTTTTTTAATTGTATTTTAGATATAATGTGAAAAGGGTTAGCGTAGGGCTTAGGCTTTGTTAGATTTATTTTATTTTATGTTTTAGATTTTAAGTTTTAGTTTAAATAAAGTTTTATAAATTTTAGGATTTTTAAATTTTCATTTTTATAATATAAAAAAATCAAAAAATGTTTATATTTTAGACTTAGGTATTTTTTAGATTTTTTAAATTTTAGATTTATTTTGGGAAATTTAATTTTTAATTTAGGAATTTAAATATTAAAAAAAAAAAAAAATTAAAAAATTAAAAAAAAATTATTAGGTTTTAGCTGTAGTCTAGAATTTTTAAATTTAGATTTTATTTTTAATTTCCCCTTCAAAAAAAAAAAAAAAAAATTGAAAAAGTATAAAAAATTTTGTGGAAAATTTTCTTGTTTGCCAGATGCTGTTGTTCTCGAGAAATTTTCTGATGTGGGATTAATGTTTATCATTTGTGTGTGCTTGAATGATCATCTTAAAGATTAGCTGGTATCTGGTTAATGATTTATGATTTTGTGTGGTTATTTGAAAGCATTCATCTCTTTAAAATTCTCGGTTGCTGGATATCGTTTTGATCATTCTATGAGCATTGTGATTTAGCTGATTCCTTTGATGACAAATGATTGTTGTTCTCGGTTTATGTTTCTATATCATCAAACAAGTAATCGTTTTAAAAACAATCTCTTAAGGCACTGGTCTGCTAAATTAATCAAATCCATCTAGTGCTTATCATATCGTGTCTCGTGTCTCCCAACCAACTGGTCGACAGTTGGTCTTCATCATCTCACAGGGTCTACCCCCCTTAGCCGCGGGAGACAGGCTTAAACGGAGGGATCGGGGATTAGGGTGACAGCCCCCGGTCTGAGGGTTGTCGTGCCAATCCGCGCGACAACAAGGTTGTTTGAACCTTCAATGATTGAGGACCCTGAAGAGCAGAGTCAATTACCTTCTGTTGACGACCTGCTACCTGAATATCTTAATGAGTTGCAGGAAGATACAGTGCTGGACAGGAAGGTAAGGATGACGCGCAGTGGACAAGTGGAATACCTCAGGATTGGGCTTAAAGGTTCGAAGTCGAGCAGTGCGAAGTGGATTGAGATTGGACAAGTGAGACAACAGTTTCCTCACTTAGTCGATGCTTGAAGAAAACCAACTTTTGGTGGTCCAAAAGCTTTTTCAGTGAGAAGGCCGTGATCCGAATTGGATCCACAAAAGACTGTCGAGAACCTTGACTGTATCGAGTTGAACAAATCCTTGAAAATTCCAAAACAGCGATCAAAAACGCCTTGAACCAGTGGCAATGGCTGCCAACGTAGAACGACGAGGACCTCGGTCAAAGCGCGCTGACCGAGGCCCATGGAGACTACACAGGAGGTCAAAGCAGCCCCTGGGAGCCCCGGATCGGGAAAAGGAGGCGATTTTGATGGCATCGCTGGGCAAATAGGGCCAAAGTGGAAGAGCCTTAAGCACTCGGTCGCGTTGGGAGTCGGAGAACTGCGGGCGGAGAAACAAAAAGCGCTAAAGGACAAAGGCGGGACCCGCGCTCTGGAAAACCAGCGGTATTGATCGGGGCGCCCTTGAACGGTAAGAGGTTTTGGAGGAGAGCGGAGCGATCCCACTCAGCGATCGACGCGTGGCAGTGGAGGTGAGAGAAAAACCGCCGTTGATCGCGCGCTATCGGTCGAGCAAGTCAACCGCGCTCGACGTGTGTATGACGTTGGATCTGGAGGAGCCCAGATCGGACGGCTGAGATTGCGCCCGATGGAGGAAGCGGAATCGACAGGGGATTAAGCCGAGTTCTAAAGAGATTTGGAGTCTGTTTGACTACCACGGTGGAGAAAGAACGCATACACGACGTAACGGAAGAAACGAACTAACGGAGCATGCTGGCACCAGTTAGATGGAGACACGTGGCCACTGCCTGAGCGTTCGTGCTGACGCCGAACAAGGAATTCCAAGCGTAGCTGTAGAAGGCGAATCACCGCAGGGAGGAGAGGAACCGAACAGGGATAGGGATCGAATGACTAAAGCCATGAACAGAGACAGTCGGAACAGAGACAGAGAGAGAGATAGAGAGAAGAGAAGAGTTAATTGGAAACCCGAATTGAGAGGAGTCCAAGCAACCAAGAGAGACAGTGAACACAAAGAACAGTAAAGCCAAGCAGAGGAGACAGAGGGCCGAGCTGACCACAGGCAACATCAAGCACCTGAGAGCTTGAAGATTCAAGCCTTTCCATAGAGGAATCTATTCGGATCGAGCATCACAGTTGGCTCTTTCCACTGTAGATCAAGGGTCATAGAGTTGGTAGGAAGAACAAGAGTCTGTGTACTCCGAGTGGCTTGGGGAATCCAAGAACCACCCTACCAAGCAAACCTGCTTCAGGAGAACTCGCATTGAGTCCCTCTATTTGTAATTCTTTGCTTAAGACACAATAAAACAAAGCCACCACTGAGAGCTGGACCGGAGATGTAGCCCTCGAGAATAGGGTGAACTCCTTATTAAAAATTCTTGTGTCTTTGTGTTGCTTATTATGTTTCTTTGCTGTCTTTCCACTTATTTTCTGTGTATTGGTAATCTGATTGATCCGTTGTTTCAATAACACAGAACACACACACCAGCACATGATTCTGTAATACCTTTTGTTTAATAAATTTTCAAATTGAGGTCACTCATAGGGTGATTATCAGATCACGCACAAGTGTCCTCTTGGGTTGTCATACTTGCTTGGCCAAGTATCACCCTTTGGAATACCATTGAAATTTGATACTCTCTTAGTCTATGTTTTTCTAACTCAGTGATATGAACTGCCAAACTATTCTGGAATGCGGCATTTTGTTGCTCATTTTTCTCATTCATAAGGTCCTGCAGGGTGTTCTGGAGTGACATTTCTTTCACAGTAATCTCTTGCACTACTTTATAATCTGTCGAGTTATGCAAGACAACAGAGGCATGGTTGGCCACGAGTTTCTGCCCCTAAAAGAATCAATAAAACCCCTCAAATCTTTTAATTCATTTTCAGCCTGCTTTTTGGCTACTTGTATTTCTTCATCCTGTTGTTTCAGTACAATCTGATCAAATTCCCTATATAACTTCATAGATCATGTAATGGTGTTACCTCCCTAGGTAGGAGTAGTTAACAAACAACCCTATTAGGTGTTCTCAGCCCCTAAAGGGAATGACATGTCCAAGGTACATCTTTCAAGTGGTAGGTGTCATGTGGATAATGATGAGGCGAATGGGGACACAGGGGTCTCAACGCCAAATGCCAACGACTCAAGGGTGATAATGATAAGGGATGTCCACATATTTGGGTGTATGAATATACGAGGAAGCAATCGTGGTACATGAGTTACCCAGACCTTTGTTTTTCCATCCTTTTGCATTTTCCTTTTGCCTTTTATTGATTTTTCTTTTATTTTACTACTCAGGGCTCTAGGGGTTGAGAGCATGATTTGTATGGTATAGCATTGATTTCTCCCTTAAGGTGGGGCAGTTCACCACTCACCAGGGGTTGGGACATACGTGGTGATGGGCCTCCAAATTAGACATAAATTAAGGCCCATCTAACCTTTCTTAGGCACATGAAGGCTATATTAATCCTCTCCTTCTACACTTAATAATGTTTTTTAACTTTAATATGTTCATCAGGAAGGTTTATGGATAATTGCATATTTTTGCATAATATTATTTATTTTTGTAGAATATTGTGAGAATATTGGGAAAATTATGGAGATTTGGAGGAGGAGATACTTTAGGGACTTGCTCCCTACTATAGTAAGATCAATATTGAATAAAAATCAACAAGATATTCTGAAATTATTGCACAGATTCTGGATCTCCAATGATTGAGAAAATCTAGGAATGTGTTCCCTATCATTTAATTCAGATTCCTAGTGTTGGAAACCAGATCCACTATTTGAGGAATTTTGAAGGGGAAAGCTTCCTCCTTTCATGGGGAAGGCTTCCTAATCATTTTGTATAAGTACCAAGCCAAATTTGCCTCTAGGGGTTGATTTGTATTAGTCTTCTTGTGGAGAGAACTTGTATTTTTGCAGCTCCACTTTCATTTCTTGCAGGGATGTAATTGTATTGATGGAAATAATAAATACTGGTGCTATGTTTAGCTTCTAAATCTTGGTCTCCTTCATAGGACTGAGTTTTCTTGGGCTTGGCCATCCCAGGTACCTCACAGTTTTTTCTTGTTTTTGCATTTAGTATTGATGATTCCTGTTGTAGGATTGGGTTAAATGGTTGAAGTGAGTTATTTTGCAGGATCACAAGCATCATTTCATCCTTGGAACAACTTTGGAAGGTCATAGTAATCATTGAGCTACTTGGAATAGTTTGCTTATTCTCAAATCTAAATTTCTGTAAATCTCTTGTGGCAAATAGTAGTAAATTTCTGTTATTTTTTAGAACATGATAACAAGCTTCAATCGAGTTGATTCCACTTGCATTATATCACAAAAACATTCCAGATAATAACAAAATTTATCCCATTTCATTTTCATTTGATTAGGGTAGGCATTTGATAGATTAACTAGCTCACTAGTTCTCGAATTTCTAGATTTTAGACTAGTAATTTTCTGCTATTTTTTAGCATGTGTTAACAGGGATATTTTTTAGTGATTCCACTTGGAATAGAGACCTAGGACATCCTAGTCAATAACAAAATTTGTCCCATCCAATTTGGATTTTCTTTTCTTGGTCATTTGGTGGATTATATTTTCCTGTAGCAAAACCTATTTCTTGTAGCACTCTTCCAGCGTGTATATGCTTGCCGAGATTTGCTCAAAAAGGTTGGTTTTTGTTAAGTTATGGTATGTTCTATGCTTATAACAGTTTACTTCTTTTTCTTATTATATTCCACCGATTAGCAATCACATGTACATAAAGTAAAGTGCAGATAGAACATTAAACGATCGACAGAAAACAAGCCAAGACAAGAGACACAAGATGTGGCAGCTAGCCAGGGACAAACCCCACAATGTGTGGGGAAACCCTTTGATCAAATCTTCTTTTATCTTCAATAATTCAGCAGAGAGAAATAGTACAATAAATCTGATTCATATCAGCAGTAGCAAACCCTAGATCAGTAGCATCAGCATTAGCGGCTTCATTATCAAACTAGGGCAGACCATATCTCACAAACCGACAGTCAGATTGACTTCATTCCACCACCAAAAGTTTCGGCTTCCAGAGGAGGTTCAGATGAACCTACAGTGCAGTTCAGATGAGGAGATCTTCTAGGCCACGCAAGTCAATCTTTACTTCTGCAGTTGCAGCTTCAGTTTCAGCAGTTTCCGACTTCAAACTAGGGCAGTCGATATCTTGCAAACCGTTCGTCGGATTGACTTCATTCCACCACCAAAAGTTGCGGCTTTCAAAGGAGGTTCAAATGAACCTACAGAGCAGTTCCAAAGAGGAGATCTTCTAGGCCACGCAAGTCAATCTTTACTTCTGTAGTTGCAGCTTCAAATTCAACAGCTTCCGGCTTCACATGTGTGAGAGAGAGAGACCCATTTCAGCGCAGTAGAGAAGAGACTCATATCTGCGCAGTAGAGAGAGAGAGATGTGATGAGATGGGTGAGTCCAAATGAGGAAAAGTCCTCTTATTTTTATACACAACGTTGGTGGGTGAATAGATGCGACTGTTGGGCTTCTGAGCCTACATGAGTTGTAGGTCGGCTTGATAATAATTCCATAATCAAAATAAATTCATATCTCCATGAATACTTATCGGAATTGGATGATCTTTATATCAATCCTACATCTCTCGACGAGAGGAATCTAATAAAAATATTATTAGCCATGAATAAGATGACCCACATGAAGTTTTGCCCTGGTTGCCAATTTTAACACTCCCTCTCAACCATGGAGAACTTCATCTGCAATCTGTCTATCGGTCGTTACTATTCATCCATCAAATGCACTGCCCTGTACAGCCTGACCCTTGCCCTGCTCTGCTCTATTCTGCCTGTTCTGCTTTGTCTTGTTCTGCCTTGCACTGATCTGTACTGTTTTGCTCTGTTCTGCTCTGCTCTTGCATTGTTTTGTTCTGCTCTGCTTTTGTCCGAATTATGAAGAAGAAGAAATGATCGAGGATGTATCATACTGACTCAAAGTCAGTCTCAGAGTATGTACCACTGGTCCCAAACCAGTCTCAACCAACCCAAAGTCAGCGTCATAGTGAGTACAACTCCAATGGTCCCAGACCAATATCATCCTCCACTGACTCAAAGTCAGTCTCAGAGTATGTACCACTGATCCCAGACCAGTCTCAACCGACCCGAAGTCAGCGTCATATTATGGTACAACTCCTACCACTGGTCCCAGACCAGTATCATTGATCCCAGATCAATGGAGGTCATCCTAGCGTAGGGAGTACGGTAGTTACAACGATGCGTCCATCAGTACTACTATGGTCCCTAACTTCATTTCCCTGCTCATTGATCAGATGAGAGGTACTTCCCATGAGTCCCAGACTGCATGGGTAGGATGTCTCGACAGGAGAACTAATCAATCCTGTCCTCACAGGAGAACACATCAATCCTGCTACAATTTCCATGGAGAACACATCAATCCAGGCCTCACAGGAGAACACATCAATCCTGCTACAATTGCCATGGAGAACACATCAATCCAGGCCTCCATGGAGAACACATCAATCCAGGCCTCACAGGAGATGTCACACGGAATCTGTCAAGGGTGCGGACACGACTGACCTTCCTAGAAGTCTAAGACATTCTAATGACAAACAAGACAAAATGGAGTGATCTTTCTCTAAATACACCTTTTACAACATGAAAACTACAAGTGTTTAGGCTTACCTTATTCCAAAACGCTGTTGTTGAAGTCCGTTCTTGACGATCCGGATGAGCTCCTCCTTCAAGTCAATTCCTGCAACCACAAACAATCAAACAATTACCAAGCACTTGCATTTCATATAATAAAACATATATTCAACATGCAGACCAAGGAACACATGAAATAACTCATTAACACAAGCTATTGAGAAAAATAAACCAGTTTGTATTAATAACGAAACAAAGAAACTCTTACAACCTGGCCTTGGTGTTGTGCAAGTTCCTCCCAGGGTCCATCAAGGGTTTTCCTCTACTTTGACAAAGCTCACCCTCTCCCAAGTAGAATCAAGTGAAGACAATCTCTCCTCACAAAGGCTCTAATGGAAGACCTAAATCCTGCAGCATTTACCCAAAGAAAATGTATAGCTCCAACCTCTTCTCCTTCTGGCTCAATGCCTTTATTTATAGTGCTGTAAAGAGGTTATTCAGGTCCACTATCAATGGGATCATCCCCCTCTATGGGTGGGATAGCTCCCTTATTGATGGGATAAGTTCCCCCTTAATAGAGATACATGAACCAACTGGAGGCGCATCCATTTCATCAAACCGACCTCTAGAATGTTCTAGAAGTAACCACAAGTAACTTTTTCAAGATAAAACTCGCGCATTTTGCCTTTTACAGAGGGACGCACCTGTCCCTTAACATACAGAGCGTCCATGGACGCAGATTTTGTGAACATGGTCAGCGTCCCCGCAGGTAAGGCTAGAGAGAACCTGCGACCCCAGAGATAAACATAGTTTTTACAAGACTTTCTCTCTTCTTTGAGTTTGAGATGGATAACAGAGGCATGAGACTTGCCTAAGAGGGTAGCATGACTGTTGATTTGAGCCATACTAACTGTAAGTAGTCAAGGTGACATTTTTTAGTGTAACAGATTGCCCCCTAAAGTGCGAAGCCTGGAATAGAATAGGGTTTTGTAATTCTAGGAAGGGTGAAGCGCTTTATCATTTCAAGGATTGCCTTGTGGATGGCCTGGTTGGAACCTGCAATTTTCAACACAAAATACATGGATAAGATTATATCATCACTGAGGTAGGCATTCCCATACTCAGATTCAAAACTTTAACTAATGGACTAACTATTCTGATACAGGAATGATCTTGCAGTACATCATTTTTATAGACTTTTGTAGACACAGTATGGACGCAGCCATCTGTTTATGATTAGTCTACATAGATAATGAATACAAAACTCCTCGCAGCCTGGATGGTAGAAACTAGATCCAGGGTCTTCACTTCTACTTCCCGAATTGGTACGATTCTAGCCATGTGATTAAATGATTCGATGTCGAACATGGTAGAAACCACTTGATTACCAGTCAATGATGTAAACTGTTAACAAGCGTGAGAGAAACCACCAGTAATGTCAATGGTTCTCAAAGTACCAAGCACAACCCGTGAAATGTGAATAGATGTTTTGATGTCGAACACTTCACGGAATCCTCTGATCGAAAGTCAATGATGTAAACTGACGTCAAAGGCGAGAAACCTGCCATTGATGCATGCAGACTTCAAGGTACTGTCGATTCCTAAGTCATCTTTCTAGATAATGTGTCGATGTCGATAGAAAGCGACCCGTTGCAGGCAAGCCCGCAACACGAAATCATTGTTCAAGTTGAAGAAATGTTGCTGTAAGGACTGACTCAGGGATGGTCAAATGGATGACAAGTATTTTGCAGATGAAAGTTTTTGCTTGCAGACCTCTTGAACACATAACGACACAACAGATGGCTTGGTGACGAATAACTCAAAGTTAACCCTGGAACCCGGTTAAAGACTTTCAAAGTGATTTGGTCAACTGTGAGGTAAAAGATTTCCCAACCCAGGTGAATGAAAAGTGTCGTGTTCAAGAGTGGTAATAAAGTTTCTTCTGAGACAAAAGGTGACAAATAGGTTCATTCTTCTCTTTTTTCCCCACCATTTCTGGCAAGTACCTCTTTATTTTTAACAAGCTTGAGGAGGATAACATATGCTTGATTATAAGCTCATCCTTCGGACGAGTCCAACCTAGTTTAAATTCGAACCCTAGGAAGGAGTGGTTCGTTCCTGTTTGTAATTGAACAGGTCCTCTACTGTAAAAGTTTAACGAGCCCAGTATAGGAGAAACTCGGCGTTTTTCAATTTTAGAGAGTCTGAAAAAACTAAAGGAGACTCCACGTTGAACTTTTTCGTATATTTGTGTCCCTCAAGCCCGAAAAAGTATAAAATAATACCTGGGGGAACCGCTTGATCTTGCGACCAAGGAGTACTTTCATAATAGTGTCGTTAACCTGAAAAGTAAAAAGCGATCAAGGACACGTCGTTTTATTTCCTTATCGAGTTTGAAACGACAAAAACCCGGCAATCTTTTCCTGATTTTGCGGTCAGAAAAGAGCTAAAAGGGGACCGTCTTTTAATTCCGTTTTTAACGAGTGAAAAAGAAACACTCGGTGATCTTTTCATGTTTTAGGAGTCAGAAAAGGGCTTAAAAGATGACTCTGATATTTTTGTTTGTGAAAAATTACAATTTCCCTCGAAATCCCTTTGTCCTGCACAAAAGCGACACATTACTCATACCTGTTTAAAATAGGCAAAAATACATTCAAAAACATCTTTTCATGGTAAAAAATGAACTAATTCATCCAAAAAACCTATAAAAAGACCTTTTACCATGTCATTTTTACCGTTTCACTGTTGAGGTTGAAAAAGGAGCTTTTGACAAGAAACTTCCCGTGGTCGCTGCGGAAAATCTGACCGTCGGAATCGAACGCCGTCTCATCCAGGTATTTTACACATCCTACTCTGCATTTCTATCCGTTTAGAATCAATTTTTAGGTTTTAGTTTCATTTTTTGGGGGGGTTTTGGTTTTGGAATGCGCCTCTCGGCGGACGCAGGTGCCCTTCGGGTGACCTGCGTCCCCCGACTTTTTCTCATACGGGAAAACGGTCGGAAGACGCAGCCCGCCTTCAGGCCAGCTGCGTCCGGGCGCCCTGTGCTACAAAGCCGGGGTGCGTCCTCCGAGAAACGCGCATTTCAAAACCCCAACTCTCTCAAAAAACCACCAAAAATTCCCAAATTAATTTCTAATTGCTATTTTTGATATGCAGGGCATTAATCATGTTAGACTGGAGAGAAAGAGAGCATGTAGAGGAAGATGAAGCTGCAATAAATCATCAACCTTCCCTGGATGCCCTAAGAGCATGCGGATTATACAAATATTGGACCATACCGGGCATGAGGGGCCAGGTAAGATTCTTGGAATGGCTGGTTGAGCGATGGAACGTACAAGAACAATGCTTTTACATAGGAGGGCACCAGCTCGAGATAGAGCCCTCGGATGTATACTTTCTCACTGGCTTGCCAAACAGAGGTGAGCAACTCAGTCTTGCGGGGACTAGGCCGGGTGGCCAATCCCTTGATAGTCTCCGCGAGAATTGGTGCACACCTGGGGCTCACCATTCAAAAGGCATAGAGATAAAACACATCACTCTGCCGGAACTCAAAGTCATAGCGTTCACGGTTACCAGAATTTGCGGCGCGGCCGCTTTACACATTGCTTCCGGATCCCAAATGCGGATGGCAATTGACTGTTACCAAGGCACCATTTTCAACTGGTGTGAAGCTGTGTCGGCTCATATGAAGAGCCAACTGACCAAGGCAAAGAACGGACGACTAAAGACTTTTGGATATGGGCCTATAGTCGTGAGCTTTGCCTTGGAGAGAATTCCAATGCTGATCCCTCAGCAACTCACTGTTGATATCTTGGGTCCCCAGCAGCCAAAGCTGATACGATGGGTTGCGGTGATGGCCCGGCATCCTGACGAGGGCGCGACAGTAGTTCGATTCTCAGATAGTTATTTTGACTGGTTAGAGGGCCAGCTTTTTGTGATACAGGACTTTCCGTATGCCGGAATGGATTTCAGAGGTGATCCGGACATGGTTCTTCCACAGGGAGAACAATGGGACGACAGAGGTACTTTTTATTTTCACAAGTTTTCTAGTTATGTATTTTTTGTATTTTTTATATATATCGTCTCAAAACTAATAGTAAATCTTTCAAAATGCAGATGTTGGTCCACAGCGTCCAGCCAACCTCCGGCCTTATGATAGACTACATCCAGCTGCACCGGTACCGGCCCCACAGGATGCGACAGCAGAAGTACTAGCTGAGTTGGAGCATGATCTAGAGCGTCTCACGGCAGATATACCTGAGACTACTATGGACGACATTCCTATCAGGCTTCAGCGCTTCGTAGTCGCGGTCCCTGGACCGTTTAGGAGATTTTTGCGTAAGGTAGCCCGCGCAGTGGTGTCGTACAGAGAGCACCACCAGTGATTGACTAGTCACTTTTGTAGTCACATGTGACATTTTTGACTTTTTGTACTATCATTTTGCCGATCATAAGGTGTTTTAAACCTATGATCGAAGACGATGTATATATTTTTTGACACACTTCTATCTATATATATCACTATTACCGGCTTATCTTGTTTAACATATGTGATGAAATGTTTTTAAATTTACTTGCATGATTATCGTAAATGTCTGTCCAACATTCGAGAAGCAATTGCATCTGCTAATGTATTCAAAGACCTTGGAATATGTTGATATTCAATGTAATCAAATTCACGTTCCAAGAGACGCACTCTCAAAAACAACCTTAATAACACAGGATTTCTAATGGCATAAACTCTATTAAGCTGTAATACAACAAGTTCAGAATCTAACCTCACTATCAAACGTCGAATTCCAAATGAAATAGATTCGGATAATAATTCAACCACTGCACTGTATTCTGCAATGTTATTCGTTGTTTGACCGAGGCTTACCCCATGCATAGAAACTAACTCGTCAGAGGGCGAATAGATAACCCAAGCTGCGGAAGAGATATTCCGTGTATTACGACAAGCACCATCAGCAAATCCAATGTATGTTTGGAGAGGCGTCGACATCTACAATATCAAGAGTAAAACCAAGATAAGCCAGAATAATGACGAAAAACCACACTTGCTAAGCTAAGCACACTGACTAAACTAACACACTTGCTAGCTAGAAAGAAAATCTAACCTATCTAAAAATTTCTCCATACCCATCATTTTAAGCATAATACCTCTTTAGGTAAAGTCCATTTCTGGGTTTACCCAAAGAGTCCCCATCAAAATCAACTAACTCATAAGCCCCTTTTGCTAGCTTTCGCTTTACAATGTAGGGCCCATGCCACATGGGAACGAATTTTCCGGCACCTAGCTTATCGTTAGCTTGATCATATAATAGTACTAGGTCTCCTTCCGAAAAACTTCGAGGGGTTACATTTTTATCGTACTGAGCTTTCATTCGTTTCGCGTGAGTCTCGATAGCTAAAGTAGCGTCACGTCGAGTCTCATCTAATTTAGCCAAGTATAATAACCGTTTCTCCTCTTCGGAAGTAGCTGGAAGTAATTCGACAGCCATTTGAAGTGATGGGATTTCGCATTCAATAGGTAACACAGCTTCTAAGCCATAAACTAGCTGGAAAGGGGTGAAACCTGTTGAATTTTTCACTGAAGTTCGATATGCCCATAGCGCCGAAAATAACATGTTATGCCAATTCGTTCGATGGATACCAATGATCCGTCGAATCATGATGACTAGAACTTTGTTGATTGACTCAACCAAACCGTTGGCTTGCGGATAATAAGGAGTAGAGCTATCGTGGCGCAAACCAAGCTGGCTTGTAAGCTCAGTCATCATGACGTTTCGAAAATGGCTCCCATGGTCAGTAATGATTGCTTGTGGGACACCAAACCTAGTTATGATATGATTGAATACGAAAACTGCAGCTGTCTTGCCGCTTGCGTCGAATGTAGGCATCGCCTCGGCCCATTTTGTAAAATAATCAACCGCGAGGATGATATACGCATGCCCCCCGGCCGAGTGAGGGTTACAAGTAATAAAGTCAATGCCCCATTTGGCGAATGGACCAGCGGCAATTATAGGGTGGAGAGGAGCAGGTGGAGCGCGCATCTTTCGATCAAACACTTGACAGTTGTGGCATGTTCTGACAGCAAGGATACAATCTTTAAACATAGACGGCCAGAAATAGCCAGCGCGCAACACCTTCTGAGCTGTGGCATACCCAGACATATGACCGCCACATGCTCCAGAGTGACAATCATTCAAAACTCTCTCAGCCTCTTCGTGAGTTAAACAACGTCGAAAAACTAAGTCTGCCCCCGGCGATAAAGTGTATCTCCAATAATTCTGTATTGCTGGGATCGAAACCGAATTTTTCGACGGTCTTCCTTGGAAGCTTCAGGCCGAAAGGTTTGGGTTTGGAGATAGATGATTATATCCCCATACCACGGATCTAAAGTGCTAATAAGAAACAAAGATTCGTCCGCAATGGACTCCTCTGCCACAGTCTCTGTGTCAGCACTCGGGAAATCACACATCAATTCCGCAAAAACTAAAGATTTCTTAGACTTGGACTTCTCGAACTCCAAGTCGAACTCTTGCAGGATAACAATCCATTTAGAGTACTTGCCCCCTAGCAGTTGTTTTGTCAAAATATAAATCATAGGGTTGCAATCCGAAATAACTGTAGTTTTGCGGAGAAGAATGTAGTGACGAAAACGCTGGACAGCTTGAACGGCTGCCAGGGCCAATTTCTCCACATGCGAATATTTTAACTCAGTGGGATTTAAGGTTCTACTAAGATAATATATCACATGCTCTGCTTTGAATTCATCTTCTTGAACTAACACCATTCCAATGGTGGAATGCGAAGCTGCGAGGTATAAGAAGTAGTCCTGGTTGTAGTTGGGAGGATGCAATAACGGTGCATGGGTCAACGCGTGTTTCAGTGCATCAAAAGATTGTTGGGCAATCTCGTCCCAAAAGAATTGTGCGTTCTGTTTCAACAACCGTGTAAAACCTTTAGTGACCTCGGCGTAGTTTGGGATGAATCGGCGTAAAAAGTTCGCTTTCCCTTGCAAACTTTGGAGTTGGCGCAAACTCGAAGGAGGAGGCAATTTGATGATAGCCTCGACTTTCGAGGGATCGACGCGAATGCCGGCTTTTGAAACAACAAATCCCAGCAATCGACCTGTTTCTATACAGAAAACACACTTGTGGGGATTCAACCGAATTCGATAATGCCTACACCTCATAAAGATTGCTCGTAGGTGGACAAGGTGATCAGCTCGTTGTAAAGAATGAGCAGGCAAATCATCGAGATAGGGTTGCACAATGTGCTTGATGTCATGAAATGCATAAGACATCGCCCGTTGAAAAGTGGCCCCGGCATTCTTAAGTCCAAAAGGTAATTTGCAATAAGCAAATGTCCCCCATGGACAAATGAATGCCGTTTTTGGTTGATCGGCAGGTAGAATATTGATTTGATTATAGCCTGAGAAACCATCCATGAAGGAAAACATCTCACTTCCGGCACAATCATCAATAATTTGATCGATATAAGGCGTAGGATAGTTGTCTTTTGGACAAGCTCGATTGATATCCCTATAGTCGATACAGATTCTTATTGTTCCTTGTTTTTTATTGACGGGAACAATATTCGATACCCAATCCGTTAACGGGATCGGATAAATGAAACCTGCTTTCAACAGCTTTTCGACTTCTGCTTTAATCGCAGCCGCTTTTCGAGGGTGAATCTGACGCAACCGTTGCCGAATGGGTTTAGCATCCGGGTAGGTTTTGATTTCATGAACAACAATGGCAGGATCAATTCCCGGCATTTCCTCGTAAGACCAGGCAAACACGTCGCGGAATTCTTGGAATAGGGCCTTGTAAGTTTGGATTTCTTCTTCAGTACATGCGGCACCTATATGAATGTTCTCCTCGATTCCGGGCTTCACTGAAATATCAATGGGAATAGTACGAGAAATATTCCCTAAATTCAGCTCTGAATCAGAATGTTTCGTTGGATCCTGAGCGTCTTTGACATATTCAGCGGTAAAGATAGATGAAAAATCATTTTCAAATGCATCATCCTTAGGTAAAAACGAAGATCTGTGATGGAGATCTTCCCATGGTAGATCATCTACACTTAGGATTTCGCGAAGTTGTTCGTCAGATGACACTTCTTCGGGAAACGTTATCCGTTCTAAGGGTGAGGTGAAAAGTGACTCTTCACTGACCACATTCATTTGGTCGGTTGAATGAAAGTCGGTAAAAGACATAAGAGCTTCATAAGCAATCTCATACGGACTCAACGGCATAACATCACCGAGTGAGTCTAGCTCAGAGTCAGAGGGAACATACCAAGGATCATCATAAATAATGTTTTCTGACGTGATCATATGAATTGTTGCAAACGAAGGGTCTGCATTGAGTGGAGGGAGAGGAAAAGTTCCCAGTAAACCGGAATCCTTAACTAAACCTACACCAATGTCCCTATAAGGGATTGTCGTTTTACCAACATGCTGGATAGTTTCTAAAGAGGTTGGGTCGGATGAAAAGTATGTCAGCTGATCAATAGTCACGATCTTACCGTTATGTGGAAACTTAATGACTCTGAAGACCGATGAAACGACCGCTGTCATAGCATATGACCAACTTCGACCCAAAAGAAGGTTGTAGTCTAGAGGGGCATCAACCACTTCCACATCCAGACTAACGGTTTTACCTTCGACCCCTATAGGCAATTCTTGTAGAATACCAAACGGACGGAACCCACGGCCATCAAAGGCCTTAAGGATGGTGGGGGATTGGTTCAACGAAGGAGAACCAAGCGATCTCCAACATTGAATCGACATAATACACGTAGAAGCTCCCTCATCAATCACAGTCCGATGAATAGGCCTGTTTTTGACTATCACTGGAATTTGGAAAGCCATTTGATGGGGGAGACGCGGTGTACTACTTTCTAGATCAAAGATCATTAGGTTCGGGTCCTGAACATCGACAGCTCCAATAGCCGACAAAAGCAATTTTCGTTGCGCTGGACATGATTGCAGCACTTCGAGTGCCGACATTGCTGAAGGTGAAACAGCTAAGTCTTCAACAATGTTGTAATTCTGGGCTGCTCTCGCATGTGGATTGAAAGCAGACCTTCGAAGTACACCCTTGGCGGGCGGCTTAATCACTAAGTCTGGGTTAGGTTTTTCGATCTGTAGTGGATCGGAACCAGGAGCTGAGGTTGATGGGTTAGAGTGAGAAGATTCTGCTTCCTTACCATCAACAGGAGCCTTACTACCATAATCTTGCGATCGAGTCGCAATCCTGACATGAGACATCATCAAAATGGGTTCTTCACTGGCATTCGAAGAAGAACCTATCATCTTATTCTCCTGCTCTGGAAATGGATTTTTTAACACAGCAGGAGTGGGAGAACCTTTGACTATTTTCACTACCTCGGCCCGATGAGGGCAGTCTCTCGTAAAATGATCTTCTTCACAAATAAGACAAGGATATCGAGGTTTGCGCTTTTCGTCATTGGTTTCCGACTTTTCCGTTTTCTCCTTTGGAGCCTTGTCTGCTTTAGCCTTCTTCTTTCCTTTCTTCTTTCCACCGTTTTTGGATTTGGCCGTAGATGACTCTACAGCGTGAATGTCGGCGGTAAGTTCAGGAGGAGAAGACTCTCCTGTCGGAGAATCAGGCAAAGTGATAATTGGAGTATTGGAGGTCTTGGAAGACTTCTTCTTACTCTTCGTAGTCACGATACCGATCATACCATCAGCGGCATGAGATCCCGAAGGAGCAGCAGCGATTTGGTTTGACTTTGGAAGATCCGGAATTTTCTCGTGTAACGTACCCGACTGAGTGTAAACTAAGTCAAGGTATTGTGCCTGAGCAATGACTTGCTCCTCAGTAACTACTCCGGCCTTAGCTACATCTTCAGTAATTCTTGGTAATAATGATTTGACAAACCATTCAGCTAAGATTTGGTCCGGGATAAAAACTTTCACTAATCTCCTTCGACGTCTCCACTCATGGATGTGATCAGAAATGTACGTGGATGTCGATTGTTTTAGCGAAGTTAATAATTCTGTACCATTATCGTATCTGACTGGTAACTGAAAATGAGTTAAGAACGAGGTAGCTAACTGGCTAAAGTTGTAAAAAGAGGCCCGTGGTAACTCAATGTACCACTTGGCTGCGAGACCAATGAGTGTACGCTGGAAAAGACGTAAGCGGATGGAATCATCTGAGATGGAATTTGATGCACACCAGAGGTGGTAAGTCATCACGTGATTAGACGGATCCTCTCCAGACTTACCTTCGAACTTGGGTATATCGCTGGGCAACTTATTTGGCATTGGCGGCCAGAACGGAAGATATTGAATTGGATCGTTCGTTAGGCGCGTCAAGTCGGGTAAATCTAAAGTCGCAATAAACGGTAACTGCCGGTTAGGATCTCTAAAACTCTGAGTCACAATACCAGCCCCAGGAGGAGGATATCCAGGATAACTAGGAACAGGAGTCGCATTTGGGATATTATATCCTCCTGGAAAACCAGGATTAACCGGACCGTACTGGGGTTGTTGAGGTGGTTGATAAGTGTACCCAGGATACGGTTGATACTGGTAAACCGGTTGTTGGGCAGCTTGCCCAGGTTGATACTGTCCCTGGTACGGAGGTTGAACAAATTGAGGTTGAGTAGTAACAACCGTACTTGTACCAGGTTGGCCTGCAGGCATCTGGACTGTGGTTTGAACCGTGGGTCCAGACAACGGTACAGATGTCTGAGGAGTGGTTACAGGGACAGTAGAAACCGGAGCTGCCGATACTCCAGAAGTAAGCATGGTAGATGAAGCGGTAGTTGCTGCAGCCGTGTGAGGTGGAGTACCAGGTGCAATTGGCGGCTGAGTAACTACAGAAGTTACAGGGGTCTGAACACTTGACTGGACAGGTTGCGGTTGCTGGGGTGGACCAGGAACTGCAGGTTGTCCTGCTTGAGGTACCGACTGTATACTTGGTTGCGACATCTGTTGACCCTGTGACGGATCCCATGTTAACATTCCAGGGTATTGACTCGTAACAGGTTGAGGATACTGAGATCCATAGCCGTATTGAGGATAGGGTTGATAACTGTAAGGTGCAGTCCCATATGATTGCCCTTGAGGTGGTTGATAACCTTGACCAGGGTATTGACCCGTAGGTTGATAACCTTGAGGTAAATACGAATACTGGGGTTGACCTTGACCTTGAGGTTGGTATCCTTGAGGTTGATACCCTTGGGGTTGATACCCTTGGGGTTGCCATCCTTGAGGTTGCCATCCTTGAGGTTGATACTGATACTGAGGTTGACTTTGGGGTACATATTGAGGCTGGGGTTGATACCCTTGGGGTTGATACCCTTGAGGTTGCCCCCCAGTCACGAATGAAGTACCTTGAGGTTGCCCCCCAGGCATTAACGAAGGTTGCCCCCCAGGCGGTAATTGGCCACCTTGAGGTTGGTTAATGGGAGTTGAACCTGACATCATATAAACTTCACCTATACTCAATGGTACATTACCACTGTTTCCAACTAATAACCCATGATCAATGGGTTGAGGAGATGCTCCCGCAAAGGTACCAGAAAGTGATTGATACCCAGTAGGAACAGAAGGACCGCCATGTAAAAATGATTCAGGACTTTGTGAAAACACAGATGACTGACCAGACATATTTACAGGAGAATGAATTCCTCTAGGTGGAACCGGAGTACGAGGTGTAGAAAAACCTACTGAGTTGTCTAAAAAATTGGTTAATGCAAGGTACCAAGATTCACTTCTAGGAGGACTGTAAAAGATGGATTCACGCTCCCTTAGATCAAGGGTAATTAGATCTTCAGAATCAGAAACGCCTATTTCTTCCTCTGGAACAAGTTCTTCTATAGCAATTAATCCAACAGGAAGATTTTCGGTGATAATTCTTTCTATTCTTGGTGAATCAGGAACACTAGGAGTTGGAGTAACAGGTTCTGAAATTTCAGGTTCTTCGCCTGTTTCACTGGCAGATGAAAAACTACCAGCAAGCTCGGAAACTGTAACAGCTTCGGGATTGTAACCTGTTTCTAAACTTTGGTAATCTGGATGGACTACCAAGGAAGATTCTCCTTCTTCAGGTGATCCTACTCTACTGCCACTAGGAGGAGTTACAAGGACCTTTAACCCTTCTAAATTACCTGGGTCGTCTCGAGGAGGGGATCCCCTAAGTTACGGGATCTTCTCAACAATTCGGCCACAGAAACAACTTCAGGAGACTGGCCCGCAATTCGACGGGACCTTCTCGGTAATTCCGCCACAATTAAAGATTTTAACTACAACACACGAAAACAAAGTAAAAAATTTCAAATCAAACCACCTAAAGTCTTCTAAAGAACCAATCAAATTTGAAGCACACGCCTAAATAATCTAGAGCGTCAAACCACACACAAACAGTAGTCTTCCGGACCAAAAGCGCTAGTTGGTGATTAGGCCCAACCTCGCAGGATTCAGTACAGAAATGGTGGGTGGAACAGTTACCCCGGCAACCTGCTTAATGAATAGACTGGACCAAGTTCCTCCACTTTAACCGTCTCGAAGTGAAGCGAACCCCCCAGAAAATCCAAGTGAGTATAACCGACGTCTGCTCCAGGTACAGTGGGACCTTCCCTCCACCGTCACCTTGGGTAGAATCCTAGATATTATGGCCACTAAGGTTACCAATCACAACAATTACACCTGGGGGAACAGTCTAAACTCCGACAGCACGCAAGGGCAGAGTAGCAAGCTCCAATCCCCTTACCGGCTCCTTGACAACAATCCAAGGTTTACCGATAAGTGACCCCTGGCTCCTCGACAATGGTTAATCCGAGGTTTACCGTTTGTAATACGTACTGCCTGGCGTCGTTCCCAACGAGGGAGGAATGATCCCCTCACTGGTTCGGACACGAGCTCGTGCTTCTCCTTTAAGAGGAGCTTTCCCAGAATGTAACTGAAACAATTGGATTTGTTCTACTCAAGATAGACTATCTGTTTGGTTTTGTAGTCTTGGAGAGTTAAGTACTCACCTACTCCAAGACCCTAGCCTAAGCTATGTTGGTGCTTCAGAGCCCTAGAAAAATAAAGATTACTAGATTGATTTTAATTTAAGCGTTACTTTTAAGGTTGTTTCTTAAGTCAAAAGGTGATGGAAGTGAAACTAGTGGTGTGTTGACTCGACTCGAAACCACTACAAAATGCACCTAGAATGATTTATCCACTACTTTACTTTTTCGATGAATTGCTTAACTAAAAAGTTGAGAGAATGCAATCTTTATAAAAGCAACTTCTTAATTGAAGACAATCAAAGAAACAATTCGTTTTTCTTTTCCAAGCATAAAAACATAACTTCTCTTTACATGCACGAAAAAACTCTTTTCTTCTTTCGAAAACAAAAAGCTACTTGAAACAAGACTTTTTAAGAAGATGTTTTTGTATTTTTCTTTTAATAAAACAAATAAATCTAATATAACCAAAAATCAATCTTAACAACTCTTAAAATCTATGAAAATGCACTCATAAGCAAACTAAAGGCAAATTTACTCTAAGCAATCTTAACGAGGCCAAAACTAACAATGATTATTTCTAAGGTGTTTTACTTGATCACAATCAAATCAAGGACTAGCTTATTGCAGAATCAAAAACTAGCCAAAACAAAACTCTAATCTTTTTGTTCTTTTTGTAAAATGGAAATCAATACTTTATAAACAAGTAATTCGAAATTTGACCCAAAACAACTCAAATGGCAAGTTGCTCACAAAAGGAGACTTTACGACAGGCCTGACTTCTAAGAAGGTTGACTAACCAGAGAGATCTAAGGCTGGACAACTTTCTACTATCAAAGTCACTACAAAGCCTTTCCAAAAATCAAACCCTAGGTCTAAACTTCGTTGAAAACCACTAAAACACTCAAAGCTCACAAAACAAGTTTAGGTGAAAATTCTTGACAGGGTACTAAAGGATCTGGGCAGAAAACACTAAGGAAAAACAAAATCTAAAAGTAATTTAAAGCAAAAATGGAATTTTCTTAAGTTTTACAGGAAGACGCAGGCAACCCGTTGTCACAGGTGCGGCCCCGCTCTGTGCAGACGGCAACAGCGCGTCCAAAGACGCACTGTGCAGTACTCAGAGACTGCGTCCTTCTGGGAAAATGAAGAAAAACCAAATCTAACTAAATCTAAAGCTAAGCCACCCAAATACTAATTCTCACAGTCAAAAACCAGAAAATAAAAATGATTTTCTCAAAGCAAAGTTCATATAAAGGAAAAGACTCTCTCATTAATGGATTCCCCAGTGGAGTCGCCAATTTGTCACACGGAATCTGTCAAGGGTGCGGACACGACTGACCTTCCTAGAAGTCTAAGACATTCTAATGACAAACAAGACAAAATGGAGTGATCTTTCTCTAAATACACCTTTTACAACATGAAAACTACAAGTGTTTAGGCTTACCTTATTCCAAAACGCTGTTGTTGAAGTCCGTTCTTGACGATCCGGATGAGCTCCTCCTTCAAGTCAATTCCTGCAACCACAAACAATCAAACAATTACCAAGCACTTGCATTTCATATAATAAAACATATATTCAACATGCAGACCAAGGAACACATGAAATAACTCATTAACACAAGCTATTGAGAAAAATAAACCAGTTTGTATTAATAACGAAACAAAGAAACTCTTACAACCTGGCCTTGGTGTTGTGCAAGTTCCTCCCAGGGTCCATCAAGGGTTTTCCTCTACTTTGACAAAGCTCACCCTCTCCCAAGTAGAATCAAGTGAAGACAATCTCTCCTCACAAAGGCTCTAATGGAAGACCTAAATCCTGCAGCATTTACCCAAAGAAAATGTATAGCTCCAACCTCTTCTCCTTCTGGCTCAATGCCTTTATTTATAGTGCTGTAAAGAGGTTATTCAGGTCCACTATCAATGGGATCATCCCCCTCTATGGGTGGGATAGCTCCCTTATTGATGGGATAAGTTCCCCCTTAATAGAGATACATGAACCAACTGGAGGCGCATCCATTTCATCAAACCGACCTCTAGAATGTTCTAGAAGTAACCACAAGTAACTTTTTCAAGATAAAACTCGCGCATTTTGCCTTTTACAGAGGGACGCACCTGTCCCTTAACATACAGAGCGTCCTTGGACGCAGATTTTGTGAACAAGGTCAGCGTCCCCGCAGGTAAGGCTAGAGAGAACCTGCGACCCCAGAGATAAACATAGTTTTTACAAGACTTTCTCTCTTCTTTGGGTTTGAAATGGATAACAGAGGCATGAGACTTGCCTAAGAGGGTAGCATGACTGTTGATTTGAGCCATACTAACTGTAAGTAGTCAAGGTGACATTTTTTAGTGTAACAGGAGAACACATCAATCCTGCTACAATCGCCATGGAGAACACATCAATCCAGGCCTCACAGGAGAACTAATCATCCTGCTACACAGGAGAGCGAATCATCCTGTTCCACAAGAGAGCGAATCATCTTGTCCCACAAGAGAGCGAATCATCTTGTTCCAGTGTGCACCACCAGGGGAGGGTGAGTCACCCTGTGGTCGTATGTTGCTCCAGTAATAACCGCAAGCCCTCAGAGCTCCCAGAGCTCAATGTATGCAACATGCAGGACCTTTGTACAAGGGTTTCTTACCGACTCCAAGTCGTTTGGGAAAATCACAGATTAGATCTTTCCTCGGGGCTTTGACAAGGTGTATCAACCTATACATCATCTTAATGTGATGGAGCCTCCTTGCTCATCAACTTACCATATCCAAGATGATGTCTATCTGCTGGAGCAATCGACGAATACGGGATTCCTCAATAATCGAATCCCACCTCTGGTTGTTATAGAGAATCACAGTGGTATCCAATGTAAATCCAAACAGCTCTTTGAAGAGCTTTCGCAACCAGACTACCTCACACGAGGTTATGCTAGCAACAATATATCCTGCTTCGGCGGTGCTCAAAGCCACCGACTTCTGCTTCCTGCTTATCCAGGATATCGAAGCAGATCCCAAGGTGAAACAGCACCTGAAAGTGCTCTTACGATTCACCACACTGCCTGCCCAATCAGTATATCCAAGTAGTCTCACATCTCCGGCAGTGTATCTTAACCCATTGTACCACGAAGATATCTCAGAAGATTCTTGGCATCAATCTAGTGAGGCTCAACCAAATATGAGCTCACAATGCTAACTGCAAAACATATGTTCGGATGGAGGTTCACCAAGAACATCAATGCGAATGAGTTTATGAAACTCAAAGGCATTTCCCAAATTTGGTCCGACATCACTACCATATAACTTCTAAAAGTTAAGATCCTCGAGGTAGTCACAGGCTTGCAGTCCATCATACCGAATATTTCCAATATCTTTACCACATATTTTCCTTGAGATAGGAAAATTTCCCTTGGCTTCTGCCACACTTCAAGTCCTTGGTCCTTCATTTCAAATTCAGAAGCCAACTCCCTCTTACATTTGTGAATGAGAGGGTTTGCACCTGTTAGAAAGAGGTCATCCACATACAACACCAGTATGAGAGGCTTGTCATCTTCAACCTTAAAGTAAAGGTTAGGATCGGCTTCACTCCTAGTGAATCCCAGCTTCATCAAGTAGCTATCGATCCTCTCATACCATGCTCGGGGTGCTTGCTTCAGCCCATAGAGAGCTTTCTTCAACCTGCATACATGAGATTTTCGATCATAAATCTCAAATCCTTCAGGTTGCTCCACGTAGACCTCTTCTTTGATCAAGCCATGCAAGAACGCAGTCTTGACATCCATCTGATGTAGGATCCATCCTTGTGAAGCAGCAAGGGCTATGATCGAGCGGATGGTCGTATATCTGGCAACAGGTGCAAATATCGCATCATAGTCTGTACCTTCCTTTTGGGAGAAACCTCGAGCAACAAAACAAGCCTTATACTTTTCCGTGCTTCCATCTGCTGCATGCTTTATCTTGTAAAGCCATTTTGAAGTAACAATTGTCTTGTCCAGGGTCTGGGAACTACTTCCCAGACATCATTCTCCATAATAGACTCATATTCTACGGTCATAGCATCCTTCCATACTTGATGCTTGACGGCATCTGAGAATGACGAAGGCTCATTTTGTATGATCGTGCTCATGATGGTCAGGTATCATTGATACCTATTAAGTTTCTTACTTTGACGGAAGGTTCCTCAGGGTGCAGCATGTCCTTTAGCATCATCAAGTATCCCCCTAAGCCATGAAGGCCTCTTCCTAGAAGAGGAAGGCTCATGTGGATGAGAATCTATCAGATCCATGGGTTCTTCTACATCAGGCATTGATTCATCATCCTTTTCTTTCGATTCCCTGGTGTTGGCTTCTTGAGAGCTCCTCAAAGTCGAAAGATTGTTCACCTTGCGGTGAACTTTTCTTTAGGAGTCTTGGAACCCAATGCTTGATGAGGGCATCAATTTTGTACATATACGACGGTGATTGAAGTTTCAGCCCATAGAAACATCAGAAGTCTTTGATCATGTAGCATGGCCCAGACAGCTTCCATCATCGTGCGGTTCTTCCTTCCCACCACACCATTCTGCTCAGGAGTATGTGGTGTAGTAGTCTCCCTCTTAATGCCAACCTCAGGTATGCCTGAGTGAACCAATTGTAATATATCAGAGGTCTTGCTTTGGCTTGAGGGGAATGGTCCCCTTTTGAGCTTTCCTTCAGCACATCCTGCACATACACCTTCATTCTCTATTCAGAATTCAGGCATCCCTATCACCATTTGTCTTACACCGAGTATAGCTTTATAATGAAGGTGGGCAAACCTCCGATGCCAAAGTTCGGACTGAAGAGATGTGTCATAAGACATGACACCTAGCAGACTTCCATCGACCTGATATAATGAATCAACACTAAACCCAAGAGTAAAGGCATCTTTAACATTAGTTTTCCATATACATACCTTGCCATCCCTAAAGGTTACCTTGTAGCCTTTGTCTTCCGTTCCCGAGATGGACACTAGGTTCTTTTTGAGGTCAGGTGCATTTAATACATCCTGGAATTTCTGGCCTTCTTGAATGCTTGTCCTCTTCCTTGATTCCCAGCTCTCCTCTTACCTTTGCTGTTGAATTTGTCATTCCTTTGATTGCCATCAGAGGGATTTTGATCATCGTCCTAGAGTGAGTCCTTTCTATCAGGGCACTCCCTTGCATAGTGACTTGCTTTATCGCAAATGTAACATCGTCATTTTCTTCTAGCCTTAGGTCCAGCCTTTCCTTTTGATTTAGTCCTGGAATTATTTCTTTTCTTTGCATGAAAAGAAAGGCAGCAGGAGGACCTTTAGGCATGGGCATTTCTTACACTTCTTCCCTTGTTTCTTCTTGAATGCATCTAGCCATTAATTCCTCGAAACCAGGAATTACATTATAGTTCAGAAGAGTAGTCCTGAACACATACCATTCAGATGGTAATCCTTCAAGAGTTGTGAGTGCCATTTCTCTGTCAGTAATAGTTTCCCCAATAGATAGGAGATCGTTCTTGATCTCGGTGATTCTTAAGAAGTATGCTTGCATACTTTTATCTTTACCCTTCTTGATTTCCCTCAGCTTATTTCTAAAAAACAAAACTTGATTTGCATCATTAACTTTAAATAAACTCACCAGTCTGTCGTAGATTTCCTTGGAGGTGTCTAGATCAGAGATGTAGGCCACCAAGCGCTTGTCGATAGAGTCCCGGATGATCTTCTTTGTTTTGACTTCTCCATTTTTCCATTTGTTCCAGGCAGCAGCAGATGCATTTGATGAAGGCTCAACAATATTGCCTCTTACATGGTCCAGCACTCCTTGATCTTCAAGGGTTAGATCGATAGACATCTTTCATCCGTGATAGTCAGCTTTCTCACGGAGCTTGTCTTCGGCAGGAAAGAGTGTTGAGGACCCCATAGTTCTTTTAGGATAGCCTTGCCAATCTTCTCTTCAATGATTGCTCTTGCTCTTGCTCGAGCTTTGTCTTCACCTCAGCTCTGATACCATGTTAAGTTATGGTATGTTCTATGCTTATAACAGTTTACTTCTTTTTCTTATTATATTCCACCGATTAGCAATCACATGTACATAAAGTAAAGTGCAGATAGAACATTAAACGATCAACAGAAAACAAGCCAAGACAAGAGACACAAGATGTGGTGGCTAGCCAGGGACAAACCCCACAATGTGTGGGGAAACCCTTTGATCAAATCTTCTTTTATCTTCAATAATTCAGCAGAGAGAAATAGTACAATAAATCTGATTCATATCAGCAGTAGCAAACCCTAGATCAGTAGCATCAGCATTAGCGGCTTCATTATCAAACTAGGGCAGACCATATCTCACAAACCGACAGTCAGATTGACTTCATTCCACCACCAAAAGTTTCGGCTTCCAGAGGAGGTTCAGATGAACCTACAGTGCAGTTCAGATGAGGAGATCTTCTAGGCCACACAAGTCAATCTTTACTTCTGCAGTTGCAGCTTCAGTTTCAGCAGTTTCCGGCTTCAAACTAGGGCAATCGATATCTTGCAAACCGTTCGTCGGATTGACTTCATTCCACCACCAAAAGTTGCGGCTTTCAAAGGAGGTTTAGATGAACCTACAACGCAATTCCAAAGAGGAGATCTTCTAGGCCACGCAAGTCAATCTTTACTTCTGCAGTTGCAGCTTCAAATTCAACAGCTTCCGGCTTCACATGTGTGAGAGAGAGAGACCCATTTCAGCGCAGTAGAGAAGAGACTCATATCTGCGCAGTAGAGAGAGAGAGATGTGATGAGATGAGAGTCCAAATGAGGAAAAGTCCTCTTATATTTATACACAACGTTGGTGGGTGAATAGATGCGACTGTTGGGCTTCTGAGCCTACATGAGTTGTAGGTCGGCTTGATAATAATTCCATAATCAAAATAAATTCATATCTCCATGAATACTTATCGGAATTGGATGATCTTTATATCAATCCTACATCTCTCGACGAGAGGAATCTAATAAAAATATTATTAGCCATGAATAAGATGACCCACATGAAGTTTTTCCCTGGTTGCCAATTTTAACAGTTTTTGTCCCTTAGGGTTGAATCACGATCCCTCGGCTCTAAATGAATGGTTGAGGAGGAATAAACACCACTTAGGACTTTCCTTTTTACGCAAAACATCTCAGCGAATTGAGTTAATGGACAAATTTATGAATTGGATAATACAATAATGATTTTCTTGATTTCCACATCCAATGAACTCTATCAATGGATCTAAACTCTTTGAAATGTAATGATTGATATTTAGTTAATGATCTTTACTTTATGCAATTAGAATAGTTTTTCTTTCCTTGTATTTTCTTTCTTGCAATAGGTTAAGGTTTCCATTTTGAGCATTTCCATTTCTGCAACTAGTTAGGATTTGATTTCATTACATGCACTCCATTACATCATGACAACAAAGGAATGACACATTGTATGTTGCACATATAGTGCCGATACCTCTTAAGTTTGTACGAACCTCGGGTTGATAATTAAAGTTGGTATCCTTGGGAGTTGCAGCATTCTTGTTGCAATATTGAGGATCATCACTTTTTGATGCCATTGCCGGGGAGGTGTCAAAGTATGCATTGTTTTTCTCCCTAGTTGATTTATTTTTTTTTATTTTCTGCAAAAGAAAAAAAATTGCATTAGGCATCTTTCATTTCAAGAACATAAAATTGCATTTCATTAGCATTCATATTCAAAAAAAAATTCTCCAGCACCAACCCCCCCCCCTTTTGATCACGTGGTGCAGTAAGAGCCACATCACCATTCATTTTTGAAGGTAGAAGAAGAGGTGATAAAGAACGTAGAAGAAATGGATGGAGATGATGACAATGAAGAAGACCCTCTTGGATTTCCGATTCAAGATACTGATATTAGTGTGCACATGAAGAACATCCCTCCACCTTTTCTTCCAAACTTTCATGATCTAAGGTTAGAGGATCCGGAAACCTTTCTCTTTGAATTTGAAATTGTTTGTAGATCTTATGGTTACTTATTAAACACTCAAAAATTGAGATTGTTTCCGACAACATTGAAGGATAGAGCTCTTAAATAGTTTATGAGTTTAGGGACTAGTTCAATAAGATCATGGAATGATATGCAAAAGATATTTCTAGAGAAATATAAAGATCATGATCAACTAGCGAATGCATGTGCTTAGTTGTTCGGTGAACTATATCATCCAAACTGTAGTAACTGTTGATTTTTTGGTAGCATTGGATGTTCTCTAGCTCCGAAATTTTGTGGAGGGGCTAGAACACATGAGATCCCCAAGACTCAGAAATCGTTTAGTGAAATTCCACCCAGATTGTATTTTATTAAAATAATTAATATTTTTAATGGAGTTCCTAAGTCTAAACTTAGGAAAATTAAAATATTAATGGATATTAATGAAAATATAGGTGAGAAGCTTCTAAGAGACAAGGATCAAGTCGAATTTAATCTTAGCCGTTGATATCTCAACAGGAAAAGTATAAATGAAGGCTTAAGAGTCATTTGGAGACACACCGGACAAATACTCAATAACCCGAGGGAAATCAATTCTCAAGAAGGAAGAGTTCGATTTCAGAGGGAGAGTTGCAAGGTGAAGGAAGAGGAGGGTATCAGCATCAGTTGGAAACTGAGGAGGAGGGGACGTGGGGCATTAGAGGGACATCACAGAGGGTCAACTTAGAGAGGCAGCGCAGCAAGGGACGCAGTCCTCATGTAGTCCTCACACAAAGATGATGTAGAGATGACACAGTGGAGACTGGAGGGTCTCTTGGGTGTCAGAGTTTCTCCAAAGGGTGGAGGAAAATTGTCTCAGGTGTTTTCTCAAAGGTTTCTCTATGTTCTGCAAATCATTCATTGTAAAGAGATTGTTGCCGAAGAATAATAAATAAACCCTCATCTGCTACACCGATTTTCCCGCATTGGGTTTTTTGAGGACGATTGTCCAAAAATAACTGTGTTGATGTTATTGATTCCTGTGCTTATATTTCATTATTTTTTTATCTATGCTATTATGTGACAATTGCATTAGAATTTACTTTGATGTTTACAGAAGGATTTTGTAAATAACTTATTGTGGAAAATAAGTAGGAGAAATAAATCAGTCACTGCAGTAGAATTTCATGTTAGAAATTTTCACATGGTATCAGAGTTGAGATCGGGGAACAGGATTAGAGAATCTACAATGAGTCGTGAACATGATGCTAGAGAAGCAACTCAAAAGGACTCACGCAGTTCTCTCGAGAAAGAGGAAAGCACGAAGAATATAATGGATCATGATAGTTCTGTGTTGGCTTCCAGACTGGAAGAAGAAGTCGCTTGCTTGTCAAGTTCTTCTTCCTTTGAGGTTTGGTATATTGACAGTGGGGCTTCTGTGCACATGTTGGGAATATGAGAATGTTTCTTGAGCTATTAAGAAGAACAGATGAACTTCCAAATCACCATGGGAAATAATTCAAAATATACCCCCACAAGAAGAGGTACTGTAGTTTTTCAAACAGAAGCAGGGGATCGACTTCAAGCTACCAATGTGATGCATGTGCCTGGATTGGGAATGAACTTACTCTCTGTATCTCAGTTACAGAACAAGGGCTATGATGTTTACTTCATTGGCGTGAAAGTATATGTCAAACATCCGAGTTGGAAGAAGAAGGCCCAAATTGGAGTCAGAAGTAACAAACTGTATAAGTTACAACTAGAATCTCCAATGGCACTGATAGGAAGTAGTGGGGAAAAAGATTTGAATGAACTATGGCACAGAAGGATGGGGCACTTACACCATGGGCCTCTAATAATTCTCAGAGGAACCGTCACAGAAGTTCCAAAATTAAGTACCAAACGAGACGATGTATGCAAAGGTTGCGTACTGGGCAAGTATGCCAAAGCGACTTATTCCAAAAGTAACAATAGGGCAAAGAGTGTTTTGGGATTAATACACTCATATATTCGTGGACCCATGTCCACAAAAGCTCTTAGTGGTGCCGAATACTTTGTCACCTTCATTGATGACCACTCCAGGAAGACTTGGATCTACTTTCTAAAAACCGAGGATGAGGTCTTTGATCGATTCAAAGAGTTTAAAGCTTTGGTTGAGAATCTGACAAGGAAAAGGATCAAAGTGTTGCACTCAGACATTGGTGGGGAATACATTGATAAATGCTTCACTGAGTTTTGAGCAAGAGAAGGTATCAAAAGGGAATGGACAGCTCCATATAATCTGGAGCAAAATGGAGTAGTAGAGAGGAAGAACATAACTATTGTTGAAGCAATGAGGGCAATGTTTTATGATTTGGATATGCCCAAATTTTTATGGGAAGAAGTATGCAGCACAACAATATATGTTCAGAACAGGACTCCTCACAGGGCATTAGGTAAGATTACTCCAGAGAGTGTCTTCACCGACAAGAAGCCTGAAGTGAGTCATTTCAGAATATTTGGGAGCTTGGCATACTGCCATATACCCGAAGAAAAGAGGAAGAAGTTGGATCAAACTGCAGAAAAAGGATATCTTGTGGGATATAGCAAGAATGCTAAGGCATATAGAATCTACCTTCTGGGCAATAGAAAGATCGTAGTACGACGAGATGTAAAGTTCATGGAGGACAGAGCTTTTAGGAAATCCCAAGAAATGCCTTCCGAAGAGCAGTCAAAGGATGATCCATTGGTCCAGCCACTTCGACCAGCAGAAACCAACACTAGTATTTTTCTAAGGCACAAGAATCCAAAATCATCACAGCGAATGGAATCTCAGGAGGAGGAGAAAATAGATCCACCCACTACCAGTGGAAGAACGAGTTGGGAACTTCGAAAGATACTACGGGATGCAGAAGATCTCATTGGAGCTCCTAGCAATGAGAAAAGGGAGCGTAGACAACCAGATAGCTACCAAGGTTTGGTGGCTCAGGTCGGAGAACCCTCTAGTTTTCAAGAGGTCGTTCAGCATCAAGTATGGGTAGATGTTATGGTGGAGGAATACAGTTCCATAATGATCAATGATGTCTAGGAAGTGGTACCCAAACCTCAAGACAGATTAGTTGTAGGTTCGAGATGGATCTACAAGGTCAAATATGTTGCAGATGACAGTGTGGAAAAATACAAAGCCAGGTTCGTAGCTAAGGGGTATGCTCAGAAGGAAGGGATAGACTATGAAGAAACCTTCGCCCCAGTAGCCAGGTATACTTCTATTAGATCTGTGATATCCCTTGCAGAACAGATGGGGTGGGAGATTCACCATATGGACGTCAAGAAGTATACATTGAACAACCAAAGGGTTTTGAGACACATGAGAAGAAAACTCATGTATGTAGGTTGAAGAAAGCTTTGTCTAGGCCTAAACAAGCACCTAAAGCATGGTACGGTCGAATTGATGGTTACTTGCAGAAGATGGGATTCGTCAAGAGTGACGCAGATCCCAACCTCTACTATCTGACTGTAGAGAATGAGTCTCTAATTCTGGTGTTATATGTGGATGACCTTTTTCTGACAAGCTTATCTAGGCTCATCAAAGATTGCAAGGAAAACCTAGCTACAGAATTTGACATGAAGGACTTGGGACGGATGCATTATTTTCTGGGGTTGGAAGTTTGGCAGCAAAAGGGTGACATTTTCCTTGGACAAGGGAGATATGCATCAGAAATTTTAAAAAGGTTCAGAATGCAGGACTGTAGATCCATGGCTACTCCAAAGATTACCAACTAGAAGAAGATTGATGCGTCTGAAGATAAAGAAGTAGATCCCACCTTGTATAGGTAGCTCATAGGGTCCTTGATTTATCTGGTCAATACCAGGCCTGACATTTGTTATGTTGTCAACACCCTCAGTCAGTTCATGGTGGAACCGAAGAGGGCACACAGGGCAGCAGCCAAGCATGTTCTCAGATATATACGAGGAGCAGTCGAGAATGGATTATTGTACACCCAAGGCAATGATATAAGACTGAGTGGGTTCACTGACGCAGATTGGGTTGGAAGTTTCGTAGATCATAAAAGTACCATTGGGTACTATTTCAACATTGGATCAAGAATGACGTCCTGGTGTAGTAGAAAACAGAAGTTCGTAGCTCTGAGCTCAGCTGAAGCTGAACATATGGCAGCTAGCATAGCATCGAAGCCATATGGCTTAGAAAGTTGCTTGTGAATCTATTCAAGAGAAGGATGGAAACGACTAACATTTTGTGTGATAATCAAAGTTGCATCAAGCTCTTTGAGAATCCAGTTTTTCATGATCGGTCGAAGCACATTGACATCAGGTGTCACTTTATCAGATATTGTGTCCAGCGAGGTGCAGTACAGTTACAGTACATTTTGACAGGAGAAGAAGTGGCAGACATTCTCACCAAGGCTCTAGGAAGAACAAAGTTTGTTTATTTCAGGGAGAAGATGGGGATGATTGAGAATCCATTTCAGTAGCAGAAACAGATAGTGTAGTACTTAAGAGGGAGCTGCAGTACAGATGCAGCAATGACAGTGGTAGTGTCATGGGCAGCAGTACAGATTGCAGTGGTGCAGTGGATGAAGGGCAGTAGGCTGAGCATCAACAACACAGAGGACTAATGTCGTGTATCAATGTGATACTTCTGCTAGGAAGTATTGCTAGAGCACATTCCTCTCTAAGAGGTGTTGTGGTCACCAACAACCCCCCTTCTTCACTTGACATTAGCAATAACATCAAGCAAAGAGGGGACCCTGAACGAAAATCCCAAAAAATACTTTTTCTAAAGTTTTTGTATTTCTCTCCCTAAGGCTCAAATCGCATCGCATGCCTCACACGCGCCCCTTAACAGAAAAACCTCCAAGCAATGCGACCGCCGATATGCGATATCGCAAATCGCAAGCATCACGCTATACGACGTAACCATTAAACGAGAACTTGCGATATTTGTGATTTGCGATTTGCGATCTGCGATGGCAGCGATTTGCGATCTGCGACCTGAAAAGACTTATCACACGATAGACCCATGCATTAAGCACGCGCCTTGAAAGAATTTAATAACCGCATGCTTAAGTATCTAGGAATGATTGCGTTACATTTATCGAAGAGTCAAGTTATGATGAATGTCAGAATTATGCATTCATTAGAGATTAATGCTTTCACGTCAAGTCTTTTCATTTCACTTCCCCTTTGCGTAGACTGCAAGACACGCAACTGATATAAGTTTATATGCAGGAAACATCTGAGGGAAAGAGGAAAGCGCCAATCAGATAGCAGAGAGAGAATGCCTCCGCAAACGGATGCCGCATGCAGCAGAACCGCGGATTCCAGGCTATCAGCCAACCGGCACTGATGAAATTAGACTATCCAGGACTTAGAGTCAAAGGCGCACAAAAGCAGCATGTTCAGAAAAGATCCTAAAGCTCAGACCGGGTAAAGCAAAAAGAGAAACGCAAGTGAAGAAGGACGCTTCAGGAAAACCTGGAACAAAGAACGGAAGAAATTCTCGACAGAGGGAGTTGCCCATACAGCACGACTCCTAACCCACTCAGTCATTCGCACGAACGGAAACCAAAAACGGCAACAACAAAATCAGTTCGAGAAGAAACTGAGACACGCTAAGTATACACGCGGCGAATACACCCAGCTAGAGAAAGGTTTTCGAAAATATCTTCTGGTTTGCCGGAAGGAAGTGCCAGCTCCTGTTATTTCCACTTTTATCTCCCGAGCGAAACAAGAATGCGGCCAGCCGACTCTTCCCAGGAAAGCATTACACTGTTGACAGCACTAAAGAGAATATACAGAAACGGTCAGAAATTAGATTTTAAGTTTAGAAATAAAGTTGTTTTTAGTAAAAGGGCGGTCATTTGAGGCCGATTCCCTAATTTCATGTAATTAAGATTGATTAGTTAGTAGTATTTAACCCTTCTCATGGTTTTTGGAGAAGGGTCCGGAAATCTGTCAAAAAACTTATCCTCAGAACATGCACTTTTGCACCCTCAGAGGAGGTTTTTGATGAATGGATGGATCGAGATTTATTTATGTTTGTATTTTAATATCTGTTACTGATGTTGCACTTCTGTACTCTTAGCAGATGTTAGAACAAGTAGAAATAAATCATTGTTACTTGAAGTTTATTAGTGAAGTTAGTCATAAATGGTACTTTTATCTCTTGGCTAGATTCTGCTAGTATTCCTAAAGTGATATGTGGCTGAGTTCTTTGTATGTTATTGCATGAATGTCTGCATTACCATTTGGCACTTCTGTACGGTGGGGTCATTTATTTATGTTTAACATATAGAAAACTGATTATGCGATATGTTGTTCACAACTACTCTGCCTAACTTCTTATGCAGAATGGTTTATCTTTATCGATTTATATTCTGATATCAGTTGAATGATCTTTATTACCGGCTGCTGTTAGAAATCTTTCTAGATTGCATAACAAAAGAAAAACACCCCGGGTTAGCGTAGATTAGATGTATTTTTCTTCATTAGATTACATTAGCATAGAGTTAATTTAGCAGTTAGAATTAAGACTAGTTTAGAAGAACCCCCCTAGATTAATACCATCAGACTCTACGCACACACACACACCCATCACATTGGGAAACTGGTCCCATTACCCCCAGTCGGACCCGCTACTCCAAACGGGCAAGGAGCCGCCAACCAGGTTCCGGACCGGGTGGGTATCCCCCTTGTTGTTGACCCGACCTCGGGGCCCTCAACATTTCTGGCGCTAGAAGGAGGGCCTAGCTATGAATGGCACATAATTCAAAATCCAAATACCATTCTAAGAGCAAATCACCCTCACCAACTTCCCCGACTTCCCCAATACGACTAAACTCGGAATTGGAAGCCGCTCGGGCATCCACTGCTGCTATACATCCTGATACATCAGAACAACTTATTGTCGATCCCCCTGAAGTTCAAACCTTGATCCGTAAACTCCAGGGATTCTCTATTTTTAACCAGAAATCTGATAAATCTAAAGGCAGCTTGACTTCGCAATACAACCTTGCTCATCCCCTGACCCGATTGAAGAGTGAAAAGTTTGGCATTCAGCCAACTGAAATCCCTCTCCCCACTAGGAAAAGAGCAAGGAAAGCATTTCAAGAGTCTGACAGAGAGACTCTTTCATCCACCTCATCCATTTCAACTCCCTCTCCGCGAAGTCAACCACCCACATCTCCACCTCAAATCACTCATCCATCTTCCGCAACCCTTCCTCCACAATCGTCAAAGATCATAACTTCTCTATCTTCTCAACCTCAAAGATCATCTTCTACACTTTTACTAACCAGCAACTCAGCGATGGCACAATCTCCATGGAACAACCCTGGGGCGGTTTTAATGCCTCCACCCTTGAGTCCAATACCTGCCCATCCCGAGAAGTGGTTACCAAAGTTCAATCCAGAAACTGGAATGCTAGCTGAAGAACATATCAATAATTTCATGCTTTCTGTTAATCTCAACGGAGTTACCAATGAAGACGCCGTGGTCCGACTCTTCCCCTATACGATGCAAGGGACGGCCGGGTCATGGTACTTTTCGCTACCCTCCGGATCTATCACCAGCTGGGATATTTTTCAAAATCAATTTCTCACCAAATTCGGCGATGATAGATCGACAGCAACACTGATCAACGATTTGTCCAATCTTAAAGCTGAGGCTCGGGAACCCATTAAAGATTTTAACTTACGGTTCAACAAGATCCTCAATAAAATCCCCGCTGCTTCCCAACCCAGCGAGGAAGTAAGATGCGAATGGTACATCACGGCCTTACCTTCAAACTTGGCCATCTTCGTAGATAGGGCAAGCAAGACAACCTTAGTCGAAAACTTGGCTGAGGCATTGGCAGTCGAAAGACGCGTAGTAGCCCTAGAAAAGAGATCTACAATCGAAGAGCGTAAATCTAAGAAAATCTCTTTCAAAAAAGAAACCAAGAAGAAGCAAACGAAGGATCCTTTCGACATGGAAGGATTACAAAAGGTATTAAAGGCCATGTCAAATGAGATGATTGATATCAGGAAACAAGTAGCAGAATCATCCCCAAGAAAGCCTTTTAGGAGTTTTAAGAGAAATCCTCCTATGGAGACGAAGCCACCCAGCGTGGTCTCTAACGTGGAATCTGAAGAAGAAGAAGAAGAGAACACCATTGAAACGCATACCGACGATGAAGAAGTGGTGGAACTGCAAGGGATGTGGGATTTCATCCTCCCACAAGAGGAAGATCAAGAAGCACTTCCGGTTAGCACAAGAAGCAGAAATCAACTTGATCCTCCCCAGACTACCCCAAAATAGAAGGGCGCAAGCCCTCCAGCAAAAGAAAAGGTCGCAACAAAGAAGACAACCCCTAAAGCGACCTCATTTAGCCCAGTCCAATCAGAGCAATCGCCTCCATCAAAGACACTAATAGTGTCTGATGAAATGGAGTATAACATCATCGACGACATGAAGAAGACTAGGGCTAATATCACCCTATACGAGCTGAGCAAATTGAAACACCAACAGAAGATCATGATGAAAGAGTTACACGCCGTACCTACTGCGCCTCTACCTACAGCTATAGCTTCCCATAATATAGGAAGACCCCCAATCAATGCGATCAATAAAATCGATCCAAATGACATCGCTTTGATTGGAGGGAGGTCTAGATCTCACACTCCCCCTTTCCTCCTCACTTACGAGATCTTTAACAGAAACGTGCATAACTGCTTGGTTGATTCTGGTGCTTCCACCAATATTCTACCCAAGTCAATATGTGCCAAACTTAATGTTCAACCGCAAAAATCCGCAGTGCGCATAGTTCAACTTGATCGATCACAAGTCGAAGTGATAGGCGAACTTAATCAAGTGAACATAAGGCTATCGTCCAACCCCAAGGTATGCCAGGTCATCGATATTCTAGTTGCTGACATCCCTGAATTTTATGGTCTAATTCTTAGCAGGGATTGGTCCGAGAAGCTCCACGGATATTTTTCGACTGACTGGTTGCACATGTGGTTACCCTTCAACGGGAAGCCAAATCAAATAAAGGTTGAACGAGAACTGCACCAAAAGTACATAGTGACGGATCTGGAGGGAGAGAACGAAGCCATAGCATACAACAGCAGCATCATAGGCAACTATTCGGTAGACTCTTTCCTTGGAAATTTCAATGCTCACGTATCACCATATTTAGAAAATTCAGTCGTGTCCCAAGTAGAAAACTTTTCCCAGACTGATGATTCAAAATGTGTTAGTTTCTTAGATAACCCTGTAAATACTTCTTTATTTTGGAAATTATATTTTGATGGCTCTAAGTCCAACGAGGGAGCGGGAGCAGGATGCGTCTTGATTAGCCCAGACGGAAATAAGACCATGCTCACATGCAGACTAGAGTTCGATTGCACGAACAACACAGCGGAATACGAAGCCTTGGTGCAAGGCCTATACAAAGCAATCGGCTCCAACGTCAAATATCTTCAAGTCTTTGGAGATTCCGAGATCGTCGTCAAACAGGTACGTAACACCATACACTGCCTGTCTAGTCATTTAAAGCACTACCAATCTTTAGTGCAAGATCTCACTGCGCATTTTACAGCATTCAATATTTCATCAATCCCAAGACTTCACAATGCAAGCGCAGACCTGCTAGCAAACGTAGCCTCCAGACTCATTCCCTCCGAAGACTTTAGTCCAGATAGGTTTTCGATAGAATTAATTTTTAAACCGTCTATCCCTAACAGCATCACCAACTGGAGAGTATTCAACGACAACCCAGACATCGTAAGTTTCCTTACCTCTGAAGGATCCTACTCAAACCAGATAATCGACGAGGACTGTCATGACCACCAAATACAACAAAATAGCACTGATAACGCCATACCCAAATCAGTGGTCAAATTAGAAGATTTGTATGACTTAAAAAGTCGGTTCAAAAGGTCAGCTAACGCCAAACTTTACAGTTCAACTCTGAACTACGAATCAGTGAACTTAGGAACCGATGAGAAACCCCAAAACGTCAATCTAGGCCAAGGCCTAGCTCCTGAAGAAAAATCAACATACATCCGTCTTCTACGACAGTACAAGAACGTCTTTGCCTGGAACTACGATGAGCTGAAAACTTATAACACTTCTATCATTCAGCACACTATCCCTATGATCGACAACGAGAAACCCGTCCAACAGAAGCTCAGAAAAATCCACCCCAACCTGGAAAATCAGATAAAAACTGAGCTGAATAAGTTGTTGAGAGCCAGAATAATTTTCCCGGTCAGACATTCCAAATGGGTATCCAATATGGTACCTGTTAGGAAGAAAAACGGAGATATTAGAATCTGCATCGACTTCCGGAATCTCAACAAAGCCTGTCAGAAGGACAATTTTCCCCTCCCACCTATGGAGCAAATATTACAGGCTGTAGCAGGCTCAGAATTGATGTCTTTCCTGGATGGATTTTCAGGATATAATCAAGTACTGGTACACCCAGACGATCAGCTAAAAACCACCTTCCGAACTAAATGGGGTACCTACGCGTATCGAAAGATGCCGTTCGGTCTGATCAACACCGGCGCTACTTTTCAAAGAGCTATGGATATTGCGTTCAAAGGGTTAATCAATAAATCAGTAGTGATTTACCTGGATGATATAACTGTGTACTCCAAAAAACGAAGCGACCATCTCAAAGATTTGAAGCAAATCTTTCAAAGATGTTTAAGGTATGGAATCTCGCTTAACCCGAAGAAATCTTTTTTCGCGTTGAGTGAAGGAAAATTGCTAGGGTTCATAGTGTCCAAATCGGGCATTCACATCGAACCTGCCAGAATCAAAGAAATTTCCGAGATATCCATGCCCCATAACAAAAAGACCATGCAATCTTTCCTAGGACAGATCAATTTTGTGAAAAGATTTGTCCCAGATTTTTCACGTATTATTTCTCCTTTACAAAAAATGATAAAAAAGAATTCAAACTTTAAATGGGGTCTAGACGAGCACGAAGCGTTTAACTTAATCAAACAAGCCATCATCGACGCTCCATCCCTAGCAACCCCAAATTTTTCAGAACCATTTGTCTTATACACGTTCGCCTCAGAACATTCTTATGCTGCGATCTTGACCCAGGCAAACAAAGAAAAGGCAGAAGCCCCAATCGCATTCCTTAGCTCAAACTTACAAGGTGATGAGCTGAAATATTCGGACGTAGAGAAACAGGCATATGCCGTCTTTAAAGCAGTCAAATATTTCAGACCCTTCTTGCTAAAAGCCCATACCAAGGTCATAGTACCATTCCCGGCGGTGAGAAACCTCCTGATTCAGAAGGACGTGGGCGAAAAGAGAGCGAATTGGATCACCGCCTTGCAAGAATACGACCTGAAAATCAAGCCGGTACACATCGTAAGAGGCCAAGGCTTCTGCAAGATGTTAGCTGGAGCATCGCAAATCCCCGAAGAATCGCCTGAAGAGGTACACGCGTATGAGGTAAGCCTAAACGACGCAGAATCATTTTATGCCGACATCATTTATTTCCTAAAAAACGAATATGCTCCATTTCACCTGGATCACATCAAAAAGAGAGCCCTGAGGTTAAAAGCTAAACAATACCATCTCGTAAATGATGTCTTATTTAAAGCAAACTATGATTCTGTGCTTCTTAGATGTCTTGAGAAAACTGAAGCCGAAAAGGTTTTGCAGGAACTCCACGATGGACCAGCAGGTGGACACTATGCTGGAGAAGCCACCACACACAAAATCTTACGTGCAGGATACTACTGGCCCACGCTGTTCAAAGACTCGTACAATCACGTGAGAAAATGCCAAGTCTGCCAGACTGCTGCAGGAAAACAAAAGAAGTCATCCATGCCACTGCAGCCGGTTAACATCGAACAGTCGTTCAGCCAATGGGGCCTGGACATAATAGGTGAGATCGTTCCTCACTCCTCTAAACAGCATAGGTATATCCTCACTGCAACTGACTATTTTACTAAATGGGTAGAGGTAGTTCCTCTCAAGACAGCTAATTCTGAAAACATTGTTGAATTCATAGATCAGTTTATCATTACTAGGTTTGGATTGCCAACGGCCTTAATATTTGATAACGCTTCATATTTTTCTGGAAATACCATGACTGAGTTCGCACTCAAAAGAGGGTTCAAACTGAAGTATTCTGCCAACTACTATCCGCAAGGTAATGGGTTGGTTGAATCAACGAACAAGAACCTGATCAGGATTATCAAAAAGACAGTTGACCAAAACCAAAAGAATTGGCACAAAGCGTTGGTAAACGCCTTATGGGCAGACAGAATTACCAAGAAAGCCTCTATCGGGACTTCTCCCTTTAATTTGGTTTACGGGAGAGAAGCAGTTCTTCCTACTCACTTACTCATTCCCTCTTTGTCCTTAGTACAATACATTGATGAAGTACCTACTTCTCCCTTACAACTAAGGCAAATGGAGGTAATCAAGTTAGAAGAACAACGAGAACAGGCCAAGAAAACCCATGCTCACCACCAAGCGCTGATAAAATCCTCTTTTGATTCGAACATAAAAACCAGAAAAAACTTCCAGATGGGTGATTTAGTTTTGAAGTGGGATAAGGCTCACGAAGAAAAGGGCAAACATACGAAATTCCAGAAGCTATGGCTTGGTCCTTTTCAAATCGTAGAAGTCATAGGCCCGTCGACTTTTATGTTGCAGGACTTGACAGGCAGGAGAGATTCTCTGCCTGTAAACGGACAAATCCTCAAAATGTATTTCCCATAGAAGGTCATCCTTCTGTTTTTGTAAGATAGTTTTAAATTTTCATGTTAGTTTTCATTTTTCATAGATAGGGCTGGTTGTGAACGATCATAAATAAGTATTCATGAAGAAACATACCATTTCTGTATCAGATTTTGATTTCACTTGTATAAATAGCAAAACTTTTCGAAAAATCTGACTTTTATTATTGACAAATAGAGTTAACTTTAACCTGAATATGATGTTAGTTTCAAACTTCACAAAGAAGCCTGGGATGAGAGTAACTTTCGGCAAAAAATTGTTTTATGCCAATGCTATGAAAGGTATCATCGATAGCAAAATAGCTATTCTCTGCAAAACTGCTGTTCTTAAAACTCTATTATTGTCGTCCAGAGCTTTCTTAAGGAAAAACAATGACTTCCTCCCTGCTAAGGAGAATCGCAGCATCCAGAGAGACAATCCAAGAAAACACTATATCTCAAAGAATAAGAGGTCTCATCACGAGCCGGCTTATCATGATCACAGATATTATAACTTGTTGACTTTGCCACTACTGTCTACCAAAACAGGGCAACGACTCAAGATTGTGCAATCGAAAGACAAGGGGTCTCATCACGAGCCAACTTGTTCAGCAAAAGTGTAAATCAAGTGAATGACTGTGTCATAATTTGGCCACCAAACCAAGACATTGTTCTTTAGAGAATAAAAAAAATCAAAAAAGAAAGAAAAAGTGTCAAAAGGATTTTTCTCTGGAATGTTGTAAATAACCTCAAGCAGGAAAAATGATCATTGCTGGATAACATGGTAACCCTGTCGAGGCTATGGACGCTTGCGGGCAGCAGAGGCTCTACCTACGACAAATGAGCATACTTTACAAAGCCAGTACACAGAGAAGACCTTATTTTGTCTTTGAGGAGACTGAGTAATGACTAGGTATGAATACAAAAAATAACCCAGGGGAAACAAACAATCAGAATGAAATAAGAAGTTGTGACGAAACATCATTGACAGGATAAAAGGTAATACTCTATATGTCCATAACAAAATTTAGGCATAAGAAAACTTTTCTGTTTTGGAAGTGAAAATGCAATAGAACAAGCAGAGATAACTGGTTCTTCACAGTGAATCGCCATTGTTGTGGTCACCAACAACCCCCCTTCTTCACTTGACATTAGCAATAACATCAAGCAAAGAGGGGACCCTGAACGAAAATCCCAAAAAATACTTTTTCTAAAGTTTTTGTATTTCTCTCCCTAAGGCTCAAATCGCATCGCATGCCTCACACGTGCCCCTTAACAGAAAAACCTCCGAGCAATGCGATCGCCGATATGCGATATCGCAAATCGCAAGCATCACGCTATACGACGTAACCATTAAACGAGAACTTGCGATATTTGTGATTTGTGATTTGCGATCTGCGATGGCAGCGATTTGCGATCTGCGATGGCAGCGATCTGCGATCTGCGACCTGCGACCTGAAAAGACTTATCACACGATAGACCCATGCATTAAGCACGCGCCTTGAAAGAATTTAATAACCGCATGCTTAAATATCTAGGAATGATTGCGTTACATTTATCGAAGAGTCAAGTTATGATGAATGTCAGAATTATGCATTCATTAGAGATTAATGCTTTCACGTCAAGTCTTTTCATTTCACTTCCCCTTTGCGTAGACTGCAAGACACGCAACTGATATAAGTTTATATGCAGGAAACATCTGAGGGAAAGAGGAAAGCGCCAATCAGATAGCAGAGAGAGAATGCCTCCGCAAACGGATGCCGCATGCAGCAGAACCGCGGATTCCAGGCTATCAGCCAACCGACACTGATGAAATTAGACTATCCAGGACTCAGAGTCAAAGGCGCACAAAAGCAGCATGTTCAAAAAAGATCCTAAAGCTCAGACCGGGTAAAGCAAAAAGAGAAACGCAAGTGAAGAAGGACGCTTCAGGAAAACCTGGAACAAAGAACGGAAGAAATTCTCGACAGAGGGAGTTGCCCATACAGCACGACTCCTAACCCACTCAGTCATTCGCACGACCGGAAACCAAAAACGGCAACAGCAAAATCAGTTCGAGAAGAAACTGGGACACGCTAAGTATACAAGCGGCGAATACACCCAGCTAGAGAAAGGTTTTCGAAAATATCTTCTGGTCTGCCGGAAGGAAGTGCCAACTCCTGTTATTTCCACTTTTATCTCCCGAGCGAAACAAGAAGGCGGCCAGCCGACTCTTCCCAGGAAAGCATTACACTGTTGACAGCACTAAAGAGAATATACAGAAACGGTCAGAAATTAGATTTTAAGTTTAGAAATAAAGTTGCTTTTAGTAAAAGGGCGGTCATTTGAGGCCGATTCCCTAATTTCATGTAATTAAGATTGATTAGTTAGTAGTATTTAACCCTTCTCATGGTTTTTGGAGAAGGGTCCGGAAATCTGTCAAAAAACTTATCCTCAGAACATGCACTTTTGCACCCTCAGAGGAGGTTTTTGATGAATGGATGGATCGAGATTTATTTATGTTTGTATTTTAATATCTGTTACTGATGTTGCACTTCTGTACTCTTAGCAGATGTTAGAACAAGTAGAAATAAATCATTGTTACTTGAAGTTTATTAGTGAAGTTAGTCATAAATGGTACTTTTATCTCTTGGCTAGATTCTGCTAGTATTCCTAAAGTGATATGTGGCTGAGTTCTTTGTATGTTATTGCATGAATGTCTGCATTACCATTTGGCACTTCTGTACGGTGGGGTCATTTATTTATGTTTAACATATAGAAAACTGATTATGCGATATGCTGTTCACAACTACTCTGCCTAACTTCTTATGCAGAATGGTTTATCTTTATCGATTTATATTCTGATATCAGTTGAATGATCTTTATTACCGGCTGCTGTTAGAAATCTTTCTAGATCGCATAACAAAAGAAAAACACCCCGGGTTAGCGTAGATTAGATGTATTTTTCTTCATTAGATTACATTAGCATAGAGTTAATTTAGCAGTTAGAATTAAGACTAGTTTAGAAGAACCCCCCCCTAGATTAATACCATCAGACTCTACGCACACACACACACCCATCACATTGGGAAACTGGTCCCATTACCCCCAGTCAGACCCGCTACTCCAAACGGGCAAGGAGCCGCCAACCAGGTTCCGGACCGGGTGGGTATCCCCCTTGTTGTTGACCCGACCTCGGGGCCCTCAACATTAGGGAGTGTTGATTTTTGGGTAGCATTAGATGTGCTCTAGCTCTGAAATTTTGTGGAGGGGCTAGAACACATGAGATCTCCAAGACCCAGAAATCATTTGGTGAAATTCCACATGGATTATATTTTATTAAAATAATTAATATTTTTAATGGGGTTCCTAAGTCAACTTAGGAAAATTAAAATATTAGAGGATATTAATGAAAATATGGGTGAGATGATTCTGAGAGACGAGGATCAAGTCTAATTTAATCTTAGCCGTTGATTAGAGATTAGATCACAACCGTTGATATCTAAACAGGAAAAGTATAAATGAGGGCTTGAGAGTCTTTTGGAGACACACCAGGAAAATACTCAGTAACCCGAGGGAAATCGATTCTTAAGAAGGAAGAGTTTGATTTTAGAGGGAGAGTTGTAAGGTGAAGGAAGAGGAGGGTATCAGCATCAGTCAGAGACTGAGGAGGAGGGGACGCAGTGCATCAAAGGGACAGCGCAGAGGGTCAGTTCAGAGAGGCAATGCAGCAAGGGACGCAATGCTCACGCAAATATGATGTAGAGGTGATGCAGCGAAGACTGGAGGGTCTCTTGGGTGTCATAATTTCTCCAAAGGGTGGAGGAAAATGATCTCAGGTGTTTTCTCAAAGGTTTCTCTATGTTATGCAAATCATTCCTTGTAAAGAGATTGTTGTTGAAGAATAATAAATAAACCCTCATCTACTGCACCCGTTTTCCCGCATTGGGTTTTTCCGAGGACGACTGTCAAAAATAACTGTGTTGATGTGATTGATTTGTGTGCTTTTATTTCACTATTCTTTTCTCTATGCTATTATGTGACAACTGCAGTAGAATTTACTTTGATGTTTACAGAAGGGTTTTGTAAATAACTTATTGTGGAAAATCAGTAGGAGAAATAAATCAGTTACTGTAGTAGAATTTCATGTTAGAAATTTTCACAATAACTAGTACACCTGGGAAATGATAGGTGGTCCCTCCCGGACGCCAATGCCAGTTTGGGCTTCTGGCATCCCCAGTGCCTGGAAACTCCTACTGACCTACACTTGGGTCCACTACCATCTCCATAGCCCACTCCACTAAATACCAACTCAGAATCTCTCGCCATCCAATCCCAAGAGAGGGATCAAATGTATGATCTCCCACACATAGAACAACCCCAGCATGCGGAAGTTGCACTTTGTTCAACTCAAGTCGTCTCATCTCGCTATCCTGGTCAACACATGAAATCTGACTAGGTAGTTCTATCTCTCTCTCTCCAATGGGTAAAGGAAACCTAAAAGTGCTTCCACCCCCGTCTATGTTGCCTGAAGAGGGCTGCTCTAACGCTCCAACGTGCACTCTAGCAGGACCAGTAGGGAATCCAACCACTCCCCAACGTGACTCAATTTGGCCGTGAATTCAACACAAACCCCTCTCGTGCCCTCCATCTCCTCGTTCTACTATAGAATAGCCTCTCGCACTAACATGACTTTCCCTTTTATATCTGGGGGTCGGCCTGAAACTGATGGAATTGCTGTGGACGACCATCATCTAATACCTTTGTATCTCCTGGTGCCCCATCAAGGGGGGGATATGTCTCCTGGCACCTCCCCCATATTTTGTGTGTTGTTATCACCCAAAAACCCAGACACTCCCCCGGTCACCTCATCAACAGATGGAACTACTGATGTGTTCTCTACTCTCTCCACTAAGATATCGATGAGAGTGGTCAAGGGAGTCTCCAACAAGGATGACTCTCGCGTCACACTGGGTGTATCTACGTGCTCCCTACAATCTGGTGTGCCCTCAACCTCGTGCTCAACCTCCTCCTCAAGCTCTTGATATCTATAGCTAGGTCTCCACCAGCAAAAGCGCCCCCTGGTCTCACCCTCTAGCTGTCCCTGAATTTAACGACTTTCCCCATATGATGCACATGGTTGCGTCCCCATGACCTGTGCATCTCTAGTGTCTCTGCTAAAAGGATGAGGATGGGTCTGGTCTGATACCCTCCTCAAGTGGGCCAACCTCTCATCGTCCCAACGGATTCCACCTCAAAATTTATGCACATTGAATTTCCCTTGAGCCATTGGTTTGTCTATAGTTTCACCATTCATTGTGCATTCATACCCAATCCTCCCGTTTTTCTATTGGCTACCCACAATGGGTTGAAGATCAAGGCTCTGATACCACTGTAATGTTCCAAATTGAATTTTACATCTAATAATAGACACATGAACTAGGCTACAACAAATGGAATCACAAATATGCATGCAGCATAAAATAATCAAGAAACTAGGCAAATATGTTGAGCCATTTTATTAAATTATGTGTTGTAAGGAGTACACATAGCAAGGAGCAAGTGGACCTGGGCTTGCAAAAGCAAGCTGGAGCAACCTAGGTGGAAGAGATGACCCCTAAGAGTTAGGAAACTTCAGCTCAATATCCTTCTGCACAGAACGAGAAATGGGCAATTGCTGTTGCATTGGAAATGATGAGAATGACCCTTTGTGGTGCTTGGAATCACTTGAAAATGCAGACATAGCTTCTCCCAAAAATACTCAACCAAAATCAGAAAGGAATCTGCCCCAAACCAACCACCCAGAAAACCCACAAAATGATGCAATCATCGGCTGAATAATAAAAAGTAATGTTGAACAAAAGGGGATTTTCAGCCTAAATACTGACGAAAATTTTGCAAATTTAACCCACGACTCCTCTCAACAAACCCACAAAAACCCATAAAGGGTTTTGGCTAATCATGACCTTTCAAACTTGCCCTCTTTTGGCACTACGCCCTCCTAAACCAAGACTGCGTCCACCAGTGATGTAATCTGGTGAAATCCTCCCTGTTTCTCCTCAGCCTGTAATAAAAATAATAAAGGAAATTTTCCTAGATGTAGGGGGGAGGTTTCACATCAAGTCCCAGCACAAGATAGCTGAACCCAACTCCACAAAAACGTTGTCCAGTGATCCCCTGTGCAGGCCCTCGGTAGATAAACTTGTTCCCCTCAATAGCAGACACCTCCAATTCAAAAACTTTCCACAAAGGCTAGACTTCCCCTCAAGAAAATCCACTAATTTTCCCCTGGAAAAACACGCTTAGAAGTTAGCTGAAATGAGTGGTACAATTTCTCTACTACATCCTCCCTAGAGTACGAATTGGTTGAAGGAATCTGCTGAAATGTGCTACAATACACCACAAACATTCTCACCAAATTAACAATAGCTTGCCTCCCTAGGGTGGCACCGAAGTCCACCCAAAGAAGGTGAGTTCTCCCCTTCGAGAACTTTATGCTAAGTAGCACTTGTGACCTAGCTAAACAGCTTGAGCAACAAAGGAAATAGATGAGTGAACAAAAGGCCCTAATAGCTTCTATGCACCTTCTGTTTATAATTTTTTTCTTGCCTCCTCATGTGGGTCCCTCCATCCAATATTTCAACCTCCTTCCCTTAGCAATTCGATTTTCCTAAGGGGTTCAAATTCCCCTTTTTGGGTGGCCCCACATCCCACTACCAATTTAATTTTTCCTTTTCTCTAATGTTGGTGGCCTCCATCTCTCCAAAAATTAAGTGGGGACTCCCTCCACCCACTTTTCCTAAGTTTACATGCTAAAATATTTCCCAACACCAAATTGTAAAAACAGAATTTCATCTTAGCAAAATTAATTTAATTGGGGACATTACAGTCCTCCCCACCAAAAATTGTTTGTCCACAAGCAATGTTTGTCTGAACATGAACCCTCTCCATCAACTAACCCCAACTGTCTCTACACAAAATACTGGGGTCCCAAATGTACCACCGAGTCATCTGTGATCTTTGCCCGTCATGCCAGAATCCCAAGCCATCCTGATCGGCGTGAAGCATCTCCCACTCCACTCGCTATCCAACTCATCATAGGCTCCCAACACCCTCTGCATGCCGCACTAAGTAGAGCACCATGGTAGTATAAGATCCTGATCATCTCCTCATGAAACTGCTCTATCAAATAGTCCTTCTTGTGCACTTCAAGGGTGGACTCCTGTGTTGAAGAAAATGGTAACTAAGTTCGGTACTTGTTAATGTAATTTTGATCTTTGTACTTGCCAAGAAAAAGAATTATTATTTTTATAAATTATATGAATGAGTTTCTTGCTCATTCTATAGGTCTAGGAAAGTCAAAGAGTGAAAATTATATTGAAGAGCTCTTCTTGAGCACTTATGTAATGAACATAAGTCAACCAAGTGTCAAGCAACCCTCCAAGACAAGCACCATCCATCAAAAGAAGAAGCCTGCAAACAAAATGATGAAGAGATCAGTAAGTTGTCCTCAAAATATATTTATATGACACATCGGCTCATATGTGGCGACACAACAATTCAAGGTGACTCATCGGCTTATTTATAGAGACATAACAACAATAAATACCTCGTTGGGGTCACCACAGAAGCTAAGAATTTTCGGATAAGTCTCTGTAACTGCGGAAGAGAACAAAACCTCGCATACTCTGAAATTTCGATGATAAACACAGTGATATCCTCGCATTCTTATCTGAAACCTTGAACAAGTAAAGTGGCACAGATTTCGGATGGCGACACAGTCATTTAGGTTTTTGATGGAGAAGGATACATGTAGTTTCTCGGATGTGGCTCAGAATCTCGAGTAAGTACAGTGGTTAAGTGTTTCTCGGGTGATCACTGTTTCGAAGTACAATACAGTATCAAAGCAGCATTACAGTATCTCGGTGCAAGGAGTGCACAGCCATTGAAGAAACAACAGTATCTCTGTGCAAGAAGTGCATAGTCATAGTCTCGATGAAGATCACATGACACTCTCTCGGCATCTGGACAACGATAATCATGATCTCAATGAAGACATTGTATCAAGTAATGAAGATCTCAGTGGTGTAGTGATGATGATGATCTCAGCTATAACGAAGAAAATGATTGGTGTGTTGGTCTTGGAGTAGCTCAGTAAGTCAAGGGTCATGGTCTTGGTGTTTGTCAATAAGAATCTATATAAGAAGAACTTTGTGCAGGTTTTCCTCTCCGAGAGGGAGAGGTTTTGGCCCTGGTAGAAAGCCTACATTGTGTGTTCTTGTCTCTTTTTTTTGGTAACTATTTGATGAATATAAGAAGACACACTCTAATAAGAACAAGTGAAGAATATGATAAGAAGGAAAAATAAAAATACCTCACAAGTAGTTATCATGCTAGAAGAATCACATTAAAACTTCCCTAGATTCTTCAACATCCTAAAGATGCAATCCAATCCTGGTGGGATTGAACCCTCGTCTACTCGAGCTTCCCCTAATCTCCTTGTTAAAATTGGCAACTAGGGCCAAACTCCATGAGGATCACCTTATTCATGGCTGATAATATTTTATCTATATTCCTCTCGTCGAGAGGTGTAGGATTGATTTAAAGATCATCCGATTCCGATAAGTATTTATGGAGATATGAATTTATTTTGATTATGGACAAACTGTCAAAGTCGGCCAGCAACTTATGTAGGCTTAGAAGCCCAATAGACACATCTATTCATCATCAACGTTTGCATATAAATACAAGATGTCTCCTCCTCATTTGGAGAAACACTTCTCATCCATCTCTCTCTCTCTTCTGTGCATAAAAGAGTCTCTCTCTCTCTCCTGCGCAGATAGGTCTCTCTCTCACGCGTTGGAAGGACGGACGCAGCTGATGCTAGTGATGCTGATGCCAATGATTCTGATGCCGGTGATGTTGATGCTGATGATACTGATGCCGCTGATGCCAATGATGCTGATGCTGATGCCGCTGATCTAAGGTTTGTTGCTGCTGATATAAATCAGACTTTTGTACTATTTCTCTCTACTGAATTATTGAAGATAAAAGAAGATTTGATCAAAGGGTTTCCCCATATTGGGCTTTGTCCCTGGCTAGCCACCACATCTTGTGTCTCTTGTCTTGGCTTGTTCTCTGTTGATCGTTTAATGTTCTATCTGCACTTTACTTATGTACATGTGATTGCTAATCTGTGGATAATAATAAGAAAGATAAGTAAACTGCTCTAAGCATAGAACATACCATAATTTAACATGGTATCAGAACTGAGGTGAAGACAAAGCCCAAGCAAGAGCAAGAGCGGTCACCGAAGAGAAGGTTGGCAAGGCTATCTAAAAAGAACTATTGGGTCCTCAACACTCTTCCCCGTTGAAGACAAGCTCCATGAAAAGCCTGACTATCACGGATGGAAGATGTCTCTCAATCTGACTTTAGAAGATCAAGAAGTGTTTGACCATGTGAGAGGTAATATTTTTGAGCCTCCATAAAATGCATCCATTGTTGCCAGGAACAAATGGAAATCCGGAGAAGTTAAAGCAAAGAAGATCATCCAGGACTCTATCGACAAGTGCTTGGTGGCCTATGTTTCTGAACTGAACACCTCCAAGGAAATCTACAATAGACTGGATGTATTATATGTACCTGATCTCAAAAAGAACTTGGTGTCCATTTCGGCAATGGAAGACAAAGGCTACAAGGTGGCTTTCAGCGATGCCAAGGTACGTGTATTGAAAAACAATATTAAAGATGCCTTCACTCTTGGGTTTCGAGTTGATTCATTATATCAGGTCGAAGGAAGTCCGCTAGGTGTCATGTCTTGTGACACATCTCTTCAGTCCGAACTATGGCATCGGAGGTTTTCTCACCTTCATTATAAAGCTCTACCTGATGTAAGAAAAATGGTGACCGGGATGCCCGAGTTCATAATAGAGCAAGAAGGTGTATGTCCCGGATGTGCCGAAGGAAAGCTAAAAAGGGGACCATTCCCCTCAAGCCAAAGCAAGACCTTTGATATATTGCAATTAGTTAACTCAGACATATCTGGTATGATGCCTATGAACTCCTTGGGAAGATATTCATATTACCTCACTTTTATAGATGATTATTCTCGCAAGACTTGGATATACTTCTTGAAAAAGAAGGATGAAGTGTTCTCTTGGTTTCGACATTTCAAAGCCTTGATCGAGAATCAAACCGAAAAGAAGATCAAGATCTTAAGGACTAATAATGGGACTGAATATAAATCTAATGAGTTTCATGACTTTTGTAAAGAGGCTGGCATTAAGAGGGAGACTACTACACCATACACTCTTGAACAGAATGGTGTGGTGGAAAGGAAGAACTGTACGATTATGGAAGTTGTTCGTGCTATGCTTCATGATCAAAGACTTCCGAAGTTTCTATGGGCCGAAGTTGCAAACACCGTCATATATATACAAAACCGATGCCCCTATCAAGAATTGGGTTCCAAAACTCCTCAAGAAATGTTCACCAGTAAGAAACCTGATGTATCTCATTTTAGAATTTTTGGAAGCCCTGTATATTTTCATGTGCCGAAAGAAAAAAGGAATAAATTGGGTGTATCTGGAAAGAAAGGAATCTTCGTGGGCTATAGTTAAAATACTAAGGGCTATAGAATCTATGTAGCCGGTCAAAGGGAAGTCGTGTTTAGTCATGATGTCACCTTTGACGAAGATATGGCTCTCAACAAGGTGAACAATATTCCTACTATGAGGAGCTCTCAAGAAGCTGACACCAGGGAACCAAAAGAAAAAGATGATGAAACAATGCCCGATGTGGAAGAACCCATGGATCCTATTGATCCTCCTCCACCTGAGCCTTCCTCCTCTAGGAAGAGGCCTTCATGGCTTAGGGGGACACTTGATGATGGAAGTACGGAAAAGTATAAGGCTCGTTTTGTCGCTCGTGGCTTCTCCCAGAAGGAAGGTATAGACTATGACGAGATATTTGCACCTGTTGCCAGATATACCACCATCCGCTCGATCATAGCCCTTGCGGCTTCACAAGGATGGAAACTACATCAGATGGATGTCAAGACCGCATTCTTGCATGGTTCGATCAAAGAAGAGGTCTACGTGGAGCAACCCAAGGATTTGAGATTTATGATCGAAAATCTCATGTGTGCAGGTTGAAGAAGGCCCTCTATGGGCTGAAGCAAGCACCCCGAGCATGGTATGAGAGGATCATTAGCTACTTGATGAAGCTGGGATTCACTATGAGTGAAGCCGATCCCAACCTTTACTTTAAGGTTGAAGATGACAAACCTCTCATACTGGTGTTGTATGTTGACGACCTCTTTCTAACAGGTGCAAACCCTCTCATTCACAAATGTAAGAGGGAGTTGGCTTCTGAATTTGAAATGAAGGACCTAGGACTGATGCACTATTTCCTAGGACTTGAAGTTTGGCAGAAGCTAGGGGAAATTTTCCTATCTCAAGGAAAATATGTGGTGAAGATATTGGAAAGATTCGGTATGGTGGACTGCAAGCCCGTAACTACCCCGATGGAGCTTGACTTCAAAAAGTTAAGCGGTAGTGCTGCTGGACCTGTTTTACGAAATGCCACCGAGTATCATCAACTCGTCGGAGCATTAATGTTCTTAGTGAACTCCCATCCAGATATATGCTTTGCAGTCAACACGTTGAGTCAACATATGGTTGAACCTCACCACATACATTGGATTGGTGCCAAGAATTTGTTGAGATATCTTCGTGGCACAATTACTTATGGGTTAAGATACATTGCCGAAGATGTGAGACTACTTGAATATACTGATGCTAACTGGGCAGGCAATGTGGTGGACCATAAGAGCACTTCCGGGTGCTGTTTCTCCTTGGGATCTGCTTCGATTTCCTAGATGAGCAGGAAGCAGAAGTTGGTAGCTTTGAGCACCGTCGAGGCAGAGTGTATTGCTGTTAGCATGGCCTCCTGTGAGGCAGTCTGGTTGCGAAAGCTCTTCAGTGAGCTATTTGGATTGACATTGGATACCACTGTGATTCTAGGTGACAACCAGAGCAAGATCCGTTTATCGGAAAATCCCGTATTTCATGATCACTCCAAGCGTATCGATATCAGGTACCACTATATTCGAGATATGGTGCAACGAGGAGCAATAAGGCTCCTACATATCAGTACGGATGAACAGGTCGCCAACATTCTAACAAAGCCCCTAGGAAAGGTCAAATTCCTGACTTTCCGAGAACGACTTGGTGTCGTTTAGAGACCCTCTAATGAGGGTCAAGTATGATGTACTAAGCTCTAGGAGCTTCAGGGGGCGCGGGGTACTTCTTGGAGCGACAAATGACCACAGGGTGACTCACCATCCCCTGTTGGTGCACTTTGTACAGGGTAAAAGGTTCAACCTTCCCCTGTGACACCCCGTGGTGACTATGGAACAGGATGATTAGTTCTCCTGTGGGCCAGGATGATTCGTTCTCCGTGGCGACTATGGAACAAGATGATTAGTTCTCCTGTGGGCCTGGATGATGTGTTCTCCATGGCGATTGTGGAACAGGATGATTTGTTCTCCTGTAGGCCAGGATGATTAGTTCTCTGTGGCATCCACTAGATAGGATGATTCTCTCTCTTATGGACAGGATGATTCACTCTCCTGTGGACAAGATGATTCGTTCTCTTGTGGGACAGGATGATTCGCTCTCCTGTGGACAAGATGATTTGCTCTCTTGTGGGACAAGATGATTCACTCTCCTGTGGACAAGATGATTCGCTCTCTTGTGGGACAGGATGATTCGCTCTCCTGTGGACAGGATGATTAGTTCTCCTGTCGAGGCATCCTACCCATGCAGTCTGGGACTCATGGGAAGTACCTCTCATCTGATCAATGAGCAGGGAAATGAGGATAGGGACCATAGTAGTACCGATGGACGCATCATTGTATCTACCGTACTCCCTATGCTAGGATGACCTTCATTGATCTGGGATCAATGATACTGGTCTAGGACCAGTGAGAGTGGTACCCACTATGACATTGACTTTGGGTCAGTAGAGGACTGGTCTGGGACCAGTGGTACACACTCTAAGACTTACCTTGGGTCAGTGGAGGATGGTATGATACATCCTTGATCACTTCTTCTTCTTCTTCTTCTTCATAGTTTGAGCAGAGCAGAACAGAGCATCGCAAGGCAGAGCAAAGCAAAGCAGAGCAGGGGTCAAGTTGTTCAGGGCAATGCATTTGATGGATGAATAGTAGCGACGGTTAGACAAATTGCAAATGGAGTTCTCCCTAGTTGAGAGGGAGTGTTAAAATTGGCTACTAGGGCCAAACTCCATGAGGATCACTTTATTCATGGCTGATAATATTTTATCTAGATTAGTCTCATCGAGAGGTGTAGGATTGATCTAAAGATCATCTGATTCCGATAAGTATTTATGGAAATATGAATTTATTTTGATTATGGACAAATTGTCAAAGTCGTCCAGCAACTTATGTAAGCTTAGAAGCCCAACAGACACATCTATTCATCATCAATGTTTGCATATAAATACAAGATATCTCCTCCTCATTTGGAGACACAATTCTCATCCATCTCTCTCTCTCTTCTGCGCAGAAAAGAGTCTCTCTCTCTCTCTCCTGCGCAGATAGGTCTCTCTCTCACGCGTGGGAAGGAAGGACGCAGCGGATGCCAGTGATGCCGATGATGCTGATGCCAATGATGCCGTTGATGTTGATGCCACTAATGCCGATGATACTGATGCTGCTGATCTAGGGTTTGCTGCTGCTGATATAAATAAGAGTTTTGTACTATTTCTCTCTACTGAATTATTGAAGATAAAAGAAGATTTGATCAAAGGGTTTCCCCATATTGGGGTTTGTCCCTAGCTAGCCACCACATCTTGTGTCTCTTGTCTTGGCTTGTTTTTTGTTGATCGTTTAATGTTCTATTTGCACTTTACTTATGTACATGTGATTGCTATTCTGTGGATAATAATAAGAAAGATAAGTAAACTACTCTAAGCATAGAACATACCATAATTTAACACTCCTCCTATCGATCACCCTGCCACACCGATGAAGTTCCCCACACCATTAATGAGTCACTAAAACCAAATGGAAGATCTAGATGACCTTCCCTTGTAGACACTGTTATCATCTGGATTGACCTTAGGTTGAAGGGAAGCAATTCCAGGGTAACCACAAACCAAGCTTAGCCTGGTAGCTAGCCCTACCAGGCCGGGAGAGGGCTCTCTCCATAAGGATCTCAGTCAAGATGACTAGATCAGGAACAAGATTTTATGCTAGGTATAGTAGCTCAAAGGTTTTGATAGGTTTTGTTGGTGTTTTGCCAGATGAGGAGGAGCTAGGCAATTTGGGCCTGGGAAACTAAATCAAAATTGCAGGGGATTCTATGGGGAAAGGTAGGTATGAGCTTTAGCACCTTAGACTTGATGGGGTGAAATGCTAGACTGATGAGGAGCTAAGAAGGGCATGAGCAAGTCATGAATCCTTCCTAAACAGTAGAAAAGACATGAAATACTGGTGTTTTCCCAAGGCAGAGCATTAAAACCTAATGTATTCCACCTATCTGACTTGAAAACAACCAATCAAAAGCAATTATATGAAAGAGGCATACATAAATAACATGAGAACATAATAACAAAAGAAGAAACACATGCTAAAGGCCATACCACAGGGATCCCATGAAAATAGCTACAACTTTATTAGTTTCCTGCCAAAACTACTACAAAGTGATATGTGTTCAATACATGAGCCTCTCGTTGAATCCAACGCTTGCAAATGACAAAGAGAATACATAATATAGACATCTAAACCACTCATCCTAGCCATCAGGGGTCGAATCCATGAGAAGAGGAGTTGTTTCAACCATTTCTAAACAAGGAATTGGAATCTAGGCAATCAAACAAATTGCCTCTAAAAGAGGGGAAACTGATTCATTACCTTCAAAACCACTTTTAATCTAATGAATCTACCATCTACAACTGTTTAACCATCATATTTACAAACCATGACATTAATTACATCAGTAAATCATCCACCATGAGAGAGAAATCATGACCATAGTCGAAAACTGGCAAAATAGGCATCTTGAGCAAAATTTGCTCTACGCGTAGCGCCACTGGTCCTACGTGTAGCGCTACTTTCAGGCCACTTTTGGAGGCCTTCCTATCATACAAATTTAGCCCAGGATAGCTCATTGGAAAGGTCTTCAAGTCTACTTTCCAGAACACTTGGAATTTGTTCATTTGGAGCTCATTTGACCCCTCAAAAGTTGATTCTCCCAAAGCTGCTTCTGTGTGTCCAAAAACTGGCAGAAAGGTCAATTTTGGAGTGTTTTTTGTAATATTACTAATTAGCCATGGCTAATTGGAATATTCGATTTTGTTCAATTTTTGCCTTCTGTAGTTATTTGTAAATAAAAAAGTGAGGACGGGGGACATAACTCACTTTTAGAATAAAAAGTCGCTTCCTAGTAGCACAACGTTGTGACTTAAAGGGGAGCCAAAGGGGAGCCAAGGGGGCCAAAGGGGGATGCAGAAATGGAGCCCACACAGACACATGGAGAGACTGCGTAGGAGGGAAGGAACACGTGGCAAGAGGGGAACCACGCAGGAAGAGGTGAGCCTTGGGATTGAGAGAGGCAAAGGCTATAAAAGAGAGAGTAGCCCTCTCATTTTGATCATTCAGTTATGTGCATTTTGAGCTAGTCGTTTCGACTTCTGAGCACGCTGGCTATTTAGCTAGTCTGCAGCATTGTTTAGTGCATTGAGTGTCTCCGTTCGATAATCTCACCCTTAGCCCTGGGGGACTTCGAGTACCTGCTCGGGCAAGGTATTTCCATTGGTGTTTTAGCAGTAGTTTATCAGCATTTCAGCAGCAGTTTCATCAACTTTCTGGAGGACTGCACAGCACTGAGAGAGGGACGCAGTTCTTTCTGGCAATAGTGTTGGATTGGGGTTTTTGCAGGAGGATTTATGCTGGGTGATTGAGCAGGGGACCCGCCCTTGCCTATTGGAGGATTTTTGGTAGAGTTTCAGGCAGAGTTCTGGAGGGGTTTCTTCAGTGGCAGCGCAGAGCATTGAGGAACTGTGCAAATCCCCAAGGGGGTGATTTTCGGGGGTCGGCTATTTCAAGAAAGCTTTCTGGGTTTTTCTGGGTTTCTTGAGTAGAGCCCGATTCCAGAGTTTCAGCATCCAAGGAGGGGAGAAGCCCAAATCATCATTTGTTTTCTAGCAGCAACAACAACAAGACAGTTTTCGAGCAGCATCATGCAGAGAGGCCATTCTTTGTTATTCTGAGAGTATTTCTTCACTTGCCTTGTGCAAGTCAAGGTGCCATCTTTCTGATCACCTCATGTACTCATTTTATTGCTCAGTATAATAAAATGGCTTAGCATTTCACGCTGCATTTTTGAGTATCTGCTTATATTTCCTGTCTACATTCTTATATGTTGTACCACTGTTATTTTGTCATCTTTGGGTTATTATATTATTTGCAAGTCTTTGGTTGGAGTTTTGCTGGGGTTTGAGGGATATTCCGGGTTAGGGATATTACATTTTTGGACCTTCTGGTGGACTAGTTTTGCTCCAAAAATTCTGAAAATTGCTAGGGTGCATGTCCTTGATTCCCTAAATCCAAAAACGCAAGCCATTTGTCCATTGAGTTCCCCTAGAAAAAGCGCAGTGCCACCGCTTCTGGGCAGTTTTTCTATGTATTGAATTTCAAAAATTCAAAAATGACAAAATTTTCTTAAAAAGTGTCCAAAATTGGTATGAAGCACCACCATCAAGTGCTTTGATTATCCAAGGAGGCTTCAGCCAACATCTTAAGTCTATCCTCCTCCTTTTTGCCTTCTAAAGCCCTCCTTAACCTAGCCTTCATCTTTTTTATTCTCATATTGCAAATCTTATTGCGGGTCATGTAGTGATATGCCATGTGTCTAAGCATTTTGTTATCCCTGTTGGCCTTCTTAATCAGCTCCTCAAGATGTAGATTGACTCTTTCAAGCCAAGTCTCCCTATCCTTTTCAATTTCTTGCTCGATAGGAGTCAAAGTGACATGAGCCTCTTTGTCACTTTGCCTCTTTGCTTTTAGTACTTCTAGCTCCATGAGGACTTGTTTGTCACTCAATTGTTTGTTCTCCTGCTCCAAGTATGTGATGACAAACTTGGCTCTCTCTAGGTTGTCTATCAAGGCTTGTATCTGAGCTTCCTTCTCCTGAATGATGATTTCTTTGATAGTTTCCCTCTCTTGAGCTTCTAAATCAATAATCTCAGTGTCAAGCTGCTCAGGCTCATCATGTTCTTCCAACTCAAACTCTCTTTCTTGCTCATCATCCAAGTCTTCTTCCTGCACCTTTTCCTTCCCTTTTTTTAGCTACTGTACCTGTACCTACTGTGTCAATGAAGAAGGAAAAGCCCCTTCCACATCCTGTGGAGATAGCATTTGCCTATGGGCTGATGAAGAAGGCAAGGTCCCTTCCACATCCTGTGGAGCAAACACTTGCCTAGCAGCTGCAAACAATTTCCTTGTACCTCTTTGATATGTCAAGTATATTGGCACCTCAGCAATTTTTGTCTCCTTGGTTTCTTCTCCTGTTTCCACATGACTAGAAGGCCCACCTGTTTCTTGAACCATGGATGGAGGAATTTGGGGTCCCCTAAACATGTCATGAGTAATGAAAGTCTCCCAAAGGATGTTGATGAGACTGAGATGGTGAAGAACAATAATCTTGATCAAGGTCATCTGCTGAGGGTATGGCTTCTTCTGCACAAGGTAAGCCATCTTATCAATGTTTCTAAACAAAAAGTATGGGAGGTTCAACATTTTTACCCTTGTAAAGTGCATGAGGAGCCTGATATGGTAAGTGTACAACCTGGAAAATCTGCCCTCACAAGTGAAATATTTGATGATGACCCTCATCAAGGGGACATACCTGTTCTCCAAAAATTTGAAAGGGAAAAGCCTCTTCACCTAATTTCTGTGCCGAGATTTAATGTAAGGCTCATAATAATGCTCATTAAGGTCTTGAGCCTTATACCATTTCTCACCAACATTAGGAATCTTGATGGCCTCTGAAATGATTGATGGTGACACTGTGAAAGTCACCCCAGCAAGAGTCACTTCATTGTTGTGCAGGTGGACTACAAAAAGTCTAGCCAGTTCATGGTGAAATTGGACTCTCTCCACTAGTTCACAAAATTCATAACATTCAAGGTGTCTAAAACATGAAACTGCCAATGGAGAGGCTTGAAGTTATTTTAGGTTAGTTGGCTCTTCTCTTATGATATTGCCTCCCTTATGAGGTTTTCTATGCTGTTTGTTTCTCCCTTCTGAACTGTCACTTGCTGTATTCTCCTCATCATAATCATAATCTCCTCTATCCATGTTTACCAGCGTTTTAGTTGCACAATCTTAGACAATGAAGATGGGAATGAGTGGGATGCTTTAGGATTTGTAGGGATGAGTTTTGAGTGAATTTAGGCACTTATGGGTAAATTATGAATCATGACGGTGAGGGAGAGGGTTTTGAGAACGATGGATAGATGAGGGAATATAGATTAGGGGAAAGGAAATGATGTAAAAAGGGTTTTAGTTACAATGATAGGTAATGGGAAGAACAAGCTAGTTAGGGTTTGTAGTGGAAAACTAGGGTTTGATATTAAGAGTGAAGGAGATGTCTAAAACATTAAATTTACAAGCTAAACATCAAGTGAAGTAGGGCCACTTACTTGTAGAGGAGGAATTTGTAAGAAATTTGGTGGAATTTTGTAGTTTGAAGCGATTTGGTGGGTCACTACCCTACGTGCAGTGCCTTCACCTAGAAGCGCAACGCCTTTTGCAGGCAATTTTTGGAGGCCTTCCCGGTGTCAAAAATGGGCGTGGGATAGCTCATTGGAAAGCTTGTCGAGTCTACTTTCCAGAACACCTTGAATTTTTCAATTTGGAGTTCATTTCCCTTTTCAAAAGCTTAATATCCCAAGACTGGTCAAAATGTGCAGAAAGAGGCTACCAAAATGCATAGTGATTTTGCAGTCAACTTTAGAAGGTCTTCCTCAACTACAAATTGAGCTCATGACAGCTCATTGGAAATATCTCTGTGTTTAATTATCATTTGACTCATCACACAAGTCATTTGGACATTTCATCTAGGAGAAAAATTGATTTTACCAAGGTCACTCCAGAAGGGCAACAACTCTCCTGTGGCAAATGATTGTTTGGACATTTCTCCCAAACCATGAGACCTGTGTAAAAACTGAAGGAGGCTTTTCTTCTTGGGTCTATGGTGGAGAAAAAACTCTCTCACTTTTGTCAAATTCATCTTTTCAGGCTCAGATGAATTTGACAAAAGTGAGAGAGTTTTTTCTCCAATGTGTGGAACAGAGGATTTGTAAAAATAAAGGGAATGAGGGGCTTCTAAATTTTTGAGAAAATTTTGGGAAGTAGGGAGAGATGTTAGGAAGCATGGGAAAGTGGAATTTCAAGGATTGAGTGAGGGGAAGGGTCCAAAACGGCAAAACACAGGCGTAACCTAGAAAAGTGTCAAATTGTAGCAATAGGGTAGGGTTTGTGGGAAAATGATGAATTTGAGGGATATCCGTGATGGGAAGTGTTTAAGAAGGTATATTAAGGATAGGGGAAGGTGTATGAGCATCAGGATACAAGTTTTGTTGATGATTTGACCATCCAAGAAAAATTACCTTCAAAACCCTAGGAGAGGGAAATGAGCCTTACCTAAGCACCACTGAAGCACAAACAAGGTGTAAAATGACCCATTGGAACTTGAAATAATGATGAAAACTCTTTGAATGATGGTACACTCAGCCGAATGGTGACATGGACCAATACTTGGAAAACATTGGAAGGAGTGAAAACAAATCCTAGACCTAATACCTAGTGACCAAATTTTACTTGAAGATTCACTGAAATGACAAAATTTGACTTTGACACCCCAAGACCACTTTGTAAGAACATGTTTGATCGCTGGTGGAAGGCTGCAAAGACTGACTCTAACAGAAACCAACTCACCTCTATGGGTAGCTGGACTGCTCATCCCTGCTATGCCAAAATCCCCTGCCCATCGCAGAAGGAACCTATCTTGTTGCCATCGTTACACCCTGGTCATGCCTGCCTGCCCAACATGCTCGTACCGAAACCTCCTCTTGAGTAGTGCTCGGCCACCATATCCATCACAATCAACGCTCTAACCAACCTACCAGGGCAACTCTGCAATGCTCGAGTCCACCACTCCCCAACTAGCCTTGATCATGAGCGGCAACCAGCCTCGCCACGGGACAAAGGTCTCAATGACTCCACATGTGTCAGCCTGGGAAAAGGTTGGATCACCCTCCATCGTAACCCTGCCCATCGATAACTGCAGTGATCCTCTTGCCAACCGGATCCCTATATCCCATAACCATACTGGAAGCTCACAATTCCCACTCCCCATGGGTTGCCGCTATGTAGCACTACTACCTGCTAGAACCCATCCAGTTCTCATATCTGACCCCTCTATGTCTCCCATAGGTGGAGCCCAAGTGCTAAGAACCTGTTCCAAGAATGCCAATCTGCCATGCCCCTGCCAACCCATACAGTGAAATCCGTTATCCCAACTCCTGAGGATACGCCTAGACATAGCATGGAGTCCAGGCACTCTCCTGTAGAAGTCTACCATCCATTGTCCCTCAGGCTCCTGTAGCACCTCATACTGTCTCACCAAAAGTGCATCATGTAGCTCCCTCACAATCACCTCCCTAAGTGTGAGCCCAAGGGTGGAACATATGTTACCTCGGCAATTAGCCACCTGATCCCTAAGCCTGTATCCATCAGCTCGTGCATCCATGCAAAGTCTCAACTAGAGAGTCTCCTCTGCCCATGACCCGCAAGGTCTCACCCAATGGCCTAGGGTGGGCTTCCCATGTCCTATCGCCTCAACAGAGAGCATCGTGGGGCAACAACAAGATGCTCTGCGAATGTAAGCAACACTAGAGGATGATGGTTGGGTAGGTCCCCAAGGGTATGATCGAGACTCCATAAGGAAACGAGAGAGTAACCCTATGGATGACCCTCCCTCCACCTCGGATCTACTGAAAATCCCTTAAAGCCATGTCTCCGCTAAACATGGTGTCACTAGATGCTCAACCATGTCCTCATCAATCCTAGGTGAAATGTATCCAATGGTACACCTACTGCCCCTGTCCATAAGTTTCCTTGGAGGAAACGCTCCAAGCGCCCTCTATGCCACATCATATGCCATTGCATACCATGCAATATCACCGCACTCCTCGATATGCCACTGTATGCCGCAATCTATCCCTGTACAACACTGGATACCCCCAGCTACAACTATACCATCATGTACGGTCCTGTGTCACTACACCTGTCACTCCCCACATGTACTCAATGCAATGTGAGGCACTCCCATTCCACAACGCAGTCCAACATACTACGACACACCCCCATGCGTCTCCATGCACATCTATAGACCACTGCTCCACGCTAGATGCTCCTACCTATCCTTGGATGTGATGGCCTAAAGCTGTGTCCATATGCGTTGACCCACACCCGACCGGTATCATCATCTCCACCTTCATATCACCATACTCTCTAATGAGTGTATCTCCCCTCCAAATCCTCCCTAAGGGACCCAAGAAGTGAATCTCCCTAAGTACCAATAGCGATGCCACCCCTGCTCTGCTCCTCTGTGTCCACTGTGCCCCACGCAAATGTGAGGAATCCCTAGCTCCATACAAGGCACTGTCTGGTGGCCTACCAATTCCACCTCCTCCGATAAACTCCTACCATAGTATGTTGATCATCCTGTGATCCCATGCACAACCGTCATACCAAGACAACCCAAGGAGTCTGCCCACAAACTAGTTGGCCACTAGTACTAACCAAAACTCCCCTAGCAAATGTGCGTGCTCAGTTGTTAGGTCAACTATATCATCCAAGTCGTAGCCAACCATTATACCGGGGTAATGATAGGTGGTCCCTCCCGGATCCCAATGTCAGTCTAGGTTTCCGGCATCTCCGTTGCTTGGAAACTCCTGTTGAGTTACACCTAGGTCCACTACCATCTCCATAGCCCTCTCCACCAGGTACCAACTCAGAATCTCTCACCATCCAACCCCAAGAGAGGGATCAAATGTACAAAATCCCACACATAAAACAATCCCAGCATGTGAATGCTGAACCCTGTGCAACTGAGGTTGTCACATCTCACTATCCTGGTCAACACATTAAATCTGACTAGGTAGCTCTCTCTCTCTCTCCACTGGGTAAAGATAACCTAGCAGTGCTACCAACCCCTTCTATGTATACCTGAAGAGGGTTGCTCTCACGCTCCAATATGCACTCTAGCTACACTAGTAAGGAATCCAACCGCTCCCCAATGTGAGTCAATTTGGTCATGGACTCAGCACAAACTGCTCTCATGCCCTATAGCCCCTCGTTCTGTTGCAGAATAGCCTCTCGCACTAACGTGACCTTCATTTTTAGTGCTAGAAGGTCGGCCTGAAATGAATGGAACTACTATAGATGACCATCACCTAATACCTCTGTATCTCCTGGTGCCCCATCAAGGAGGGATACATCTCTTAGCACCTCCCCCATTTGTTGTGTGTTGCTATCACCCAAAATCCCGGACACGCCCCTAGTCACCTCATCAACGGATGGAACTACTGATGTATTCTCTACTCTCTCCACTAAGATATCAACTGGAGTGGTCAAGGGAGTTTCCAACGAGGATGACCCCCGCGTCACACTAGGTGTATCTACATGCTCCCTACAATCTGGTGTACCCTCAAACTCATGCTGAACCTCCTCCTTGTCCTCTTGATATCTGTAACCAGGTCTCCACCAGCAAAAGCATCCCATGGTCTCACCCTCTAGCTGTCCCTGAATCTGTCGACTTTCTCCATATGATGCACATGGTTGCATCCCCACGACCTACGCATCTCTAGTGTCTCTGCTAAAATGGTGAGGATGGGTCTGGTCTGTCACCCTCAAGTGGGCCAACCTTTCATCGTCCCAACAGAATCCACCTCACAATTTTTGCACACTGAATTTCCCTTGAGCCATGGGTTTGTCTACGGTTTAACCCTTCATTGTGAATTCATACCCAATCCTCCCATGTTGCTATCAGCTACCCACAACTCGTCGAAGATCAAGGCTCTGATACCACTGTAATGTTCCAAATTGAATTTTACATCTAATAACAGACACGTGAACTAGGCTACAACAAATGGAATCACAAATATGCATGCACCATAAAAAACATCAAGAAACTTGGAAAATACGTTGAGCCATTTTATTAAATTATGAGTTGTAAGGAGTACATATAGCAAGGACAAAGTGGACCTGGGCTTGCATAAGAAACCTGGAGCAACCCAGGTGGAAGAGATGACCCCCAAGAGTTAGGAAACTTCGGCCCAATATCCTTCTGCGCAGACCCAAAAATTGGCAACTGCTGTTGCACTGGAAATGCTGAGAATGACCCTCTGTGATGCCCGGAATCGCCTAAAAATGCAATTGTAGCTTCTCCCAAAAATAATCAACCAAACCTAGAAAGGAATCTGCCCTAAACCAACCACCCGAAAACCCACAAAATGGTGCAATCACCAGCTGAATAATAAGACGTATTATTGAACAAAAAGGGGATGTCTAGCCTGAATACTGCCCAAAAAACTTTTGCAAATTTAACCTTGGACTCCTCTCAACAATCCCAAAAAAACCCAGAAAGGGTTTTGGCTAATTCTGACTTTCCAAAATTACCCTCTTTTGGCAATACGCCCTCCTGAACCAAGATTACGTCTGCCAGTGATGTAATCTGGTGAAATCCTCCTTATTTCTCCTCAATCTGCAATAAGAATGATAAAGGAAATTTTCTCGGATTTAGGGGAGAGGTTTCACATCAAGTCCCAGCACAAGATAGCTGAACCCAACTCCACAAAAACATTGTCCAATGACCCCCTGCGCAGGCCCTAGGAAGATAAATTTGTTTCCCTCAATAGCAGTCACCTCCAGCTCCAAAAACTTCCACAAAGGATAGAATCCCCTAAAGAAACTCCACTAATTTTCTCCTGGCAAAACCCCCTCGGAAGTTAGCTAAAATGAGTGATACGATTTCTCTATTGCGTCCTCCCTAGAGTACGAATTGGCTCAAGGAATCTGCTGAAATGTGCTTCAATAATCCACAAACCTTCTCAACAAATTAGCAATAGCTTGCCTTCCTAGGGTGGTGTTAGCGCTCAAACCAGCAGGGGGCCTAAAAGGGGTTCCTCAGAGGGCAACTGCTAGGTTAAGGGCAATGGTGGAGGCTTAGCCCATTGTCACCATAGTTAAGTCTCCCTGCTCTTTACGGACTTTCACCGATGGGAGGAGTCTTGGTAGTGTAGGGATCACTTTGTAAAGTAGATGTCAATGGAAAAGTGAGAAGTGACCTTGAAAACCCTTTCCCAAGGATGGAGTGAAAAATGGAACTTGCTTGCTCTTTAAGCAAGGGACTTGGTCCACCAAGGGTAAGGGGTGAGGATTGGAGGGTTGAGGGAGAAAGGATAGGCTTATAGATGAGTTTCTCAATCCCTATAATCCTTGGAAACTTGGATTCCCAAATGGTCCTTGAAAAATAGTCTTTATTAAGAAGTGGGACCACACGGGGCCAAGTGGACCTAGCCCAGGTTCGGGGATGGAATGGAGCAACCAATGATGTTCCTATCCTAGACAAGGTAAGGGGAAAGGACCAAACATGAATATTTTCTAAAGGTCAAATTGATCCTGCTAGTGTCTAGCCTTGGGGATGCCTATGCAAAATTCTGTCCTAGAGCTAGGGCTTGGGATTCCTAGAGATTCCACCATCAGAATGACCTCAAATTTGGAGGAGAGGAAGGGGACCCACTAGCACAGTAGCCTAGAGAAACATCGAAATTCTTCCTTGGGCCAATTGTCAGGAAATTGATGCCCTAGGTGACCCAATGGAGCTAAACTTGGGGAAAAGGGGAAAATAGTGAAAAGGAAGGTTAATGTGATCACCCTTTTTATGGAACCAGTGCCTAATTCACTTGGGGATATGGAGCCAAGGATGTTAATGTGTAAGGACTTGGATTCTTGATCAAGGAGGTCCAGAAAGTCAACTTCATCCAATGTAGATAGTAAGAAAAGAAAAATGACTTTCAAGCATTTCTACTTTCATGAAAATAATGCAAGCTTCTCGAGATAAGATAATCTCTAGGACATTTCATTCATATCATTGGCCCATACATTTAATAACTAAAACATAGCTCAATTCCACATTACAATAATGCAGCAACTAGCCCTAATTTTAGCCGTATGCAGCGACAAGAATCATAACGATAAAAAGCACTTACAACGTTATAGAGTATATCCAACCAGCAATCCATTCGCATAACAAACCTCCAAGATAAGAAAGATAACCCAAATCCATACATCAAAATTCATCCATCTCTGGCAAATATCCTCCAAGGAAAAAGTGAAAAAATTCTTTAAGGCTAGAGAGATCCCAAGTAGAGTGATGATACAAATAAATGTATCTAACATCAATATATAAACTCCTAAGGAATTCGAATTAGCCTATGGGCCCTTAAAGATAAAATAATGTGCAAATAATAACTCCTAATGGTGACAAGCCCACCATACCATCTCATAATGTAAAAACAAGCCTCACAAAGGGCCAAATAATGATGCATGCATGTCGTAGGGCCCTCCAAAGGATCAATAACACCCTGAAGTGCCAATTGAGGAATATATTCCTCGGAATATGATGGACAAGGGGGTTGCCCCTTGTTCTCCAAGTAGTAGACCTGTCGTGCTCTCAGTGGGTTTGAGGGCACATCAATACCCCATGGGTCTCCATATGAATTGGAGATGCTTGTAGATCCTCTACAATGGTCCAAATGAATGCTGCCATAACATCGTACAAGTGCCGGGACACCTACCAAGAGAGTAGGGCTCCTGTGGGGGCCTGCAGAGCATAATGTACCAAGCACATCACCATCATCCCAAAAAATGGATCGCTAGTAGTCTCTGAACATCCATGAAGATCTGTGGAGTGTTGTCTGCTACTGTGGAGGCCCATGGCTCTCTATGCACACCCTACATGTGCCAATGTGGGCCTCTGGGGGTCAAGATCCCATAGAGGGAAACCAAGCCCAAATGGAAACCACCTACAATCTTGCATAAGATCCAATGCGTCCCCTAGGCTTCCAGTACAACCAGTCATTAAAATAATCGGGTAAAAGAACTTACAAATCATGGATAGCAAAGTGGGTACTTCATAATGGCATGCCCTTCCGTAGTAGGCTTTGGCATGTGCTAGTGTCCCCATGCTCCAAAGGGTGTTAGCCAAGTACCTTATTAGGTGGTTTCCGCCTTTAGAGGGGATAGTATGTCCAAGTTACATCCTCCTAATGGGGGTGGCAAGTGACAAATAGGTGATATGGAATAGGGAATGAGAGGGGCAACCCTAGGCTACATGATGGGGCATAGGGGTAGCTAGATAAGGGGAAGCCCACACTTAGGTATATAATGTATAGGAGGGAGCAGTCATGGTACATAAGGTGCCTCGGCCTTGATTTTTCCACCCTTCCTTTTATGCCTTTTTCCTTTTATGAATTTTCTTTAATTATTTTCTCGGGGCTCAAAGGACAAGAACATGATGTGTATAATATAGCAGTGATTACCCCCTTTAAGGTAGGGCGGTTCATTTCCCTTCAGGGGTTGGGACAATCGTGGGTTCCTGAATGATAAAGGAGGCTCATCTAGGGCCTATGGAACTAGGGTGATGGCCATGGATGGGGTAGAGCTCATGTGTTGGCGTTTTGCCAAAGCATTGATTATTTTTGTCCCCACCATCTTTTGCATTTTATGGTGCAATTTCCTGCTAAATGTGGCCAATTATGCTTTTCTTCTTTTTTTATTTGTTTCAACCTCCGAGGCATGATTCTAGGCCTGACCCAAGGTGGGGGCAAGGGGATAGGGGGGCTAGCCCTATGTGGACCCAGAATGGGAATGTGGACCCAAGATGGGAGAAATGATGAATGGGGTCTAGTGAGTGGAAAAGGAGTAATGTATGCGGGTAAAGGAGTGGGACCATGCACTCAAAGTCAAGGTTTCCCAAGTAGTACCACCCTAGAACAAAATGGTCAATAAAAGAGATCCCACGAGACTAAGATCCAAAATAACAACCAAAAGAGGACAAGGAGACAAGAGTACAAACTAAGCCCACTCTTTTCGCCAAATGCCCCCATCAATCCATACCCAGAAGTATCCATGATAAGTAAACCCAATACTCAATTACCAAATGATAAGACATACCTGTAGATTCAGGAGGCCCACCTTTAAACATATGATCAATACAGGTGGGTGAGAAACCACATGGCTAGCTCAGGTGGCAAAGAAATGGCACAATGAGCTAGTAGGAGGCATCAAGGGGATGTTGGTTGCAGGCTGAGGCTCATCATGGAGAAAAAATTCTCCTGGGGATATCACCCACAAAGTGGTGGGTAATAGGTGGCACTCGAAGTCCACCGAAATAAGGGTGAGTTCTCCCCTTGGAGAACTCTGTGCTAAGCAACACTTGTGACCCAGCTAAACAACTTGAGCAACAAAGGAAATAGATGAGTGAACAAAAGACCCCAATAGCTTCTATGCTTCTTCTATTTATAATTTTTTCTTGCCTCCTCATGTGGTTCCCTCCATCCAATATTTCGACCTCCTTCCCTTAGCAATTTGATTTTCCTAAGGGGTTTGAATTCCCCTTTTTGGGTGGCCCCACATCCCACTACCAATTTAATCTTTCCTTTTCTCTAATGTTGGTGGCCTCCATCTCTCCAAAAATTAAGTGGGGACTCCCTCCACCCACTTTTCCTAAGTTTACATGCCAAAATATTTCCCAACACCCAATTGCAAAAATAGAAATTCATCTTAGCAAAATTAATTTAATTGGGGACATTATAGTCCTACCCACCAAAAATTGCTTATCCTCAAGCAATTCTTGAAAAAGCACCCATCGAGCAGCTAACCCCAACAGTCGCTGCACAAAATATCGAGGTCCCAAAATGTACCACCTTAGTCATCTCTAATCTCTGCCCTGTCTTGCCAGGATCCCAAGCCATCCTGATCGGCGTGAAGCATCTCCCGCTCCACTTGCTGTCCAATCATAGGCTCTCGACACCTCCTGCACGTCACCACTAAGTAGAGCACCATGGTAGTATAAGATCCTAATCATCTCCTCATGAAACTGCTTTATCGAATAATCCCTCTTGTGCACTTCAGGGCTGGACTCCTGAAGATGCAATCCAATCCTGGTGGGATTGAACCCTCGTCTGCCTGAGATTCCTCTGATCTCCTCCTGCCGATCACCCTGCCAAATCGATGACATTCCCCACACCATTAATGATTCACTAAAACCAAATGGAAGATCTGGATGACCTTCCCCTATAGAAACCAAATCACCTCTACAAGTAGTTGGATTGCTCAGCCTTGTTATGCCAGAATCCCCTACTCGTTGCAGAAGGAACCTATCTTGCTACCGTCGTGACACCTCGATCATGCCTGACTGCCCAACATTCTCATATCGAACCCTCCTCTCCGGTAGCGCTTGACCATTATATCCATCACAATTAGCGCTATGACCAACCTTCCAGGGCAACTCTGCAATGCTCGAGCCCCTAACTAGCCTCAATCCTAAGAGGCAACATGCCTTGCCATGTGACGGAGGTCTCAGTGACTCCGCATGTGTCATCCTGGGAAAAAGTTGGATCACCCTCCATCGTAATCCTGCCCATCGATAAGTGGAGTGATCCTCTTGCCAACCGGATCCCTGGATCCCCTAACCATACTAGGAGCTCACAACTCCAACTCCCCATGGGTTTCTGCCGCGTAGCACTGCTACCTGCTAGAACCCATCTGATCCTCATATATGACCCTTGTATGTCTCCTATAGATGGGCCCCAAGTTCTAAGAACTTGTTCCAAACATGCCAATCTGCAATGCTCCTACCAGCCCATATAGTGAAATTCGTTATCCCAACTCTTGAGTGTTGATTTCTGGTAGCATCAGATGTGCTCTAACTCTCCAAATTTACAGGGAGGCTTAGACACATGCATTCTCCAATACCCAGAAATCGCTTTGTGAAATTCAACATGGAGATAGTTTTATTAAAATAATTAATTATTTTTTAGTGGGTCCCCAAGTCTGAACTTAGGAAATTAAAATAATTAATGGGTACCAATCTAAATTGTGGGTGAAACTTCTAGAAGAAGATGAAGATCGAGTCCAAATGATCTAAGCCATTGATTAGAATCTAATCTGGGTCGTTGGTTCTCAACTGGAGGATTATAAGAAGGACATCAATGGGCACTTGGAGAACACATCGAGTGGAGATCAGAAGATCGAATTTTTGAAGCACAACAATTGTCAGGAGAGGAATTCAAAGTGATCTTTTGCAGTGAGGGGTAGGGATGTTTCTGGTTGGAGATTTCTCCTGATCTGGGAATACTTAGCAGAGGAGGCATAGAGAGATCTAGGAGAAGCAACGCAAATTCAAAAGAGGCTGACGCAGGGCCACGCAGAGGCAGTGCAGAGCCTTGGGGAGATCAGTATTTTTGCTGGAGGGATCGATTTTTGAAGCTGGAAGCTAGGGTGTGAGACCGGGAGAGCAGAAGTCAAAACCTTAGAGGCAAATCAATCAGTCGGGAGAAGTGACGCAGACCCTAGAAAGTGTGACGTTGGGCTGATGCAAAAACAGTCTAGAGGCAGCCAGGGGCTAGTCATTTAGTGGCTGGATCAACCAGGGTCACCAATATAGTGTGAAGTAATCTCAATCATCTCTTTGTCAGTGATATTCTCTATACTGGATAGCCAACAAGGCATCCAGAGATTGTATTCAGAAAAACTACTTCATAATAATAAAACCCTCAATTGTTGCACTGGTTTTCCTGCATTGGGTTTTTCTGAGGAAATTTGTTCAAAAATAACTGTGTAGATGCGTTGTGTATTTCCTCCTTGCTCAGTTTCTTGTTTCTGCATATAATAATTAAAGAGTGAAGGCTGCAGTGTATTTACTTCGATATTTACAGTAGAACACCATAAATAACTTGTATGGATTAATAAGTAGGAGAAGTAACATCAGTTTGTTGCAGTAGGGATTCCAGTCTAGGAATTTTCACATGGTATCAAAGTTGCAGGTGAAGAAAAAGAGCAGAGCCAAAAGAGCCCAGTGCTGAAGAGAAAGAGGGAGAACGCTTGCGTAGGCAGCAAATCGAATCTCTAGAGGGATTGCGTAGTCTTGGCTAGGAGGGCAAGATTTTCGTGGAAAATCTCTCTTCGAGTGAGTCGACAAAGAGGTAGGATTTCTAGATCAAAATTTGTTAGCGACAGAGGGAGCAGCGCAGTAGAAGCTTCAGCAAAGAGGGGGTTTCTGGTGGGATGCAGTTTTTTGCAGCATTTTGCTAGGCAGAAAGACGTCAGAAGGAACGTCAGAAGGAAGGAGAGAGACACAGTTGAGGGAATTCTTCCTCAGAGGACTTCAAGCCAAGGAGTCTGAATTCTCAATTGTTGAGCAACAGAAAAGAGGAGCAGATCTACTAACTCCAGCAAGGAGTGCGTAGGCCAATCTAGTGCTGCGCAGAGGAGAGAGGAGTTTATTGGACATTTTCTTTGGCAGGAATGGCAGCTAACAGATTGAGAGATCAAGACAAGTTGGATGTTGCATCCAACTATGTGATCTGGAAGGCAAGGATCTCATGCCTTCTAGATGAACATGATCTCAAGATGTATGTCGACAGGGTGGTAGATGTGCCCGCGGATCTAGATCCGCTCAAGAAGTACAAATATGAGATGGCAAAGGCCAAATGACAGATCCTCGATGGAGTGAGGGATCATCTTGTATACCATATTGCTGGCAAAGGGACTGCAAAGGAGATGTGGGATTCTTTGGCCACGCTATATCAGAGATCTTCCAAGCACCGGAAGATGTATTTGGAGCAGAAGATGAGATCCATGCAGATGCAGAAGGGGGAGCGCATTGATCTGTTCCTGACTAGGCTTTAGGAAACCCGAGATTCATTGGCAGCTGTGGTTTCAATACCTCAGCCTACCGAGATGGTGAGGCTGGTCCTCAACTCAGTATCAAAGGAGTGGCAAGTCTTTGTCCAGAGCATCCTTGGCAGAGAGAGGTTACCAAACAGGGAAGCAATGTGGGTCGCTCTTCAACATGAAGAGATGAGGAGAGACTTGGTCAAGTGTGTTGAAATTTCTAAGTATTACCCGTTAGAAATTTTATCTGTATTCTCTGGTATTTGTTTAATTACTAACAAGTTATTTAACCATATAAACACTGAAATAAACACAATACAGTCTCAACCATCTACAGATCAATAGTTGAAATAAATAGACAAACACACAAGGGACATCGTTCTTTTTGGACAATCGTCCTTGGAAAAACCCAACTTGGGAAAATCGGTGCAGTAGATCTGAGAGTTTTATTATTAAGCAGTTTTTCTTGAGTACACTGGGTGCCAAAATGGCTCACCTGACAGAGATAAATAATCTAGCAGTAATACCTCTCTTCGGAAGAAGATATTCTAAAATTCTGCCCCACGAAACCCTCTCCAGCACAATCTGAGGCTCTGCATCAACCCTCCTAGCCTCTGCGTCAGCCTCAAACCCTCTACATCAACCCTCTGAGCCTCTACGCAGCCTCTATGACTCTTTGCGTCACTCCTGCAGCCTCTGCATGGATGACGCAGGCCTTCTGGCCTCTGCGTAGTCCTTGCTAGCCTCTGCGTGGCTCTCTCTGGCTCTGTGTCTGCCTCTCTGCTTTTGCACCGGCCTTCAGGCACTATCTCTACTTCTCTACCTCGTACTCACTACCCCTCGCTGCAACTCTGATCACTGATTCGATTTCTCTTAGCAAACCCCGCTCTAGAAAATCGAATGACTGATCACTCTGGTGTATTCTCCAACTGACCCTCAAGCCTCCTCTTATACTTTTTCTGTTGGTTCTTCAACGGCCGAGATTACATCTCTAATCAATGGCTAAGATTAGATTTGGCTTGATCCATGTCCTTTAGAACCTTCTAACCCAGTTTTATATTAATACCCATTAATATTTTATTTTTCCTAAGTTTAGACTTAGGAACTCCATTAAAAATATTAATTATTTTAATATCTCCTTAACCGGGTAGAATCTGCCCAAACCATTTCTGGGTCTTGGAGATCTCATGTGCTTTAGCCTCTCCACCAATTTTCATGGCTAGAGCACATCCGATGCTACCCCAAATCAACACTCCCTCTTAGCGAGGAATGTGCTCTAGTAATACTCCACCACTGAGCATCACCCTGATTATACGACACTGGTACTTGTGCTGATGCTAGGCCTCCCCGCCCAACATCCTCTGCACTGCTGCATCCTGTACTGTTGCCCATGGCTCCGCCACTTCCACTGCTACATCCGTATGGCAGCTCCCTTTGCATCCATGCTGTTGCTGGTCCTTTCTTCCAACAGTGAATCTGCACTTCAGTTCTCTCTCATCATGCTGCATTGTGTTGCTACTACTGCTACTGCACTACAGTTCTCTCTCATCATGTTGCATCCTGCTACTGCACTGTAACTCAAGTACTGAGAAGTAAGTAACTGATCCACCCAGCTACTGACATCCTTGTCAGGCTAGAAAAACTCTCGATGCTGAAGCTCTCTTTGCCGCTATCCTATGCTCCCTCTACTGCCTTTGCGCTGCTGCAACAACTCTGTGCCTCTCGCACCGCTGCAAACCTCTCTGTGCCATCCTGCACTGCTGCAGCCTCCTTTGTGCCTCTCGCATTGCTACAACCCTCTCTGCGTTTCCTGGGACTACTGTACTCTAGCACTCACTGTTGCTTCATCCGACCGCTTCTACCGACATCCGCCATCCTGCTACTGTCACTTCAGGGCTCCCATAGCTAGGTATGATCCAAGAGATTGGGTACCTCAAGGATCCTGCCCCTCATTGCCTGTAGTCTTCCTAACTACAACTCGATGTCTCCCCACCTCTTCTCTAGAGGTACATGAGCACTCATGGCACAATCATCATCCTCCTCTACCTCCTTTTCCGCCTTCGCTGGCGCTGCCTTGGAGTCAGATGCCTCTCCCTTATTCTTCTTCCTCAGACACTAGTTCACATAATGCCCTAGTTCCCCATAGTTGAAGCACTTTATCTTGGAGAGGTCCTTTTTCTTCCTCTTCTCTTGCTTCCCCGCAGATGCCAGAGCTGCATCCTCTTCCTCCTCTTTCTTGACCCGAGCTCCTTTGCTGCTACTTCCCGTCTTGGTCAGCTGTCTGATCTCTTCTTGGCGAAGAGCTGCCCACAATTCTTCCCAATCTGGAAGATTCGCTCTGCCCAGAATACTCTGGACGAATGTCTCCCACTCCTCGGAGACTACGTTTAGGGCGGTCCTCACCATCAACTCCTGATCCAACATGGCCCCTATGGAAGTCAGTTGGTCCCGGATCTCCTTCAACCTGCCGAGGAAGTGATCTACCTGCTCCCCCTTCTACATCTGGTATGACCGCAGCTGATTCTCCAATAGCATCTTCCTCTGCACAGAAGTGCCTTGATACAATGTCTTCAAGGTATCCCACATTTCCTTTGTCGTCTCCTTCTCGGAAATATGCTGGACCACATGATCCTTGACTCCATCAAGGATTATGCATTTCACCTTAGCCATCGCATCCTCATACCTTTCATTGTCAGCTGGGTCGACTGGGATAGCCATGGTTCTCAAGGCGAAGGCCTTGATGCGATGTCTATCTAGAATAGACAGGATCCTGGCCTTCCAGATGACAAAGTTGGACGCCTCGTCTAGCCTGTCCTGATCCCTCAGTCCATTCATGGCCATCTCTCTGCTCTTCTTTTCGACTCCAGTCTCTACTTCCCTCCTGGAAGTTCTCTCTCCCTCTGAGTTGCTACTTCCCTCCTGGAAGTTCTCTGCTAGACTCCCTCTGAGTCTCGATTTCCCTCCTCGAAACCCGCCTCCCAATCGCTGAGTCGCACCTCTCTGATCTCCTATGCACCTGCAACACTGATCTGGATTTCTTGGATAGAAATCCGCCTAGATAGCGACTCCCTCTACCTTGGTTTTTCCCTGTTAGGTACTATTCTGTCTCGGCAGCAACAACACCCCACCAGCTTCACTCCCCGCAATCTGCCCACAGCTTCCTATGCCCTAGCAACTGAAGGACTGAGCCTCTAGGCTCTGCGCAATCTCGGGAAGGCTGATTTTCTCCCTTGGCCAACTACGTCAACCCTCTTGGTCTCTGTGTGGCTCTTCGTGAGCCCCTTCTGCCTTCTTCTGCCTCTGCGCTAGCCTCTCTCTAGCTCAAACTGATGATGCAGGCCCTTTGTGTCAACCCTTCTCTACTGCTTTCTACCTAGGAATAGCTTTTGTCACTCGGGACAGCGGTTTCTGCTACAAATTCTCTTATTCAACTGGCGCCTTCATCTCTCCTGTGATCTGCAACCCTCTGATACCATGTTGAAATTTCTAAGTATTACCCGTTAGAAATTTTATCTGTATTCTCTGGTTTATTTCGCCTACTTGTTTAATTACTAAAAAGTTATTTAACCATATAAACACTGAAATAAACACAATACAGTCTCAACCATCTACAGATCAACATCTGGAATAAATAGCCAAACACACAAGGGACACCGTTATTTTTAGACAATCGTCCCTAGAAAAACCCAACTTGGGAAAAACAGTGAAGCAATTCTGAGGGCTTTATTATTAAGCAGCTTTTCTTGAGTACACTGGGTGCCAAACTCGCTCACCCAACAGAGAAATAATCTGGCAGTAATGCCTCTCTTCGGAAGCCGATATTTTGAAAGTCTGCCCCACAAAACCCTCTCCAACACAATCACAGGCTCTGCGTCAGCCCTCCTGGCCTCTGTGTCAGCCTGAAACCCTCTATGTCAGCCCTCTCAGCCTCTCCGGCCCTCTGCGTGGCTTCTTCTGGCTCTACGTCTGCCTCTTTTCTTCTGTGCTAGCCTTCAGGCATTATCTCTGCCTCTTTGCCTTGTACTCACTGCCCCTCGCTACAACTCTGATCACTGATTCGATTTTTCTTAGCAAACCCCGCTCTAGAAAATCAAATGACTGATCGCTCTTGTGTATTCTCCAACTAACCCTCAAGCCTCTTCTTATACTTTTCCTGTTGGTCCTTCAATGGCCGAGATTACATCTCTAATCAACGGGTAAGATTAGATTTCGCTTGATCCATGTCCTTTAGAACCTTCTAACCCAGTTTTATATTAATACCCATTAATATTTTATTTTTCCTAAGTTTAGACTTAGGAACTCCATTAAAAATATTATTTATTTTAATATCTCCTTAACCGGGTAGAATCTGCCCAAACGATATCTAGGTCTTGGAGATCTCATCTGGTTTAGCCTCTCCACCAATTTTCATGGCTAGAGCACATCCGATGCTACCCCAAATCAACAAAGTGTAAACTTGAAGGAAGCAGCAACAACAGTGGATCGAAGACCAAAGAGGAGGAAGAGAATGCAGCCCTTGCATTCAAGGGACAGAAGGAGCAATAGAGGCGGAAAAAGGACGTCTCGAAGATCAAGTGCTTCAGGTGTGGTGAACTTGGTCACTACGCTACACAATGTACTCTTAGGAAGAAGGACAAGGACAAGAAGCATGATCTGAAGGTTGCATCAGCGAAGATCGAAGAAGAGGACTTTTCCATGATAGCCCAGATACCTCCAAGGAAGAGATGGGGTGATTTGGAATTGTAGCCTCCGAGAGCTACAGTTGGGCAGGATCCTTGAGGAGTCCACCTCTTGGATCAATACTGTGCTACAAGAGCCCGTATAAGAAGTAGCAGGATGGACTAGTGTCAGTTGATGCAAAGGAGTGTAGGAGTGATAGATGTAGTGGCTAGGAGTGCCAAAGACTGAGCAACGCAGAGCAGAGTTGGCAACAGTGCAGTTGGCACAAAGTAAAGGTCAACAGCAGCGTAGAGGCTTTAGAGGATCAGCACAAAGACTAGAAGTAGTCAAAACATCAACAACAGATGTATTATGCTGAGAAATAGTTTTGGATGCTTTTTCGTTGTTGATGCAGCAAAAACAACA